>OX438917.1:3892588-5092588 GCA_949316265.1 Diarsia mendica
TGTGACGCAGCTACCTTCATTACTTATATTGGAGCCCAGTTAATCGAAGCTGTCCACAGTATAGATGCCTTAGATGTTATAGGCGCCCGATAGGTTTCCCGCACGATGTACCACCATAACCTTGGTTTTCTGCCTATTTATTGCAAACCCTACTTTGCCACTTTCCACTTCCAATCTGTGCCGTATCTCTTTCATGTTGCCAAATGTTGTAGCAAGGAGAACGGTGTCATCAGTGTACCTCAGATTGGAAATCCACTTTCCACCAACAGTAAACCCCTTGTCCCAGCCCTAAAGAGTCTTGAATGATATTACTCTTCGTACATATTGAAGAGCAGAGGTGAGAGGATGCATCCCTGCCTAACGCATTTGAACAGTCGGTGGCTATTTTGACGAAAGAGCGGTTGTTGATGTGTAGGTAGAGGCATCGGACTATGTCAATAAGATGTTGAGGCGTTCCCATGTCTTTAAGAACCCCCCACAGCTTGCCCCACTCCACGCAATCAAATGCTTTGGTATAATCTATGAAACATATCTGGTTACGCTTCGTAACTTATAGTTTTTCTTATATTTTTCTACATCACCTAATGATGATTGAAAGGCATTGGTTTACTGTTCTAATTTATTTAATCTGTGCCATATATCGTTGATTAGGTGATTTCCTAGTGCCTTGCAGCGCGCGCGCCATGCCGCGCCGCGCCGTCATTGGCAGTCTCGCTCTAACCTTGGGATCGTGTAGGTGCGCATGCTATGTGTGACACTAATTAGTCCCATCGCGCCCTAAAACCCCTGAACTGAACCTATATAAACTGTTATCTGCCTACCCCAGACCTATGATAGTGTGTTGTGTACTGCTGGCCAGCATAGTGTATCCAGCAAAAGACCTGTGAGCTGTTCATCCCGAAAGCGGACACGTTGCCGTCGCCTGCGCGCGCTTGGGATCGCTGGTCAAGGTATGTGGTACAATTAATGAATTGGACGATCTCCTGTGCCTTTCTTCCCGATTGCGTATTTTTTGCCTTCAACTTCTTATGACAGAATCAGCAATTATAGCCTAGATTGCTCTAATAATCTAGGCTCAATCCGCGTGTGATTTTAGCAGAAATTTACAACTTCTGCAGGTTATACGCACCATTTTGGTCCTTCGTCCCGGACATATTAATTTTGGGCCTTTTTACGGCCTATTTTTAAGTCCTAAAAGTCTGATTTTGAGCAAAAAACTTAGGAATTTTCAATGTTAATTGCATATCATCACACAACTCTCAACTCTATTGCTTTAGTAATAAGGTTCAAACTGCCTTGCGTTTGCAATAGGTCAACCGTCAAAACAAATCTTAATTTAAATCTTTAAATTCACTATTTATAGCTCCGAAGAATACATTTAATTGAATATCAACGTTAATTCATATCGCTAAATACGTTTATTTAATTAATCAGATAGTTTTCGGCGTAATTACATATTTTTTTGTTCGGTTATAAATATTGTGGGTAGTGGGTATAAATCGTCGTACGTTGACTGTGGAATGTTCCAGTTCTGAACTTTGTTCGCGTACCCATGATTAAATTTAGTTACGCATTAGAAACTTTTACATACTTATTATGTTGGTACTAATCGAAATTGCTAAATGAATAACATTGATTGTTATTGTAAGATACACTTGTATAGGTTCGTTAGGTTTACGCCTGTTATATTCGTATTGCACGAGCAGGTATGCTTTATATAGCGAGACTCAACCGCATATGATTAATTATTGCAATTAACCATATTATCATCGCGTCGCTTGTTGTTTTGTTTTGTAAGGTAACTTGATTTCTTGACAGAAACCTTCAGGTAAAATAACAGATGTGTATAAACTTTACGCGTTAATAATTCTCCTCAATGGAAACAGCCGTATAATTATACATATCACACCCGCACTTCACGTTTGCAAACGTAGTATGTACTTACTAGATAACTTATTTCAAACAGTCATCTACGCGTCTACTCGTGAGGAAATTTACTGTTTCTTACGAAGTTATTTCGTTATGAATACACTCGCATCGCTTACGAAAATAAGTTTATACTTTTTCTAAGTTCAACACTTAACTTATTGTTAGTTAAGAATCTGTACCTTCATATTACTTGTATTGAGTAAGTTAATCTCATTCAAGTAGAAGTTAGTGCAGACAAGTTAATCGCGTCGCATCCGACATAAACGCTATTATCGGGTTGTAGGTATATCTGAGCTAATCATAAATAGTATATAGATGGGTACGTTCATAAGATATTTGGCGTGCTTACTATTTTAATTTATATTAGGTTTTGTTACGTGCACTCGGTTAAAGCGTTGGTAGTTTATATTTGTTTACCTTTCAATTTAATATTGTTAGGGTTTCGCGTGTACGGAAAGTTCGTTCCGTACTATTATCTTAAGTTATAATATCTTTAATTGAGTTATCGGTTTAATTTGCCCCTAACCTCACTCACTGGGGTTCCGTAGAAGATAAAGGTTGATTTATTATTATTATTTTTGTGTCATATTTAACTTCTGTTCACAATGAGTGACAAGGTTAAACTTAGGTTATTAGAAAGTAAACGTGACGCATATTTTGCACGGGTTCAAAGGATTTTGGATTCAACTAAATCTTTAACTACCGAAAGATTACGCAACGCTTTCATCGCTCAGGCAAAACAAATTGATGGATTGCGTAGTGAATTCAATGGACTAATGGACGAGATAAATATGCTCAATTTGACATTGAATCCAACCTGTGAAGTAAGCTATGGCGCATTGCATTCATTTGATGAGTTGGTCGGCGAAATAAAGTTTAGTTTATCTTCATTAACTGAGTCAAGTGATTTCCAGAAACCTAGCCCGTCAGCGAGCCCTAATGCTCACCATATACAGGTTCCTAAAATCGAGCTGCCTACCTTTGACGGTGATATTCAGAGCTTTCCGTTCTTTTATGAGACGTTCAAACGTATTATACATACTAACGCAGATCTATCAGATTCGGATCGCATTCATTATCTGTTGAGTTGTTTGAAGGGAAAGGCTAGGAATGTGGCCGAAGGTATTGTACCTTCTGGCGATAATTACCTTGTTGTTTGGGAGGCGCTTATCGCCAAGTACCTAGACACTCGCGCGCTCGCTACTAATTATCTAAATCAGCTGTTCTCATTGACATCGTTCGGATCGACTCCCGCTAATATTGAAAAGGGTTTCGATAAATTAACTTCTACGGTTGCGGGACTCAAACAATTGAAAATACATAACTTAGATGATTTTATATTTATTCATTGGGGTCTTAAGTTAATAGACTCTGATACCGCAAAACATTTTGAAATGTCGCTTCGTAATCAACAGGAGTTAGATTATGATTATTTCGTAAAGTTTGTTCGTGAACAAGTTAAAATCTTGTATCGTTCCTCTCCGGCGGCTAGTAAGTCCGCCCTCGCAGGTAGCCCCCGCGCCTCATCTAAGGAATCGCAGGTGTTTGTGGCTACTGAATCTAAATGTTCACTTTGTCACTCCACGCATAAAAACTTGTTTATGTGCAAAGCGTTTCAAAAGTTGAGCGTTGATAATAGATTTAAGTTTATAAAAGACAATAACAGATGTGGTAATTGCCTAAGTAGCCAACATACTGTCTCTAAGTGCCTATCGAAGTCAACATGCAGGAAATGCAACGGTAAGCATCATTCCTTATTGCATTTTGAGCAATCGACGCAAGCCCCTGCGCCGACGCCCGCTAGCGCCCCCGCCTCCGCTTCTGCGGCCGACCCAGCTACTTCCGATGGTGTGGCTTTGTGTACGCATTCTTCTGCTCAAGTCCAGGCCACACGTAGTACGGAAGTGCTGGCTACTGCCAAGGTGTTGGTGGTGGGTAGGAAGGGTAAGGCCGTGGTGGTTAGATGTCTCTTGGACCCTGGGTCACAAAAGAATTATATGACATCGCGTTGCTGCCGTATGCTCGGTCTAACTATACATACTGACTCGATAACTACCGTTCGTGGTATTGGTGGCACGTCGCAGCCCGTTCGCGGCTCGGTGAATCTTACGTTCAGCTCACGGTTTTGCTCACAGCCTAGGTATGAAATAGACGCTTTAGTTTTGGATCAAATAACCGGTCAGCTTCCTCTGGGTTCTATAGACACGTCCGTATTAAATCATATTGATCCTAAACTACTCGCGGATGACAGCTGGGGTGTGCCAGGTAATATTGACATGTTACTTGGGGTCAAGCTGTTCGCTAAGTTATTGCGACCCGGTCACGTGACCAGCGTACCCGGTTGTCCCGACGCATTGGAGACTGTGCTCGGCTACATACTTCTAGGAGAAGCACCTATCATCGAACCTCCAACTGACACTCTGTCTTTCTTTGTGAGTTCGTTCGATAACTTCGATCTTCGTAAGTTTTGGGAGATTGAAGATGTTACTGCTTCATCCATTGGGAGTGTGGATGATAAACATTGTGAAGAGTTTTATTGTAGCACAATTACCCGCGCTCCAAATGGCAAGTATGTTGCAGCTTTACCACTGAAAACAGACGCGTCAGCTTTAGGAAATTCTTTTAATATGGCTCGCAAGAGATTCTATTATAGTCTTGAACGTAAACTTAAGTCACTTCCTAACGTCAAACTTCTTTATGATGACGTCATACGGGATTATCTAAAAAACAATTATATTTCTTTGGTGCAGAACATCGTACCTGAATGTATGTTGCCCAAACGAAATTGTAAGGAGCGAGAAATGGAATACTATATTCCTCACCATGCTGTTATTCGAGAGGATAAGGTGACCACCAAATTACGTGTGGTCCTAGACGCCAGTGCATGTACAGATAACGGTACCTCGCTCAACGATATCCTGTACGCAGGTCCAGTCCTTCAGGCTGACCTTTTCAACATTTTATTAAATTTTAGGCTTTTTAGTGTCGCTGTTTCCGCAGATGTCAAATCTATGTACCTACGTATAGGTATACGTTCACAAGATCGTTCACTACAACGTATCTTATATCGGTTTAACGAGGAAGAAGAACTTCAAATTTATGAGTTTTCAGTGCTTCCCTTTGGTTTAAAGTGTAGTCCTTTTATAGCGATTCGCACTATCCAACAGTTGTGTCAGGATGAAGGAACACAGTTACCTCTCGCCAGGGACATTCTGCAGCGAGATATTTATATGGATGACATAGTTAGTTCTATACCTAGCACTGCGCTAGCTATAGACTCGGCTCGTGAACTAATAGAAATATTCTCTCGCGGCGATTTTCAACTGACGAAGTGGTCTAGCAACAGTGTCGATGTTCTTCGGACTATTCCAGAGTCATTACGACTTTCACAGAGCGTGGACCTAAGTAAAGATCCGAACCAGAAAATACTGGGACTTCGTTGGTTCCCTGACGAGGATTGTTTCGTATTCCAGGTTAACCCTGATGTCCGCACTTGCACTAAACGTAATATTCTTTCTTCCATCGCACGCCTTTTCGACGTTTTAGGCCTCGTTGCACCGATAATTTTATACGCCAAGCTTCTCATCAAAGAGCTTTGGCTTGTAAAACTTGGATGGGATGACGTCCCACCACCTCGCATTGTTCGTCTGTGGGAACAGTTCCAATCTGAACTGCCAATCATCTCTGAATTGAGATTTTTGAGACATGTTGGCGTCGTAGAACGCTGTAGACTCTCACTCGTCGGTTTTGCCGACGCTAGTGAGAAGGCTTACGGTGGTTCGGTTTATGCCCACGTTGTCAGACCTGACGGTAGTGTCGTGGTCTCGCTGGTGTGTGCGAAATCTAAAGTCGCACCACTGAAAGTCGTTTCGCTAGCTCGTCTCGAGTTATGCGCCGCACTCCTCTTATCAACTGTGATAAAGCGAGTATATAATCTTTTCGCAGCTCGACACGCCATTGAGGTAGTCGTAGCTTTTTCGGATTCAACTGTAACTTTGAGTTGGATTCATTCCGCACCGCATCGATGGCACACCTTCGTAGCCAATCGTATTGCTAAGATTCATGAGAATCTTTCGGCAGATCACTTCTTCCATGTGAAAGGGTCTGAAAATCCCAGTGACTGCCTCTCTCGCGGTTTAACGCCTGCCCAATTAGTGCATCATCCGTTGTGGCTAAATGGGCCGCCATGGCTTAAACTTCCCCGCGCTGAATGGCCGATAAAACCATTCGTTTCAGGCGAGTCGCAAGAGCTTCCAGAAATGAAGCCCGTGGCTTTACCTGCTCTCTCGCACGAATGTTCTGACAGAAGTCCTCCTTCTGACAACATTTTGTACGTCCGCTCTACCAGGTTCTCGTCCTGGTTTAAATATTTAAAAACTATTTGCTTAGTTTATAAGTTCGTCAAACGGCTCCCTAGAGGGCCCGTTACCGCGTCTGATTTAGAGTTCGCTGAATCTATTGTGTGGCGATCTGTGCAGAGGATTTACTTTGAATCTGATCTCGATCGTTTAGCCCGCAATGAGTTGTGCTCTAAACCAGTGCAACGGTTAAGTCCCTTCCTTCACGAAGGACTTATCCATGTTGGAGGTCGCCTAGCAAACTCTGACTTAGAATTTGACTCGCGTCATCAGATCCTCCTTCCGCGTCAAGATCATATAGTGGAACTTTTAGTTTCCCACTATCATGTGACAAATTTCCACACAGGTCCAACCTTGCTCGTATCTCTCTTACGACAAAAGTATTGGATCCTGATGTCCGCGCGACGTATTGCACGTCACATTACCTTTAAGTCTAACATTTGCTTTCGAGCAATGCCGCGACCTACCTTTCCTATAATGGCGGATTTGCCACGTTTTCGCGTTGAGTCGGCTCCTAAGGCTTTCTCTCATCCAGGTTGCGACTACGCGGGACCCTTCAGAGTCGCCCGGTAGTAAAGTTATGCCCTTTGCCAACGCAATAAGTTTAGTTACCTTAATATTAAGTCTTAATTACCGTGCACCAATGTGCAGTATTAGATTTAGTTACCGCGTAGAATATTAGCTAGTTAAGTATTCTTATTTGTTCTATAGAGTCGCAACTCTAGAGTTCTTATAGCTTTTGTGGAGTTGTGATGATATGCAATTTTATTTACTTCTCCTTTGTGTTTCGAAAGTAGGAACTTTCAAGCCGGGGAAAATGGTTACGCTTCGTAACTTATAGTTTTTCTTATATTTTTCTACATCACCTAATGATGATTGAAAGGCATTGGTTTACTGTTCTAATTTATTTAATCTGTGCCATATATCGTTGATTAGGTGATTTCCTAGTGCCTTGCAGCGCGCGCGCCATGCCGCGCCGCGCCGTCATTGGCAGTCTCGCTCTAACCTTGGGATCGTGTAGGTGCGCATGCTATGTGTGACACTAATTAGTCCCATCGCGCCCTAAAACCCCTGAACTGAACCTATATAAACTGTTATCTGCCTACCCCAGACCTATGATAGTGTGTTGTGTACTGCTGGCCAGCATAGTGTATCCAGCAAAAGACCTGTGAGCTGTTCATCCCGAAAGCGGACACGTTGCCGTCGCCTGCGCGCGCTTGGGATCGCTGGTCAAGGTATGTGGTACAATTAATGAATTGGACGATCTCCTGTGCCTTTCTTCCCGATTGCGTATTTTTTGCCTTCAACTTCTTATGACAGAATCAGCAATTATAGCCTAGATTGCTCTAATAATCTAGGCTCAATCCGCGTGTGATTTTAGCAGAAATTTACAACTTCTGCAGGTTATACGCACCAATATCAATACAGGGCTGTTAAATTCCCGACTTTTCTCTATAATTTGGCGAACGTTCAGGATTTGTTCCCGCGTGTCTTTGCCTTTAACAAAACCTGCTTGCTCTTCTGGAATTTGTGGCTCCAGAAAGTGTATTAGCCTGTTGTTTATGATGTACAGGAGTATTGATGGTGCGTGGAGTAAGTGCCAAACACTTAATATAATTTTTAGAATCTTGTAGGCAACTTGTAAAGAGTGGGTTTAATAGAAAATATCCAATCCCCAAAACCCAGTTAGTAAGTAATCATTTTTAATGACTTCGTTATCGATACATATTGGAAGGAAGGAAGGGGACTCTTTGATCAAACCATACATTTTGTAGGGCAAATATTTTTTCAAATAATTTAGATAATTATCATCAGATTTAACAAAAAAAACCCAGCTCATATTCTCAAAAGTGTTTGTACTTAACACTTTTGAGAATCATCAAACCAACATATTTTATCCCTGCTACCCCTATTAGTTTAGTTTAGTTTATTTATTAATAATTATAGAAATTACATGTCAGGTTTTGAATAAAAGGTACACAATACATCATTATACATTTCAAAAAGCATACACAAAAATAATCATACATTAAAGAAAAATAATAATAATAAAATTAACTATGTCATAACAATAATTTCAGAAAACAAAGATAAATAATACCACAATCGAGAATTCGAGAGTTTCGTGCAGGAAATTGTTGGGCGTCTCGCCGTCTCATCAAAATTAGCTTGATAGTAATCAAGTGCAAAAATGGACCGCGGATCCTGGACTATTTGTTTCTTACTTGGTAGTATGGCGCTAGGGTTATCGGAAAAATTGTGGGCGTGTCCAAAAATACTGAAACATCAGAAGTCAATAGCTATTGTCATCGTCTTAATGAGTTCACTGAGTAGCGCCGCCGTGTGACAGGCAGCTGCGACGACTAACAAACAAGATAGGTCATAATAATTGTTTTGCCATGAACATTTAGCGACATACAGTAATGATGCCATGGGTACCTTATAAACTAAAAACACCAAGCAAAAATACATTGAAAAAAAAACGGAATTTAAAAAGTTATTAAGTACAAGTAAAAAAAAACATTTACCAAATAAATCGTTACATTTAGGACAGCAAGTGGCCGTCGGTAACAGACATAAGTGTCGGTTCAAAAACGCGCTGTAAATCTGCCTCGCAGCTGATTTGAAAAGTGGCGTCTCCGGGTTTGTTACGGGCAAGGATACGGCCTCGTTTACACCATACAAACTGCCACCCGAGCCGTCCCCCAGCCTCTCGCGCCTTCCGAAATAATTCTCGATTCTGCTTGGTAAGACGTTCGTTGACGTAAAATCGCGCTGGCGGGCCGGGCATACCGAGATCAGCAGAAGTCATGCCACGACGTACTCGTGCGGCTTCCAGCAACTCGTTGCGTAGATCGCGGCGCGCAAGGCGCACGACGAGAAAGCGCGGGCGGGATTCCACCGGCACTGGCTGAGTTGCATTTATGCGTCTCCCTCCTAGTCGCTCGGCGCTCACAATATCACGAGTCTCCACATTTACGCCCATCTTTGACGCCACCAACATAGCCGTATGGACAGGGTTTTCACCACTCGCCTCAGGCAGGTTTGATATTTGTATATCAGTGGCAAGTAGCTCCTGATCGCGAACATTTAAGTCGCTCCGCAATTGGGCAATTAAATTATGCACATCCGGCGATACCTGGGTGTGAACCGGTTTTTGGTTCTCCATAATGGCCACTCTTTCCTCCAAACTGCTCATACGGTCATTTGTGGACTTAAGAGAGGATCTCAAGTCAGCCAAGTCATTACGCAGTAATTGAAACTCACTCCGTACTGTGTTAAGAAAATCCTCCTTAAACTTCCTCAGCTCGGAGGTGAAGTCCATGGGGAGATCAGTCGTCACATCCGAAGCAGTGATGTTAATTGTACTCTTATCTATGAGATTAACCGTGCTCTCGTCCAGCGGTTCATTGGCATGCCCTCGTACTGGCGTTTCGGACCGGTTGTCCCGCACTAGGTTCTTCTTACATTCCGGACAGTGCCAGGGTGATGCTATGGGACCTATTTGGTTCAATCCAGCGCACTGACGGTGATACCACAACACGCATTTATTGCATTTAGCGCCATCTGCCGCCGCGAGAAATTTACCGCAGGTTCCGCACTTGACCATCGTAAAAAATATTCGATTTTGTTCTTCGATCGGTCTACATCTACAATCAGTTTGCCTTTAAAACGATAGATGGCGTTGTTTTTAATGTATGCGTTTACGGCAATTTCTATGGTGTTATGGTTAGTTGTGACACCACAAGACGTAACACAGCAACTATGCTAAGATACGGAAACACTGAAGCTATGTCACTAAGTATTTTCAGACACTGAGCGAAACGACTGTTATTGTTTATATGTATCGGGTAGAAGTTCAGAAGTACCAGAATGGTATGGAGTTTTTGGTGTTTTATTTATTGTACACAGCACTGATTTGCGAGATAATAGCGTCACTTGTAAGTTGCACTATGTTAAAGACTTTCACAATAAAGTTTCTGTATGTTAAGCACTTGTTTTTTTTTAAGAACTTGAGATATATTTCGATACTGTCACTCGACAAGAGATCCGTTACCCTCTCTAAAAATTTTATATTTCATAGTAAAAAATACTATGAAATATAAAATTTTGCCCCACATGTAACTTTTCATAAATTACCCTAGGCTGATAAAATTTTCGTTTTTCCTAAATCATAATGATATTAGTATAATTTACAATCGGATTATTTTGCTATTTTTCTATAATCCTGTTCAACTCTATTTTCAGCAAAAGTTGAGGACTATCAAAGACCTACTTAATACCACACAAGAAAAAAACAAACTCTTCCATCAACAAGATAAGAAAACATACAAACTTAATAACACATCATATAAAGTGTCAATTTAAGGTCTACAATCACACACACAAAACTACCATTTTATCCCACTAAAAACTTCAATTTTTAATCACAATACCACACAATTTTCCAACTTCTTTACCCCAAAAACTAACACGAGTTTTCCACTACATAATATCATGTAACTTCGCGATGTATCATATTCATATTTTTTTTATAAATAACGGTACAGCGGAGGCGTGTGGACATCGCGACGTTCGCGCGTCGACTGTTTTATTTTAGTTTATCTGTGGGCCTTATTTACACGAAGAAGTACATATATATGTGTGGTAAATAGGGTATATGTTTGTGTTTCCTTGTTATGGTCTTCTTCTTTTCGAGTCGATGACTAAACTCTGTCCGCCCAGTACGTGGCAACCTGGACGGCCCTATCATTTGCGTCATTCAGGTCCTTGAGCGTGCAGTCAGTGTATACAGCCTATTATGATACAGTAGCTGATGCCCGCGGCTTCGTCCGCTTGGGTGTAAGTTCAAATTATAGTCAAATTATATACTAAAACCTTCCTCGAGAACCACTCTACCCATTGGTGAAAACCCCATGAAATATGTGTTTGTCGTGAACTCGTGAACACCACAATATGCTCCAAGACAGGCTTCGCCGATCTTGACGACAAGTCTGCGAGGTTAAAATGGGACTGGGCAGGTCACATTTGTAGGATGAGTCAGGATCAGAACATGATCAGGACAGATAGGGCAGAATCGTCACACAGTGGGTGCCTGAAGATTTGCCTGGCTCCTGACTGATCGGCCAGAGAAGGCAAAACACCGGGAGAGATTTAACAGACAAATGTATTGCTGAGGAGTTATAGTTCCGCCACTTCTTCTACCTTTAAACCCCCCTGGAAGTGTTGAACGGACGGGCGTTATAAGAAACTGTCTTCTAATTTGGGCCTCTCATTCTTATCATAAATTATACAATTTAAGAAAGAATAGAAAGAAAACATATTAATTTTGGCACATGTCAGAATATCACACAACAACAAAAAAAAAACTTTAATCTAAACACCAGAACAGAGATAATATTGCCATGATAATTCATATTATTAAGATTCAGAAAAAGGTGACGTTTCTAATACAGTCACAGTGCATTATGTGTTTAACATATTTGCATAGATAAAATTATTGACCTATTTCTGAGTAGGTACCCTTATCAAAGCTTCAGATCTAAAAAGACACTAAAAACATGCTAGTTTTAAGTGTCCCAAACCTGTTTATTTTGCAATTTGAACGACATTTAAATTATGATGATATGAAGCACTTAAATAAATAGAAATGTTTTAAAGATATTTTTTGCTCTGAGAGCACCTGTCGCGAAATTATGGTGCAATTAATTGTAATCAAGTGGAAATACAATGTATTTATATGGAAAAACTGGTTTGTTTTTTTCTAAATACCTAATGAGAAGTAGCGCGGTATCTTCTCGTCCAACTTACCCCAGTGTCTCAAGACGAAAGTCTATGACCAGTGTGTGTTGCCAGTGATTGCATACGGGACCGAAGCGTGGTCGCTCACAATGGGCCTCATCAGAAAGCTCAAAGTCACCCAAAGGGCAATGGAGAGGGCTATGCTCGGAGTTTCCTTGCGTGATCGAATCAGAAATGAGGACATCCGCATGAGAATAATGCTATCATTTATTCCTTTTTCTTTCAGATGACTCCTCACACACTCCATCCATCTTTTCTTTGGTCTTCCTCTCCCTCTCTATCCATCCACATTCATTTACATAAGGTCCCATTAAAATAGTTGGACAAATTTTAACACAGCGCTCAGTACCTACGCCTAAACAAAGATATCTAAATAAAAAAAAACACTAAATGAAGTGATTTTATTTTGACTTAAAATAATAAATTGCCGGCACTCTAGAACAAACTCGTCCTTTATGAGTAGGTACTTAAATGCGTTTTTCTTATTATTTTTTTTACCATTGTCCTTATTTTGGTGGTCTGAATGATTCCTAAAATTTTGTGCACATATTTTAATGCGACCTTATATTCATATTTTTTTTAGCCACATGCGATTCTTCCCTCCTCATCACATGCCCATACCACGATAGTCGATTCCCTTACCATCAGTCCAAAATTAAGATACTTAATTAAATTTTCTGACATGCTCAGAACAGACATCATCATCATTTCAGCCAAAAGACGTCCACTGCTGGACATAGGCCTCCCCAGGTGTCGCCACATTGACCGGTCCCGTGCGTTGCTCATCCAGCGGGTTCCTGAAACCCTGAACAGGTCATCGGTTCACCTAGTGGGAGGCCTTCCAATGCAACGTGACGAACAGACATGCCCTGCCGAATTCCACTTCAACCCAGCAGTCTTTAACTTGGACAAGCCCGCCACACTATTCCTTAACCACTGCAACTACTGAACCCCACTAGGAATTACTCCTGTATCATGGATGCGTTCACAAACATTTAAACTCACATACACAAATACCCAGACCCGGAACAACTATCTGTAGGTCTTACAAATATTTGTTCCGTGCGGAAATCGAACCCGCGACACACAGCGCGGCAGTCCATTGCTTGAGGCACTGCGCCAACCGTGCCGTCAACTGATTGAATTGAGAACCTCCTCCTTTTTTTGAAGTCGGCTAATGTAATCCCCACTTACCTCTAGCCTCCCTCAGCGCATGAGCAGCGTGTCTCCAACTATTTCTCTCAGCTAACGCAAGCGCAGTGTTCCCATGCGCGTCAAGTATACTCAGCGACGCCCCTGAAGTTAGCAACGTTTTGACGTTTTCAAAATGGCCGCGCTCTGCTGCAATGTGGAGCGCTGTCTGTGGAAGATGGGCGAGAATTAGGATCATGAAGTTAGATATTGATGAGGGGAACTTCTTTACATGGCTTCCGGATACCTCAGGCGAGGGCCTGCAGTGAACGGTGAGTATTGGACTAGCTCACAGTCCGTCTTAGCCGCAGGCCACTCATAAACGACGTCGGGCGCGGACATTGCGCGGGCGGCAAAATGCCGCGTCATATCCACGCCCGAGCCACGACATTCCGTGTATTCTAAATTGCGCTTTATTTCTATGCACTTGGTATAAAATTTGAATAGAATAGTGAGCCGCCCGCGCCAAGTCCGCGCCTGACGCCATTTATGTGTGGCCTGCTTCTGCTTTGCAAGGGCCGAAAGAGATACTGCGGCCCCGGACACAAAGGGCTAAGAAGAAACATGTGTGGTTTTTAGTCAGTAGAAGTCTGACACTCCTTTCCGCCCAGAGCGGGAGGAGTAATTTGATAGCTCTCTTTTTTCTGGAGGGCGGGAAACCTTTACTAAATGTATGTCTATATTGTAAGCAGTCTTTCGCCAAGGAGTGGTTATAATAGGGGATCGGACTGACTCAAAAAACTATGATTCTGTTTAGTCCGTCAGTTAGATTATCGAAAAATATTGAATACGTGTTTTTTGTTTTATCAAATCAATAAAAAATTACGAAGATAAAGCGCGTCAAAGATCATGGAGTGGGGCTTGAAACGTCACTTGAAGGTACAAAATGTACTAGCATATGACGTCACACAAGTTTTCGAAGCAGTGTATCGTCTTCATTTTTTGTTATACGCGAAAAAAGAAAAAAATATGTGGTCAATACTTTTTGGAAATCTATCTGACGGACTAATTAGTTTTTTTTTGTTCGATCCCCTATTATATAACAAATAACATACCCCAGGGTCTATCTTCAAGTTAAGCCGCGCTTGCCTCGGTTGGTCTGTGGATAGGTGACCACCCATTGCGCCGCACGTTTAACTGATTGGCTACGTAGATGTTGACTGTTTACAATGTATGCAATATTATGCAGTAGTAATTATCGCAGTTGATAAGCAAATATGAGCCTTCAAGAGTGAAGATTATTCATCATTTCCGGACCACCTTGAGCTGTACAGCCTTGCTATAAACCTTGCTAATTTCTTATCGTATATACAAAGGTACTATGTAAAACGTAAGAAGGAGCACACTATCTTTGGAACGCGACAAAAGCAGGGATTCAGCCTATAATGTTCCCACAGCAGGGACTCAGGCCTCCTCTGTATGAGAGGGATGGGCTATAATCCACCACGCGGGCCCAGTGCGGGTTGGTAGATGTCACATGTCTTCGAATTGTTTGGTTCTAAGACATGACATTCCTCACGATGTTTTCCTTCACCGTTTTGAGAGCGGGCAGGGATACTTAGTTGAAACTTTATGGCGGCTCGGAAGTGAGCTGCGAGTGACAATCAGTACAAGACCAATGTTTAAAACTTTATGGGGCTGGTAGCGCAGAACACAATCTTAGGTATCAGCAGGGCCGCCAGGCCGATGAGGCTAAAACTGGTGGAAATGACTAGTTCACCACCGAACCGACTTACTAATTATAGTCATTTGAAAAGGATGAATTTCACCTTTGAATACAGGCCACTGTATTCAGGTGTGTGTGTGTATGTGAGCCACAGACGTGTCGTAGTCATATAGCTGTAACTTCCAATAGGATTTTTTGCTAAATAGATTGGTAGCAACCAACCCACGACAAAACGATAGTTGACGAACAGCCGTCCCCCCGACGGCACGTTGTAGTTCCACGCGCGCCTCAAAGAGATGTCAGCAACATAGAAGGTGTCGGGGTCCGCAAGTCGAGGCTGCGTGACTGTTCGAAAGAGATACCGCGGCCCCAGAACACAAAGGGCTAAGAAGGAACATGGGTGGGTTTTAGTCAGTAGAACTTTGACACTCACTCCGCCAAGAACGGAAGGGGTCATTTGATGATTTCCCAGCCACAAAAAAAAGGGCTGTCAGTCACCCATTGTGAAGTTAACAGGCTTCGCAGCAAACAGACGTGTGTCTTATATCTAATCTCCTTAAATCCTCACCTTCCCACCGGTAGCAGCATCAGACTTGGCATCAATCTCAGCGCCAGCAGCACACAGCGCAGCAAGACAGCGGCTGCGTTCAGCGAGAGCAGCGGCGTGAAGCGCGCTACGGTCGCAGTGGTCGCGTGCGTCCACTGCTTCACCGCTTGCGATGAGTTCTTGGAGAAGTTCTAGGTTGTCCCAGAGGGCTGCCTGGAGGGTTGAGCAAAATAAATGATATTAGTAGATGCAATGGAGCGAATTTCGGGTGAAAAACTGGTCATGTGCAAGTCGGACTATTTCTTTCTAATTGTTTCTTATTATCCTGGCACACTGACCAAATTTTTAAATTATGTTTGCTTGTTAAGGTACCATAATAATAATATAGTTTCAGATGCATTCAGTAAAAACTCTTATTTTTTTTACTTGTACAGGTAATTCTTGTTACACAATTATACAATGATTGAATGGAAATATTTATGTGTGTGTGTTTTTTTTTACTGTTGGCTAACAAAATAAATTTACAGCAGCAGTTATTAGTTTTGTAATTTTGTAAGATTTTAATTGAATAATTTAGTGATTCTTGAAGTATGTTTATTAATATTATTGGTTCAAAAGTATTACAACATTTTCCCTTTAGCAATAAGATAGTAAAGTGTGTAATATGTTTATTTAAATATTTTTCCTGTATAAATCTTTGTTCTGGGCAAATTTTGTGACTAAGCTTGCATTTAATACGGATAGAAGTCCCATTACGTGCCGCTGATTAGGAATGTCATTTTTTTTTTGTAGATAGTACTCATTAATAGAGGGCTTTTTGCAAATTGCCCAGCTCCAGATATTCACGGTTTACGAGATATAATTGTTTAAAGTTCCATTAAAATTGGTCAATAACACGCCATTTGTATATTTTGAGGTTGGATAAATTGACATGTTAGACGTCAAAGTTGACATTTCACGTTTCGTTATTGGTAAAAGTGAATTTTAGTAACTTTTTTGTCGTGTTTTTGAATAAAATATAATTTATTTTTAAATATTTAAATATTTTCGGATGTACTATGAGTGACTTGGATGCAAGAGCGAGCGAAGCGAGCTCGGGACTTGGGGCACCCCGACACGGACAGGTTAGGTTAGAAGGGGATGGCGGGGTCGATTGAGCGAGCGAAGCGAGCGAATAGACCCCGCCATCCCCTTCGTGGTTATTTTTTTTTAAAACCACCCAGAAGTAGGAGCCCCGCGAAGCGGGGCTCCGTCGACTGGGCTTTAAGGGGTTAGGTTCCAAAAAAAAGTTTTTTTCTCAAGAATGGTGCGTCGCCTTTACATGGGAGTGGTGCCAGGGCACAGTGGGCACCACCCCCTCACCCTTCCCCTGTCAAACGACACAAAATTTGTACCCGTTTCGCGTTTTAGCGCTATTCTAACCTCAAAACTTTGACCATGGATATCTCGGAAACCATGGGGCTCCGAGACATGGGAGTTGTACTGGGGGGTAGCCCCCCTCCCCCCCCCTCCCCCGCCCCCCTTGAAATCGACGGCACGTAATGGGACTTTTAACCTTCTCACACACCACTTCTATAATTTTTTTAACAGTTTTCATTCAGTTTTAAATGTTTTTCTTTACACCTACATATAAATTAAGACCTTGCACCGCATTCTACATTTACAATACACGATTGCAACATTCTAAACCACAAGAACCCGCTGTTTTACCGCAGTTTAACGAACCGTTAACGAAGAACATACAACTCAAGTTTTTATCAAATAATTAACAAACCTGATGCAGCAGCCGCCCTTGGAAGTGATCCTCGTCCGGAGACAGGTCCATTAAGCTCGTTTTTAGCAGAAATACACAAGTAGCACAGACATTTCCGGACTAAACAACCGCTCAAGCGTTACAAAACGGCTACGAGCCAAATACGGCGAAACACATCGAATTCTTCACTAAAACTACATTTGAAATACACAGTTATGCGCGCCAAATATTTTTTTCTTTCAGCATTGCGGATGGAAAACGTTAATTAATGCGAAATTGCAAATTAAACCGTCGTGAAGTCGATTTATTGATTTGTTTGATGACAGCTGACCTGACTGTCTGACATAAGTTTGACAGCTGTCAGTTTGCCAACTGGGGTGCGTTTAAGATGGCCGGCGAAATTTTCGCCGGATAAAAATTAAACTAGCGAGGGTTCGCTGAACGGAGTCATAAGTTTATGTCAATTTTATCTGTCAAATTCAATTGACAGCTCAGCTTGTCAAACAATCTAGATTGTAATCTCGATTTTGCTTGTGATCTCGAAATTATTAGTCAGTAAAAATGGACCGGAACATGAGGAATCAATTTGCTGATAAAATATTTGTATAAAGTATTTTATAATATTATATTTCTACAACAATTTGTATTATTACTTCATCCATGATAGCCCACAAATAAAATTGACGGAGAGTCGGAGACGTTTAGTACTCGTTTCAGAAATATTCGTAAATATGGCGCGATTCTAGCAAATTAGACAACAAACAGCTCAATGACAATGACAAAGTCAATCTGACAGTACCAGTAGTGACAGCGGGATAAAATTTAGCGAGATAAAAAGGTCGCTAAAAATTATCCTAGTTAGGCGAAAACTTATACCGGCGGACGGCCGTGAACGGGGCAGATTAAATTTTAGTCGGGTTAATTTTTCGCCTCGCGGTGTGCTTGAACGGGGTGTATAACGTTTAGTCAGGTTAAATTTTAGCCTGGATAAGCATCTTAAACGCACCCCTGCAGTGGTACGAAGAAGGGCGTTATCGTTTTCGAAACGCTATCGCTCGTGTGATTTATTTCGAAACGATGGATGGACTGTGTTACCAAAAATAGTTTACTCTTTGGACTGTGTGTGTGTAAAACTTGATATTAAACACCTGACCGTTATTTGAAGCTTAAATATAATGAGATAGGCCTATCTGTTTTCCGCTCGTCTTACCTCTCTGTCTACCCTAGTAGCTCCCTCTCGCTCGCACACTTCCGTTCACTCATTCACTCCTTCACCGGCGCGGCCGTTCGGCTCGCTCTCGTCATTGGCGTCCTGTTTTCCGCTGCGCACGGTCGTGCTCAGGACTCAGTAAATTAATTTTGCATCATCATCATCATCATCATCATTTCAGCCAAAAGACGTCCACTGCTGAACATAGGCCTCCCCCAGGCGTCGCCACATTGACCGGTCCCGTGCGTCTCTCATCCAGCGGGTTCCTGCAACCTTGACCAGGTCATCGGTCCACCTAGTGGGAGGCCTTCCAACGCAACGTCTTCCGGTTCGCGGTCGCATTTCAGAACTTTTCGGCCCCATCGGCCATCCGTTCTGCGAGCAATGTGCCCTGCCCATTGCCACTTAAGTCTGGCGATTCTTCGGGCTACGTCGGTAACCTTGGTTCTCCTGCGGATGTCCTCATTTCTGATTCGATCACGCAAGGAAACTCCGAGCATAGCCCTCTCCATTGCCCTTTGGGTGACTTTGAGCTTTCTGATAAGGCCCATTGTGAGCGACCACGTTTCGGTCCCGTATGTAATCACTGGCAACACACACTGGTCATAGACTTTCGTCTTGAGACACTGGGGTAAGTTGGACGAGAAGATACCGCGCAGCTTCCCGAACGCTGCCCAGCCGAGTCGGATTCGACGATTGACCTCTTTCTCGAAGTTAGATCTACCCAACTGGACCGTTTGTCCCAGGTAGACATAATCGTCCACAACTTCGAGCGTAGAGTCTCCGATCTTGATAGGAGTGGGTGTTACATGAACATTCGACATAACCTTGGTTTTGTCCATGTTCATTTTAAGACCCACTCTTTCAGAAGCTCTACTGAGGTCATCGAGCATTTTACTGAGGTCTTCCATGGTCTCAGCCATGACCACTATATCGTCGGCAAACCGAAGGTGAGTGATGTACTCGCCGTTGACATTGATGCCAAGTCCTTTCCAATCCAGAACCTTGAAGACATCCTCCAATGCAGCGGTGAACAGTTTCGGAGATATGACGTCTCCCTGTCTCACACCGCGCTGCAGAAGGATAGGTTCCGTGGTCTGGTCCTGAAGTCGGACTGACATGGTGGCGTTTTTGTACAAACACTTCAACACCTCGATGTACCGGTAGTCAATTTGGCACCGTTGGAGAGACTGCAGTACAGCCCAAGTCTCGATCGAATCGAAGGCTTTCTCGTAGTCCACAAACGCTAAACAGAGAGGCAGGTTATACTCTTCGGTCTTCTGTATAACTTGCCGCAGCGTATGTATGTGGTCTACGGTACTGAAGCCTTTTCGGAATCCGGCTTGTTCGGGAGGCTGGAAATCGTCGAACCTGCGTGCGAGACGATTCGTGATGACTCTTGAGAACAACTTGTAGACATGGCTTAGAAGTGAGATGGGCCTATAGTTCTTCAACCGGGCATTGTCACCCTTTTTGAAGAAGAGCACCACCACACCCCTGCACCAAGCCTGCGGCGTTTTCCCCTCGAGTATGACGGAATCAAACAACTTCTGAAGGGCCTTAAGGACCGGTTTGCCACCCGCCTTCAGCAGTTCGGCCGTAATTCCGTCATCACCCGGCGCCTTGTTGTTCTTAAGCTGTTTCAGAGCCATCCTAATCTCGTACAGGCTGACATCCGGGATGTCTTCGGTATAGTGTCGGGTCAGTCTAGCTCTGGGGTCTTTCGCTAGATTTTCGACGGGTTGACTAGTTGACGTGTACAGCTGCCCATAAAAACTCTCGATCTCTCTCAGAAGCTCCGGTTTGGCGGACACGATCCTGCCATCGTCGGTTTTCAGTTTCGTGAGCCGGCTCTGCCCAATAGCCAGATCTCTTGCAAATACCTTGGAGCCTTTGTTCCGTTCAATTGCGTCTTTAATACGCTCGGTATTAAAGCGGCGGAGGTCGCTCTTCAAGGATTTGGAGATCCGTCTATTGAGCTGCCGGCATTGCCGAGCCTCGTCCGAAGACTGCAGGATCATCTCACGCCGCTCCTTCATGAGCTGGAGAGTGTGATCTGAGAGTTTCTTGATCTTATTTGCACGACGTATCTTAAAAAATTTAGACCCAGTCGTGTGGACAGTTTCCACGAACCCGTCGTTGTAATCGTCCACTGAGCTTCCTAGGCATTCGAAGCGATTCTGAAGTTCAAGCTGAAAGCTCTCGGAGTTATGGATTTGGATCTGTGCTGGACGGAGCGTAGACTTCATCAGTCGTGACCTTTCCAGCTTTATATTGATGTTCAATGTGCCTCTTACCATTCGGTGATCGCTTCCGGTTTTCACCGAATTGATCACAGAGACATCATTGAACATTTGCTTGTTGGTAGACATGATGAAGTCAATCTCATTTTTAGTCGCACCATCGGGGCTCTGCCAGGTCCACTTCCTGTGCTCACGTTTTTTGAAGAAGGAGTTCATCATAAAGAGGCCCTCCTTCTCCATAAAACTGGCCAGTTGGTGACCCCGGCGATTCCGCTGTCCAATTCCAAATTGCCCCACCTGAAGTTCATCATCGCTTCGTTTGCCCAGTTTCGCGTTGAAGTCCCCCATGACAACGGTGAAGTAAGTTCTGAAACCATGCATGGCTTTAGAAATATCCTCATACAAGGTTTCTACTTCATCGTCGGGGTATGCCGAGGTCGGGGCGTAGACCTGTATGACCTTCAGCGAATATCTTGCGGATATTCTGAGTATAAGGTACGCCACCCTGTTCGACACACTCTCGATCTTCACCACGTTATTCACGAGAGACTTGTGGACGATAAACCCAACACCACCCTGTGACTGCCGGTCTCCCTCTCGGAAGTAGAGCAGGTTGCCGGATTTCAGGATTATCGTGTCCTCCCCCTCTCTTCGGACTTCAGATAATCCGACAATACTCCATCGCAGCCTGCTTAATTCTTCCTCGAGTTCCGCTAGCTTCTCGTCGGCCCGGAGTGTGCGCGTGTTGAATGTTGCCAGGTCCAGTCGTCGGTATGTTTGGTAGCCGGATCCCGTCCGGGGATTCTTAGCACCCCTTGCCACGCCGTTGCCTCGACCGCTACCGTAGCCGAGGGTAGACGGGCTGCCGGGTACTAGGGGCCTTTTCTGCATTGCGCTCATCATTTTTGGGGGGGTTTGCCATAATCGCCACGCTTGGCAATTTTGCATATCTTTGCAAATTTATATACATATATAATCCTGTTCCACGTAAGTGTTTAAAAAGCTTTTCTTACCTTTCTAAATCATTTAAAAACCGTTTAAAAATCAAACGGTGTTACCGTTCGGTTCATTTTTTCTTTTGGTAGGTACTCAGTCTACCCACCTACTTATTTTACTTTAATTAGGTTTTGTGTGGTTTTCTTTCCTAGATTTACAGCTCGTGTTAACATGGAAAGTGACGAAAGTGTTTCAAATACGGGCTCGAAAGCCCCATGTGCTAGTGCTACTGCTCCCGCTAATAGTGACAATAAAAAACGATCGCGTATTTGTCGTCAGTCGCGAACTAGGTCTCATTCGTCGAATAGTAACTCATCCGAATCCTCTAGCAGCTCGAGTTCGTCGTCTTCGGACTCGAGTCCTCGAAAATCCACACCGCGTCACCGCAATAAAAAAAAGGGGGGGCAAACACCGGCATCGACGATACGATTCCGGAAATCCGTAAATTAATACGTCAGGTAGATGACCTTCGAAATAAATTAATTTTTTGCAACAATAATTCTGTGCCCTGTGCCGCGGTACACTTTAATGAAAATTTAGTTGACGGAAACGTAAGTGGCGAAATTTACGAAGATCCGATTGTAAATTCTGTTGAGGTGCCGGCACCTGAGGCTCAGTCAGATTTTACCTTTGAAATAGAGACGAAATTGAAAGAACCTAGTATTCCAAAGACTCCTCGGGAGTTTCTTGAAACGTTAAAGGATTTGCAACATTTAGATAGTAGCTTTATAATTCTACCCCCGGTTTTATCGACTTGGAGATGAATGAAGAAATTAGGACGTATGATTCGTTACGCCATCTTGCTCACGCCGACAAGACCTTCGCTGCCTTATCGTTCTGCATACTTAAACAGCGCGAAGCTTTACAAACTTCTATCAGAAGTTTTTTACAGTGGGCGCGTGGTTCCGATTTGTCTTACATACCCTCGTATTAACGAAAAAGTTAACGAGCTTCTTTGAAGGGCGATTTCTTCAAAGTTTCTTCCGATCTTTTGCAATTAACCTGCGGTCACCGTGCGGAGGTTATTCAGATGAGAAGGGATGGAATTACAAACCACGTGCGCGATCTCCTTGTCAAGGCCGCGTTACGTAAGATCCCTCCGTCGTGCCAGCACGTGTTTAATGCGGAGTCACTAGCCACAGCACTAGAGAAGGCAGGTGGTGTTCGAAAAGCCTTCTTGCCTTTACAAAAGCCGGGCAGTTCTGCTTCCGTTTCGCAAACGGGTTAAAGCAAGCCCTCACGCCACCCCACGCAGGGGCAGGCTTTACGTAACGTACCCTCGCAGGGTACTGCTCATGGATGTTGTGCGCCTACGCATATTTCCCATGCTTACAATCAACCCTCGCAGGGTTACTGTAATGCCCGACCCTCGCAGGGTCATGCATGGCTCTATATTATCGACTATAATCGCCCGTCATTCTCGAGCGGTTCAAGAGGTTCCTTTCGAGGCAGAGGAGGTCGGCAAGGCTACAGGCAGCAGGACGGCAAGAATAGCCGCAAGCGAGCCGCATCGCCCTCTGAGAATTACAACCGGAACAAAAAACGTAAGTATTGACTATCGATCCCGAACATTCCGAGCGGGTCGTCTGGTTCATTACCACCATCGGTGGAAGGAACTGGGTGCCCCAAGTTATCTGATAAAGATAATAGAAGGGTATCGCATACCCTTTTTACATCAACCGCCACTTGTAGTACCACCGTTGAACGAAAGTCAGTTCAGCACGGTTCATTCGAATGCAATGACGTCCATAATCACCCAAATGCAACACCAGGGTGTATTAGATGTTGTCAAGGCTTCGCCAAGTTTTGTGTCCACAATGTTTCTTGTGCCAAAGGACGACGAGTCCCACCGACCCATCTTCAACCTAGCAGCCTTGAACAATTACGTAATCACCGACAGGTTCAGATTAATAAATGTCTATCGAGTCCCAGACTTCCTTCAACCAAAAGATTGGTTGTGCAAAATAGACCTGTCACAGGCCTATTTTCACCTTTCTGTAGGTCCATCTCACAGACGGTTCCTGCGTCTAATCTACAGAGGAAAATTAATGGAAATGACGTGCCTCCCGTTCGGTCTGAGCACGGCTTCCAAGATATTTGCCTCCCTATCCAATTGGGTAGCTCAGTCACTCAAGGGGATCAAGGGATTCGAATAATCGTCTACTTAGACGACTTTCTGGTTGTACATCAAAACCCACAGATTTTACAGACCCATGTCCAAATCACGGTAGAGAGGTTGCAGTATCACGGTTGGTTGATGAATCTCGACAAGTCCACACTCACACCTTGTCAATGTCTAGTCTACCTGGGTGTTCAGTGGAAAACTCTGGTAAACGAAAAGTCTCTTCCAGAGAAAAAGTGCCTGGATCTAAAGTCCAAGATATTGACAGCCCTAGAAGAGAGAGCTCTCGATTTGAAGGCTTTGCAGAGCCTAGTAGGTCTATTAAACTTTGCAAGTTTTGTTGTACCAAGGGGCAGGCTTCACTTTCGAGCACGCCTCTCTTTTCTGAATACAGTCGTCAAAATGCCAGTTGCCAAACGGTTCATAATTCTGGTACATGCCCTGAAAGAGTTAACTTGGTGGTTGCAGAACCACACTTGTCCTTCTCCGATCCACTTCGTGCCTCCAACGCATTTCCTAGCGACCGATGCCTCGGACCTAGCTTGGGGAGCACAACTAGACGACCGTTCGTTCTCGGGGCGCTGGGGAACGAACAAGAACAATCGATACACTGCAACCAGAAGGAACTTCTAGCATTACTGAAGAGGACCAGGGTCAGTATCTGTGTCGTTCCACGGTTCTATGGCAGTCCGACAACAGAACAGCCGTTGCTTTCATTCGCAAGGAAGGCTGCACGAAATCAATAGCTCTCTTGGGCTTGACAATCGATATTTTCAAGGTTCTAGATCGGTTACCAAATTCACCTAGCCGCTCATCACATTCCCGGCAGATTCAACTCTCACGCAGATCATGAATCTGTCTCGCTACCGATCTCCGCCCGAATGGCACCTTTTGCCGGCTTGTACAGACCTGATTTTCAACAGATTCGGGGTTCTGGTAATAGATTTGTTTGCGTCGAAAAATGCGCATGTGGGGCCAATTATGCGTCTCTGAACCAGAAAGACGACAAAGCCCTATTCCACGACGCTTTTTCCCAGACTTGGAATTACCACCTAGCGTGGATATTTCCTCCTCCATATTTGATCCCCAAGGTACTCACTCATCTCAACCGGGCCAAGGGCCTCTTTCTGTTAGTGGTGCCTCGGTGGGAACGGGTCTTTTGGAGAGCCGATCTCAAATCCCGAGCGCTAGCTGCTCCTTTCACAATCAGGCATCTGAACCGCCATCTAGTAGACATCTCGACGGGCTTTCCGCCTCCCAAAGTACAGGAAATGACACTAGAAGTGTGTGGGGGTGGTCTCATAGCCTAAATGATTGGAACCGTTCCCAACTGCGTGCGTGCAACAGCGTTTTGCTAAGACTTTCATTATTCGTACAGCCAAGGAGTGGAACACCCTGCCTGCGTCGGTTTTCCCGAATTCATATAACCCCAATCTATTTAAGTCGCGAGTAAATAGACTTCTTCTGGGTAAGCTCGTTCCATCGTCGACCTCATCTCTGCCCTTAGGGCAAGATTGAGGTAAAGAGTAAGCCCATATTAAAAAACTGGACCTACTTTCATCGTCCTGGCGTCCCTTTACACGTAATACATACAAAGCCGCATGGCATAGATGGCTAGGATGGTGTAAAAAAATAGAAAACGGATCCATACCGCCCAACCGGTTCAATTCTAGCAATTTTTTTTGCCGATTTATATTTGAATGAAAACCTATCATACAATACTATACTTTTACACAAATCTGTGGTGTCTACGCTCTGTAATACCGAAATATCGGGAGTCTTAAGTGCTCATGTACTGGTTAAGCATGTTATGAAATCTATTGCATTAAGAAAGCCTGTGCCCCATAAGATAACTATTTGGGATATCAATGTTCTTATTTCCTTTTTGTCTTCATATGAATTTAGCGAGAATAACTGTTTTGCTACCGCAAGACACACAGCTATGTTGCTGCTTTTGGTTTCTGGTAGACGTATCCATGACCTGACCCTTCTGGCAGTCAATCAAGAGCATTACATTGACAATACTGATCACATCATTCTATGGCCCAGATTTGGCTCTAAAACTGACCGTTCTGATTTCGGGCAATCGGGCTGGAAATTACTAAGAAATGAAAATACTAAAACCCTCGATCCGGTTTTTTGGGTGAAGCAGTGTATCAAATTGTTTAATCAAAAACGTAATTCCATAAATAATGATTCTTTATTTGTGAATTTGAGAGGTGATCATAAGGCAGCATCGCGTACTGTAATTGCGGGCTGGGTAAAATCTCTCCTATCAGAGGCTGGTATTATTGCAGCTCCCGGTAGCGTCCGCTCAGTGGTCGCTTCCAGAAGTTGGGCCGATAACGTCTCGGTTGACGAAATTTTGTCACAAGGTAACTGGAGGTCGGGTGACACATTCCGTCGCTTCTATAGGCGTGAGGTCGTTCAGGCCCCTGTTAGCTCTGGGATCTCAAATTGTTTTCGCCCAATTTAATCGAATCTATGAAGAAGTTTACTACATTTTATTTATTTTGTTCATAAATATGACAATTTCTAAGTTCATAATATTTTTATGGTGATTGAATAAATTTTCTTAGTCTCGCACACTTACTGTAACATTCATTGTTACCTTTTGCGCCTTCAGCGTGTGGACGTGCATACCTTCACATTGGCGTCCTCCTCCACCAGGCGATAACAAACAGGTCTCATTATATTTAAGCTTCAAATAACGGTCAGGTGTTTAATGACAGCGTTTTACCCTGAAATAAAACGCTTATTAAATACCTACCATATTTGAAGCTTAACTTTTATCCTCTGCCTGGTATAATTCGACACAATGACGAGAGCGAGCCGAACGGCCGCGCCGGTGAAGGAGTGAATGAGTGAACGGAAGTGTGCGAGCGAGAGGGAGCTACTAGGGTAGACAGAGAGGTAAGACGAGCGGAAAACAGATAGGCCTATCTCATTATATTTAAGCTTCAAATAAGGTAGGTATTTAATAAGCGTTTTATTTATTTCAGGGTAAAACGCTGTCATTGCAAAATAAGGAGGTCTCTGTTGAGGCAACAAATCAAAAATGTAATATTGAGAATCGTCAATCGTCATTCTCAATTTTACGATCAGTGATCGGCGTTCTTTCGGGTGATCACGTCTTGATCAGTATGATCTTTGAGTGTGATCACCCGAAAGAACGCAATAACTTTCAAAAAGATCTCAATAAAATACTCTGTTTATTGCTTGGATCTTTGAATTTTACTAGGGCAGCATTATTCTAAGCCAACGTTCATAATCTATGGTATCTTTCTCAGGATTGTTTTATCAAACTACCCATGGTTAAAATTTACACACACTGTTCGGCCTTAATATTAATTGCAGAATTTAAATTAAAAATGGCTCGTAGTTACTGCACGTATGATGAAGAATGGCAGAGAAGGAAGTCAGTGCTAATCAGAAGTCTTTTTCACGATATTCCGAGTAAGTAAAAACTATCTCAATCTGTAGATATGCCCACCGATCCTAGTTCGTCCCAATCTATACAAATAATAATAAAAAAAGAAAGAAAAGAAATGGTTAGCTGAAAAAAATTATCGAAATACAAGATGACATCACTCCAAAAGTTGATTTATTTATTATTTTCTAAACAAAAATAATATTTTCTTTACAGTTCTATCACCAGTTGAGGAAGATTCTAATGACTCATCTCTTCTTGATGACGATGGAATAAGATATGAAGACTTCGGTAACTGCAGAACAAATGAAAATAAAGAACCAAGGACAGAAAGAATGGATGATGGAGCTATTACTGAAAGAGAAGAGTCGCATCACTCCACGGCTGATCAAAATACAACTGAAAGTGAAGAACCTGATAAAATAGGAATTGAAGAAATTTACGAGGCAGAAGGCTCTGATAATGAAATTATTGATAACCATGAAATAATTGAAGAAACAAGTCAAACTAGACAAACTAATACGTCAGTAATAGTTGATCTTGAAGTTAAGACGGGAGAAGAATCACATTCCATCATTGATGATCAAGAAATGACAAAAAGTGATAGATCTAATACAAAAGAATATAACGTAATAAATGCTGATCGAAATACAAATTACCAGGAATCTAAACGGGAAGAATTTACAAGGACATATTCTGAGCGTAGAAACGAATTGATAGCTTCAAATGATGAACTGATGGAGGCCGATGTAGAAAGTAGTCAGTCCAGCGAAGGTAAGTTCTAAGGCTTAAGATTAGAGGGTACACAGCTTGACTTGAGTAAGTAGTGTAAAATGCGAGATCAGTTTGAATTGTACCCACATTTACAATTCAAACTGATCTCGCATTTTACGGACGTTTTTGTAGCATTATGGGTAGGTACTTGATGTATGCTGTAGATGTTGCCACATGCTGTTAGTCTCTAAGGATTAGGTGGTGGTGTAACCACAACACTTACCACATTTCAATAGT
The DNA here is from genome assembly GCA_949316265.1 of Diarsia mendica. Classification (NCBI taxonomy): domain Eukaryota; kingdom Metazoa; phylum Arthropoda; class Insecta; order Lepidoptera; family Noctuidae; genus Diarsia; species Diarsia mendica. The sequence goes on from OX438917.1 coordinate 3,920,847, forward strand.
ATGTTTTAAGTCCCATGTAATAGAGAGTGAGCCGTCAAACGAACACAGATTCAGACTCCCTCATTGATAGCAATGAGGGAGTCTGAATCTGTGTTCGTTACACAGGAAAACCCGAATAACTCTGTCCCCGTCTCTGAATTGGACTCTACTCAACCGGTACGCTTCCGACCACTACACTAACGAGGCAGTTATTGTCCCACGGCTAGGCAAAGGCCTCTCTCCAATTCTTCCAAGGGTCATAATTCTGTGCTACTTCTTTTCAATCACAAAAAAAGACATAACGTCGTCACGCTATCTCCTTCGTGTTTTACCGCGACCCCGTATCACTGTTTCAGGACACCAATCCTGAGCTTTACGGGCCTTCAGCTCATTCGGCATGCGATAGACATGTCCTGCCCACTCCCATTTAACCCTTTCGGACCTGATGGTATATATGTGTCCCAGTATTGATGAGACTGATGGGACTATACATCCCACACTATTTCGGCACAGGACTGTGACTTCGTTTTTGTATTGAAATTGGGATACTATGTCCCAAACCGTTCTAGGTTTGTCTGTTAATATTTTAGTAGTTGTAGTTTTGAGCTGGCAACATTAGTTTTTCATCTATGGTCGAAAATAGAAGCACGTGTAACATATCCTCTGGTTAAAATAATTGTTTTTACGTGTCTAAAGTGTTGTAACGAGGTAAGTGTGATCTTTATTGCGTTATTTATGCTAAATTCTTTGGGAGTATTATAATAAATACAAAAAACATTTGCTTATTAGTGGAATATATTAACTTTGGGACATTATGTCCCATCAGTCTTTTTCATACTAACCGACTTCATATTCAAATTGTTTCTATAAAGGGCATCTCACGTAATTATTTTTTTAGTTTATAATGGCTTATCGTTTCTTATTGGTAATTTGCTTAAAATTCGCGTTCCTGTTATTTTATAATTAAAAAAATAAATATACTTATGTCATAAAATAATTACACTTGTTTTTAATTCATATAATGTCTAAATTTCCCAAAAAATGTATGCAGGATCCCTTGAAAATTCTTAAGAATCAAGACCGATGGGACATATTGTCCCATAGCAAAAAAACTGTTTTTTTGCTATTATAAAGGTCCCTGGTAGTCGTCACGGGGCACTGGATATCAAATTTAGTGAAATATAGACATTTATTAGCATAAAAACAAATTTTGGTTTTCAGTCCTGGTAATGCACTACTATGCCGGTTCGAAAGGGTTAAGTTAGGCGGCCCTTTGAGACACATCGACGAGGCAGTCACTTTATTTTTTATTACAGGTCCATACTACAGACAAATAACTACAGAAGCCCTCATCCACTTTGATGGACCCCAAGTCCCTGGTGATCGAGAAAGCATAGTCTACGAAGGTTCTGTGAAGAGTATCATACTGCCAACGAGGTACAGAAGAGTGCTGGCCAGTCGCAATGTGAATGTTGAGGATCGAATTGAAGTTTACGAAGTGTTGGAAGAAAATGCAGGTTAGTAACTTTGTAATGATATAATTTCCGATGGTTCATATTATCTTCTTATTGCTGATGACGACGATTAAGACAAATATTATACAGACGCCAACACATGAAGCTACTCAGGGGCGTATTTACCCTAGGGCCATCCGGGCCATGGCCCGGGGCGCCAGAACAACAGGGGCGGCGTGGCCGCCCCTGCCGATTGCATTTTGTTTTGGCTTTGGCGCCAATCATTCCACTTTTATTTCTCACCTTTTTATATTTTCTTAAGAATCACAATTAATTAACTTTTAAAAACCAGGCGGCAACGTCAGGTCATGGTTATCAGATCTGACAATTACTAGTGTCACCGGGACTACGTTGTAAAAATAAGGACAACCAAGCAGAGGCTTACTTTCCTCGCCACCGCCCTGGGGCGCTTTTTCGAACTAGTCTTACGTATATACAGGTGTATCGCATGCCGCCCCGAAAATCAATAAACAATCACCATATCCTTCTAATCTGCCGCCCACCGCTTAAAAAAATCAAACCTATCTGGAGTCCTAAAATTTTCTAGCTCGCTACGCTCGCTCTTACCGCTGAGTTTTCTTCATTACCCAGTCCCTCAATGCATTAGTAGTAAAAGTGAGTTAAATATTTTTTTTTTAAATAATAAAATGAAAATCACTTACTTTCCAGAGCCAGGGGGCAAAAATTTTTGAGCTCGCTCCGCTCGCTCTTGCATTTGCCTGCGACTCTGACTCATATATAAGTTCTTAAAAAAAATTCTACCTTTAGGAATTGTTGAAACAATATGTTATTTATTCGATGTGTCAAAGTTCGCTCGCTAAGCTCGTTCACTATTTTTATGAATTTTTTTAGAACGACAAACCCTAACACACTATTCGCTATATTGGCGAACAAAGGCAAAAAAAAAATGTTAAAAAGTGAAATAGGTTTGACTTTCAAAAATAAACCCAAAGTTTATCATTATAAATCATCATCATCAGCCATTAGACGTCCACTGCTGGACAAAGGCCTCCCCCATAGAACGCCATAAAGATCGGCAGCCTGCCGTTTGCATCCACCGGTTGCGGGCGACTCTCACAATGTCGTCGGTCCACCTGGTGGGAGGCACCAACGCTGCGTCTTCCGGTTCGTGGTCGCCATGAGAGAACCTTTCTTCCCCATCGGTTGTCTGTTCTTCGAGCGATGTGGCCTGCCCATTGCCACTTCAACTTGCATATTCATTATAAATAATAAAAAAAAAAAAAAAAAATTGACTTAGCTAGTTTTCTTGGCTAATGATGAAAATAGGCGTATAAGGGGCGGCCAGATAAGGGTGGGTGGGCCCTTGGCGACAAAAACGCTCGTCACGACACTGGGGTTTACTCAGACGTTGATGTCGTTTCCAAGTTCTACGACTCATTGCTCTCGTTTGTAGCAGTTATTAGATAATGGTTTAAAAAGAAAACAAATTTTATTCAACATTGTTTTCTTTGTCTGGGGCGGCAAAACTTATTGGCCCGGGGTGCCAAATTTCAAAATACGCCCCTGAAGCTACTCCAAAACTGTTTTTCCCAATTAACCTTTAATGTCTAATGCTTTCGATAACACTGAAAATCTATTTAATTTTATCTTGATGTTATATTTGAGGAGTTTGTGTCTTGTGGCCACTCGGGTCAATCGTAAGGTTCATCCATGATTACCTAGGGCCACACATGACATACCGACTTTCCGTGGGTCGGAAAATTCCCGGCTGACATTTGTAGATGTTTGGCAGTCGTTACAAATAACCAGTTATCTAAAGTCTCATAACCAGTCTTACCAATGGGTAACGTATCACCCAGTACTAGCAGGGTTGTGGAAGTCAGATAGACAATCGCTCCATGTAAAGTACTGTGATTCAGCTGCATGCGGTTAGTCTAGAAAGCCGACCCCATCATAGTTGGTAAAAGGCTAGGCATATGCTGATAAGTGTGCGAACGAAAACCTTTTCACTTGATGATAAAAATGTCAGCATAATGTTATCTGCCTTAGTTAATTATTTACTTAGGTATTTAATTGTTTTAGTCCGTTAGTTTTCCCATGACCCAAAATAACCCGTTAGTGGCCGTTAGGTCGTCCTAATTATCTTAAAATCTTATTAATATGGAATGTGACGGTGTCATCTACATACTAATAGGCTACTAGCTTTTGATCGCGACTTCGCTCCCGGTATGAATTTAAATTAACCCAAGGGAGCATTTAAATACTCGGGGTTAATGTATAATCTTCCCGTTCCCGATCCCGTTCCATCCGAAGGTTATAATATTGGTTTAGATTATGTATAACATTATCACACTTGTAATTTCTAAAGAGTTACCCAGACCCAGGGGTGTACCTGTACTTAATAGTACACCCACTTTTCACCAGTTATGTTTTTTAGTCCCATGTAATAGAGGGCCGAAATTCTGACAATCAGTTATTATGAAGGGATTACGCGATATAACCCAGTACTAACTAGGTTGTGGGTGTGAGATAGGCTATCGCCACAAGTACAATACTGGTATTAAGCCCCATGAAATATGGCACAAATCTAGACTCCGAGGTTCTTACTAAGTATTCACATTGCCTGACCTGGTAATCGTACTCAGGGACTCCTACCCAGCCACTCGTGCTTGTTACAATTTAATTTAGACCAGCGAGGCAGTAACAATTATTCCATTTTCAGATCCAAAAATCGCCACAACATTCGACATTGACGAACATGAAACTACTGACGAAGACCTTGAAGAAGTGACAACTTCTCACCCAGACACTACCTTCGAAAACGACGAAGAAGACGATGAAGTAATGAGTGGTCCTCAGTCAGACGCTAGTGACAGAAACGTTGAAGCAATTGGCGAAACAGAAGCTATCAAGGAAAACGATGAAGAAATGGACGCTCGTCAGTCAAATCATAGTGAAGAAATAGACACTAATCTACCGGACGCTACCAATAAAGAGATTGAAGAAAGGGGGAACATTGATCCAGATGGTACTGACGAAGAAAATGAAGCATGGCGACCAAATGATGCAGGGGAACACATTGGAGAAATGAGAACTAAAACATCAGAATCTACCATGATAGAAATGAAAATTCATCAACCAGCTGCTACTGACGATGAAGAAGGAACAGAAAGTCCTCATTCAATTGAACAAATTAGAACTCCTAGACCAGATTTATCTCACGGATCAATACCAGTATCACACCGCAGTAAATCTGCGTCATCTACAGAACATACTGCACTTCCTCAAGAACTGTCAGGTTTGACAGCATCAATCCAAGATGGCGGCGACAACAATAAGTCAGAACTTCAAACTTCCAATGATATGAATGAAGTCTTGGCTTCGATATTCAATGATAGTCGGAATAAAGATATGACTCCGATCTCTGGGAAGAAAAGGAAGTTGGTAGATAAATCAGTTCAGGCAGCTGAGACGAGCAGAGTAACTTGGGAAGAAATGCGCGCCAACTTTTTTGTTGGGACGCCAAAGATATTCCGACTTTGTGCCTGTACTGATCATATTTGTCCATAATCTATTTAAACTGGTAAATGTAGACTGGATTTACATGTTAAATCAGTGATTGTTAATTAATTAATAGCCTTTATTAATTGTTTATGATGCGAGAAGATTGTTAATAACTACTATATTTTTTTCTACTTTCGTTTACAAAATGTTGAAGTCAAGATGCGATAGAAATGCGTCAGTCGAACATGAAAATAACATCATGCCTGTAATCTCCGAATGGTAAGGCAGAGAGAGATGTGGGTACCTACCTAACATAATACTCACATTTCGCCAGTTATGCTTGCTTCCAATTATATTTTGCTATTAAGGACGCATTCCCGATTGATAAGTCAAATCATTACTTTTTTAAACAAAAGTATGTTTATTAAATACAATGCTTTGTATTTTTAAAATGTTTTTGCTGCTTATTGTAGATAGATGTGCAAGGTACAATTCTTAACTATAAATATAATTTTAGATATGTCCAGTTTCTCAATAAATGTACCGAAGTGAATAATTTTACTTCGGTACATTTATTGAGAAACTGGACATATCTAAAATTATATTTATAGTTAAGAATTGTACCTTGCACATCTATCTACAATAAGCAGCAAAAACATTTTAAAAATACAAAGCATTGTATTTAATAAACATACTTTTGTTTAAAAAAGTAATGATTTGACTTATCAATCGGGAATGCGTCCTTAACCAAACATACGTAAAACATCTGCTGATTATTTAACTCTTGATGCCTGCAACAATTTATTAATATTATAAGAAAGAAGTGGTCAAATATGTGAAATTGAAATCGTGTAAAACGGAACGTATTTCTGAATGAAGTTTGAAAACGTCATTAAATTTTAAAAGTGAGGTTATGTTGTCAAATTAGCGATTTTTTTGTTATTTAGACCTTAAGAATTCATTTATTTTATAGACAAACAATAATTATAAAATATAGTTATTCAAAATGTCTCTTACTGAAGGTCCCGTGAAAGAATTAGACGACAAGTTCCTTGATTTAATCGGAAAATTCGTGTCTGACATAAAAAATGGGTACGTTAGCTTATTTCTTCATTTTTAATGCTATTCTGTTAGTTAAAATTATATTTCCTGTAAGGAAAACTTATTGTTCTCATGTCTAGCTTAGTTTATAATACTTACAATAATAAATTGTGCAGTCTTCAAGTCATAAACATCGAAAATATGATGTCGTATAAAACTCATTAGGTATTGCATCAGAATTCATAAATGCAGTATGTCAATAAGATTCTAGATATCCTAAAACGTGATATATACTAAATTGTCGGCGCTCCATTCGAAAATTTTGTCATTACACTGTCAAAAACGTATTATTACTATTATTTACTGTCAAAAACGTATTCGTACTATTGACTTACGTTACTAGGCTTAAAATATATTTCCATCATCATCATCCTTTAACAGTCCACTTGGACATAGGCCTCTCCAATCGCAGACCGATTAAGTTGATTCTCTACAAGTATCCTCCAGCTGCTTCAAACCACCCTGTGAAGTTATAACTCATAATATAATTCCTTCAGTAATCTCTTATGAACTCCTATCACCCCTGACTCACACTTGACTCAATCAATTTTTCCCTCTTGGAGTAGGTATGTAACTCCAGAAGAATAGATATGACTCACACAACATCTGCATTCAAATTATATTAATTAAGAGAGAACTAGTTATAGCCACATAAAGCTGACCAAATGTAAAGCCAAGCCAGAGGACCCTCGACAGCATAACAGTTTTTTTTTTTTTTTTTTTTTTTTTAAACGTTGCCCCACACTAGGAATTTCTCCTGTATCGTGGGTGCGTTTACAAACATTGAAACTCACATACACAAACACGCCCAGACCCGAAACAACTATCTGTAGGCCATACAAATACTTGTTCAGTGCGGGGATCGAACCCGCGACACGTAGCGCAGCAGTCTAATCGCTTAGCCACTGCGCCAACCGTGTCGTCAAAAATAACAACTCGGATACCACACGAAAAAGGCAGCTGGTATCCGTAACTCCATGTCCAAAGTGCATGTAGTGCATATGGGTAGGATTCAATCCACCCCAACTCCGGAGAAATGCCTGCAACCCCTTACTGTTACTGACTACCTCATAGAGAGTGTTAGGGTTATCAAAGTTCTTTGCCCTGTATAAGGCAACCTCTGGGCAGTGCAGAAGCATGTGGGCTGCTGTCTTGTCTTCCTCTATGCAGGCTCGACACAGTGGAAGGCCTGTGACATTGATAACAAAAAGATGTTTACTAAAAGTGATGGCAACTGTTACTGTGTGCAGCTGTAATTTTATCAGCCGAAGCCCCTTTCACAGTTATTCATTTTCAATATTCTTTATTTACAGAAAATTAAAAGGCTCCAACAATATTGCTTTGGCAATGGTCACATTATTAGAAACTATCATCAGTGACTCACAGAATGCTACAGCTTTGTAAGTATCATTGTTAAGGCGCTAACAGCACTGAAACTAGCGCCACCCACATCTTATTTCTTATACTCTAAAATCACATCAAATTTGACAAAAGCTAAACAGTATCATGCTAGTAAATAACCTGTAGTATTTTTTAAATCAAGGTTTGCCAAAGAGCGATGGAACATAGTATATTGGGTATTAAGCTCAGCAACAGAATTCGAAATACCACAAAACGCTCAAAAACAGGAATCGCTGATGTGGGCAACAAAACTGCTGGGTTGAAGTGGGATTAGGCGGGCCATGTCTGCAGAATGCACCGGGACCGATGGCCTAAAGTCGTCAGGCAGTGGGTGCCAAAAGACGGGCGTCGTCGCCGAGGGAGGCCTAGAAAACGCTGGCGTGACGACTTAGAAGCTTTTGCGCGAGATTGGCCGGAGAAAACCGCACAGAGAGAAGAGTGGAAGACTATGGGGGAGGCCTGTGCCCAGCAGTGGGACAATACAATAATAAAAAAATAAATAATATTTAAAATCACTTTTCATGATTCTAGACTTGATAAATTAAGAGAATTACTTTTTACCGCCAAAAGATGCCACTTTTACTTCAAGCTGATAGTGCTTTGGATTGAACAAATTTGATGTGATTTTAGAGTATAAGAAATAAGATGTGGGTGGCGCTAGTTTCGGTGCTGTTAGCGCTATAATCAATAATTTGTCATAATACTAGCTTTACCCCATGATTTCACCAACTTGAAGGTAACAAAACTAATAACCAATGCACTTATCCAGGAAATGAATTAACTGTGTGCAAAATTTCATCATAATTGTTCAGCTGTAAAATTGTGATTAATAGTATGACATGACCAGCAAATTGCGTAAAACTTAAGATAATTTGAATGCCCGCGAAGCTATACCCTGTAGTTTCCGCCTAAAAAAGAAATTATTACCACATATCCATAAACAGAATTTTTACTTATTTTCTTTTTTGTTTACGTCTACACAGTCTAAAGCCCACTATAACATAACTTGTGCTCAACTCACAGCGAACTATGCGGCGCAGTTCGCGCGGCGGGTCGACGCGTTCTCTACGCGTTACCACACGAGCTGGTGGCTGCCAATGTAGTCCGGAGAATACTGAGAGCCATCCGGGATGAGAATAGGGCTCATGCTAATCAGGTAATGTTGATATCACCTATAAGTGACGAATTCACCGCAAAATTGTTAAATAGAACATAACTTAATGTAAGGATTTAGTGAATAAGTCGTTGGTGTGTCAATAAATAAATAAATATAGTGGCTTTAATGTAAACATGCAGAAAAAGACTCATCATCTGCCTAGCCTTTTCCCAACTATGTTGGGGTCGTCTTCCAGTCTACCTGGATGCAGCTGAATATCAGTATTTTATATGTAGTGACTGCCTATCTATCTATAAGCAGTATTATTATACCAATACATAATTTTGCTGAAAATCTATATAAATAAAAAGAGAAGTCCTGACTGACTGACTGACTCATCAACGCCCAGCCCAAACCCTTGGACCTAGAAAGATGAAATTTTGCACAGAGGTTCCCTTTATAATGTGGGCAAAGAATAAGGAAGGATTTTTCGAAATTCAACCCATAGGGGAGTTAAATAGGGGATGAAAGTTTGTATGGAAAATCGTCATTTTCATGCGGGCGAAGCCGCTGGCAAAATCTAGTGTGTTTATATTATAAAGTCTGGATTTGTACATGGAATCTGATTATAAGTGGCGAATGTGAAATGAAAATTCAAAAATATTAAATTTCACATTGGCCTGCAAGGGCACTTGTAAAACGATAACTAAAAGGTGCACCTTTGGCCACCCCTTATTGGATTACAAGGCGTGACGTTATGTTAAAGAATCTGCAAATTCTTCGTCCATATTACACTGGCGGACAAAATTGATGGGCCACTTATTAGGCATTGGGCGGGTACCTATGTGCGTCATGACGTCCATGTCGCCAATTAATATAATATATGTAGTGTAATTTACATATTATTTACTAACAATAGGTTAAGTTTATACTAACACATTTTCTGATCTCTCTCTTCTCTGATCTGTGGTCTGATTTAAATACCTAAATAAATTAAAATTAAATTATCTCTTCCCAAAACAACAACTTTAATTCAGACTTATATATTTTACATAAAATTATTGACATTGTTTTTTTTTTTTTTTATACCTACATAAATATTGATATGAGCACCTATTTATTTTATTAATTGAATTTTATTTTGTTGTTTTTAATTGTAATATCAGTGTGTTTTTAGATTATTGTATTGCCGATTATTGTATTGCTCCGAATATTATGCTTACTAACATTATTCTTAAGTATTACTACTAACCAAATTATGGATCTTGTTGTCTGAATAAATAAATTATTATATTATCAACAACTGTATTTTGACCCTTTTCTTTAAAACCAAAACTTAATTCATTACAGAGTGTAGAAGCCTCAGGAGAAAGTCTACAGCGCTTGGTGCTAGCGGCAGGAGCAAGGCGGGCTACACTTGGCTCCGCGCAGCAAGACCTTAGAGAACCACTGAGGGACCATATAGCAGAGGTAAGCTGTTTAGTAGAACACTTGTGTATGTGATAATAGGGGATCGGACAAAAAAAAAACTAATTAGTACGTCAGATAGATTTTCAAAAAATATTGACCACATATTCCTTCTTTTTACGTAAACAAAAAATTAAGACGATACAGTGCTTCGAAAACTCGTGTGACGTCATATGATAGTACGTTTTGTACCTTCAAGTGAAGTTTCAAGCCCCACTCCATGATCTTTGAAGCGCTATAGCTTCGTCAATTTTTATTGATTTGATAAAACAAAAAACACGTATCCAATATTTTTCGATAATCTAAGTGACGGACTAAACAGAATCATATTTTTTTGAGTCAGTCCGATCCCCTATTACGTCGGGAAATCCCAGTAAACCGAAGACCACATCATTTTGGCTTCTGCAAGTCATCAATCAAATCTCGGGAATGAAAAAAAAATATATCGGCTATTTTCTAAAAAAGTGCCTACACGGTCACAGTGTTAAACCAACGCCTAAATAATTAATAATAATAATATAATAATATATTTTATTTCACAAAAAACATGACACGTTGCACTGTATACATTGTTTGAATAATAGTATTTACATAATGATGCAATAGAAGACTCTATCTTTTAAACTAGGGCTAGCCTGTATCTTAAAAGATAGGATTCAGCCAAAAGGATTCAATTCAATTTCACAATCAAAAACAAGTGAAGACAGTGTAATATTTGACACAAAACAGTATTTTGTACACAAAATAAAATATGAAAACTAATCCTAAGTAACAAAAAAGATTGTGAATGACAGTAATCATGTGTGTGTATGTTTATGTTTTAGGGTGTGTGTGGAGGCGTGTGTGTAAGGGTGTGTGTAGACGTTGTGTGGTGTAGGGGGCCAAGTGAGTCAGAATGTAAAAGGTACCTGTGGGTGTGACTGTGTAGTGTTGGATGTAAAGTATGTGATGTGATATTTAGGTATATAAGTAATATTATGTTAAGAGATGTAAGTAAGCAGATGTTCTGTTGTCGCGTAGTCCTGTCGTAGTAGCCATTGGGTTATCGTTTTCTTTAACATATGTCTATTTAAATCCAGTATGTTCAGTGTTTTATGCAGATTTTTGTATACGAGTTTACTTAATACGTAAAATTGATGTTGGGCAAACGAGGTTTTGTGTTTTACGCCTGTCGGTATATTTGTACGTTTTTGAGGATTTGATTTGGGCATGGATCTATGAGTCCGGAGGACTGACTGCAGAACGAACAGTTGTCTAACAGTTAAGACCTCACAATCCTCGTAAAGCTGCTTTGTTGGATACCTGTAAGGCTTTTTGCACATTACCTTTAGTACAGCTCTTTGAGCTCTTTCAGCTCTCAGTAAGTTGGTTTTAGCTGCACCACCCCAGGCAGTAATGCAATATCCGATAATGGACTGACACAGTGCAAAATACACCATCCTCAGTGTGCCCATATCAGCAGATTCTCTTAGAGATTTGACGACGTAAATGAGCCGCAATACTCTTGATGTCATCATATCGAGCTGTTTGTCCCATCTCAGGCATTCATCAATGTGCAAACCTAGATACCTCACACCATCGCATCTATCCAGTGTCGGGCATGTACATAAGGATGTTAAACTCTGACATGAGTGAGCAACAACTGAAAAGTGTTTAGAGGGCATAGTATTTCTTCGGATTGCAAAAGGAACGTAACATGTTTTGGCTAAATTGAGAGTTAGTAGGCTATGGTGAAACCAGCTCATAATATGACTTAGGGCGTTTTCTGCCATTGTTTTAACCACATCCCACGTAGGTCCATAGATGACGATTGCTGTGTCGTCGGCATACGTGTAAATCTTGCAGTTAGGGAGCATCATTCTACAGAGGTCATTTATGTAAATTAGGAACATAGTGGGCCCCAATATGCTTCCTTGGGGTACGCCGTACATCACAGTTTCCTCGTCACTGAGGTAATCACCTATTTTAACCATCTGAAAGCGATTTTTAAGATAGTCTTTAAACATTTCCAGTGCTGTGCCCCGCACACCAACACGCTCCATCCTCGCTATGAGTATGGGAACAGAAACTGTGTCAAAGGCCTTTGACAGGTCTAGAAATATCCCTAGGCATTTAGACCCACCATCTAGTTCTTTTGCCACAAATTGTGTAAGGTCTAAAACAGCATCCTCGGTCGATACCCCAGCTCTAAAACCATACTGGTTTTCCGCGATGATGCGATGTTTGTTTAAGAAGCCTTTGAGTTGCTTATTGAGGATCTTCTCAATGATTTTTGAAATCGATGGTAGGATTGAGATTGGCCGGTAGTTATTGACACAGTCTCTGTTCCCGGATTTGTGTACTGGAAGAATGATGGCCTTTTTTAATCCGTCAGGAAAAGTTCCTGTCCGAATGCAGCGGTTGCAGATATAGGTTATAAGAGGCACTAGTTTCTGGCGACATGTTTTTAACACAGTTGATGATATTCCGTCCCAACCCACTGCACAACTATTACGTAATTGCGAAATGATTGCATCTACTTCATCTTCATTGACTTCTAGTAAGACAAGAGAGTCAACCGGTGTTAAACATTTGCCAAGATCGCTATTCAGCGGTGTGGAAACTTGATTCTTAGTTTTAATTATATCATCCGCTAAATTTTTACCGATGTTACTAAAAAATGAACATACCTGATTCACCGAGGATTGAGGATCAACGTTTATCTTTAACAACTTGTCAGGGCTGGTTCGTTCCTTACGCGTATTAGTAATTTCTTGTATAGTTTTCCATAGTTCTTTTGGATTGCTTTGAGCTTTCTGGAGTTCACTTTTTTCATAGGTTATTTTGAGCTTACGAAGCAAGTCATTGCAGAAATTTCTATAACGAGTGTAAGTTATTTTTAGGGTTAAGTTATTAGGTGATTTTTTTAATCTCATATGCATTTGATCCCTATTTTGGATACATTTCAACAAGCCTGGGGTAATCCATGGTTTCAAGATACGTTGTCTCCTAGGAATTATTATTTTGGATGTATTATTTGTTATTACAGTATTTATTAGTGATATAAAAGTGTTTAGCAATTCATTTGTGTCTTGAATATTATAAATATCCGCGAAATTTATTTCTTCTATCTCTGACTTTATAGCGTCTAGGTTGGCTCGAGATTTACAAAATTTTAGATTATGGGAACTCTTGGCATTAGTTAGCATGAATATAATTGGTTTATGGTCAGTAATATAAGATTCGAGAACTAATGTGGTAGACGGCCATTTAGACTTCAATAACACGTGATCTAAACAATTTTCCAGTCTGGTGGGGAATAAATGGGTGGGTATTAGGCCATGGGAAGCATTTAGAATCAGATATTCCAAGCTATGAGGGCTACTATTTCCAGGTTTTATATCAATATTTAGATCACCGATAAGGGCTATGTTTGGATATGAAGAAAGACCCTCTAATACATTATTTAGGCTTGATAGGAAGTTTTCTAAATGTGCTGCAGTATTGTAGGATGGAGAGCGGTAAATAGCAACAAATGCAAACTTGGAATCTATTTGGCAGACCAGACTATTTGAGTTAGTCAAGCACGGTTCCCAAATTGTGGCATTAAGGCTTGATTTAATGTAAACAATGACACCTTCATTTTGATTTGAAGTTAGTTTCGTAGAATGTGATAAGTAACCATTTAGTACTGGAGGGTTGTTTATTTTTCGAAGCCAACACTCGGTCAAAACAATAACATCAATTCTTATTTTAGTTAAGCATATAAGTGCCTGTAACTGATCAAAATTTTTCTTAACACTGCGGATATTCATATGTAGTATTTTGATATTACTATCGGAAGTGATAAAATAGCTTGTACAGTCCCGTGGATTACAAGAAAACGCATTGTCAAGCCCAAGGCTGTCCAAGCCATCATTAATATTTTTTAAAGAATCCATTTGAAATTTAAATAATAACTAAAAAACGGCACGGGGTAACTAGGTATTACATATATTAAGATATGGGCGATACATCTCATTATAGTATATGTCAGTAAGTATTGATGTGTAAAAATCATAGATTTAGTGTAAAGTATTGTGAATAAGTTTTGGTTTGTGTATGTTGTGTGTTGTTTGTGATATGTGTGTTGTGGTTTTTTAACATTTAAACATTTTAAACTAAGCAAGGTAAAATCAAAAAAGCTAGCAAACATATAAGTACATTGAACTAGTCAGATAGAATCTAGGTTATTGAGATCAAGAAGAGACTTCTCTGAGTGAATTAAAATTTGCTTGTCACCTTCTATTTTACGTAAGAAAATGTTGCTATTTGAGATCCAGCAGAATTTGTAACTCTTATTCTTGGCAAATTCTCGAGCCTGATAGAACAGCTTTTTGGTAGTCGCAGGCAATTGCTCTGCGATATAAACTGGTTGCGGGTCACCGGGTAAACCAAAGGAGGTGGTATTTAATTTCTCAGCCTTCCCTCTTCCCTTGTTATAGTCCCTTACAGCCGTCATTAAACACTGTTTAGTTTGTACTGAGGAAAACTCTGCAATTATTGGACGTGGGGTAGTAGAATTGGGAGTCTTTCCTGGTAGCCGGTATACATCGCGTATACTCGAATCCTGAACCGAGACTCCCACGGTACCGCAGATTCTTGAAACTGTCTTAATAAGGCTTGTACTAGTCTCAGAGTGTTCCTGCGGGATGTTACGAATCTCAATCCCGGACGATCGTGATTTGTACTGTAAGTCATTTACCCTCTTTTCCAAATGTTCTATATACTGCTTTTGCTGCAAGCGTTCTTTTCTTAAAGCTTCCACTTCGTTTTTCATGTCTTCAAACTGCTTGTTTATAAACGACATTGATTCTATCATCTTTTCATTTGACCTACGAATTTCAGCGTTTGATGCCTTGATTTCCGAGTTTTGCGACTTAATTTCCCCTATGTCAGCCAACAGTTTATTCATTAATGTTGTTTGTTCTGTTTGATATTTTGAGACGTTCGGGTCTTGCTCCATGTCCAAGTCAAGCGAAGCCAAGGCAGGCCCACTTTCCGGTGAGTTTTTGCGAAAACGTTTGTTTCTACTTTTGTTCACGTAGTCACTCATAGATACTGCAGTGTTAATATCAGGTTCCGATTGAGTCTGGATTATATTTGACGACGGAGAATCGGGTTTTTTAGGTGGACTGCGACGTATACATGCCATTTCTGCCGGCTTAGCATGAACACCGAAGAAACGGGTTTTATCTACGGAAGAATCGACAAAATGACAGATTGTAGACAGATTTCTATCGTCCTTAGCATGGCGATGTAGAAAGAAATGTTTCTATTCTTCAATCGACAAGAGTCTTCTATGTCGACTAATGCCGAGCATGGCGACAGTTTTTTCTTGACTTTTGACATTTGAGAGTAGAAATATTTCTTCTCAACAACTGTCAAATAGTCTACATCGCAAGGGACCTAGAGAAGTTTCTTCATATCAATTTTAATTGATCATAATGAGATATTTTGATTTGAAAACATGTCGGAGTCCTACCGACGCCATATCTTCAGTTTTCATGCCGTGAAAAACGTAAGGAAGTCCAAAAGGAACAATATACGAGTGCTAACCGGGGCTTTCGCTCTACCTACGAGTGCCTCGGGGATTACAAAATTACTCTAGAGATGGTGCAGTATTTGTGCCATGAGCTAAGTGATGAAGGTGTACCTCTGTTCTCGTTAAAGTAGTACAATACAGTTTATGTGCGCCCCCAAACTTGCTTCTAAATAGCAATACGCAACCTTACTAGTGAATCTAAATAAGACATTATAATTTTCAGGTTCTTTGATCGATGAGTCTTGCTTACAAGACTTTTACAAAAATATTTCTACTGACCTACCCACAGCAAATTTTAAAATTAAGTACCTAATTGGATATTGCACTAAATACAAGGTCAGTTCATTACCCTCTTAAAATACCCGAGTTTGAGTGGCCTGTAAGAAGCTAGTGTTAGCTAGATGAATAGATATGCAACTTCTGCTGTTTTAAATAAATGAAACTGCAATGAATTGTGTTCTCAAACACTGAGGCGAGGATGGTAGGTAGATAGTGGCATCTGGCTACCACAGGAAATTCAGCCTACCAAATAAATTGGGAGCCATTGACTGTACCCATTTAGGTACAATTGTTTCCACTGCCAAGGCACATCAAGCTTTCAGAAATAGACTTTACCTCTGTTAATGTTCAGTATCATGTTGGTAAGAAAATGGAGAAACAATTTTGATACATGAAACTGGATATGTTATTTAACATATTAAAATAAAAATCATTACAATGTTTAAATATGTAAGAGATTACAGCTAGGTAAGGGAGAAGTCTTATGCTTTTATATTGATGAACATAAAATCAATTAAAAACAAGAAATATAATCAATTCTATTACTTCTAGATTGCAGAATACAATGTAAATGTCAATTTTCCAAGCAAGGGTTCATGACCAATTTATATTTAATGGTTCTATGGACAGAAATATGCAGACATATGATCCAGAATTAGGCAATATTATTTACTTGGTAATAGGTACCTACCGTACCTATATTATATAGTACAAGGAGTAACAATACACAAAATAATAACAGTAATTATATATTAGTTATTTATTAATAATTTTCATATCAAATGAGTAACACAATATCCTAATTTTCCGGGGCTGATACATAAATATGTTCTTCTAAGAATAATCCTAGTTGTAATCTGAAACACAACATTAATGTATTGTTGATTTGCAGGAGATCCAGGTTTGTTTGGAGCTTTGGTTCATGACAACAATTAGAAATGCTTAGCATGGTATCGGTGTGCAGAAGATGTTGAGCTGAGCGGTATGTTCAAGTGGTATTGCCAAACGCACAATGTCATGGAGTATACCAATGGCTACCTCAAGGGTAATTGGTCGGTGTCTAGGCATTGACACACAGGAGTCTCCACTATGCGCCTGAGAAGGCATCAGCGCTGGTGTATGCCTGCTGTACATTATATTATTATGACATACTTAATGCGACATTATTTTGTATAAATAAAAACCGAATATTTCTGATTGGTGTTGTCTCATTTTTCTTTCCACCGGAGTATTCCTCTCCCAAAGGTTTCCATACTGAAACAATAACAACAATTATGTTTACTTACATATTTTTAGAACAAAGCAGTGCCGAGTAATGCCTATAACAACTGAATTATTATGTTGTTTTGAACATCACATAGGTAATATTTTCTTTCACAAATATATTTATTTAACACAAAGTACAGAGGCACATTGCACATTATTACATACCTAGATTAATATGATCGATATACACTTACTATTAGATGATAGAACATTTCTTGTCTGAGCATCGGAAACACGAAACTCATTTCGTTCGTTGCGTGCTCGCAAACCTCTTCTTTGGGTATGCAGCGTTTATTTTTGCATTGTCACAATGCACTAACATAACAAACTACATCTTTCCAATGTGTAATTAATGTTTTATTACTAAAAATAGTACACAAAGTTTGTCAACAATCAAAACTCAACGTCGCGTCGTCCGCGGTTCGACACAGATGAAAAATATATACGAGTAATACGTTTTGTTGTTGCTTTGAGTTACGTTCAAAGTGATTTTATAAATTATAGTTCTGTAAATTGTAAGTGGATAATATTGTAAATAAAATGTAATTTTTCAATTCCATTCAAAAGGTTTAAAAATTCGTGCATGAGACATATTTTTTTGGTTAACTAAACGCAAAATTATCGTAGGCTTCCTAGAATAACGACATCACTATCTACTTCTCCGTTGCTATGGAAATCATTCGTATGTCTATCTCTTGGAAGAAATACGAGTCTACGGGTTGCGCCATGCTCGGGAGGAAGACTTGTCAAGTAGAATAGAAAGAGCTTTGTCGATTCTTGGAAGAATAGAGATAGAAACGCCATGCTAAGGGGGCTGGTGAAGGTAGTAGTGGGTAGGAAGTTATACCGTAGCTGAGTACCGTAGGTAGTTATCTGCTGCCGTACTTTAGTTGAGGCACAGGTTGAGGTCAATTTGAATAAATTGTCAAATTAAATTCAAACAGACAATTTCTTATTTCACAAAAAGTGATATGGTGCAGTGAGGTTTGAACCTGCGCCACACTGGATAGCAGTAGTAGCGTTATACCTCCACGCCACGGACAACACTACATAAAGAGCCGAAATTGATGGTCGCTATGTGCAACTGAGTCACACTCACTCAGGTGACGGCGAGGAGTAGGGAGTCGAGCGCGCTCCGCGCTGACGTAGGTCAGTGACCCCGACGGCCGTTGGATTTTATTTACGAATGTTTCGTTTTTTTCTCACTGATTATTATCACTGTAACTTTGCTTCACTTTGTCGTATCACAACCGAACTTGCACCGATCGATGCGTCGGTTCACTGGCTTTAAGGCAATAGTTATTTAATGTTATAAATATCACTTAAAACAACTTTTTCTGATTAAATATTGGGGAGCAAAAAAAATATCAACTTTCCGTCTCAACGAGCTTCATCGTCCACCTATGACCACCTGAATTTCATTCAGATCCAACATGTCTCTTTGCTACCCTTCCCAGTGACGCCCTAAGCCTAGGTCCGTATACACACAGGCACAGAAGGTGTCCTGAGCGCGCTGTCACTTAGTCTTAAAGTCTGGTTAACCAGGCGACAACTTTCTAGGTTGACCTGCGAGATGCCAGGCAGAAAAACTGACCAAGTGCAAGTCGGAATTGCGCATGAAGGGTTCCGTATTTAGACTTCTTATAAGTTTTTTTGGGGGTATGAGGAACAGGGTGTAAAGCTCCTCATCCCCCATAGAAAAGGGAGGATCCTCCGACCGGACGGGTGTTGTGTCCGGTGGGCTAACTGCCCGACATATGTAAGTCGGGAACTCCTATATAGGCTTATGTCGCGGATAATGTTGATAGCGCGATGTAGGATTTCTGTCAATCGTTGTTAGTACGCAGGTGTTGCGATAGATGTCGCTAGTCGCCACATGTTGAACTAATTTCTGTATTATTTTCAGAATTTTCGGTTCTGTAGTTTCGGAGATAAAGGGGGGGAATGGTCAGACAGACACACGAGTGATCCTATGAGGGTTCCGTTTTTCTGTGAAACTATTTGTGCGTCGATGTGCCTTCTACCATGCCTTTAAAAATTTCCGACTCACAACCTCATTTTTCTTAATCATCTTCCACAGCTACGCGGCGAGCTAGAATCCAGTATATCAAGCATATGCGGCCAAGCTAAGGAACACGTGAACGGAGACGAGCTGATCCTGACATACGGCTCCAGTGCCATCGCGGAGCGGTTCCTCAGAGCGGCAGCTCATAGGAACTACAAGCTGATATTGGCTGAGGGGGCACAGCAGACTGAGGTGAGGATATAGGGCTCCCAGGCGTAGCTAGCATCATCATTTCAGCCGAGAGTCTTCCACTGCTGGACATAGACCTCCGCCAAGTGTCGCTATATCTGTGGTGGATTTTACTCGTGGGTATTTGTTACTGCAGTTTTTGGCTCCATAACCTCGCCTACGGCTCGGGTGTGAATTCCGCCTTGAGTGCAATAGCATTTTTTTAATCATAAGTGTATTGTAAAGCGTCGTTTGATTTACGTAGGCATTCGTTACTGCAGTTCTCGGCTCCCTACCAACCTCGACTGCGGCTCGGATAAAAATTCTGCCTCGAATACAATAACAAAAGTTTCCACACTTAAACTAGTTGTTCTCGTGGTCGCTGAGCATGTTTGATGGGCCTGTATTTGATTCACAGGTCGGGCAAAGTGCTAAAATTGCGTTTTTCCATGACCGACCCATAGTCACACTAAACTACCACACCAGTGTGACTATGGTTAATTATATTTATCCGTAGTCACACTGGTGTGACTACGGCTGAACCGTAGTCACACCAGTATCGTAGCTTTTGGTCACGTCACTCATACATGCAACGCATGTACTCCATGACGCGCGCTCGCTTCGCTCGCATATTAAGAGGAAATGCGAGTGCTGTCTCTTTCTACTATCGCTGTCTCTCTCCGTCCTCCTGCCCTCAAATTCGTGCGATAAGGACAACTGTAGAAAAAAGTTAGAATTCGTGGTTTGGCTCTCGCCTATTTCCTCCTCCAATATTGAACCAATTTAAAAGATATTTTAGACAATGAATAAGGAGGTTATATACTACGCCGCTATGTTTTTATTTTTTCGTTAATAGTTGTCAAATTTGTACACTAGGACTCTGTTAATAGCGATCTAAACAAACAATTTTGAGCATTTTTTGAGGGTTCTAGTGCTTATAAAAATAATTTATCACCAAAAAGGAAAACATAGGGGCATAGAAATAGTTAATATTTATTATTCTGTAAAAAACCATTGCTCTAGGGTCATTAACCAAAAAGAAAACAGGCGAGAGCGTTTGTATGGAGAAAAGACCACTCGCGTTTCCTCTTAAATAACACTAATATCTTCTGTCCCCGAAGTGCCGGGCCTCCGCCGGCCTCCTTCGTCGGCCTACGGCCCGGTGCCCATGCCGCCCATAAAGGATACTGTCGCGAGACGGTGATTCATCCACTTAGCGGACGACTAGCAACAGCCTATAATTTTGGTCATTCATCCGGGTGTGACTACGGATCAGGTTAAATTAGTGTGACTACGGATAAATAAAATTAACCATAGTCACACTGGTGTGGTAGTTTAGTGTGACTATGGGTCGGTCACTGTTTTTTCATCAGATAATTCTCAGTAGTAGCCACGGAGTCTGGATTAGTGTCTGGTAGGCAATACGCTTGCCCCCTATTAAATGGCCCTCTGGTGAAATGTAGGTGTACAATTAAGTACACCTCTGCCTACCTCCTCCTGGATTACATGCGTGCCGTGATGTACTACCATTGACTTATTACTGCGTAAGGACTGGGCGGACCGCATGATAAAATGACGCCTCGTATTTGGTCCCAAATAGGTATTAACTAAACCGAAGTGAACTAGTTCACGATCGGCTATCTTCGGGTGCGTCCGTAAATTTTAAAAGTGAAAATGCCAAGTTGTGTAGTGAAAGGTTGCGTGAACTACGACGCAAAGCACAACAAAAAAAATTATAACATTTCATACCACCGGTAAGTCAAAAATATGTCAGTAAATCAACATAAAACTTTATTTAGAACAGTTTTCATCCCAAATTATTTGTCTTGACGTTTGGCAAAGACGACGCGAGGCCCCGCCCCCACGCGCCGTACGGCTGTACGACATAACTTTGCAGCGGCGTGCGTTGTAGGCTTGTGGCCGATGAAATGAAAAGATTTAATTATATAATAGTTTTATTCGAAGGCCAATAAAAATGTTATTATTATTATTAATATGTATAAAAAAAAACTGCAATAAACATGCTTTTTTTTTTTAATTGAAAGCTTTATTTAATTTCTTTATACCTCGATAATACCACGCCACGCCGCTCATACAAGGTTACGTTTACGAGCAGCCTGAGTAGTTCCTAAAGATGGCGTCAGTGTTTCTCTATATGGGGAACGCATCGAGCAAAATGTTCGGACGACCATATCTTTAGTTTATATCTATGTGTACTACAGTATTTTTGCTTATATTTCCAGAGTCACGCGATGGCAAATCGTCTGAGCGCGGCCGGTGTTCCTGTCACTGTGATCAGCTCAGCGTCTATCTATGCTGTCATGTCGAGAGTTAACAAGGTATGTTCACATAACTTAAAAAAAAAAAACTAAAAACAAAGAAAAGTTATTAATTAATAGGGGACGGACTGACTCAAAAAAAATATGATTCTGTTTAGTCCGTCAGTTAGATTATCGATTACTCTTTCCACTCATAAAAGAGACAATTACTCACTGTGGAAAAATAACAAAGCAGTTTAAAAGGCCTCACATTCATACCCCGCCGTTGAGAAAATGCCCTAATGATCCGTGGGCCAGGAGCGGTAGCGAAAAAGCAGAGCTCTTCGCCAAACACCTAAGTGAGGTCTTCACACCTAACGAGTCACCATTGACGGAGTTTGAAGAGGAAGTTGATAGAATCGTCAACAGTGATCAACAACTCTCGTTGCCTCTTTCACCTACTACTCCCAAGGAACTTATAAAAATGATCCGCAACCTGGAAAACAAAAAAGCACCAGGCTTCGACCTTATAACTGGAGAGGTACTTAAACAATTACCTAAAAAAGTAATAGTATTTATAACAATGCTAATCAATGCTATCTTCAGAGTGCACTACTACCCCAAGTTGTGGAAAATTTCACAAATATGCATGATTGCAAAACCGGGAAAACCACCAACTGACCCGAGCTCGTACAGGCCAATAAGTTTGCTCCCTGTCCTATCAAAGTTGTTTGAAAAACTCTTCCTATGCTGACTCAAACCTATACTTGAAACCAATAAAATCATACCCGACCACCAATTTGGATTTCGGGAGAAACACGCTACAGTAGAACAGGTGCATAGAGTAGTTCATTCGATCAGACAAACGTTAGAAAGAAAAGAGTATTGCTCTGCTGTGTTCTTGGACATAAAACAAGCGTTCGATAAAGTTGGGCACAATGGCCTATTATACAAACTTAAAACATTGCTACCAAACTCATTCTACATGATACTTAAATCATACCTAGCACACAGACGATTCCAAGTAAAATATGAACAAGACTACTCAAAATTATATGATATAAAGGCATCAGTACCACAAGGATCAGTACTTGGCCCAGTACTGTACTCCATATATACGGCAGACTTGCCTGAAACAGCAGATGTTATAACTGCAACCTATGCGGATGACACTGCATGCCTCTCAAGCGATGTGGACCCAAAAAAGGCTTCCACAAGATTGCAGGCCCAGCTTGACAAAGTAGACATATGGTTGCAAAAGTGGAGAATTAAACCGAACGTTACCCAATCAACGCAAGTTACATTCACTCTTCGGAAAGGAGACTGCGAACCTGTCAGCATGAGTGGCAGTACATTACCAACCAGCAAGACCGTTAAATATCTTGGTCTGCATCTGGACAGAAGACTCACCTGGGCAGGCCACATCAAGGCTAAAAGAACAGAAGCGAACTTGCAACTCAGAGGTCTCTCCTGGCTACTAGGACGACAGTCCCGTCTCTCACTCAGCAACAAACTACTGATATACAAGGCAATCATCAAACCAATCTGGACCTATGGCATAGAGCTCTGGGGATCAGCTAGCAACTCCAACCTTGAGATCCTCCAAAGATTTCAGAACATTGCTTTGAGAATAATATCCAGTGCACATTGGTTTGTAAGAAACCTGGAAATCCACGAGTACCTCGAGATGCCAACAGTCAAAGAGGAAGTTAACAACTACTGCACAAAATATAAGGAAAGACTCAACAAGCACACTAACGATTTGGCTAAAAATTTACTGAATGACCAAAGCACAATAAAACGCCTTAAGAGATGGGATATTCTCTCGCTGGACCAGAGGAACTAAGAAGTTCATCAACAGTAATTAGGGCATCTCAATGGAACTGCTCCTAAATCTCGTCCCCCCAGAACACATCTGATTATGGCTGACGAGCCGATGGCAGATAAATAGAGAAGAAAAAAAAAAAAAAAAAAAAAAAGTTAGATTATCGAAAAATATTGGAAACGTGTTTTTTGTTTTATCAAATCAATAAAAATTGACGAAGATAAAGCGCGTCAAAGATCATGGAGTGGGACTTGAAACGTCACTTGAAGGTACAAAATGTACTATCATATCGCTCATTTGCGACAAGAACGTGACAAAGTAAAAATCTCAATTTGTGATAAAACGCATTTGAAAGTTTAAAATTCCTGTAACTTTTTAATTATTATGTTTAGACTATTCAGCTCAATACAACATAACTTCAAGGTTTTCGTATTTTTTTGATCAAATTGCATTCAGACCTTTAAGTCGGTCATTAAATTTATTATGATTATTTATTTAAAAAAGGGTCCTCCTTGTTGCGGTATTCTTGTAAAAAATTTGCAGTATTGCAAAACAAACAGATATGTACCGATTTTCTTGAAAAAAAATTTGAATAAAAATCTAAACCTTTACAAGTTATGTCGTATTGTTACGTTTTTATTGAAAATCTGTAATCTAAATGTATGGAACATTTTAATTAAGACACGTTACTGTCGTAGAAATCTCTGTATTTTGTTTTACAAAATGAAAGATATTTTAGCGAAGTTATTGTGTAACTTTCGCTGAAATACAAGTACTTAATAATCACATTTAAAAAATATTATTATTATAACCAGACACTAATATCTGTAGTTTTACTTTTACTCACAACCGTTAGCAATTATCACGTTATTAAATATTTAGGAATGCCATATTAGCATAAACATCACAAGCCTCTGCTTATCTTAGTAATATTAGGAAACTAATCTTAATTAGGTCTCACATAAATCAACAAAAAACATCTTGCACACTCTATATTTTTTCCCCTTCGAAATCAAATAAAAAGCATTATTAGTTCGCTTTGGTTCAATAACCTGTCCTTCATCATCGAGTTTGACATAACGATTTGCTGGAATGGCTTCTTCAACGGATGCAGCAATGAAACTCCATTGCTTCTCGATCTCTCCTAAATTCCAGTAATCTTTCAGTATTTCACGGCGTTGTTCTTCGGAAAAAAATTTTTGACACTTGAAAATGCAGGTTTCCTTACAGTTGACAGCTTAGTTGACGGGGCGGAACAGTTTTTTGTGATGCTTTTGATTCGTAGGACTGTCCTGCATTTCTTAACTGTTTAGTAATGTTTTTTTTCCATTTTTCTTTATTCAGTGGTCTTTTTTTTCCTTTCTTCGTAGGTGTAGGGTCTTCATTTGTGCTAATCGGTACATCTACAGCCGGTAGTTGATTTTTAGGTGCAATTGCTTCATTAAATGGTCTTTTTTTTTGCTTTATTATCAGGTGTTGTTTCTTCATTGGTGCTCATCTGTACGTCTGCAGTCGGATATATATTTTCAGATACAAATGTTGGTGTTTCTCTTCCTGTGGGCACGATGCTTGCAATGGCATCCAGCATTTCTTGTCTCATTCTATCGTCATTTCCTGTCATATTTTGTTTAGCTGTGTTATCTATTTCTTCATTTAAAATCGTATTTTGCATTATATTTGTTGTGTTCTCAGTTTTTTGTTTGTCATCAGTCTGTATAGTACGTATATCAGTCTTATTAGGATTTTCGTTGTCGTTCATAATTATATCTTCATCTTCACCTTCACTAGAACTCTCAATTCTTCGTTGATCTTGAACTAACTCGTAGTCAGGATCCTTCACTGAGTCGTCAGAGTCTTCAATAATTGATGGTATTGATGAAGAAGAAGTGCTGCTGCTCAAAGAACCAGTCGAGTCGCAACGAGGCCGGTTACATTGCAGTTGTTGTTCTTCTGGTGCTGCTTCACATGGTGAATGTTCATTAATTCCTCGGACAAGATTTACAATCTTCCTAGACCGTGATTCCATCTGAAAAATAAATTGTAATAAGACAATGTTTTTATCATTTATAATGCAACATTGTAAGCTATTCGTTGTAAAAATTTATTATTTTTTATCAAGAATGTGTTAACTTGAGATAACCAACATTAAGACCAAACATTTTGTACTTTTATTATCAACTGTAACGGAACATCTTAAATTAACCAACAAAAAATATTGTTTATTTCAGCAACAACGGTACAATCCTATGTAAACCATAGCATGCGATTACTATTTTTACTACAATAATGACCCACATACAAAATGTCCCGTTATAGCTGCAAAAATAAATCACAAAAAAAACAAAAAGCAGTATTTACCTTTCATCAAAACCGTGACACCATGAGCTGTTACGTTTTTGCCGCAATCGGGCAGCACTTTCCTCCTCAAGCGAGTGGCGACAACTGACGTGAACCGATCTTGCATTAAACTTAAGGGGGGAAAGAGATGGCGCTAAACCGATAGTCGCCGACCTTTTCCCTCATTACTCGGTCATTTTCGGCGCTAGAAATATCGCGTTTTAGCAGCAAGTAGAGCGCGATGCGCCGGATTCTACTGTATCATTATTCCATAACGATACATATTTTCGTTAACACGTTCTTGTCGCAAATGAGCGATATAACGTCACACGAGTTTTCGAAGCACTGTATCGTCGTAATTTTTTGTTGACGTGAAAAAAGAAAAAATACGTGTCCAATATTCCCCCCCCCCCCCCCACCCTTGGCGTTTACGGCTGTGGAGTATCGCTAGCTAGCTAAGTCCTAGTCTAGTCTCTCACCCAGCGTATCCCCGCAACCTTGCCCAGGAGCACGGTCCACCTAGTGGGAGGCCGCGCAACGCAACGTCTTCCGGTTCGCGGTCGCTATTCCAGAAACTTCCGGCCCCATCGGCCATCCGTTCTGCGAGCAATGTGCCCTACCCTGCAGCCACTTAAGTTTGGCAATTCTTCGGGCTATGTCGGTAACCTTGGTTCTCATGCGGATGTCCTCATTTCTGATTCGATCACGCAAGGAAACTCCGAAACTCTTATTGTTAACTAATCTCGTGCCATATGTTTGCAGGTGGTAATAAGCGTGAAAGCGGCAATGGGAGGCGGCGCCGTGTTGGCCGAGTCAGGTCTGCACGCTGTCACGCAGGCAGCCAGGCATTACTGTGTGCCGGTGAGTATGCTACATTATATAGACATCAGCATATCAAGCTTTTTTTTTAAGATACGTCGTGCAAATAAGATCAAGAAACTCTCAGATCACACTCTCCAGCTCATGAAGGAGCGGCGTGAGATGATCCTGCAGTCTTCGGACGAGGCTCGGCAATGCCGGCAGCTCAATAGACGGATCTCCAAATCCTTGAAGAGCGACCTCCGCCGCTTTAATACCGAGCGTATTAAAGACGCAATTGAACGGAACAAAGGCTCCAAGGTATTTGCAAGAGATCTGGCTATTGGGCAGAGCCGGCTCACGAAACTGAAAACCGACGATGGCAGGATCGTGTCCGCCAAACCGGAGCTTCTGAGAGAGATCGAGAGTTTTTATGGGCAGCTGTACACGTCAACTAGTCAACCCGTCGAAAATCTAGCGAAAGACCCCAGAGCTAGACTGACCCGACACTATACCGAAGACATCCCGGATGTCAGCCTGTACGAGATTAGGATGGCTCTGAAACAGCTTAAAAACAACAAGGCGCCGGGTGATGACGGAATTACGGCGGAACTGCTGAAGGCGGGTGGCAAACCGGTCCTTAAGGCCCTTCAGAAGTTGTTTGATTCCGTCATACTCGAGGGGAAAACGCCACAGGCTTGGTGCAGGGGTGTGGTGGTGCTCTTCTTCAAAAAGGGTGACAATGCCCGGTTGAAGAACTATAGGCCCATCTCACTTCTAAGCCATGTCTACAAGTTGTTTTCAAGAGTCATCACGAATCGTCTCGCACGCAGGTTCGACGATTTCCAGCCTCCCGAACAAGCCGGATTCCGAAAAGGCTTCAGTACCGTAGACCACATACATACGCTGCGGCAAGTTATACAGAAGACCGAAGAGTATAACCTGCCTCTCTGTTTAGCGTTTGTGGACTACGAGAAAGCCTTCGATTCGATCGAGACTTGGGCTGTACTGCAGTCTCTCCAACGGTGCCAAATCGACTACCGGTACATCGAGGTTTTGAAGTGTTTGTACAAAAACGCCACCATGTCAGTCCGACTTCAGGACCAGACCACGGAACCTATCCTTCTGCAGCGCGGTGTGAGACAGGGAGACGTCATATCTCCGAAACTGTTCACCGCTGCATTGGAGGATGTCTTCAAGGTTCTGGATTGGAAAGGACTTGGCATCAATGTCAACGGCGAGTACATCACTCACCTTCGGTTTGCCGACGATATAGTGGTCATGGCTGAGACCATGGAAGACCTCAGTACAATGCTCGATGACCTCAGTAGAGCTTCCGAAAGAGTGGGTCTTAAAATGAACATGGACAAAACCAAGGTTATGTTGAATGTTCATGTAACACCCACTCCTATCAAGATCGGAGACTCTACGCTCGAAGTTGTGGACGATTATGTCTACCTGGGACAAACGGTCCAGTTGGGTAGATCTAACTTCGAGAAAGAGGTCAATCGTCGAATCCGACTCGGCTGGGCAGCGTTCGGGAAGTTGCGCGGTATCTTCTCGTCCAACTTACCCCAGTGTCTCAAGACGAAAGTCTATGACCAGTGTGTGTTGCCAGTGATTACATACGGGACCGAAACGTGGTCGCTCACAATGGGCCTCATCAGAAAGCTCAAAGTCACCCAAAGGGCAATGGAGAGGGCTATGCTCGGAGTTTCCTTGCGTGATCGAATCAGAAATGAGGACATCCGCTTGAGAACCAAGGTTACCGACGTAGCCCGAAGAATCGCCAGACTTAAGTGGCAATGGGCAGGGCACATTGCTCGCAGAACGGATGGCCGATGGGGCCGAAAAGTTCTGGAATGGCGACCGCGAACCGGAAGACGTTGCGCTGGAAGGCCTCCCACTAGGTGGACCGATGACCTGGTCAAGGTTGCAGGAAACCGCTGGATGAGAGACGCACGGGACCGGTCAATGTGGCGATGCCTGGGGGAGGCCTATGTTCAGAGTGGACGTCTTTTGGCTGAAATGATGATGATGATGTTTCTACCGCGAACACTAACAACACAAGAACATCGGTTTGGCATACTCAAAATGAGTTCATCCAAATCACGCTGTGGAATGGCCGCCCATGTTCGTTGCAACAACAAAAAAAGGTCTTCTTGCGACTGGATACCCTCCATATTCGGCAGAGCTCTTCTCTGTAGCATATCCCATGCATGCTCAATCGGGTTCAAGTCTGGCGACTGAGCAGGCCAGGGCAGGACATTGATGTTAGCTGCGGCGAGAGTCTGTCTTACTTGCAACTCTTGCGGTGTGCGGTCGTGCATTATCATGCATTAACTGAAATAAGGGACCGATTTGCACTTGTAGAGGAACGATGACGTCTGATACAATCGTCTCAGCATAAATTTGAGCGTTGAGGTTGCCTCTGATCCAAATCAACTCAGTTCTTCCGCCGATCCAAATACCCGCCCATACCATGATGGTTCCACCACTATAAGGATGGACTTCCTGGCAGGATTTTAATCGCTGTTGGCGTCCAGGGGTTCTCCAGTGTCTTGTATCGTCTTGTATCCGGTCTCATACCAAAACGAGACTCATCAGAAAAGCACACGAAACGCCATTGTTCTTCTGCCCAATTTCTGTGTTCAAGAGCCCATTGATATCGAATCCTACGATTGTGCATTGCTATAGGTGGTACCCGTAGCGGTCTTCGGGAATGAAGGTTCACTTCATACAAGCGGTTTCTGACTGTTTGGTCGCTAATTAAGTTCCCTGAAGAGTGATGAAGCCTCACGGCTAACATCATGGCGGTTATTGTTGGAGCTCTTCGAGTTAAGATTTGAATGTATCGGTCTTGTCTCCGTGTGGTGCAGCGATACCGTCCTCCATGTCGCTCAGCCACGTTACCAGTGCTTCGGTAACGTGTCCAAAGTCGACTGATAACACTCTGACTTGTATTCAGAGCTAAAGCCACAGTACGTTGCCGGGAACCAGCTTCTATCATTGCCACGGCTCTGAGCATTTCTTCCCTGCTTAAATGACGTCGCCGCTCCTTAGTAACGTTGGTTTTAATCAGTAGTAGGGAAACAGTAGCACTAATAATGTCTTCAATGCGTTGTATGTTTTTATAGGGAAAATATTGACAGCTGATTTTCATCTTTTACTCGAATTTGATTCACAGTTCCTGATTCAAATTATGAAATGCACCAAAAAGGATCCATATAAATAAAATCATAAATTTATTACAAAGCCACATCTCAATCTCAAGAAATCCGCATAAAAATGCTTGATCCCTAGACACTTTTGATGTGTGTATGTGAATACCTTGGAGGTTTTGGTTCTAATAGGATCTATTATTTATTCAGATGTACCTACCGCCTTCCTACATTTAAAGTTAAAATGATTAACGTTTCTTCTGCACTGGCACATAGAAGTACTCGTAATATTAATATTATATTGTCAAAGTCAAAGTCAAAGTCAAAATTCATTTATTCAAACTAAGCTGCAGCCTGTGGGTAAATTACACTAATCGTGCTGCTAATGCTCTGCGTGTCCAATATAACAACATCTTTAGGATGCTGATGCGGCTGCCTCCCTATTGTAGTGCGTCTGCTATGTTTGCGGAGGCACGCACGGACGGCTTCCATGCAATTGTGCGCAAAAAGGTAGCTTCGTTGTCACAGCGTGTGCGAGGCAGTAGCAACGGCATCCTACAGATGATTGTTTCTCGCACGGATTGTCCTATTCAAGACAAGTGGATGCGCATTGTTTTGGGCGCTCACTGACAAAATGTTATTTAATTTTGAATGTATAATTTTATTTTGATTTAATTTTTATGTATGTTTTGACTTTATTTTGATTTTGTTTCGGTTTTAATTTAATTTGATGGTAATTTCATTTGTTTTAGTTTAGTTTTGTTTTGTGAAATCTGATCCGAATTTGTATTTTAATTATTTTGTGTTATATGGATTATTATCTGAAATAAATGAATTAATAATAATAAGCTGATAATCAGCACTTTTCGAAGGTCAAAATTTACTTTACTTTACTTTACTACAGTGAAATTTGGCTAACTGGGACTTTGATAAGTGAGAAACTTCTATAACTTTACTGGAACTCATACTGAGACATGAGACAGATTTGGATATCTGAGACACATTTAACCAGGTTTCACTGTATTTACATTTTTATAAGACAGTCCCCCAAAAACGCCCACCCATCGACACTTCCTAGTGTTTAGCTGGAAAGAAGAAGTGGCGGAACAAACTCCCCAGCACACATCTGTCTGTTAGGTTGGTTAGAAGAACCAGACTCGATACAATAGCAAGGTGTCAGTTAAATTTAACCCTTCTTTGCATGATTTTTCCTATTTAAAAAAAAAATCAGGGTGATGTAATTAATGCTCTAGATTAAAGGAAAAATATTAAAAAAAATCCTAATGTAAATAAAAATATGTATTATGTAAAAAAACTAAAAAAAATGTAAAAAAATAAAAATACATGTAAATGTAAATAAAATAAAAAATACAATATAAATAAATAAATAAATACAAATAAATAAAATAAATGTAAATGTAAAAAACAACATAAAATAAATATTTACAAAAAAGAAATTGCCATACATTACAAGTGAAATTACTGCATAGTGATGTAAATTTCCATCACATAGTTTTGAGAAATTTATTCACAGTGTTTTGATATAAATTGTACATAAAACAACAAAAACATGAAAACAAACCTATTTTCCACTCATTTTCACTTTTACTGTATTTTCATATCTCCGTTTATTTCCTTAAAACAAACTAAAATCTCGCTCCTTTTTTCCAATCACAACAAACAGCGGAATGACAAGTTCTAGGCCTGGTAATTGACAGTGACGTTTGCTTGACAACTGCGTTTTGTTGTACGCAATAGTCGCATAAAATGTTGCCAGCAACAACAAATTTACAGTACTTGGGTTTTGAGTACCTTTTTTTGTTGACTAAATATTATGATTGAAATTTCCATCACCATGCAAAGAAGGGTTAAGATTTACTACAGACACAATCATTATTAATATTATTAAACAAAAGTATATAACAATAAACAGTGAAAAAATAAAATAATAAATATGTCGGCGCTTCCGCTTTTCTAGACTGTCAATTGACATCCTGTACAAATTTAATTCCAAAAACGAACACCGAGCGCTGGTGTGGCGGCCATCTTGTAAAACGAGAGTTCACTTTGGAGCGTGGTCGAGTGCGCACGCAACCACGTGCTCGGTGGACGTTATATTTTAGTCTAATTGTACTTTAGCTTAGATAGTTATTTTGTGAGACATTTGGTTCAATTATTGAGAATTATAAGTGCAGTGATTGTGACAATTGTGATTTTATTGAAATACCGCCTCCATACCTGATAATCCACGCCTACCTGAACATGGAGAATACACTTGCTGAAGGTCGAAAGACTTCATCAGAAGTGCGATGTAACTTTAACGCCTACATAGTGTAAGTGACAGTACTAGGCCGGAAAAGTGTAAAGACAATGCGCTTTCGTCTGAAAGTGACATAGAAACGGAAATGTGGTGTTTTCTGTTCGAGCAGCTAAAGAAAAACTTTATGGCTATTGTGCAAGCAATGAAGACACCTTTTGCGAGTACGGATATTCGACTACCGCATTTTGACTCTGAAAAACGGAATATTGTCCCGCGTGCTTGGTTGGCAACAGCCGACATGTGTGTTATCGATCCGAATAGTCAAGGTGCATCGTTGGTGCTTTGAACCGCGCACTCATGGGAGAAACGGGACGAACGGGAGTCACACATCCACTGTAGGTGCGTCGTAAGTCGGCACCGTCGCTGGTCATCCTCCGCTGGGCCTCCTCCGGGTAACCGTTGGTCTCACCTGGCGGGGATGGACCGCCGGGGTGCTGTGAAGACAGCAGCGCCGTGCAACTGGCGCTGTGGCGCGCCTACAGGGGACGCAGCGAATTCCACGAGACTCATGGGAGAAGTTTCGTCATGGCTGTCGTCCATATCTTGTCCTGGGATGAAATGGAGCGATTTTAAGGAGCTGTTTATAGTCTGGAGTGCCCCGTATGGTGATGACGATCGCAAAGACCCGGATGCGACATCAGAACCGGAATTCACTCGAGCTGAAGAAAATACGAAGAATGGTGCGATGACGTCACGGTGCGCTGAGAATTTACTTTGGCAGCGGCGCTGGCGGCGCGGCGGCGGGACGCGGCTTGGCGGCGCGTGGTTGGCAGCGCGGCGGCGCGGCAGGCTGACCAAGCAGTGCCTGCAGCCTGCAGCAGAGGCAAATAGCGAGCGACGTGTTGAAGTTTGCTATGTGAGCAATCCCAGCGAAGAGACTTTGGCTGCTGGTTCTGACACTCTCTCGGCCTCAGAAGACGACTCCATTATGGTTGTAGAACGGGCTCAAGTACACCGAAGTAAGTAGTCTTAAGTAGAGTTACGTGTTGTCTATTTTAGTGTCGTAGCGTAAAGCTGGTTGCTGGTTGGTGGTGCTTGGTTGGTTGCTGGTTGCGGGCCACGCTTTGGGTATTGTTAAAGCTGGTTGAAGGGGCCTCGTACGCCCGGGCCACGCTTTGGGTATTGTTAAAGCTGGTTGAAGAGGCCTCGTACGCCCGGGCCACGCTTTGGGTATTGGTAAAGCTGGTTGAAGGGGCCTCGTACGCCCGGGCCACGCTTTGGGTATTGTTAAAGCTGGTTGAAGGGGCCTCGTACGCCCGGGCCACGCTTTGGGTATTGGTAAAGCTGGTTGAAGGGGCCTCGTACGCCCGGGCCACGCTTTGGGTATTGGTAAAGCTGGTTGAAGGGGCCTTGTACGCCCGGGCCACGCTTTGGGTATTGGTAAAGCTGGTTGAAGGGGCCTCGTACGCCCGGGCCACGCTTTAGGTATTGGCAAACCTGGTTGAAAGGGCCTCGCACGCCCGGGCCACGCTACTCAAGAAAGAAGGAGAAGCCTAGCAAGCCTGGTTAATGTTGCGGCATTGCTATTGGTCAGGAAAAGCCGAGCTTATGTTAACGTGTACTCTTTTCTGTTCATCGGACCGTCGCGGCGTCGGGAGGAGTAACGTCGCAAGCTATGGATGCGCGACACCACACGCACGAGGTCGTGCGATTGTCAGGATTGGCCGTGTCGGCGCTTCCGCTTTTCTAGACTGTCAATTGACATCCTGTACAAATTTAATTCCAAAAACGAACACCGAGCGCTGGTGTGGCGGCCATCTTGTAAAACGAGAGTTCACTTTGGAGCGTGGTCGAGTGCGCACGCAACCACGTGCTCGGTGGACGTTATATTTTAGTCTAATTGTACTTTAGCTTAGATAGTTATTTTGTGAGACATTTGGTTCAATTATTGAGAATTATAAGTGCAGTGATTGTGACAATTGTGATTTTATTGAAATACCGCCTCCATACCTGATAATCCACGCCTACCTGAACATGGAGCATACACTTGATGAAAGTCGAAAGACTACAAATACATAACATAACAGTAAACTAATTTTGGAGAAAGAACACAAATAACAAACATTGTCTTGTGTTCAACTCAGCGACCAACTATTCTTATCATCTAAGTAGTCGTTAATAGAATAGTAAGCTTTTAAACAAAGATTAGATTTAACTTTGGCTTTAAACCCATTAAATGGCAAGTCTAGAAAAGAAGATGGCAGTTTATTATAAAATGTAATCCCGAGCCCTACGAATGAATGTGAACGTCAGAATGGCCGGTCAACAGACGTTTTTAGCTTTGAAATTATGCCTAAACATTGCTTATCAATTGCTTATATTTGCTTATCACGACGAGAGAATTGCTTATTTGATAAGTTAAAAGATATAAAACATTTAAGGTTGACCGGCCATTCTGATATCAGGATGGCCGGTCAACCTCCGTAGAGCAGTAACTATGTGGAATCACTGAAATTTTCATGACTCAAAAATTGCTTATCAATTGCTTATTTCACAATTTATAAGAATAAACTTGCTTATTCTTTTTTAAGCTAGCCACGGGAGAATCGTCGGTTAACAGTCGTCTTACGCTTTGAAATTGTGCCTAAACATTACTTATCAATTGCTTATATTTGCTTATCACGACGAGAGAATAGCTTACCTATTTGATAAGTAAAAAGATATAAAACATTTAAGGTTGACCGGCCATTCTGATATCAGGATGGCCGGTCCAACCTCTGTAGAGCAGTAACTGTGTAGAATTACTGAAATTTTCATGGGCCAAAGATTGCTTATCAATTGCTTATAATTGCTTACCATGATGAGGGAATTGCTTTTATCATAAATTAAAAGAATTAGAACATTTAAGGTTGACCGTCCATTCTGGCCGCGCCTGTTAAAATAATGAGAGCAAAGTGACATATGTTCGTAAGTTCGTTGCTATATTTCCTGCTATAACTAAACTATGTTTAATCATGGCTGTATTTTCAACAGACTTCCAAAAAGGAGGAGGTTCTCATCTCCGTCACTAATGAACCGATTTTCAAAATTATGTTTGTATTCGAAAGATTATACTCCCGAGGTGTTCCCATTTTCACCAAGTCAGGATCTGATGATGTGATCCCAGGGAAATCGAGGGCAACTCTCAAATTGAATAGGTACTTGTTATGTTTTCCATATAATTTCTAAAGCTGTTCATGTATTTTCGTCTGATAGTCATAATCTCTTGTGAATGCGCTGGAAGGAACCACTCTTCAACGGTTAGGAGTTGAAAGAAAATTCTTTCAATATTATATCGTACTTATGGACCGATAGTTGTATTTTTCCAGGCTATTATGTTAACCTGATGATGATGGTATCCCAGAGGAATCTAGGGCAACCCTCAAATTTTAAAGGCACTTTTTCTAAAGTTTTTCAAGTATCTAGCGGTTATCATTTCACGTTGATGAGCTGATGATGAAAGGAACAACTCCTTAACGGTTAGGAGTTAGAGGATAATTCTTTAATAAAATATTATGGGGCCGTATACAGGGTGGTGCCGATGATACGACAATAAATGAAACCACTGGTAGTTCTAGTTCATAGGAACATGTAAAAACTATCAAATAAATCCTTACACCGAAATCGTTGTCGTGTCGTCAGCACCAACCTACCTAAACTTTGCCAAATTCTTTTATATCTTTTTTTTTCCACACGTAATCGGTGCAAATGGTTCCTAAGCTTAGCAAACCAATATTTTTTTGTAAATTGTATTGTATCTGGGGGCACGGCAGTGCCCCCGCCGAGTCGAGCGCGAAGCAAACACTGCCGTACCATCCTTTACTGGAACCATTTCGCCGCATTTTCAGGCCCCTATTTGAGAACCTCTGGATAAGACCAGAACGCTGAAATTTTCGTCATCCAGTAAGCTATACAATCACACTTAAAATAAAAAGTTTCAAGTCTGTAGGTCATTTAGTTCCGAAGTTAAGCGAAAGCAAAGTTTCGCATTTATGAAACTCACTCACTCACTCACTCATGATCATCAAAATAGAACTAGTACTTCCCATAAACTCAGAGAGCTGAAATTTGGTACAGAGTTAGGGTTTAATGGCCACATAAAGGGAAAACTATAAAAAGTAGGAAAATCGAAAAAAAAAACTACAAAAAAAAAATAGTTTTAAATAAGAAAATCTAATAAAATAAATCAATATGCCCACGTTTCTACAAAAAGAAGTGAAATCCCAACAAAAACATTCTGTAAAAAACTAGCCAAGTCTCGATGGAGCTGCTTGTTTATCTCTAAAAAGTAATGAAATCTAGACAAAGTCGTGCCAAGTCTAAGGTTCCTTATTGCGATTTCTTTATTATTATAGTTAATGTTGTGTGACTTGGCCGTTGTTCGTTTCGTTTAGTTCAGTAATTTTTCTTCTTGGCGTCCAATTACCAATACCAGTATGGGTTATTATCTCGCTTAACAATCATAGGTAGTTACAACAGATATAACATTACGTATAAACTAAATTGACTTGTACCCACTAACGTATAAAGAATGTTCAACGGCCAAGACACACAACAATAACTATAATAATAAAGAAATCGCAATAAGGAACCTTAGACTTGGCACGACTTTGTCTAGATTTCATTACTTTTTAGAGATAAACAAGCAGCTCCATCGAGACTTGGCTAGTTTTTTACAGAATGTTTTTGTTGGGATTTCGTTTACAGTTTTATGCTATTTAGTTTTTTAGTTTATTTAAAAAAAATATTTCGGTGTTAGGATTTATTTGATAGTTTTATAATGTTCCTATGAACTAGTACTACCAGTGTGGTTTCATTTATTGTCGTATCATCGGCACTACCCTGTATATTATGGTTGTATTATTTCAGTTTATCTAGGAGAGCTGATTATGTACTACTCTTAAAGAGTTGAAAGCAAAATAATAAGGGAATCTTGAAGGCCAGGAGTTTGGTTTCCTTGGTTCATTAAATGTTAAATGCATAGTAAATATTTGTATAGGATACCTATTACAACTAAAAAGGGAAAATAAAAACTTAAAAAAAAAAAAAAACTGACTTCAAATTCACAAAAGAGTGAAAACTAAACTTCAGAAAAAAAATCAGCTTCTGAAGTCGGTGATTTCGTTTTTTTTGCTACCGACTTCAGAAGCTCATTTTTTTTCACTTTTTTTAAGTTGGTTTTTTTAGGAATGCATATGATTATTTCCTAATATAGAGTGTGGAATAATTTTCTTGTTGGTGCTACTGGTTCTCGCACTTAGATCGTCGTAGCAGTTCCAAACGTTTCGACACCAACAATGTGCTTTATAATGTCCCACTTTACCAACAGCAGGTGGAACAAATTCAATAAGAATTATCCTCTAACTCCTAACCGTTAAAGAGTTGCACATTTCATCATCAGCTCATCAACATGAAGTGATAACCGCTAGATGCGAATACTCGAAAAGCTTTAGATAAAGCACGAAACACGTAATACGTGCCTTTAAAATTTGAGGGTTGCCCTAGATTTCTCTGGGATGCCATCATCATCAGGTTAGCAAAATAGCCTGGAAGAATACAACTATCGGTCCATAAGTACGATATAATATTGAAAGAATTTTCTTTCAACTCCTAACCATTGAGGAGTTGTACCTTCCACCATCAGCGCATTCACAAGAGATTATGACTATCAGACGCAAATACATGAACAGCTTTAGAAGTTATATGGAAAACGTAACAAGTACCTATTCAATTTGAGAGTTGCCCTCGATTTCCCTAAGATCCCATAATCAGATCCTGACTTGGTGACAATGGGAACACCTCGGGAGTATACTCTTTCGAATACGAAAATAATTTTGAAAATCGGTTCACTACACATAATAATAATAAATAATAAAATTGTTTATTGGTAAAACAAGTTAAGGTCTAAAACAAAATTTTGATGATGATGATATGATGATGAAATATAATTATTATGCTAAAGCTAATAATTATATCTATGTGTTTAGAACTGGAAGTAGGACGCACGGGTTCGAGAGAAATGGAAGGAGTGGAGGGAGGCCTTTGCCCAGGAGTGGGAAAGAGTAGGCTAGAAAAAAAAAAAAAAAAAAGCTTAATTACTAAAATTAAAATTAATAAATTAAATTACAACATGAAATAAACATTAAATAATATCTGTTCTCAAAATCAAAAGTATGCATGACTGGGTCTGAGTGTGATGTATGTATGTGTGTATGTAAGTACATGTGAGTACATAGTACATACAAGAACAAACATACAGACGAATTGAGAACCTCCTCCTTTTTGGAAGTCGGTTAAAAATACAGCCATGATTGAACATAGTTTAGTTATAACAGGAAATATAGCAACGAGTACAAACATTTATGTCACTTTGCTCCCATTATTTTAACAGGCGCGGCCAGAATGGACGGTCAACCTTAAGTGTTCTAATTCTTTTAATTTATGATAAAAGCAATTCCCTCATCATGGTAAGCAATTATAAGCAATTGATAAGCAATCTTTGGCCCATGAAAATTTCAGTAATTCTACACAGTTACTGCTCTACAGAGGTTGACCGGCCATCCTGATATCAGAATGGCCGGTCAACCTTAAATGTTTTATATCTTTTAACTTATCAAATAAGCAATTCTCTCGTCGTGATAAGCAAATATAAGCAATTGATAAGCAATGTTTAGGCATAATTTCAAAGCTAAAAACGTCTGTTGACCGGCCATTCTGACGTTCACGAATGAATTGTGAACTTTGTGAAGCCGGTGAAAAGGAGCGCGTAGTTTATGCTTATTTCTAGTGTTAAAATTGTGGATATCACTGTTTTTAGTGTACAGGTGGATATTTTGTCTAATATATAAAATGTTGGCAAAGATGTACTGAGAAGCAACAGTGAGAATACCAATCTCCTTAAAAAAATCTCTAAGGGAAACTCGGGCACCCAGCTGATAAATTGCACGAACCGCTCGCTTCTGCAGTACAAATATATTTTGAATATCAGCAGCTTTGCCCCACAGCAGAATACCGTAGGACATAACGCTGTGAAAATAACTAAAGTAGACTAACCGTGCTGTATCAACGTCAGTGAATTGTCTTACTTTTCTGACGGCGTATGCGGCTGAACTTAGCCTTCCCGCTAGGCTTGATATGTGTAATCATCATCATCATCATCATCATTTCAGCCAAAAGACGTCCACTGCTGAACATAGGCCTCCCCCAGGCGTCGCCACATTGACCGGTCCCGTGCGTCTCTCATCCAGCGGTTTCCTGCAACCTTGACCAGGTCATCGGTCCACCTAGTGGGAGGCCTTCCAGCGCAACGTCTTCCGGTTCGCGGTCGCCATTCCAGAACTTTTCGGCCCCATCGGCCATCCGTTCTGCGAGCAATGTGCCCTGCCCATTGCCACTTAAGTCTGGCGATTCTTCGGGCTACGTCGGTAACCTTGGTTCTCAAGCGGATGTCCTCATTTCTGATTCGATCACGCAAGGAAACTCCGAGCATAGCCCTCTCCATTGCCCTTTGGGTGACTTTGAGCTTTCTGATGAGGGCCATTGTGAGCGACCACGTTTCGGTCCCGTATGTAATCACTGGCAACACACATTGGTCATAGACTTTCGTCTTGAGACACTGGGGTAAGTTGGACGAGAAGATACCGCGCAACTTCCCGAACGCTGCCCAGCCGAGTCGGATTCGACGATTGACCTCTTTCTCGAAGTTAGATCTACCCAACTGGACCGTTTGTCCCAGGTAGACATAATCGTCCACAACTTCGAGCGTAGAGTCTCCGATCTTGATAGGAGTGGGTGTTACATGAACATTCAACATAACCTTGGTTTTGTCCATGTTCATTTTAAGACCCACTCTTTCGGAAGCTCTACTGAGGTCATCGAGCATTGCACTGAGGTCTTCCATGGTCTCAGCCATGACCACTATATCGTCGGCAAA
This sequence comes from Diarsia mendica, assembly GCA_949316265.1. Lineage (NCBI taxonomy): Eukaryota > Metazoa > Arthropoda > Insecta > Lepidoptera > Noctuidae > Diarsia > Diarsia mendica. Next base: position 3,960,822 of record OX438917.1, read on the forward strand.
CCGAAGGTGAGTGATGTACTCGCCGTTGACGTTGATGCCAAGTCCTCTCCAATCCAGAACCTTGAAGATATCCTCCAATGCAGCGGTGAACAGTTTCGGAGATATGACGTCTCCCTGTCTCACACCGCGCTGCAGAAGGATAGGTTCCGAGGTCTGGTCCTGAAGTCGGACTGACATGGTGGCGTTTTTGTACAAACACTTCAACACCTCGATGTACCGGTAGTCGATTTGGCACCGTTGGAGAGACTGCAGCACAGCCCAAGTCTCGATCGAATCGAAGGCTTTCTCGTAGTCCACAGACGCTAAACAGAGAGGCAGGTTATACTCTTCGGTCTTCTGTATAACCTGCCGCAGCGTATGTATGTGGTCTACGGTACTGAAGCCTTTTCGGAATCCGGCTTGTTCGGGAGGTTGGAAATCGTCAAACCTGCGTGCGAGACGATTCGTGATGACTCTTGAAAACAACTTGTAGACATGGCTTAGAAGTGAGATGGGCCTATAGTTCTTCAACCGGGCATTGTCACCCTTTTTGAAGAAGAGCACCACCACACCCCTGCACCAAGCCTGTGGCGTTTTCCCCTCGAGTATGACGGAATCAAACAGCTTCTGTAGGGCCTTAAGGACCGGTTTTCCACCCGCCTTCAGAAGTTCCGTCATCACCCGGCGCCTTGTTGTTTTTAAGCTGTTTCAGAGCCATCCTAATCTCGTACAGGCTGACATCCGGGATGTCTTCGGTATAGTGTCGGGTCAATCTAGCTCTGGGGTCTTTCGCTAGATTTTCGACGGGTTGACTAGTTGACGTGTACAGCTGCCCATAAAAACTCTCGATCTCCCTCAGAATTTCCGGTTTGGCGGAGACGATCCTGCCATCGTCGGATATGTGTAAACCCCATTGTAATTTTGAATCTACTGTTATGCCCAGAAATACAGCAGAGTCGGCAGTTTCCAGCTCCTGATTGGCGAGGATAATATTGGGACCTAGATTTCTAACATTGGGTAAAGCGAACTTAATTATTTTAGTTTTCTTGGCATTAAGAACAAGGTTGTTTGTTGTGAACCAATCCGTGACCATTGATAGCGCGCTGTTTACGTCGTCAAAATCGTGTCTATTCCTATCTTTTCCTATCTGCAAATAGTACATTGGAATTAGAATCGAAACTGATTAATCAACTTACTGTGTACCTACAAGGGTATTGTAGGTGCTAGGATTGGGCTAGGGCTACCAATCAAATACCGCTCATGAACAATGGTTATCTCAATATCAATATGGGAATCACTTATTACTCTTTCTAGATGTAGATAAATCAGTTATTGCAGATTACAGGCAGTTCTTTCGTTTCAGGGATAATGTGGATTTTTGACTGACTGTTGGTTTTGTCCTGTTCCTCTCGCCAACTCCATGAAGTCTGCCGCCTTCTATTTGTATCAGGCATCCACATAGTGGGTAACTGGGTACCTATGTAGGTCCAGAAGATGTGAAAGTTATGGGAAGAAGCCATGAAGAAGCTTTTGTCACGTAGTGGGATGCCAGGTAGGAAGGAGACGTCAGTGACCATACTGCGAACTTCCATAAGTACGTCAATTGTACGTCACATACGTCACAGACCAATATGACACGTCTAAATGACGTTAGTTTTACGACGTAATAAAAACGTCAAAAATAGTCCCATAAATTGACGTCATTTTTAACTTCACAGACGTAGCGGTCCAATAAAAAACGTGATAAGGACGTCTTCGTTTAAAGATTAAAAGACGTCATAATTGTTCATATTATATAAGTTTGAATGGCGTCTGTTTTACGTCACAAATAAATACCATGTTTATCATGATGACTGCAGTAACCTACTCATGTGGACCTACTAGGTAGGTACTAAACTTTGCATTAGGTAGCGGGACTCTATAGAAACAAGAAAAAATAAAAACAGAAAAAAAATAGTTTCGCATTCTTTTCTGTTTGGATGTAGCGGGAAGGGTCACGGTTTAAGTAAGTTATATCGGGTTTGACTTAGAAGCCATATGTCTACATCTTCTATGGGGTTAAGGTGATTTTCGAAACGATAGATGATAGTACGGTGGCCAGCGCATGAAGTTAAATCAAACTTAAATTTCTCCAAATGATTTTAAACCTTAAACCGTTAAACATTAGGTTCAAAATTAGTTGCAAAAATTTGACAGTTTGTGGTATTTCTATATAAAAACATTTGGCCCACTCATAGCTGAGTGGGGGTCATACGTAATGTTCATGATGCTGATGAAAGTCAACCCTCTGGATGCTAAGGTGATCCTTGTTTTTATTGAATCATCGTGTTGGGAGCCACGGGCCACCAGACTAAAATATGCGTTGACTGTCCTCGGTCCTGGGGACCCAAGGAAAAGATCGTGACATACCTGACCTAATCATAATGGTGGATACTTACTAAAGTACTGATGGTCTGACTCTTTATTTTAGTCTGTTATTAAATTCCCTACATTTCGACATACCTACGAGTCCTACGACAACCCTAGAAGTTCTTAATCTGTGAATTAAGGTTGATGTTCACGGTAGCCCGCGAAAATTCAAATTTTCTTACGTGTTTATCGATTTGCAGGCCAGTGCTAGGTTGTATGTTAGTGAAAATATGATTCGCGGGTGTAAGACGTATGCAGTTACAGAATTATAATCATCAAAATCATCATTACAACCCTCCAAGTTCATGTAACTCTCAAGAATGACCTTTTGATGAAATAATCATTCTTGGGAGTTACATGAGCTCGTAGGGTTGTAATAATGATTTTGATGATTATAATTCTGTAACTACATATGTCTTACAGCCGCGAATCAAATGTTCATCAACATACAACCTATCACTGGCCTGCAAATTGCAAAAAACTTAAGAAAAATTGAATTTCGCGGGCTGGTTGAAGGATTCACCTTAAAAAATATTTTTGCGACGAATGATTGGGTCTCATCACTGATCACTATCTTGGTGGATACTCCAGCTCCAGGGTAGCCCGCGAAATTCAATTTTTTTTTAGTTTTTTTAACGACTGTTTAATTGATAAATACGTTCCTCGACCTTTATGAACTTGGTACTTGGAATTTATGATTTGATGATTATAACTCTGTAACTACAGTCTTACAGCCGCGAATCATATTTTAATCAATATACAACCTAGCTGGCCTGCATATTGAAAAAAACGTAAGAAAATTTGAATTTCGCGGGCTGTCCTGACGCTTTTACCTAGTTTGAACGCATCACTGTTGGCTGGTGTTGTCCCGCCCGTGCTTTTTATATTACAAATAATAGGTATTTATTTTCTTATATGTATATTTTTTATTAACACTTATCGACAAGTTACACTTTACGTACAGTTTGTTTTATTTATTTTTCATAATCTAAATTATTTTATTTTTTAATGCTTTCCACACACGTTTCTCCATTCCACATTAAATTTGACATTGGCAGAATTGTCGACATCGGCACAATTGCCATTCATAAAAATAGAATAGAATAGATTCCAGTGTTGCCAACTCAGTAGATTTTCCACTAGTTCTGGTGGTTTAGACTATTCTATTAGCAAAAAAATATTGGATTTAGTGACTAGTGAATTTTTCTATTTAGTGACTGATTGCTTCAGTTAGTGGTACACATAAGGTATCACAACAACCACCAAAACCTAGTACGTTTTCAAAAATACTCTGCGACATTTGTTATATCTTTATTGGTTTTACCGCACTCTAATGCTGATGTAGAGCGTTTGTTTAGCATGATGAACGTTGTCAAGACTAAACAGAGAAACCGGATGAAGATAGAGCTTCTATCTTCAATTCTCACAATTCGTGCTGGTTTAGCACGTGAAAGCAAATGCTGCAATAACAATATATTACCAAATAGTGTAGTGCAAAAAAATGGAAATTAGACACATGGAATGAAAGCGACTCTTCTGGAGATGATCAACGTTAGTAGGCAGTTCTATTTTGTGATTAAAAAATAAATCCTTATTTCTATTTACAATATTGTTGTTTTATTTCCAAATAACATTTAGGGGTATGAGCACTTAGCACGGAATTGGTTGAGTTGAATTAATGGTTTTCTGGTGGTTTGCGAGACCGATAGGTTTAGTGGTTTACTCACACGAACTCACATTTGGTGGGTTCGTAAAAATAAAGTTGGCAACACTAATTTAGACATTGTACAATGGATGGTGAATTATCTAGTTTATTGAATTATAGTGAAATCCAATATTATTGTAGGTATGTATTCGGTTATCCAATTCGACGAATCTGACGGTGGCAGTGTATCCATTGTACTTAACAAATGGCTTACGCCACGGCGCCGCGAAGTACATTGGCCGCCGATTAAAGATGGAAAAGCATATAATCGGCTACTTACCCAAAATATCGACAATTCCCCTGATGATAACTGGAAATTATATGGTGTAAAGCGCATCTTTGCAGAAACTGGTAAGTGATAAAGATGAAGATAATAATTAAGAGGTCCTGAATAATCTCACATCATCATCAAAAACCCACAGAAGTCCACTGCTGAAGATAGGTCTTCCAATAAAAGGGGGGATTTGTATCGTAATACGGCACGCTGCTCGAGGGGTGTTGCTGTTGGCAGATGGTTCACCAGAGCCTCGTTCGCTGATTATTCCTACACCCCACGGTCAGTTCAGTTTGGAATGCAATTTTGCATCTGCTACATGTTTAGTACTTACCTACTTCTTACTCTTACATTACCTACAATGCAATATGGGTCAGTGAGTATCCTTGGGGGCGGATATGTGTTTAGTTTGTTTAACAAACCAAAAAAAAACACATGGTGGAGGTTTTGGTTTTAAAATCTTTGGTTTCTACAGTATCTATGTGTTGGTTATGGTCTGCATCTTATGATCTTCTGCATGTTTATTACTTCAATTGCATTACATAAAATGCAATCTGTGGTTGGTCTGTCCTGATGTGGCATGGTGGGGCTTTTGTTTCAAATCTTTGGTTGGCAACTTGGCAGTTTATTAAAGTACCTAGTTTATCAGCATCTATATGTCAGTATCAAGTTCCCATAGGAAGACTTTACTTTCAATCTGTGCTTATTAACTGCATGACAATGGTTTAACGCTGACCGGTGCATTCTTTTTTTTTTAGATGATTTAGAAAAGGCTAAGAAAAAGTTAAAATTATCAGAGGTAACATCAGATGTACAAACTGATGCAGAGACCGAAGCAGAAAGGCCAAAACGCAGAGCTGTAAGAACGAAACGTTACATTTCCAGTGATGATGATGATAATCCACCACCTTTGAAAAAGCATTTTGCAAAACGTAAGTGTAATGCTAACTGTATACATTTGAATCTATAAACTCTTTGCTTATGACTTCACTCACAATATCTGCTGCCAGTATTAATTTTTTTTTTTGTTACATTACAGGTATTGAGAATGAACAATCAGTTACTGTTTCACCACCTATATTACACCAAAGAGTTGATGAAACAAGAAATGACGATTTAAATCTAAGTGACTCTTCAGATTCAGTAATCCAAAATACTCCCAGAAGAGATTCTTCACCATCTTTCAGAAATGAAATAAACAAAAATACAGCTAAGAGAGTTCCTGTTTTGAAATCCTGTGCAGTCTCTAGCAACATAAAGTCATATACTGCTTTGGCATCTAGATCACATCCCAGATTTGATGATGAAATAAGAAATGAAGATGCTTTCAATCTAAATGAGTTTGAATTGGATTCAGTGATCCAAAATACTCCTAAGAGAGTGTTTGCTTCACCATCCTGTGCATTTGGAAGTCATACAAAGAAAAACACAGGTAAAAGAAGATTCTAAAAGCTGACACCAACATCACAGCTTAGATTCTGTCGCTTTTCGGCTTACTGATTGGCCAATACAGCCACTATCTAAGAACTAGCTAAGAACAGAATCAAAACTGTGACATAATTATTGCCAGCCTATCCATCCTGTACACTGCAAGAAAATTGTTTGTAATAGAGTTAACTACCTTCTACCAGAGGCTTTGTCCACATAGTACCTCAGTTAAAAAGTAGCTATTGTCCTTCTTATGATATAAACTAAATCCATGCCATCAAAATCCTTTCAGCCGTTTAGTCATGATGAAGTAAAAAAGATATAGTTACTTTCGCTTTTGAACCCCAACTAAAAAGAGTGTTGTTATAAGTTTGAGGCTATAGTGTGTCTGTCTGTTTGTCTATAGCCTCACAAGTATTGCCAAATTATTTTTTCTGTTCTGCTCTCTTTAAGGTTTTGAAGAAAAAGTGCTTGGAGTACTAGCAAGTATTAAAGCCCAAAATGAGCAAATAATCTCACTTCTAAAGAAAGAAACCACTCAAGATGCCGCACCACCACTGAAACCTAATATCAAGTTCCCTTTAGAAACCTCTGAAGACATATCAGAAATAGAAACTTATCTTCAAGATGAAGACAATTCAAAACTTTTAGTAATATATTTGTTTTTTTACATATATATTCAAGCCAGACTTACCAACATAAATGTTTATGAGTTCCATTCCAGTTTATTACCATCTAAATCCCAAATTTTGGCATGTTCCAATAGTGGACACATACAATAGGCTACTGATTATATTAATTATGAGATGCATTCATAAGAAAATTTAAATATTTTTTTCAGATTCGATACTTAAGCTCCCTAGGAGGACGAGATGTTACAACTAAAGTGTACAGAGTGTTGAAGCATATAATGATCGACTGGCTTGCTTCACAATATAACTTCTATGGCAAGCGATCAACAAAAAAACCGTTTTGCAATATGAAGCTCAAATCTGTGATAATAGGTATGCTCCATAATAATAATAAATCATTGTCTGTGATAATAGTAACTTCATACATTAAAGGTACAATAATATTATTTAGGAATGTATGTATGTTATAATTTAATTACATAAAAACTGACCGTGTCTACTGTTTGTGTGTAGTCTGTAAGTTTTGTAGGTATGCATTAATTATTAGGCAATTAAATTTTTGTGTTATCAAAATTAAAATCCCTGATGGTGGCCAAGCCAGTGTCAGTCACACGAATTGTATTAGAAATGTATATAACATAGATGTACCTCTACTATGCATACTCATTTGAAAATTGTAATAAATTGTTAACTGTCTAAAAAAATGGTATCATTTACTTTCTTAATGATAGTGTGATGTTTACACTACACATTGTGCCAACCCTACCTAGAACAAGCGCGCATTTCTTAAACATACCTAATTTGTTGGTTAATTTTCTGGAGTTAGCTTATCACTGTCACATATAATATGATCCCTGGTACGCACGAAAATTTACCGTCTTTTATAGGTTCTTTTAAAGACGTAAACAAGTCATATTTTAGTTTAGAAGACGTCTTCTGGACGTCGCATCTAGGTAATTTTTTGGTCCCTCATAGGTACCAAATTGGTCGTCCATACGTCCTCTCATTAGTCCCACAAACGTAAGTGGGAGACGACCACACGACGTCAAATATGACGTCGTGTGCCCGTGACATTTTAACGTCACTACGAGGGCCCTCAGACGTCATCCCCGGACGTCTGTTACGTCAGTGACCGACCTTGATGTAACGTCTTAATGACGGAAAATTCCTACCTGGGAGTAGGTTGGCGCAGTGGTTGAGTATTTGACTACTGCGCTGCGTGACGAGGGTTCGATACCCGCACGGAAAAAATATTTGTGAGGCCTACAGATTGCTGTTCCGGGACATTTCCGGGACTATAAATATTATTATATAGACTATTATCTAACAAATCACAAAGATGAGTGAAGACTGTTGCCTCTACTCACACAGAACCCTGAACATTTGTCGAGCTCACGTAGAATACTCGGGAAAGTTCAAGGAGAGTTATGATTTTTATAGACCAGAAATTAAACTACAAATCAACTAAATGATAATGATGATTCGTTAGTGGTAGGGTCGGCTGACTGTGTGTTTTGTTTACTGGACACAAAGGTGAACCAAGCGTAAGGTGGGATGCCCTCAGGCTCGGTGGAGCGACGATCTTCGCAGGATGGCTGGAAGTAACTAAATGATGATAAACGAGTTGAATGGCGTATGATTGAGGATTCCTATGTCCAGGAGTCGACTCCTGTAGGCTGATGATGATGATGACGATGAATTTTGATCCTCTGGCCTAAAGGGTAGGAATGATATCCATCTACTTACCATACTTACAATAATCTATTCAAAAAAGCTTTCAAGAATTTACATGGGTATAAAATAAACTTTTTTATTGATGAACAATTTACATAATTGGATGGAGAGTATTATGCCAGTACCTACATCTGCTTATTTTTACTGTGTAAGTACAAGTTATTGAAATCAACACAAGTTTTTGTCCTGGGTACACGTACCACTTGAAATGAAAATATCTACCGTAGGTTTTCGATTTTTTAAACAAATAGAATTAACAATATAATTGATATGATACCAGTAGCTATCTCTAGGTTCCTTTCATAGCTAAAAGACAAAAAGAGGAGCAGCATGAAAATCGTGTGAAAAAAAGTTTACCTACGGTAGGGACAACAGGTTAGGCGATAATCATCAGAAACATTAAACAGGATGTGTTATCATGTCAGACAAAGAAAAATTATATTATTTAATCAGAGAACAGGATAGAAGGTTTGTACAACTAAAGTTCAAGACATTTCGATGTAATAAAAAGGCGAAGTGTGAATGTCTTGGTGAATGTATCAAAAACGCCTGCACGTTATTCGTCTCCGTCAGAATGGCTGGTTGCCTGTGGCTTTGGTCTATGAGAGTTGATTAGAAAATTGCTACCTAATTGCTTATATTTGCTACATTTAATAAATAATTGCTACATACTATATATATTTAGAAATAACATATTTTTTTTGTACAGCCATCCTGACGTTTGGTTGGCTGGTCGCCTCCTAGTTTAAAGCCAAGCATGCAGAGTTTCCCGAAATGTATTGCGTCAATAATTGCTACATAATTGCTTCATTTATCTAATTTAGTTGTATCTTCAAACATGTTAAATAAAGGATGTAGCAATTATTTTAATTAAAAGTGCCTGATAAAACAATAAAGGCAAATACTTAGTTATGTTGAATCGGTTTACAACATAACTAAGTATTTGCCTTTATTGTTTTATCAGGCGCTTTTCTTTGGGATAATTAAAATAATTGCTACCTTTATTTAACATATGTTTGAAGATACCACTAAATTAGATAAATGAAGCAAATATGTAGCAATTATTGACGCAATACATTTCGGGAAACTCTGCATGCTTGGCTTTAAACTAGGAGGCGACCAGCCAACCAAACGTCAGGATGGCTGTACAAAAAAAAAATGTTATTTCTAAATATATATAGTATGTAGCAATTATTTATTAAATGTAGCAAATATAAGCAATTATGTAGCAATTTTCTAATCAACTCTCATAGACCAAAGCCACAGGCAACCAGCCATTCTGACGGAGACCGTTATTCACTAGCAATTAGTAGTAGATAATATGCTCTGCTGCTTTGCTTTTTTTGTTGTTAGACCATAAATAATAATTATTAAAGCTATGATATATAAATAGACACGTACGAGCCACAATAATTACGAACGCAATGCTTAAATTAGGTACAAAATTCTTAAATTGTACCTACCTCCTTTTGCAAGCAGCGTTTGCGTGCTGCGAACATTGTGATACATCTTTGCATTCTGCTGTACCTAATGATTGGGAATTGGGAAATTAGTGCTGCCAGGCTGAATGTTTTGTATTCTTTGGTTTTGTTAATTTAGATGTGTTTTTATCGTGTCACCTTTTCGATGTTTTCTCATAGTGTATTCAATAAAAAAGTGTAAAGCCGCGTCCCCACTAACGTCATCCTAAACGTGCCTCACGGAGCCGCGTAGTCAAAGTGGGGACACCGGACACCACTAAATGTCCCTCTCCATGCTCTTAGCGTGGCTCAGACGTTGCTCACGTCCACACTCACGTGACACGACCGCGTGGCTCAGCCTCACGGAGCCACACGGCCCTAGGGGGGACGCGGCTTTAGGTAATGTCACTCAGACGTGCCCGTAAAAAGTATGCTTTTGAGGTCTGTGCTTCAGAGCAAATGTGCACACTCGGGGAGCATGCTACAAATTAGTATACTCTTCCTAGTAGGAAACAAGCATGCTTTTCTAGTAGCATGTGTATTCCAGGCTATGATATTTTAGCTATGTCATATTCTTTTGTGCATTTGTCATCTAAGTCTAATTCTGAACAGAAACTACATACAGGAGTCAGTATTATTAAACGTCCACTCATTCTTAGTGAGGCACACTATTATGTATATACACTGCACCGTACTCGCACAAACATTCGCCCAAATCAAAAATTAAATAATACTTCCGATCTCACGAGTTTGAGACAAAACTTTCAATGCGCCATAATAATTTAATTCTTAGGTATTAATTTATTAGAAAGGAAGTACATGAACACACTTTTTCGTTGCACAAAAAATAGTTTTAGGTGCGATTTATTTCTGTTCCGAAACTAAACGTAACTTTCTGACATGCCTCAAAAGACTAGTACCCCAATTTGGAATTTGGATAGCAACCTTCAGAATTTTGTTTTTTCTTTTTTTTTTTTTTTTTTTTTCTTCTTTTCCCTTTTGGGAAGGCAAAGGGATCTAGCCCATGCAGCCTGTTCTTTTGTTTTATTATTTTACATAGTTATTAATTATATAAGGCAAGATAGCCTAGTCTTAGGTTTAAATTCTTCATGTTTTTCTTTTTAAATTCCTATATCCTTGTATACATTATATCCGTTTTTTGTTCTATCCTTGTTTTTCTTGTCCGATGGATTCCATGTTTTTCATGTTCAATTTATTATTCTTTGTCGAATCCTTGTGTATTTCTTAAGTCCAGTTCTTAGTCGATTCCTTAATTTATATGTTCAATTCTTTGTCAAGTACTCGTTTTAAATTTCCTTAACTGTATTGCGAATGAAGTTATAAATGGGTAAAAATGTTTGTGCATTTCCCATGAGTTGCTGAACTGAGCGCGGGATTTGTTCAGCAACCTTATAGATTTGTAATAGATCATCCGTAGGCACAAGGCGGTCAATGCCAAAGGATGGGCATCCAAATATGATATGATCTAATGTTTGTTCTTCTCCTTGGCAGTAATTACATTCCGATGTATTAATCATTTTCATCCGATATAGATGCGAGTTAACTCTGCAGTGACCCAGGCGTAAGCGGTTTATTGTAGTGTAAAATCTTCGATTCAAAAAAGTTGATGATTTCGTGAACCATGGTTTCTTGTTTGCTGTCGTACCTTCTATACCTGCATACCATTGTCCTTTTTGTTCCACTGTTGTTATATGGGTCCAATGTCGGTTCAGATCTTCGCAATACTTATTTCTTAGCTCGATAATAATATCTGTGTGCGGTAGGGCAACACTAGTATGAGTGACAGTTGTATTCGTAACGGAATTTATTGACCTCGCCAAGAAATCTGCATTCTCGTTTCCTTGCACTCCTTTAAGACTTGGAACCCAGAAGAAAATAACAGTGATGCCAGAGTCTTGAAGCAACTTCCATGCTCTTTTAATTTCATAAATCAAATAGTTAGACTTTGTATTCAGGCAGTGATTTTCTAGCGCAGTAAGTACACTTAAACTATCACTTAGAATAACCCATTTTATTGCAGATTTTGTATGTTTATTAATGTGTTCAAGTGCTGATAGAATGGCTGTAGCTTCGGCTGTGAATATGCTAGAATATTTGTTGATTTTGGATCCTCCACCTATTTTCAAAGTAGAATCGTCTATGGCTATGGATGTACTGCCAGATATTTTAGATCCATCTGTGTAGACATGTCTATAATCTGCCCAGTGAGATAGTTTGTCGTAAACTTCATGTTTTTCAGACAATTCTTTATCAATTATAATATCCATCTGTGGGTATTTACTTTTATATGTTCCCTGGTAACAAGGCCATTCATTTGAGGAGAAGATGTTCATTGACTCTATATATTGTGTTATTTCAGAAAAATCTTGAAGAATAAAGCAACAATCGGGAAAGTTTTTAAGAAGGTTGAGTTTAATAAGAAGAGGATGTGATTTAATGGCAGCTAGTTTGAGGAGAAATTTTGATTTTAGGAATCTAAAGCGGTATAATAAAGGAGGAATATTGCATTCTAGCTGCATAGAAACAATGGGAGTTGTTTTAAAAGCACCGGTTATAAGGCGTAAATTACTATTCTGGATTTTCTCTAATTTGTCTATTAGCTTGCATTGGAAGCAAAACAAAGAAAACCATACTCAAAATGACTCCTTACCAAAGATTTATAGAGCATTAACATGACTTTAGGGTCTGCACCCCAATAAGTTCTACATAGGACTTTTAAAATGTTAGAAGCCCTACGGGCTTTGCATACTATATAATCGACATATTTATTCCAGGATAAATTATTTGTAAAAATGATACCTAAAAACTTCGCTTCTGTAACTACTGGTATTGTGATTTTGTCATAACAAATTCTAATATTATAAGATTTATTCTTGCCAAATATCATGACTTTGCTTTTAATTGCATTTATGTCTAAATTTAAATAAGAAAAATAATGCTGAAGTTTTTGCAATGCATTATTTAAAGTTAATTCAACATGTTTTATATTGTTTCCACTACAGTAGATAGTCAAATCATCAGCATATTGCAGGTTTACAACATTATCTAAAACAAAATTTAATCTGTGAATGTAAAGCAAAAATATCAAAGGACTCAAAATACTGCCCTGACAGGTTCCTTTATAGGAATATCTTGGCCCAATAAGCTTCCGGTTATGTTTAACATAAACTTCCCTGCCATGTAAGAAGCTAAATATCCAATTAATCATTTTTCCAGGTATGCCAAGAAGATTAAGTTGCTCTGTGAGAATGTTATGATCAACATTATTAAAAGCACCAACTATATCAAAAAATACACAAACAGCTGTCTCATTGTTATGAATACTTTTTTGAAGATCAAGAAGTAAAGTGCTTATACTTTCACGGGCTGAATAGCCTCTGCGAAAGCCATATTGATTGGATGGTAATAAATGATGCTTTTCAATGTAAAATTCAAGTCTTTGTTTTAAGAGCTGCTCAAAGACTTTGCCAATACAAGAAGTGAGAGCAATGGGACGGTAAGAATCAGGATTAAATTCCTCTTTATCTTGCTTAAGTATTGGGATAAGGCAGTCTGTTTTCCATTGAGAAGGAATTTCGTTATTTAGCCAAAGAAGATTAAAAATGTGAAGTACAATATTAAGAGATTTGGAGTTAAGTTTTTTAAGAAAAGTATAAGGTACACCGTCCAATCCATAAGCTGTATCTTTTCTTGAGGATATTGCTGATTTGAGTTCTTGATAAGAAAAGGGTTCTATTAGAAAACTGGTTGTGGAATTAGAGTTGCTGTCTCCATTAAAGTGTTCAGTCATATAATTATCAACATAGTCTGGTGTATATTTATTTAAGAATTCATGTATCCAATTACTATTGTTGTTACTCATAAATTTGCTATAAGTGAAGGTTTTATTAAATTTTTTCATATTATTCCAGATTATGGATAATGGAGTGGTTCGATTAAATGACTCACACAGGTGGGCCCAACTAGCATCTCTTTCCTTCTTCAAGGTAATTTTTTTTAAGGCCTGTAACCTTTTGAAATTAAGGAAATTAGCTTCAGTAGGATCTCGTTTAAATTGTAAATATGCTTGCCTAGACACTTCAACAGCTGATCTACATTTTTGATTCCACCATGGGAGGTGAGCTCGAGACTTCTTTCTATTGCATGTTGAAAATGGTCTGTTACGTTTTTGATGTATTGGTAAGGACTTTTCAATTGCAGAATGTAGTATATAACAGAATTCATTGTAGCTAGCTTGAGGATCCAGAGGATTTATTGTGTAATTATTAAGTGCACTGTCAACTTCATTAGAATATTTATCCCAGTTGACTAATTTATAACTAGGGAATAAATGTAAATCATTACCAACACTGTTATTATCGTTGTTACTATTACAATTAAAGATAATTTTTGTGATTACAGGTAAATGATAGCTACCAAGCGGATCATCATGAACAGACCACTCACAAGAAAGAGCTAATGTTGGAGATACAATAGTGAGATCTAAAGCATTTGGACGCCAGGTCATGGAGCCCACAGTAGTTACCTGACCATTATTAAGTAATACCAAACCATTTTCATCAATGACGTCCAAAATGTCTCTACCACGTGCATCAGTAGAGTTACATCCCCAGGAGATGTGATGTGCGTTAAAATCACCAGCTAGTATTAAAGGATGAGGAATACTTTTAATGAATGAATCCAATTTATTTTTATTAAATCTAGGAACTGTATGACTTGGGCAATACATACTAACAATGCTGATGACATGACCAGCAACATGCAATTGAACACAAATATTTTGTAAAGAGTCATCAAAGAAAGTATTAAGTTTAGAATATTTAATATTATTGTGAATGAGAATGGCTACTCCATTATGTTTATTACCAGTATCATTACGCTCTATTTGGTATCCTCTAAGTTTAAATGGTTGTTCTGGCCTAAGCCAGGTTTCAGATAAAATAGCTATATGTATGTTGTTATCTAGTAGAAAATTATGTAAAAGGAGTTTATTACATAGTATACTTTGTGCATTCCATTGTATCATGTTAATGTCCATAATTAAATGTTGTTTGAATTTTTATTAAATGTTTCATTTATTATTTTTTTGATGCTACTAGAGCTAACATTTTCTTTATTTTTGTGTAAAGTAATGATCTGTATGACAGATTGAACAAGCATGTTCATGAATTTATCTGAATTTAGAATGTTTTGAAAGTTGTCTGATGAAGAAAGAGATGGAAAAGATTTTTCGTTTACAATATCTGAGTATTTATATGTCGCAGATTCAACACCGAGGCACAATATTTAGAGTTGACAATTTAGAATAACGCCATCTATCATCGTTTTTCGGATCTATCATCGTTAAAGTCGGAAACGTCAAGCAGTGAGCTTGGGTGAGGTCGATGCAGAGCGTGGCAGGTCTGGTTTGACAGTTTTCGGTTGACAGATGACAGCTGTCGGTTGTCATATGTCAAATGTCAGTTGTGAGTGGTCGGTTGACGTTGACGTTAGACGCATTTGACTTGAGGGACGTTACTTTTTGGTGAGACACGAGCGCGAACGGTTGAGCTGCCCGCCTGTATCGAACTTACCGCGTTTCCGTACTTTAATCCGTTTCCATCGGCTTGATCGTTTGAGATTTTGTTAATTTGTTATCGGAAGTAAATAAATAGGCGGTAGTAATCAGTGTTTAGACTATTATTTCGTACCTCCGCCATGCTGAACTTGGACTCTGACAACGAAGTACCCGAAATAGCTGACCTACCGTCGTCATCAGAAGTGGTATGTAACTTTAACGCCTACATAGTGTAAAAGACAGTGCTAGACCGGAAAAGTGTAAAGACAATGCGCGTGCGTCTGAAAGTGACATAGAAACGGAAATGTGGTGTTTTATGTTCGAGCAGCTAAACAAAAACTTTATGGCTATTGTGCAAGCAATGAAGACACCTTTTGCGAGTACGGATATTCGCCTACCGCATTTTGACTCTGAAAAATGGAATATTGTCCCGCGTGCTTGGTTGGCAACAGCCGACATGTGTGTTATCGATCCGATATGGGAGAAACGGGACGAACGGGAGTCACACATCCACTGTAGGTGCGTCGTAAGTCGGCACCTCCGTCGCTGGTTGTCCTCCGCTGGGCCTCCTCCGGGTAACCGTTGGTCTCACCTGGTGGGGATGGACCGCCGGGGTGCTGTGAAGACAGCAGCACCGTGAAACCGGCGCTGTGGCGTGCCTACAGGGGACGCAGCGAATTCCACGAGACTCATGGGAGAAGTTTCGTCATGGCGGTCGTCCATATCTTGTCCTGGGATGAAATGGAGCGATTTTAAGGAGCTGTTTATAGTCTGGAGCGCCCCGTATGGTGATGACGATCGCGAAGACCCTGATGCGACATCAGAACCGGGATTCACTCGAGCTGAAGAAAATACGAAGAATGGTGCGATGACGTCACGGTGCGCTGAGAATTTACTTCGGCAGCGGCGCCGGCGGCGCGGCGGCGGGACGCGGCTTGGCGGCGCGTGGTTGGCAGCGCGGCGGCGCGGCAGGCTGACCAAGCAGTGCCTGCAGCCTGCAGCAGAGGCAAATAGCGAGCGACGTGTTGAAGTTTGCTATGTGAGCAATCCCAGCGGTGTGCTGATGAATATCTGGTGAGTCGTATCCATTTTACTATGATTCTGGTGCCGAATGCTCTCTGATCAAAAATGTTTCGTTACAGTTCAGTGGCAAGCGTGTAAATAACATTGTAAATTGACCCGGAATAGGTCATGATAGTTTGTACTTCACAATTATTTACTGAGGTTATGATTATCGATTTACTATTAGAGATTTTATTTCATGTTGTACCGGATAGTTGTTTTAAAAAATGATATTTTAATTGGCGTTGAGATTTTACAACAAGGATTTAATGTTAGTTAGATGTGTGATAGTGTTGTTTTTGTGTCGTGAAAAGGTTGTTAGGTTATGTGATGTTTCAAATAAGCTCAAGAATGCTTCTAATATTCAAATTGATTTCAATACAGTTGATACAGATGTTCCGTTAGAATTTCGTTCCCAATTAATTAATCTATTGACAGCATATTCATCTTTGTTTACTAGTGATTTCTAGATCCCATATTACAACAAGACTAGTTGAATACTAAGTGGTCAACTAAACATTTAAAGTACCTAGCATAGTAAGAGTTTTCTTATAACCTGTAACGTTACAGGAAAAATAAAGTAACATGTTGAACAACCCTACTTTAAAAATTATTTTGATAAAGGCTCGAAATGATTATCTTGATGGTGTTGTGCATGTAACCGGATGGAGGTTACATGTGGAGGTGACCGGATAGAGGTTGCCTGTTGTGTATGTAACCGGATGGAGGTTACATGTGAAGGTGACCGGATAGAGGTTGCCTGTTGTGTATGTAACCGGATGGAGGTTACGTGTTGATGACCGGATGGAGGTCGATTGGTTTGATGCTTATAACCGGATGGAGGTTATAAGTGTGATGATGAAGACCGGATGGAGGTCGATTGTTTTGATGCTTATGGCCGGATGGAGGCTATAAGTGTGATGATGAAGACCGGATAGAGGTCAGAGTATGAGCACTGCAATATTTTAATGAGTTTCCTATTATTTGAATGAGTATGGGTGTTGTTCGACATGACAGCTTTAAGAAAAAGAGTTTGTTATGATTTGCATTAGAACCTGTTATGACTTTGATCAGAATACCTTTTATTCCCCACCGACTTGGGCCAGGAATGGCCGAACGACTGGTATTGAGCAGACTTCTGTAAGGCCAACTGTACAAATTTTGACTTCTGTTGAGACCGATTGAATTGTTTTAGAAATTCTATTTCACGTTTTACCCGACAATTATTTGAGATTAGTTTCGGTTCATAATGTCATCAAATGAGATACGATTTGAGAAAATACGGTCAATTGCGACATGTGACGCAATTGCTGACTGTAAATTTGACTTTGACACGATAGACACTACCAAAACGAGATCGGGTGATGATGAAGGGGTCAGACCTTAAGTGAGAGGTAAAAGATGCAAATGTAGTATGCAAGTGGCTCAGATTGCATACATTGCAATGCTGTTCGTTGCTGCACGCGTGTAAGTGTTTACTTGAGGGCTGTGACCAACGTCGAGCATGACAATGTAGCTAAAGGTGCTAAATAAAGGCAATGTGTTGAGTTGATGTTGGGTACCGGATGGAGGTCCCATGGTTGCCGGATGGAGGCAATGAGATGTGTTGAGGTTGGGTACCGAATGGAGGTCCCATGGTTGCCTGTTGGAAGCTGTGTGTGTTGTATGGTACCGAGCAGAGCATTGCATACTGGATTTGATCGGATACTAATTTGGTCGAAAGTTGATGATTCTTGAAGAATGTTGATTTCAATGTTGAGATTTTCTTTATGAGATTTGATGAGATTATGGATCAGAACAAAATTTTGTTTTGAATTGTGTGTGTGTGTGTTAATACTCCGACGTCTTGGTCAGGGAGGCCGAGGAAGGGACGATTTACTTTCCGTGAATTCTTGTTGCAGATACCTCACACGAGGACGTGTGAAATGTCAAGATGGCCGTGTCGCAGATTCAACACCGAGGCACAATATTTAGAGTTGACAATTTAGAATAACGCCATCTATCATCGTTTTTCGGATCTATCATCGTTAAAGTCGGAAACGTCAAGCAGTGAGCTTGGGTGAGGTCGATGCAGAGCGTGGCAGGTCTGGTTTGACAGTTTTCGGTTGACAGATGACAGCTGTCGGTTGTCATATGTCAAATGTCAGTTGTGAGTGGTCGGTTGACGTTGACGTTAGACGCATTTGACTTGAGGGACGTTACTTTTTGGTGAGACACGAGCGCGAACGGTTGAGCTGCCCGCCTGTATCGAACTTACCGCGTTTCCGTACTTTAATCCGTTTCCATCGGCTTGATCGTTTGAGATTTTGTTAATTTGTTATCGGAAGTAAATAAATAGGCGGTAGTAATCAGTGTTTAGACTATTATTTCGTACCTCCGCCATGCTGAACTTGGACTCTGACAACGAAGTACCCGAAATAGCTGACCTACCGTCGTCATATATGACATGGCCTTTTTTTTCAATTCCGTGATTTTTTGTTTTTTAACTGGGCAGACAGAAGATATAGCAATATGATTGCCTCCACAGTTGTAGCATTTTGCATTGGCTGAGTCAATGGTACACATTTTAAAATTGTGATTTTCTGTGCAGATGGAGCATTTTTCTGTATTTTTACAATATTTAGCAATGTGTCCATACCTTAGGCACTTTAACCCTTAATAAAACACTGGGAGCAACCATTCCCACCTCCCAGATTGAAGAAAATCGTATTTTATTTTTATTTGGTAACACCTAATGCATTGTAATATTTCTGAACGGATCCTTTGCATTTCAGAAAACTTTTTTAACAGCAACACTTTTCAAAGAAATGTCACATGTCATGGTAAAAAAATGTCAAATTTAGATAACGTGATTTTGAGGACAAAAAGTACCGTTATTTTAAAAAAAATTGTGTAGTGCTAAAAAAAAATTAGGTAAGCAGATTTGAGTATTAGATATGCAAACTAGACTATATTACGGTTGTGTGGACCGTAAAACTGGCCCGGAATCTTTCGTTTTCAGCTTGATAAACTCGACTAAACTTAAGTCTCCAAGTGGGAAGATATCATACCAGTGTCCGTGATCTGATTATTTGAAAATATCTATATAAAATCCGTGTGTTTGTTGATTGAATAAACTTAGACAAAATATAGATTTTATTATTAGATATATGCAACTTAGTTATTTAATGATCAAATAATTGTACAACAAGGGATTCAATACATTAAAATTTATGTTTTGCTTTTATTTTGTTTTAGAATAATATAAACTGTATGGGGAAGTTTTTTTTTTTAATTTTGGAGTTTTTCGCGACACTTGCATTGATGAGTACTTTAACCTCCTTTATTAGAAAACACAATTTATGTACAATTCTAGGTTAAAATTTATTACACAGGCGAAACATGGGCAACTAACTAGTCTTATAATTTTTTTATACCATACAGGACAATGGGAGCTATAGTTCCCACTTTCATCATTTTGGACCAGGACTGGAACAGATATCGGGATATATACTTCCCACCAAAAAAAGGGTACTTCCCCCCCATTACCCCCTCTTTTCTGTTTATTTTTGAACTCTACGGCCTAAAATTACCTGGAAATGGATCTTACTTTTTTGTTAACTCCTCCACAGGCTCGCGTTTGATTAAGGGTTAAACATTGTTTTACCGGTGGGACGTATGTATTGACCTCGTGGCGCCAGTGATCCAGGTAAACATGGTCGGGCAGCTGAGTGGCTGAGAACGTTACGGCCACAGTCTGCGTCGGCTCCAACTTCACTGCACCTCCGGTTCTTACCCGTCGCATAAATCTTCGAACTTGTATGATGTTCCTGGTGCTGGCCAGAAGAGAATAAATTTTCTTGTTAGACAATTGTATGGGGACCCTAGTTAGGACCCCAGTGGTCTCCGTGGCAGAGGCAGGTATAGAGGTTTTTAATTTATGTTCTGCAGTTAATTTACTCCCCTGGAGGAACATGTTGGCATTGTTGGCATTATCGAAGACAATGCCGACTTTAAATTTATTTATGGTGCGTAAGTGTTGGACGCCGCTTATACAATCCCTCCGGATTGCGCGCGAGATGCCCATTCGGGTGCCTTCGGTGATTGGTTGGTTAGCTTCAACATGTGAAAGGAATACAATGTATTCTACATTACCAATACTGCTATCAGGATACTTCCTTATGTAGTTCGGTGCATTATATGGAACGTAGTCCAGCTTTTCATCAATTGACGACGACGAGTCTGACTCTGTAGACGAGTCGTCGACGATGGAACTTTCCTCCTCTTCTTTTTTTTTCCTTTTGCGCCCGCTTTTCCCCATATTTACAATAATTACAGTGACACTGATATAAATAAGCTATTTACAACTATTATTTATAAAGTTCTAAGGATTATTTAATTAATTAATAGAATTAGCTTAGAAATTGCCGCCTATTTGTTCGAACGATTCCCGCGCTTTTTTTTTTTTTTTTTTTTTAATTTGTTCCTGTCGGAACAGGTTAGGGTACTTTACTCTATGGGCTAAGGTCTGATGCTGGATTTACACTCTCGCCTCGTGGCTCGTCTCGCACCTCGCCTCGCGGCTCGTCACTCGCGCGAGAGTGTAAATGGTGTATGATCTGTTCACACTCTCGCGGAGTCTCGCGAGTGCTCGCGAGGCGTTCAGACCAGTGTTGCCAACTTAGTGGATTTTCCACTAAATCTGGTGGTTTTGACTTACCTTTTAGCGGACAAATAACAATTTTAGTGGCTAGTGGATTTTTCTAGTGGAATTAATTGGTACCAAAGAGTCGTATCAGTCCGAGATGATGATACGGGCGGAAACGACTCATCTGAAGATAACTTAATAATATAATTTGATTGACATCTTTTAAAAAATAGGTTTTATTAAGTATTTTGTTCTTCCACAAAAGCCATGAATTATTAGTGAGTTGAAGTTCAAGTATTTTGTTACATTATAAATGTAATTTTCATGTTATTGCTTTATTAAACGTTTAAAAAAAAAAAATATTATTTCCTTTAGCAAAGACCAAAAATCTGCCAGAAATAAACTACAGTAGAATATATATATTTTTTTTTTTTAATTTTGAGGGGAAAAAGGACCTGAAAAGGGGAAATCTCAATTGAGGCGTGGGGAAAGGAAACACTGGGCGGGCGCGAGGCCCTTTGACTCGTGCCTAAAAAGCCGCCCCCGACGCGAGCGCTGCGAGTGACGAGACGAGCCGCGAGGCGAGTCACAAACACACCGTTCACACTCTCGCCTCGTGCCTCGCCTCGCGGCTCGCCTCGTCACTCGCGCGAGAGTGTAAATCCAGCATGAGACCATGCTGCCTAGTCATCAGTTAGCTTTGAATTTTGTTTGAAGCCGAGCACCGTTCAACGGATTTTCTGACAATTTCAAATAAAGTGACGAGTTTTTATTGAAATTATTCAAAAACAATCGTAGTGAAGTGTTTATTTGCAGATATTTTATGTGTATTGTGGCAAGATGCCGACCGATAAAATTCGGAAGGCTTTTCTCTTCGGAGGCTGGCAACACTGCCCCAGTGACATGTAAAATTAGAAATTAGAACTTAGAACACATCTATGTCAGCGATGCCAGACGTATGATAATTATCATACATGTATGATAATTTCGACAGTGGTAAGATGTATGATACAATATGCATTATCATACGCCAAAGTATGATAATTTCCAACATTCTGAATCTTCCTATTTCTATACGCCCAGTTACTTTTTGATAGTGATTTATGAACGCATCATATCAGATCTAGTATTTTTTTGACACTTCCACATTCAAATGCGGACACCGGACGACTATTCAGTAAAAATAATTTGACAAAAACTGAAATACGAAACAAACTTGCAACAAAAACTGCTACGGGGCTTTACTTTCAGCGCAATGCGTAAAACACCAGTCAAAACATTGCTGTTATGGTTTCAAACCAACTGATAAAATGCTGTCTAGAATGACTTCAGCAGTCATTTATTCAAAAACCACTGACTGAACTCTTATAATATTTTTTTATTATTGTCTAATTTTAACAATTTCCTAAAATTAGTATCCTTATTTTGCAAAATAGCGCATTTCGCGTGATTTTGGCAGTTGTATGATAATTTTGCATCTGGTATGATAATTTTCGAATGTTGGTATGATAATTCGCTCACACTCGTCTGGCAACCCTGATCTATGTATTCGACTGAAAGACTTGTATCTATGGTCATGAATAAAAAAATTATTAAAAAAAAAAAAAAAAACGACATGTAAAAATTATGTTCCGTATTTTAAAATTAATTTTAAATAGTAATTAAGTTTTAATAAGGTGTAATTAATTGTGTAAACGTCTTATAAATGCGTAAATACCCAGGAAAATTGTTTTCCTGATAATTAATAAAGTTGTCGGTAACCAAACGTCACCGGTAACCTAAAAACAACAGCTGATGTTCTAGCTACGGAGTGTTTATCGGATAATTCAGGGGAAGTATTGTTAATTTTTATATAATATCAGCCCACAAACGTAACTTCTAACTTTATAACACATCCATGACAATTTCTTGTACATTTTTTTTGCTGATTTATTACTCTAGATGGGTTCTAAATCGCTTTGTTGACAACCGTTCGTAATAAGAAACAAAACTGAGAATAAATCCATAGTTCTGTTTGTTTGATCGGTCTTTACAATATTAATTCTTTTTATGATCATTATTGTGCATTATTTATTGGTTTAAAGTAATAAGTTTAAGTAATTTTCTTTTTTTTTTCTCAAGCAAGCTACCCTCTTGTCAAAGTAAAGCAAATTGAATATTCAATTAGATACTTAAATTGAATTTATAGATAATCTTTTAAACCTAGTTCAGCAGCCTACCTCAATTCTTTCATAACTGAAGGCTTTTCCCTGTTTTAGTTTAATTTCATGTATTTTTCCCCACTCATCCCTAACTTTTCTTTATAAGTCTATTCTATTAGTTCTCACCGTTTCTTTACTTCTAATTTCAGTTACCATTCCGGAGACCATGCCTGTTATGACTCGTAAGATGGATATGGAGCTAAAATTGAGAACGGCCCTCCAAGAACTCAAAGAATCAAATCTCCAAGTCCAACAACTGTTACTAGAGAGAGAAGAGAGTGAGGTGGAAGTCGTTGAGATTAATGCCAAAAATTCCAGCTTAAAACGGGAGTTAGTAGACCTACATCAGCAATACTTGGACGTTGTTGATGAACGGGATCAATTGAAGGTGGTCACGGATGGTTTTAATAATTGTAGTAACCTATATGAGGAGGCTTTATATAAAATTAGGGACTTCGAAGATGAGTTAATTAATGCCAATAGTCTTATTTTAAAATTACAACGAGAAAACGAATGTTCTCAGGTTAAACAAACGATTTGACGACACGGTTGGCGCAGTGGCTAAGCGATTGGACTGCTGCGCTACGTGTCGCGGGTTCGATCCCCGCACGGAACAAGTATTTGTATGGCCTACAGATAGTTGTTTCGGGTCTGGGGTTGTGTATGTGAGTTTATATGTTTGTGAACGCACCCACAATACAGGAGAAATTCCTAGTGTGGGGCAACGTTTTTTAAAACAACAACAACAACAACAACAAATCTCTTATATAACGAATTAGTAAATAATAATAGTAACCCCTCTTCCTTAATAACTATTGATCTGACTGAAGATTCCTTGGTAAAACATTTATTATAAAGTTAGCAATAAGAAACTTAAAAAATATGCTAAACTGAATAGATTAATTAAAAAATGTAATCAATTTAAGAAACAGCATAAACTCTTTTCTAAATATATTCCACTAAGGAAAGAGCGTGTTGAATTAATTAGAAAAGTAAATAATTATCAAATTAAATTAGAAGATAGCATAAAAATTTATGAAATTGATACTCAGCATTTGCAGTCTGAAATAGAGGTTCTTAACGACAAACTCAGTACCCTTTCCAGTAGGTATCTGAATTCTCAGAACCAAATTAGGGAGCATATCCTTGCTGCGAATGAGTTGGTAATGAGTCAATGTCGTTGTCAGTCAGATCCCCTATATGAAACTGTCCAGCCTGAGGTAATGGAGGACCCATCCCAGGCCGTCAATTCATTTCAGGACAGTACACTCGAACAAGTAACAGCTGATATTACACAAGAATATTTAGAAGTGGTACAGCCGGAGATTTATAATAGTCATGATTCTTACTCAATAATGTTCTCAGATAGTATAGGAAGAGGAGTAGGTAAATTAATAAGTAATAACCTGAGTTTTTCCCATCAAAATCATTGTATGCCAGGGTCAACATACCAACAGATAGTGGCCTCAGTAACTAAAAATGTTTATAATATAAATACTGATATAACTATATTTGTAGGAAATAGCTCAAAAATTAAAATAGAAGACATCACAAATTATGTAACAGAGTTGTTAAAGTTGAAGTGTCGGAAAATAATTTTGTGTGCTTTTCCATACCTCAAAAAATTGTCAAACAGGAAAAATAATTATATACACATGCTAAACAGGCATGTTCATTTCTTAGTTGGTCACTATAGTGACAGACTTATATACTTTGATACCAACAGTTTTGTTGATAGACTTAAGTTGACACGGGGTAATGTGTATCTACCCATTAGTTGTAGACACAAAATAGCTAGGCTATTAGTTTATAATATTCAGTCAGACATAGGTAGTATGTCGATGCATAGTTCTATAATTAACACGGCCAATATTAGTAATTATACTAATAATTCTTTTTACAATGTTTTCAATCCTTGTGTAACGTTAGACGATTCTCGAGTGGGGTCCAATAGTAGTAGGATTTCATTGCCTGTTAGCATGGGAGTCTTGGGACCCACTCCGGATGATTTAAACTAGTCAGTAAGACAACAGAAGATACCAGTACTATTAATGTTATACCAAAACATAAAAATGTACCTTCTGGCTCTCAAAGACCTAAATGTAATAAAGGGGCTAAGCAGAACGACTTGCAATTGTTTCATCAAAATATTCAAGGTTTCTCTTCAAAGCAACTTGAAATTGAATTGTTTTTAGAAAGAACAAAGTTTGAAATTGTTTGTTTCACTGAGCATTGGTTAAGAGACTATGAAATGCTAATTAATTACGCAAATTACAGTGTGGGCAGTTGCTTTAACCGTAAATCTAAGATTCGTGGGGGTTCATTAATCTTAATTAAAAATTGTATTAAATTCAAAACTCGTAGTGACATTGTTAATCTATCTGTTGAATATAATATTGAGCTGTCTTGTGTTGAGCTCGATAAGCATATAATAGTGTGCGTTTACAGACCCCCAAATTATCAAAACTACTCTATATTTGAGTCAGTAATGGAAGATGCTTTAGCTAAACTTGCAACTAGTCCTAAATCTCTGGTTATCTGTGGTGATTTTAACGTTAATATTTTAGACAAAAATTCGAATACCAGTAGATTTTTACATCTTTTTAAATCATTCAATCTGTTAAACGTGTTTTCAGAACCAACCCGAATTACTACAAATTCTGCTACATGTATTGATAATGTTTTTTAGGGTTCCGTAGTCAACTAGGAACCCTTATAGTTTCGCCATGTCTGTCTGTCTGTCTGTCTGTCTGTCTGTCTGTCCGTCTGTCCGTCCTCGCTTAATCTCTGTGACCGTTAGCACTAGAAAGCTGAAATTTGGTACCAATATGTGTATCAATCACGCCGACAAAGTGGTAAAATAAAAATTGGAAAAAAATGTTTTATTAGGGTAGCCCCCCTATATGTAAAGTGGGAAGTGATTTTTTTTTTAATTTCAACCCTAACGTGTGATATATTGTTGGAAAGGTATTTAAAAATGAATAGGGGTTTACTATAATCATTTTTTGATAATGTCAATAATTTCGGAAATAATCGCTCCAAAAGTAAAAAACAAAGCGTCCCCCCCCCTCTAACTTTTGAACCATAAGTTTAGAAAATACGAAAAAAATCTGAAAAGTAGAACTTTATAAGGACTTTCTAGGAAAATTATTTTGAACTTGGATGGAAACAACAGATGGAAACTGCAGTTAACCAATATAATTTGGTCCCTGAATCGTATGAGCGCCTATACAATCCAGAGGTCAAGTTTCATTGGCCCGTATTTCAAACAAAAAAAGAATTATTACTACGGAACCCTACACTGAGCGTGGCCCGACACGCTCTTGGCCGGTTTTTGTTGTTGTGAATACTCGAATAAATCCATTGTAGATTACCTACCTTCTGATCACAGCGGTCAATCCGTGGTTTTCGAGTCCTACACACCAGTACAAAAAATCCAAATAAAATCTAGACAAATAACACCCAGCAATTTAAATAGGTTTAATGATAATTTAATTAGTTGTTTAGGCATTCCAAGCCAGATTATTGACAATGTCAATCTATTTTATGAGGAATTCTTTTCGGTGATTCACACGGAGTTCAATAAAACAATAAAAACGAAAACTAAATCTATTTGCCCTAAGTTTATGTTCAGTGACTGGGCAACTAAGGGCATTAGGAAAAGTAGGGAGCGATTGTTTGAGCTGTACGGTCTTAAGCCTTACATTAACTCAGAAACTTTTAATAAATATGTTGCAACTTACTCTAAAATCTTCAAAAACGCTTGCAAAGTAGCTAAAGCCTTATTCATTAGCAACAAGATTAAATCCGCCGATAATAAAATAAAGACGGTTTGGAAAATTATCAACAGTGAAACGAATAGAAATAAAAAATGTAATAATGATATCACTCTAGAGACTTCACGTGGCCTTATAAGTTCTAAAAACGAAGTTGCTCAAGAATTTGTAGATTTCTTCACTGGTATCCCACTTAAAACTACTGAAACCTTAAATTCGTCACCCTTGCTTTCTATTGAGTTATTAAGAGCAAACGTTTCAGCCTGTCCGGTTGAGTTTCAATTTAAACATATAAACCCCATAGCAGTCATTAAAGCTTTTAAGGAAATTAAAGTCAAATTAACCGAAGATCTATGGGGACTGTCGATTAAAGTTTGTCAAGCTATTATTGAGACTGTAGCTCCGTACTTAGCCTTAATATTTAATTTGTGTGTGGACCAGGGAGTCTTCCCGGACCTTATGAAATACAGCAAGGTAATACCACTTTTCAAATCCGGTGATAGTAAAGACACCAATAACTATAGACCCGTATCCGTTTTGCCAGTTTTTAGCAAGGTGTTTGAAAAGGTAATGCTTAATCAAATGCTCATCCACTTTAACACCAATAAAATCCTACATGAGAAACAGTATGGTTTCACCAAAGGGTGTTGTACGACTGACGCCGGTGTCACCTTATTAAAACATATATTTACTGCGTGGGAAGAGTCACAAGACGCCATAGGGATCTTCTGTGACCTCTCGAAAGCATTTGATTGCGTCAACCACGAAACCCTTCTCATAAAGCTCGAACATTACGGTTTAGGGAAACTTGCACTCAGTTTAATGAAGTCGTATTTAAGCGATAGACATCAGCAAGTACAAATAAATGGTGTCAATTCAATGGGCTTAAAAGTAAGCATGGGTGTGCCACAAGGTTCGATATTAGGTCCCTTTCTCTTTTTGGTCTATATCAATGATCTACCCCATTTATTTAAAAACCAACCTGAAATGGTATTGTTTGCCGATGATACTTCTTTAATATTTAAGGTAAACAGTGTCACGTAGTCCTCTCTAAATGAATGCCCTTGGAGGGCCACGTGGCAAAGAAAATAAATAAAACAAAATATCTCTGTTTATATGTGTAATAAAAACACAAAGTTACACATACACAAAAACAACTTTGTAAATACAAAAAAGAAAACTAACTCAGCGACAGGGGTCGCTTAAAACTAAATGGGTTCTTTGGTGTGTGGTGGCAGATTACTTAATTATGGTTTAAACAGGTTTCACAAGGTTCCTACAGCATAATACCACTAAACATTAAAATTAAAGAAAGATACACCGACCTCCAGCATCCCTTGCGTTCTAGTGAAAACTCGCAGACCTGACAGAGAGCTCCAGGCAACAAGCCAGCAATCCGGACAGCGTCGCCGCAGCAGCCGGTGGCAGATTGACGAGCAAGTCCTCGTCTCAGCACAAACGTCCCAAAAGGGATTCAGTCTCTATATCCTTTCTTTTTTCAATATAAAAATCTATCGTAGCTCTTCCTTAAACTCTCTTTAAATTCTTAATTTCTAAATTTCATAACTGCATAATTTCCCGCTCTGAAAATGACACGAGTCTAATAAGTATCGATAAAATAACGAAAGACCCAAAACCGCCCATGTACGCAAAGCACATGGCGTGACAAAGAAAAGACAAACAAGCAACTCACCAGATCATCGATTGTTCCATGATTTGGAGGACATTCAGATGTCTGACCCTCGCCAACCCTGTTACATATTGTAACATGTAAAATCAGGCCTAGGATTCCTTCGGAAGACTCCTAGGCCCGAGAACGAACCATCGTAACCTGGAAACCAAAATCAACACTGTACTTAACGAAACGAAAACTCCCCAATCCGGGATTTTCACGAATATCTTAGAAGGAAACTCACCTTACGATAAAACTAAAAAACTCATGGAAATGACGACTAGCGTCGTTAAATGAAAAATAAAATAAAGTTCTTCTCAAAACGAAGTCTTTGCAAATTACCAGTCAACCTGTCAAGAGCCTAGGGTTACCCGCCTCAATTTCCAATTCCGACCTAACTCCCGGAAGACTGGAATTCTTCCTAATCTAAATTTTGAAAGCGAACACATACCACAGCAATTAAAGTTTACTCGGTCGAAATAATATTACTGAATAACTTATAATGAATCTAGGTGGAATATTTATCACTAAACGACTTTTAAATCCACAACAAGTGTTTCCTCAACTTTGGAACATTTGCAATATTAGGAAAACCAACCTTCGCCTGGCAACACAGTAACTCAAATTCGATGCTGTGATTGGTCTGGCATCTCATTGGTTGAGGGCTTTCGCGCGTTCCAGAAAATGATAGTTTCCAGAAAAACTACAGGGATCTTTGAAAGTCTTTTTGTGGCTTTCAATTCCGATATAGTTTCAACACCCTTGTGTAAATTATTTCCTGGTTTGAACACCATATTTAATTGCTGTGAATGAATTAGGAACTAAAATTTTAGCCAATCAGGTGAAAGAGGCGGACCCACAGATCTGACATTGTAACTGCGCTAAGGCGCGAAAATTCAAATTGTGGTCTCTTGAAAATCACCACGTTACAATACCCCCTCTCCTGAAAAAAAGGCGCTGCCCTCAGCGTCCTCAAACTGCAACCTATGTCTGTCGACCGACACCTAAAAAACTCTACCTTCGGCATTGACGACTCAAGCCAAACAAAAAAACAAACTATCATGATTTACGCAAATCTCACCTGTCCAAAAAAATGAAAAAGTAGGAAAAATATTGATTTGCAACTTGTACCAAAAGGTGAATTCTGTCTGTCGACCGACACCTAAAAAATACTACCTTCGGCATTGATGACACAAGCCAAACAAAAAAACAAACTATCAAGATTTACGCAAATCTCACCTGTCAAAAAAAATGAAAAAGTAGGAAAAATATTGATTTGCAACTTGTACCAAAAAGTGAATTCTATGTCTGTCGACCGACACCTAAAAAAAACTACCTTCGGCATTGATGACACAGGCCTACAATAAAAACAAAACTATCAAGATTTACGCAAATCTCACCCGTCATTAAAATGAAAAAGTAGGAAAAAATATTGATTTGCAACTTGTACCAAACTATCAAGATTTACGCAAATCTCACCCATCAAATAAATGATATAGTAGGACAAATATTGATTTGCAACTTGTACCAAAAAGTGAAATTCTAACTCTCCCGAGATTAGAACCACAATGATAAATCAAAAAAAACACAAAACGTCAGTCCTATAGCTTGGAACCAGGCTATTCCCTGCTTGATCATACCCACATACATCCACATGCATTCATCATGGAGTCATCCTTCATCTTCTGTCCTATCATACTTCACTTCTAAACTTATAGTGTTACAGTAAATTGATCTGTAAGCACCCTTTCAGACATACACTTCGTGTGCGATATTTCCTATATATCACACACTACTGGGAAAGATGTATTTTGCCTTAAGCCTTCAAATCCTTTAGGAGCCAAGAACCTATCGACTGACCGTCTGAAACTCTTTCCAAATCATAAACCCTGTGTCAAAAAAAATCCTGTGCCATAAAATAAAATTAGACTTTGATGGCTCGACGAAACTGTCCGGACTGTAATAAAAAGTAAAAAAAAATCCGAAACTGTAAGTAAATAATCAATTGATTTAGACAACTCTGCCTTCTGTTTTAACCCAGTAGGACAGTCAACCAATAAATGATTAATTTGTTTCTTTAAATAAAAATAAAAAATAAAAGGAACAGTAGCGGTCGGTGTTTCTGATCTAATCGACACCTCATAAGTGAGTTCATCCTTTAAGAGGCCATAAACTAATATTTCTCTATCCATTGTTAAACGGTAGTATTAGCTTTACAATAACAAAAAAAATATGGTAATAACAATGTAAATGTTCAAATGTACTAAATGTTTAAAACCGAACCCACACACCAAGGTAAAATTTTGTTTTGTAATATTTTATTACTAAGTTATATTAATTTCCGTTTAAACAATTTAAATTTTAAGTTAAATATCGAAAGGTCACTTATAAAAAATAATACTTCTTAGAAGTTTAACAACAACATGCAAATAAACTTGTTTTTCAAACTAAATGTTTGTTAACTTTGTCAAATATTTAAAGTATAATGTTTGTTTTTGTGTTTAAATTTAACATGAAATATTTATCCCTGCAAACAACATTCAAAACCAAACACAGATGATATCAACCAGTCAGCTTGTATTTGTAATAGCTATGCATGCATATTCATCAGAAACAGTAACTGAGCTTGCAGTGACTGCCAACAACTGCTTTAACTAAACTTTAATCCCTAGTCACTGCTTACCCCCGTTAACACTTCATAATGAATTATGCTTACATCAACATGAGACATTCAACAGTTCTTAAATCTGCTTACCTCCTGGCTATATTGTAGGCACACAACAAATTATTTTTATTTTAAATCATAAGAATAGGGAATAAAACAATCACACCTATGTTTTTTTTTTCTCTTTATTATCTGCATAGTTTCAAACACCATTAAAAACCAGTGGTAATCTCCTACTTTGCCTTGCATTATGATTTTGTCTTATCACAATTTTATTTAAAAAGGATGTAAAAAGCTTATGATCTCAGCTGTGACCGGTTGCAAAATAGTTATTACCTAGACCAAGAATGTTTACCTAGAAAATTCTTACTGCTCAAAATGTTGTCTATATGTTATTGTAACTGCCGGTATGTATCTAAATGTTGTTTGCAAGTATATTAAAATAAGTGAAGCTAAGTTATAAATATAGAAATGACTCTAAGCTGTAATTAAATACTATTTGATGCTACTTAAACTATGACTGTAGGTACCTGTGAAAACCCTAAAAAACAAAAATGAATTCTCTACACTCCCTTTCTCCTCTCTCCTATCTACCTTCTTGCCTCTCTTTCAGTAAAAAACACTCCAAAATAAACCACCAGGCCAGGACAGATGTTACACACGCAAAATTCCCTGCAGTCCGGGCCAAACAAAAGTGAAGAGACAGAATGCTGAAATTACCCACACACACCAAAAAAAAAATTAAAAAGTGGGCGCCATTTGTCACGTAGTCCTCTCTAAATGAATGCCCTTGGAGGGCCACGTGGCAAAGAAAATAAATAAAACAAAATATCTCTGTTTATATGTGTAATAAAAACACAAAGTTACACATACACAAAAACAACTTTGTAAATACAAAAAAGAAAACTAACTCAGCGACAGGGGTCGCTTAAAACTAAATGGGTTCTTTGGTGTGTGGTGGCAGATTACTTAATTATGGTTTAAACAGGTTTCACAAGGTTCCTACAGCATAATACCACTAAACATTAAAATTAAAGAAAGATACACCGACCTCCAGCATCCCTTGCGTTCTAGTGAAAACTCGCAGACCTGACAGAGAGCTCCTCCAGGCAACAAGCCAGCAATCCGGACAGCGTCGCCGCAGCAGCCGGTGGCAGATTGACGAGCAAGTCCTCGTCTCAGCACAAACGTCCCAAAAGGGATTCAGTCTCTATATCCTTTCTTTTTTCAATATAAAAATCTATCGTAGCTCTTCCTTAAACTCTCTTTAAATTCTTAATTTCTAAATTTCATAACTGCATAATTTCCCGCTCTGAAAATGACACGAGTCTAATAAGTATCGATAAAATAACGAAAGACCCAAAACCGCCCATGTACGCAAAGCACATGGCGTGACAAAGAAAAGACAAACAAGCAACTCACCAGATCATCGATTGTTCCATGATTTGGAGGACATTCAGATGTCTGACCCTCGCCAACCCTGTTACATATTGTAACATGTAAAATCAGGCCTAGGATTCCTTCGGAAGACTCCTAGGCCCGAGAACGAACCATCGTAACCTGGAAACCAAAATCAACACTGTACTTAACGAAACGAAAACTCCCCAATCCGGGATTTTCACGAATATCTTAGAAGGAAACTCACCTTACGATAAAACTAAAAAACTCATGGAAATGACGACTAGCGTCGTTAAATGAAAAATAAAATAAAGTTCTTCTCAAAACGAAGTCTTTGCAAATTACCAGTCAACCTGTCAAGAGCCTAGGGTTACCCGCCTCAATTTCCAATTCCGACCTAACTCCCGGAAGACTGGAATTCTTCCTAATCTAAATTTTGAAAGCGAACACATACCACAGCAATTAAAGTTTACTCGGTCGAAATAATATTACTGAATAACTTATAATGAATCTAGGTGGAATATTTATCACTAAACGACTTTTAAATCCACAACAAGTGTTTCCTCAACTTTGGAACATTTGCAATATTAGGAAAACCAACCTTCGCCTGGCAACACAGTAACTCAAATTCGATGCTGTGATTGGTCTGGCATCTCATTGGTTGAGGGCTTTCGCGCGTTCCAGAAAATGATAGTTTCCAGAAAAACTACAGGGATCTTTGAAAGTCTTTTTGTGGCTTTCAATTCCGATATAGTTTCAACACCCTTGTGTAAATTATTTCCTGGTTTGAACACCATATTTAATTGCTGTGAATGAATTAGGAACTAAAATTTTAGCCAATCAGGTGAAAGAGGCGGACCCACAGATCTGACATTGTAACTGCGCTAAGGCGCGAAAATTCAAATTGTGGTCTCTTGAAAATCACCACGTTACAACAGACGTGCCACAAGTCTTGATGACGTAAATAACGCCTTACTGCAGGTTCATAATTGGTTCACCGTTAATAATTTAGTATTAAATGGGAAAAAAACGAAATGCATAAGATTTGCTCTACCAAATGTCAAAAGTGCAGATTGTGACATAGTATTGAATCAAGAGAAACTTGAATTTGTCGATGAAACTGTTTTCTTGGGGATAACGATTGACTCGAGGCTACAGTGGGGTCCGCATTTAACATCTCTTGCAGGACGGCTGAGTTCAGCAGCATATGCTGTCAGGAAAATCCGTCAATTTACTGACGTAGATACCGCGAGACTAGTCTATTTTAGCTATTTTCATAGTGTTATGTCATACGGTATTTTACTATGGGGACGGGCTGCAGACATCGAATCTATATTTATTCTGCAGAAAAGAGCCATTAGAGCCATATATGGTCTACGAAGGCGCGATTCTCTGAGAGAGCTGTTTAAGGAAATTAACATCATGACAGTACCTTGTCAATACATCTATGAAAACATCATGTACGTTAGGAAAAATCTGCATTTGTTTAGCAAAAGAGGTGATAGACACCACTATAATACGAGGAATAGGGACCAACTAGTTCAGCCAGGTTTCAGGTTAGCTAAAGTAGACTCATCTTTCATGGGGTACTGTTTAAAATGTTACAATAAAATACCCCCTCACATTCTTCAACTGAGTGAGACGAAATTTAAAACTTGTGTAAAACGCACACTATGTAGGCAAGCATACTATAAGTTGGGGGATTACATTGATGATAAAAATGCTTGGCTCAATGCTAGTCCTGCTCCACAACCTTAGGGGCAAATAAATCGATTATCATGTGAAGTTATTGTAGAGGCTGCAGAAGATTGTAAAAATATCTTTGCATTGTATAGATTCAATGTCTTAATATTGTATAATTGCATGGCACATGTGTGAGTTCTGTGTACTATTTAAAGCCACTTTTTACATTTAGTTATATTTTAGTGACGTTGCCCTGGTGGCTGAGAGAATGTCATGCTCACTCAAATGTCTCGCTGATGGTGGCGGGTGTGTCGGATCATTTAGTTCCCTTCAAAATGGTTGAGTTAGGTGGTGCTGATCCATGCGTCATGTTCGTGAACGGGCGCTGTCAGTGGAGACTGGTCATCTCTTAGCTACCATGGTTTATATATTTTTCTTTGATTTGTTTTTTATATCTTTTTACTCTGGACGCTCTCAACTTGCACGTCTTGCTACATAGTTCTCACATATACCATCTCAACATGAATGACATAGTGTACCAAGATTTTGTAACAAATTCTGATTTAAAAGAGTGTCCATGGAGTTTCTTGCCCGTTCTTCTTCATGAGATCTACGTTAGGGAACTGGCAACTACAGTACTTTCACAAGTTATTATGCCTTGTGATTGTGACTGTAGCGTAGGAGTGCAATGCGTCGTTTCGGGAGTTGCTGCGTCGGGCTGCGCGGCGCCGGATGTTACCGGCGGCGGGTGCTGTGGGTGCGGGGGCGCGCGGCGGCGTGTACCGTGGCGGCGGGTGTGCGGGGCACCGGGTCGCGGGGCGGCGGTTGCACGTTGCGGCGTGCATTCGTTGTTCCGTGATTCGGGGTCTCGAGCATTCGTTGTTGCGGTGTGCGTCGCTGCGTGCGTTCGTGCTCGCAGTGTTCGTTGTTGCGGGCATTCGGTGGTGTGTGGTTCGGCGTGGTGACTTTCGGAATGACGTATTGCACTCGTAGTTTCGTTCTTCTTCCGTCCTTCTGACATTCAAAAGTGCCTGTAATGGCTTAATTGAAATAAAATATTTGACTTTTGACTTTGACTTTTGATATTGAACAGAAGCTCTTACCAAAGAAGACAATGAAGAGTCAAACAGCCAGTAATACAAATAGTTCATCACAAGAATACTAGTGTCTATATCCCATGCATTTAAAATGTTAATGTTCTTTGTTATTATTGTTTTTGTTTTAGAAATATTTTGATGGCCAATCAAATTGTTAGCCAATTGAGCCTTGGCCACTTCACTGCTGACTTCAGGAACATTGTACCCAACTAAGGAGGGTTACGATTTGTTAGTACCTGAAAGGTTTTTGGTGGCCAAAGCTAGTTATTTGTATTAAAAAACTTATCAGCAGGTTGACTTGGCTCTAGCATAAAAATAACGTCATTCTAGTAAAGAATTAAAGTGTAACATAACAAAAGATTCCTAGTTTATAGGTAATTTTGAGTAGGTTGGCTTCTCAACTTAATCATGTAAAGATACCCCCTAGAATATTTAAATTGTTAAATAATGTTTAATAAAACTTATAGTTCTGATTTGTAACATTTGTTTTTAAATTATAAAATAAAAAATATGACAAAACAATATCTTTCATTTACTATTACATCTTTGAAACAGCTCAGCTTCGGCGAACACTTTGTTCAGCTTGCGGCGAAGCTGATCGACATGGCGCCGCCTGCCTTCAGTCGACTACTGCCGAACCTGGGTGGACTGAACGTGGTCTACCGGCTGTACGGGGTACCACCACGGGAGTGGTTGGCTCAATGGCGCTCTACATGGCCCCGGTGTGGGCAGAGTTTATGTCTGCCCAGAACAAGGCTCTACTACGAAGACCGCAGAGAGTCCTAGGAGTCAGGGTCATACTCAGATACCGCGCACCGTGTCTACGGAGGCGGCATGCACCCTTTTTTTTTTTTTTTTTTTTTTTTGGTGGGTGGAAAATCATCGAATGACCCCCCCCACTCTTGGGCAGAGCGAAGGGGAGTGTCAGACTTCTACTGACTAAAAACCGAACCCATGTTCCTTCTTTGCCCTTGCGCCGAGGCCACGTAATCTAGTACATAATACCGCGGCCCCGACGGGATACCGCGGCCCCGACGGGACGGCATGCACCCTTGCGGGCACACCTCCGTTGGATTTGGAGGCGCAAGTGCTCGCCAAAGTTAGGCCTCAGCCTCGAATTTTGCGGGCAGCGGGGCGGCGGCGCGGGAGCGGCAGGATCTTAAGCGTACAATCAAATGGATCATTTCTCGGAATACAGCGGCGCGGGGGCGGGCAACGAGCGGTGCACTCCATAAAAGCCGCGCTGCCCCGCTGCCCGCAAAATTCGAGGCTGAGGCCTTAACCACAGTGTGGTGCAGACCTGCAGGTGCCCTCTATCTAACTGAAGTGGTCACAAGGTGGCGCAGGGACGCCAATGCAAATACCCTGCGGGAATGGCGGGTGAGGCTGGAGACGCACAGTGCAGGTCACTTGACTGTGACGGGCATCCAGCCCATCCTGGAGAAGTGAGTGCGGAGGTGACACGGGACGTTGTCTCCGTCAGGATGAACGGTCACTAGGCGTATTTAACGTTGAATTTATGCCTAAAAATTGGTTCCCTACTGCTTCTATTTGGTTCCTATTCTCAAACAATTGCTTCCATCGTATTCTAGAAGAAAAAAAACATTTTAAGAGTTACCGTTCATTCTGATGTCAGGACGGCCGGTGATCGAGTCGTAGCGTCCTTATTAAATAGAATAATTGAAATTCACGGCGGCCAATGATTAGTTCCCGTTCGCTTCTCTCAATCTTTTACAACGATAATACTGTAACTATCACGGCAAAAAAGATATCGATAAAAGTGTTGAATAGCAATATTTTTAGCGCCTGACAAAAAAATTAAGGCAAAACTCTTACATAACATTGCAGTTACGATTGATTAGGCGCGATAAATCTGCGGTATTGTACCGGTGGCCTACAGCTAAATATTATGATATTAAAAAGAAGTGACTGTCGTATTTAGTGACAAAAAATCATACAAATTTAATAAACACCTTTAAAGATAATATTTCAATTCTTAACTTCCTGGAGAGTGTTAATAAAGGCGCTAGCCAATGTTTGCTAACCCCCCAAGTCTTAAAATATGTGGCTCTGGTTGGCTGGACAAAACTTCAAAACCGCTCGCATTTTCAATAGGGCAATAGGGCACTTTATGTGACGGCTAAACACCCTTATTTCAGAATAGGTGACGCTACAGAATCTTAGATAATCGATCGAAAGCATGTCCAGCCAGCTTGAAAAACCACTTTTCGCTGGTCTCTCAATCTCGGTAACGGAAGTGATTTTGACGACTTTTTGCATATCAACGGGCGTCACATAAATATGTGACAGGCATCAAGCTAAAAGTTTTGTGATACGTACAGTGGTTCAGTAGAAAAATGCAAAAAACTGTATCCAGCCATCTTGAATTTACGTAAAAAACTTTTGGCTGGCACTTCCGAATCCCACATAACGGGAGCGTTTTCGAATATGGTTCCTTTACTAATACTTGGTGACGCAATGTGTGACAGTAATATAATAACGTTTGATTTATGGCGTCACATGTAAGGGTTTACGAGATATCAATGAAAACTTAATCTATACTTGTGTCCAGCCATCTTGAACTCAGGCTGGCTGGACACGTGTATCTCCGCTGCCTGATGATCTACGACCTTCAAAATGTTATCAAAATGTTGTGACGGGGACGATAATGATAACCTGAATTTGTGACGGAGAAACTTTGAGTAGTTTCAAAGATATTGACCATTAAATTTTCCCATACAAACACTGTAGTAGGGTTACCAATATTGTAGGTTTTATGTAGGACAAAGTATATTTTAAGGTGTTTTCTTTAATGGACGAAAATCCGCGTATTGGTGATACTAATACGAACAACTGTAGATATTTAAATCAATAGAAGACAAAAGTGTCGAAGGGGGCGGGGGGGGGGGGGGGGGGGTTCATGTTATTGATTATTTACGTGCAGGTACCTATCTACTCTTTTTAGATAAGAATTGGTGTTTTTTTATGATAAGTACGTATGTAGATATTGTGTCAGGATAACAGACTAATGCTCTAAGGTATTTAAATGAAAAAATAATGTAATTCACGTTACTTACCAAGGACCTCGTTAAATGACAACGCGCTTAGCAAATATTGCACGTATTCCTTACAAATCGACGGAAGGCTCTAAATACCATTATGTATACTTTTCTCTAAGCGATTAAACGAAAACTGTTTACGCTGTCACAGCACTCACAGCCTCTGTGTACAAAACAAACTCAGTATCAGTGCATCAGTGTTGCCAACAAGACCGATATAGAATCTGCTAAAATTATACCAATTGCTTTATAGAAATGCTAAAAATCTGCTAACATTTTTCAGTGTCAAATGAAACGTAACATAGTTTTAACTTTTTTTATTATTTAACAAAATATACATACTGTTTTAATCGACTATGTTCTCAAATACTCTTTCCATTATCATCATTAGCATCAGGAGCGCCAACAATATACTTAGTAAAGGGATATTTTTTCTAAATGGAAATAATTGCTTACGCATTAATGTATTTTATCATAAAATAATTTTATATGCTAAAAAATATGCTAAACAACTAATAAGTTTGCTAAACAAAATGAAAAAATGCTATTATTCTTATTCTTTATTGCATACATAAAATAACAAATATAAACACAAATTACAATAATAAAGCTTATGCTAAACTGGCATCACTGAGTGCAATGCACTTTGTTTTTTTTGTTAGTGTTTTTAATTATTATTTAGAATTAACACATACTTCCCCTTTTTCTGCAGGAAAACCTTTTATTCCCACGGAGAAATCAAATACAAAGCTGGCGTGGCTTGGCTGCTACCGGCCGATTAGTTGATTAAAAAGAAATCCTATAGTTATGTAAAAAATATGGTCACCTCACAATATTAATGGATGCTTGTATAGGAAAATTTAAATGATCAATATCTTTGAAACTACGCAAAGTTTCGCCGTCACAAATTCAGGTTATCATTATCGTCCGTATTTGAAGCTCGTAGATCATCAGGCAGCGGAGATACACGTGTCCAGCCAGCCTTAGTTCAAGATGGCTGGACACAAGTATACATTAAGTCAACGTTATTACTGTCACACATTGCGTCACCAAGTATTAGTAAAGGAACCATATTCGAAAACGCTCCCGTTATGTGGGATTCGGAAGTGCCAGCCAAAAGTTTTTTACGTAAATTCAAGATGGCTGGACACAGTGTTTTGCATTTTTCTACTAAACCACTGTACGTATCACAAAACTTTTAGCTTGATGCCTGTCACATATTTATGTGACGCCCGTTGATATGCAAAAAGTCGTCAAAATCACTTCCGTTACCGAGATTGAGAGACCAGCGAAAAGTGGTTTTTCAAGCTGGCTGGAAACGCTTTCGATCGATTGTCTAAGATTCTGTAGCGTCACCAATTCTGAAATAAGGGTGTTTAGCCGTCACATAAAGTGCCCTATTGTAAATGCGAGCCGTTTTGAAGTTTTGTCCAGCCAACCAGAGCCACACATTTTAAGACTTGGGGGGTTAGCAAACATTGGCTAGCGCCTTTATTAACACTCTCCAGGAAGTTAAGAATTGAAATATTATCTTTTTTAAAGGTGTTTATTAAATTTGTATGATTTTTTGTCACTAAATACGACAGTCACTTCTTTTTAATATCATAATATTTAGCTGTAGGCCACCGGTACAATACCACAGATTTATCGCGCCTAATCAAGCGTAACTGCAATGTTATGTAAGAGATTTGCCTTAATTTTTTTGTCAGGCGCTAAAAATATTGCTATTCAACACTTTTATCGATATCTTTTTTGCCGTGATAGTTACAGTATTATCGTTGTAAAATATTGAGAGAAGCGAACGGGAACTAATCATTGGCCGCCGTGAATTTCAATTATTCTATTTAATAAGGACGCTACGACTCGATCACCGGCCGTCCTGACATCAGAATGAACGGTCACTCTTAAAATGTTTTTTTTCTTCTAGAATACGATGGAAGCAATAATTGCTTACATCGCTTTTATTTGGTTCCTATTCTCAAACAATTATTGTTTGAGAATAGGAACCAAATAAAAGCAGTAGGGAACCAATTTTTAGGCATAAATTCAACGTTAAATTCGCCTAGTGACCGTTCATCCTGACGGAGACGGGACGTTGACCTTCCGTCTAATGCAGGTGTTGTCAGGGCATGGCTGCTTTGGCAAATACCTGCACAAAGTGGCTAGACGGGAGGCGACTCCCGTGTGTCACCAGTGCAGCTGCAGCGAGGATACGGCGCTTCACACCCTCGTGCATTGCAGTGCTTGGGTGGTGCAGCGCCGTGCTCTCGTAGCAGCAATTGGGGCAGACCTCTCTTTGCCGGCTGTGGCCAAAGCCATGGTCGAGGTTGCTCGACCGGTGTTTGCCTAATGTGGATATCCGGCTTTACAATTATAATTTATGATTAAGGGTTGCGGCACATCTATCGGCACGGAGTCGATTTTTTCCATTCGATGCCCCCAGGGCCTGATTTACCCACAGGCTAATAAGGCTAGAGCCTAGGGCGCAAGGACCTAGGGGGCGGCGTTTGGAAAAATACGTGTGTTAAAAAATTAAATGAGCGCGTGAGCGCCGCAGCCCCGCACCCCAACCCCGCG
Source organism: Diarsia mendica (assembly GCA_949316265.1). Classification (NCBI taxonomy): domain Eukaryota; kingdom Metazoa; phylum Arthropoda; class Insecta; order Lepidoptera; family Noctuidae; genus Diarsia; species Diarsia mendica. The sequence goes on from OX438917.1 coordinate 4,001,838, forward strand.
CCACGCGCGCGTCTCTCTCATTTCACAACAAGTTTAAACCAGTTTTTCCCGCTATTTGTTATTTCTTTCTTTCATTTCATTTGACACGTATGAGAGGTAGGACAGGTGGATTGAGTGAGAAAAAGAGCGGTCTCGGTGAAGGCAAAGCCTGGGTCCTGGCCTCAGAGACTCTTGGGCCCCGACTGGAGGGGTTATTAAGCGCGTGCTTGGAAAGAGGCCAGTTCCCGCTTCTTTGAAAGACGGGGAAGCTGGTCCACATTCAGAAGCCGGGGCGCCCTGCGGACTCGCTGTCCGCATACCAGCCCACTGTGCTACTCGACGAGGGGGCAAGCTCTTAGAAAGAGTAATTACAAACCGCCTCGCCGAGCACCTTGAGGGAATGGGTCCGGATTTTGCGGAACACCAGTTTGGTTTTCGCAAGAGGCACTCGACGGTGGGTGCCATCATGCGCGTGAGAGCCCTCACCAGGGGGTTACGGTCTCTCGGTGCGGTGTGGTCTTGGCGGTGTCTCTCGACATCGCCAGCGTCTTCAACACCATGCATTAGGGAGGCACTCCGGTATCACCGGGTGCCGGCCTAACTTCGTCGTGTAGTCGGGGACTATTTGACAGACAGGGCTGTCATCTATCCTGGTCAAGACGGACAATGGAACCGGCAAGAGATGTCGTGCGGTGTTCCGCAGGGATCGGTTCTGGGGCCGCCCCTGTGGAACATCGGTTACGACTGCGTGCTGCACTCCGAGCTCCCTAGCGGCGTCACTGGCGTTAGCGTAGTTTGCTACGCTGATGATACGCTTGTGTTGGCACAGGGGGGGTCAATATGACACGCGGGGTGGCGATAGTCGTGGAGAGGGCGACAGACCGTGTCGACGGCGCGTTCGTATTCCACGCGCGCCTCAATACTGCCCACCATACACTAAAGTGCAGTAACAGCAAAATCACGATTTCGAGTAAAACGCATTTAAAGTTAAGAATTGATTTTAAAAAATCAACAGAATGTATAAGCAAAAAAATTTGAATGCAGAAAGGTTGTAAAGGCATAGGTTCACACGTTAAAGCAATAAAAAAAAATATATCTTAATAACTGAATTTATTATGGCCATTTATTCTTTTTGGTGCCTATTACTGCATAGCCTTTTTTGTAAAAAATACCATTTTAAACTTAGTAAAATGCAGCAAAAAGCCCTATTACTGCGTTTGGATCAGTTATTTTGTCAAGAAACCCAACTAACATGCAGTAAGGTCAAAAAAATACTGCATTTTAGTTAGTTTTTTAAGAAAAAAGTGTTCAATTTACTAGTGCAGTAAGAAAAATAGCTAGTTCACATTTTAAAGACCGTTTATTTCTTATTATTTAATCACAATAATTCAACTCACTTACGTAAAATTTACATATCAAAAATAAAAAAAAACATCTAATTAATAAAGGACCCTGCGCAGAATGCACAACCTCCTTTGACAGTTTTCTCTTAATATTTTCATTAACTGCACTTTAGCTAGGAATAATCATATCTGTGTCATTATGCTATCCAAACTAATCTGCAGTAATGCTGTATTTTACTGCGTGTTAGTCAGTTTATAATGATAAAAGAATGTTAAGTATTCACAACTAAAATGCGACAAGCTTTGATTTTACTGCATTTTAGTTGGGAGTTCGTGACAATAAATTGTATTTTCTTAATTTGCAGTAAAAATAGCTTGTATGGCGGTAAATTTTACTGCGTATTAATTTTTTTTTTAATTTTTTTCCAGAAATATAAAACTATCTAAAGAACTGTAAAATTATATTGCTTACTGCATTTTAGTTAGGAAACCTTAAAATTTAATCTGCAGTATAATTTATACTGTATTATAGTTGGGAAATCACGCCAAATTGTTAATTTTTTTCGTTTGCAGTAAGTGAAAACTGTTAAATAAAAACCATTCTAATAGTCTTAGAAATAAGTAAGTTAATTCAATAGAAAGCTTAAGAAACCCGCTTTCAGAATCACTAATAAAACGAAAAATCACAAAAGGGCTGTTACTGCTCTTTAGTCTCTGGTGGGCAGAATATATGTCAATATGAAATTATGTTAGCAACATGGAAGGGGCCCGCAATGGCCGTTGGGGCTGCCAGTTGTTCGCAAGAGATACCGCGGCCTCGACATAAAGGGCTAAGAAGGAACATGGGTGGTTTTTAGTCAGTAGAAGTTTGACACTCCCTTCGCTCTGCCCAAGAGCGGAAGGGGTCATTAATAAATTGATGATATCCCACCCGCCAAAAAAAAAAGATTACGTAAGCTCTCTTCTGTACTTGTAATTCAATTAGTTGCACCTGTATGAAAAGGTAGGACAGGTCAGGCTGGGGGCGCGTATTCATAGTTAGCCTAGGGCGGTCAGAACTCTAAATCAGGCCCTGGATGCCCCTATCCATTTTGGTCGCACAGAACCTACCATTGCTAGAGAAGTGAAAATCCTGTGTACATGTCCGCAGGTTTTAGCGCTGGTCATACAAAGGCGCGCACCCGCGCCTTTTTTAGCGGACGCCATAAATTATGGTTCGAGAATAATAAATGAAAAACAACTTGAACCAGTCTTGTAAATGACATGTAATTTTAAATACTGTAAACAAGAGATCTGTTATTTAATTCCATTAATTATTAGGTAGGTACAATGTTTATAAACTTACACACAGATTTACTTTATAAAATCAAAAAATACATCTATTTCGTACTAAAAACGTCACATAGTTCTGAATATTTAACATGAATTTAACAGCTTTACTTCTAAAGATATTTTTGAGAAGACTATTACAACCCAGAAACGTGGAATAAAGTGAATTTCACTTATAGCATCTACCGGTACTTTTATTTGATCATTGCTGTGAGTCTTGGTTTTTATAGCCAACTAAAAGTTAAAAAAGTTTCCTTCTTTAAACCGAGACTATTTTCTACCCGGAAATTATATCAGGAAACTGGTGTACTAACGGTGAGACAACTGTACATTCTTCTGAGTGTCCTTAGACAACATAGGGATAAAGAAGCGTTTAACCAGGAAATTAGTAACACAAGAAGGCACTACGCCGTTTGCAAGACATCTAAAACTAAAACTAGATTTGCCCAAAAGTTTTATAACTTTATTGCACCTAGATTGTATAACCAAATTAATAAGCTTAAAAATATATTTAATAATAACTCAAAGCAATGTAAGGAAGAAGTAACTTCATGGCTGTTGGGTTTCGACTATAAAGGGACTGAGGAACTCCTGGAAATAAAGCAGTAGTTTTAAATAAATTTAAATTAATATCACGTTTTTGTAGTATTTTAAACACATACATCACACAACACATAAATCACCACACACCACACATAGTAGGTACACTCTTTCACAAACACACTCATACAACACAACTCACATACTGTCACATTATCACACACTCGTTTAGTCTTGTACTTTACCATAAATAATTTCTGTGTAGTTTAATAATTCTGATCAATATTATAAAATATTGCAATCTTTGGCACCACTCTTGTTGTATTTTCGAATAATATCTTAGTGGGAACCTGGTGTCCTGAAATACAGGCTTCGGCTTAGTTTAGGCACCAGTCTCCCACAAATAAAATTTTCTGTATAAATATGTTAGTTTTAAGTACTGTTTGTCTTTATTTTATTTGTGGAAGAGAAATAAAACAAATTTATTATTATTATTATATTATTAACTCGTTAAAACTGTGAGATAGAATTTAAGTTAAGTTTATATAAAACTGGTTTATATGATTCTATTGTATAATAAGCAAATAATGATTCTTGTCTATTTTTTTCTATTAAATGATTTCACTTAAAAATTATAATTAAATGCGCCATAACAATGTGGGTACAGCCTGTATACCGTCACGTGGCTCATAGCTTACTCTAAGGACACGATGTTATAATTAGCGACGCGCGGCGCGGCGTGTTGTCTCACGACCTCATTTCATATCGCAACGTAAGGACATTGAAAGAAAGAAAGAAAGAAAGAAAGAAAGAAAAATGATTAATAATTGATTGATTTTTTTGATTGCGTTAAGCATGCCACTGAAAAATGCAAGCGACGCTAAAAATAACACCCTGTCTGCAACTTACACCTACGAAATATAATATTATTATAAAAATATAAGAAGATTATTTAATTGTTAGAATTTTCCGTCGACTTGGACTCAGGTGTTGCCTTGACCTGGTTGGCGGTGGTAGGGGCGGAGTCCTGGGGATTCTTAGGGGGGGCGTCTGCGGGAGGGGTGGGCTCTGCTTCCTGGGGCTTCTCTTTCTCCTCCTGTTGCTGTTGACTGGTAACGTTGGCGTTGGCGTTGGCGTTGGCGTTGACGTTTGGCGTTGGCGTTGGCGTTGGCGTTGGTTGGAGAGCGGCTAGCAATGCCGTCAGGTAGCGACGCACATGCAGTTCCACACCTGTAAATAACATTGTAATTTGATATCTGTGACGCAGGTGATAAGATTGACTTGCGTTGGATCGATTTGTGTAGTCAAGGTCAACGAAGGAGAATGTTTTGAAAGTAATATTGATTTACCGGTGTGTGGCGTTAAAGGTTACTTGTTATCGAATAGCATAAATGTCAGTGGAACCTTTATCTAATGTATTGTTTGAAACAATAGAATGCAATTTGGTGATAAAATGCTGAGTTCAGTATGTAATGCATGTAGCTGAACATAAACATTGTTTCCCTGAAAAATTACAATGCAAATTGCTGATAATTATAAAGCGACGCCTCGTTAGTTTTAAGCAGGAAAATTTTATATTCATTCGTAGGAAACAGGAAAATTTCAGCTTTTAACATCTAACCTACTACCTACTTATGTATAACCCAATTTGCAAAAAAAAAACCTACTGAACTGGACGCCCACTGCTGGACTTTGCCTCGTTCACATTCATGATTCAGCTATAGTAATAGCTATATGCAAGTCCTATTTAATGCAACTGCAACATCATACAGCCCCGGACACAAAGGGCTAAGAGGGAACATGGGTGGTTTTTAGCCAGTTGAAGTTTGACACTCCCTTCCTCTCTGCCCAGAGCGGGAGTCATTTGACGATTGCTCAGCCTCCAAAAAAGAAAGAAAAAACTAGTGTTTGTATAATTACCCGAGTTCCTAAGCTCGTTCACTTTGTAGGCGAGGTTGGCCCAAACGCGGCGCGCTGCGACGGCGCAGAGTCTGCCCACAGTCTGCACCATGTGCATCGCCGGGTCATTGGACACCGCTACAATTTCATCTACAATTAACAAAACCATTACATTCGTAAACGATGTCAACTTTCAGCTGACTACAAGTTGACATGCACTTAGAGCTAGGTTAGTATTGTGTCTTAGAATAGCATAGGTCATCAGTCTAAACCCCACTGCTGGAATTCTTGGTTCTAGGAAAGGGAATCGGGCCTAGTATGGATGGTCTATCCTTTTCTGTCGCTCTCAAGTGGGAATCCTATCAAACGTTGCAGCATCAATGATGCGTTCGGCAGAAAAGTCTATTTCTTGCTCTAGTAAAAGTAGCAAATGACGGTTCTGCTTCTGAGCGACAGAAAAAGACATAAGCATGGAAAAATCCCATTTCGTCCTGTTAGATGAGATGCAACCCTTAAGATACTCAAAGGAGTCCCGTTTCCTGAATTAGTCATGAATCTGTTTATAATGAAGAAGGTTCTCTGTCGACCCTATTCTTCTTCTTCCTATTGTGTGGGCAGTAAGGTCTAGCGACCCCATACACCCTAGTGTCAGAGTTTCTACACCGCCTCAAGGGCCTCTGACATGGTTTGACGACCCTATTAGCAGTATATGTACTTTAAAAATATAATTTAAGTACATTGTACACAAAATGTACTCTTGAGCCTATCCTGTTCATATCTTTAGATAAGGATAAGGTAATCTCAAAGATCATTGTGCAATAATCTTCAATCGTTATAGGTACAAGCGTTTCTAGAATTTTATAGCTTGGTCACTCAATGTTTTATGGCATATGACCCATTCATGCGTTTATATTAGCAAGATGTAATGTATGTAGTCTGAATTTATTTTACGCCTGATTTGTAACCAGCAGTTTTTACATTTCTGTTACAGAAATGATCAGATTTTTTTAAAATAGGGCTGATCACAGTCATCAGTGTAATATGGAGCAATACAACCGCAATTATTTTCTCTTTCGTAGGGTAGAGTATTTTATCCCGATTGTACTGCATACTTTACACAATTTCTTACCTACGTATTTACGTTTGTTTGTGTGTTTTAAATCTTAGTGCGTTATACTACTGTGTTAGTAAGTTATTAATAGTGGAACGCGCTGATTCATCAAGACCTGTAGCAAATTTAAATGTAACCATTCCTTTTGATGTAAATTAAACTAGGTAATTTGAATTTACATAGCACAATCAGTAAGACCATTAAAATTTAGTCTATTGTTCCTACGGCGGAAATCCACCTCGCGGGCCCTGTGCGGGTTGGTAGATGTTTAATAATAATAATAATCAATTTATTTTCAGGCAACTATGGCCCATAGATAAATACCTTACAGACTAACAAGAAAAAAAAAAAAAAATTTAATGATTTGGTTCTAGGACTTGAGTTGTTATATTTTCCTTCACCGTTTCAAGACCAGTGGTGATAAAACAACCACTGTGCCACCACTGAAATTACTACGTTTTTCATGCAAAATATACTATTTTAATAATTAATAAGAAACTCACTGCTCGGCTCCTCCTGAACGCCAACGGGAGGTAGGTAGTGGTCTAACAGCTGCATCGCGTACATGGCACCAGCATCGACGGAGTTCACTACCATCTGGCCGTATGCTGTGGAGAGCAGGGCGTTGGCCTTGGCCCAGGAGAGCTCCTTGAGGGAGCTGACGCGCTGTTGAAGGTGAAGGAGGTTATAGGTTGGTATGTTGAACAGGAGATGGGTAGCCTTTGCTGAAAAGCTAGGCGGCAATGACCATAAAATATGTACATGGATAGATGATGTGTCCTAAACTAACGCAGTCTGGGGCCAATATTAGCTGGCAGGTGTGTTGGAGTCTCATCTTCTCTCTCTGTCATTATTATGTGTATTTTTGAGGGTATGGATTCTACAATTGACAATTTCCCCAGTCAAACCGTAAAGAATAAAACCTAGAAGAAATTGCCGGTAATGAAATCATCAGCCTTCTTTATTCGTAAATCTTTTGAACGACTGCCTAAAATAAAAGTGTTGTTTTTTTCATTCTCGTCAATAGTTTTGGTAACTGCGGTCAATTGCAACAACAAAAGCCATTATGGGCTACATCTGATGGCTCATTGATATATATTATGAGCCCTTTGTGTACGAGTGAAAGAGGTCGTTGATTTTGTTAGTATCATGTTTTTATAAAAGAACGCAATTTATAAAGCTATATTTAGGTCGCGCCGCCACATATTACGCATTATTTACTTTACCCAGACATTCAACTGATGGCAACTAGCAACTACAGATTAATTGATTTCATATCATACTTAAAAACAAATGGATTAAGATTATGTCAAAGTAATTATTTGGATAATTGAATGCAGATGATTTGAACTGATCATCGACATTTGAAACTGATTAATTCAATCACGCAACGACTGAGAAAATTGATGTTATTGCTACTTGTTAAGTTGTTACTGGAAGTCTCTAATTACAAGTAGAAACTTCATGTACAATAGTGGTACAAAGCCTTACTGCCACTAAGTATTCTATAACAGTCAACCTTTGAGTAAATAGGACAACATTTTGATAGGGTTACAAATAATATCTAAAATAATCTATTTAAGTACTTACCTACATAAATGTACTTGAGTTAGTAGCACTAGTAGTTATAAACATGTAGGTAGGTACCTATCTAAATCCTAATTCGTGTAACACGGACTTTAGTACGCGGTTGACCTTGAATAACTATTAACATTAGTGTGACCTACAACAGATAGAAGTCATGCTAGTCGTAAACTACCTACCTATGTAGGTACCGAGTATACATTAACGACATTGAATAGATAAGTAAACATGTAGAGAGCTACTTCAAGTAAATATTATGAATTTTCATGACGCTTATGAAAATTATTGCGCATTTCTCCGCTTTCAATATACCTACCTACCTAAAGGCCACAGGCTCACATATTATATTAGCGTTTAATATCTCCATCTAAAGGCTTTAATATAATGTCTCGCTTTCCCCGTTCATGTGCCAACAAACGAATGCAGTCAACTAAAAGTACACCATGCAGTATCGCTCCGTGTAAACTACTGGTATTCAGCAACAGTCGTTATGACTGGCAGCCGAACCAAACTTATTAGGGAAAAGGCTCGGCTGATGATAATTAATGAAGAAGACCTCATAATTGAAGATCTGTAAACATAACATCACGCCTGTAATCCCCGAAGGGTTAGGCAGAGGTGTACCTAATATTACACCCACATTACGCAGTGGCTGAACGATTGGACTACTGCGCTGTGTCGCGGGTTCGATCCCCGCACGGAACAAATATTTGTATGGCCTACGGATAGTTGTTCCGGGTCTGGGTATTTGTGTATGTTAGTTTAAATGTTTGTGAACGCCTCCACGATACAGGAGAAATTTTCCTAGTGTGGGGACAGCACTTAAGGACAATAAAATTAATGAGTCAGAAAGAGGCTAGCTAAACGTAACAAGGTCCTTTCAGTCCGGTTCATTGTCCACCGCGTGATTCCGTCTCGTCCTATCAACTTTATCTTATCTTCAGCGGCCGCCATAAAAATAATACCGGCCCGACTACTCGCTACCAATTGTATGTAAACGCGCTTTTTATTTTATTTATAACTGGTACAAGACAGCTGCGAAGACTTGAATGTTATGTAGACTAGGTACATGTTATATTGCATTTTTTTTTCTGGTACGTACGCTGGCGAGCGTGGGAACGTTTCGTCTTTTTTGGTTTAGTTTACTAAGTTTTCATTTTTATTGGCTATTTTGCTTTTTCTGTAATGGCAATAGATTGGGCTGTTATTTTCATGTCTATTGGCACAGGTTTGCCAATTTCTTTATCTTCTGTAAACTTCTTGGATCATACATTAAACTGCATTAGCGCAGTGACAAAAACTTCTAAGATTTCTTCCTACCGCAGGAGTACTTTAGGGATTTAGGTTTTCTTATATGCAGTGGGAAAACTACTAGCTTCTGGATATGTTCAAGAAGAAATACAGAAGCGAAAAGGTTCCCTACACTTACGAAAATTAAATGATATGAAATCGTAGAGCCTAACACTGTTATCGCTGGTCACACGATGCTGAAACCACAACAATGTGATGGGTTCAGGCTGTTTAAAGTAAATAGCGCCAGTGCGTTACACAGGAATGTAAGTACTGACTGAAGTTACATAAATACCCGTAGTATAACTACAGACTACCGGTTACATTACTAACGGCACACCTGCCGCGTTAAGAGAAAACTTGCTTTTTAGGGTTCCGTAGTCAACTAGGAACCCTTATAGTTTCGCCATGTCTGTCTGTCTGTCTGTCTGTCTGTCTGTCTGTCCGTCCTCGCTTAATCTCTGTGACCGTTAGCACTAGAAAGCTGAAATTTGGTACCAATATGTGTATCAATCACGCCGACAAAGTGCTAAAATAAAAATTGAAAAAAAATGTTTTATTAGGGTAGCCCCCCTATATGTAAAGTGGGAAGTGATTTTTTTTTTAATTTTAACCCTAACGTGTGATATATTGTTGGAAAGGTATTTAAAAATGAATAGAGGTTTACTAAAATCGTTTTTTGATAATGTCAATAATTTCGGAAATAATCGCTCCAAAAGTAAAAAACAAAGCGTCCCCCCCCCTCTAACTTTTGAACCATAAGTTTAGAAAATACGAAAAAAATCTGAAAAGTAGAACTTTATAAGGACTTTCTAGGAAAATTATTTTGAACTTGGATGGAAACAACAGATGGAAACTGCAGTTAACCAATATAATTTGGTCCCTGAATCGTATGAGCGCCTATACAATCCAGAGGTCAAGTTTCATTGGCCTGTATTTCAAACAAAAAAAGAATTATTACTACGGAACCCTACACTGAGCGTGGCCCGACACGCTCTTGGCCGGTTTTTTAAGTTAAGATGTGTGTGGGAATAGAGAGAAAATCGTCATCAGGCTTTCACCGTGTTCCGGCTCATATTTTAAGAATTCCGATTCTTTTCGGGGTTTTCCGCTTTTATGGTCGTTATTTCGAAGCTCGGGAGAGACCCATGTCCAGTATTTAACTGACTTGTATAGCAAGATGATGTGAACTTCTTCGTACGGAATAAATAAGTCAAATAAATTGTAATTGGTATTGTGGGTATGCGGTATGCCGTTTTAAAACAACACGTGATCAATCCACCGACCTATAACACCATCATGATAATAAATATCAAACAACCGCAATCGATCGCTACAAAAACTACCGGTTACATGAATGACTACCTACTGGCTACTACCTACATGACCACATACGGCGCAGCTAATGTCTGTCCCGAACCGGTCCGAGAGTTTCCAACCAACGCGCAACGGAAACAGAACTGCATACTTTGATGCGCCATGTTTTGTAAATATAAGAACAGAATGACGATCCGTTATAAAATGTAATAACATTGCATTGTGTACGACAGAATGGTGGACGGTAAAGTAAGTGATAGTGCCACATCCTGTTGGTAACAAGCTATAATATAATAATATAGTATATTTCATTATAAGTGCGGAAAGCCTGTCATTGCAAAGAGTTCCGACAAATGTCTAGCCGAGCCGAGGCACAGCCGACGGCGAGGGTTGACAGTCGGAACAAGTTGCAATGACGGTTCCGCACGTGTACTGAACAACTATTTTTAATACAGTTGCGAAAAAATGAAGCAATTTAATAAAATAATAAAACCGTAATTAAACTCGCAAAGAACATTTTTTCAAAATGGCGCCTACCGTAAAAGAATTTTATTTATGCAGAGATTTTTTTTGTTTTCTTTACCCATTCTGGGTAGGCAAAGGGAACTATGCCCATACAGCCAAGTCTTCAGTAGATTTTTTTTATTGATATGAAATAAAAATGAAATATAATGAGATGAAATGGAATGAAACCTTTAACTCATTGAATCAAATAATTAAATCTGCTAATGAAACAAATTAGTAGCTTCTTTAGAAATATTTGCATGAATCATAAAAACTTCTATGATTTTATTTAGTAAATACTTCGTGTTTGGTTTTTTTTTAATGGACATTATTTTGACAGTTGGGAAAGAGAACGCACGAGTTCGGGAAAGGTAAAGAAAAAGCACGAACTTACGTAATAGCCCACATCCCGAACGCTATACGTCCCTGCAATACGCCACTTTTTGAGCAACTGTATTAAAAATAATATTCCACAACTATCACACAACGCCATCTAGTCCCAAGCTAAGCAGAGCTTGTGTTATGGGTACTAGACAACTGATAAACATACTTATATATTTCTAAATACATACATATTATAGATAAATTACACCCAGACACAGAACAAATGATCGTGCTCATCACACAAACATTTGTCCTGGGTGGGAATCGAACCCACGACCTCCGGCATAGCAGTTAGGGTCACTAACCACTAGACCAACAGGCCAGTCAAAGCTGCACTTTGAACCTGCATGCTTATTGGATAACTGGACCACTTCCTCAAGTGTCAGATAATGAGCATATCCGCGTCCGGAATGTTCTTGTCATACATTCGACTTTGAACACTGATTATAAATTATCTACTAGGAAAGGAGTTCTTAACTGGGTCAGTGGGTCGTCTTAGGGGCGGATTTTTAGGAGTTGGAGTATACGCTTAGGGGCACTATGAGCAGCAAAGAAAACACAAAAAAAAAAATTTTAGTTAAAAAAAATTTTCGGGACTTAGTGAATTTTCCTGTTTTTTTTTTTTTTTCGGAAATTCCTCATTTTTTTTTTGTTTCGGGTTGACCTTGACAATAGAAATTATTTAGGTTCTGAGAACCATGGTCCTACGACGCACCGTTTCAGAGTTATGGTCCTACGAATTTTACTTCGTTTCATATAGAATGCTCTATATTTCCAAAATGGTAGCTCGGATGAAAACTTTTTCGGGAAAAGAATTGTTGCTCTAGTCAAAAACTATGAGATGTTGTAAAAAAACCGCGACAAAGAGAGAGAAAAAAAATATTTGCAAAATTTTTCTAAGTGTCGGTCGATCTTTCACCTTTTTTTTTTTTTTTTTTGGTGGGTGGAAAATCATCGAATGACCCCCCCGCTCTTGGGCAGAGCGAAGGGGAGTGTCAGACTTCTACTGACTAAAAACCGAACCCATGTTCCTTCTTTGCCCTTGCTGAGTATCCTTAGGGGCGCGGGACTTAGTAAAATTTTCAGAAGTTTTTTTTTCAAGATTTCGGCTCTTTTTATTGCATCATCTTATTAACCTGGTCCATAGAAACCATTTAAGCTCCGAGACACATGGGCCTACGACGCACCATTTTGGAAATATATAGCGTTCTAGATAAAACGAAGTAAAATTCATAGGACCATAACTCGGAAACGGTGCGTCATAGGACCATGTGTCTCGGAGCTTAGATGGTTTCTATGGACCAAGTTAATAAGATGCTGCAATAAAAAGAGCCGAAATCTTGAAAAAAAAAAAACTTTTGAAAATTTTGCTAAGTCCCGCGCCCCTAAGGATACTCAAGGTGAAAGATCGACCGACACTTAGAAAAATTTTGCAAATATTTTTTTTCTCTCTCTTTGTCGCGGTTTTTTTCACCATCTCATAGTTTTCGACTAGAGCAACAATTCTTTTTCCGAAAAAGTTTTCATCCGAGCTACCATTTTGGAAATATAGAGCATTCTAGATAAAACGAAGTAAAATTCGTAGGACCATAACTCTGAAAGGGTGCGTCGTAGGACCATGGTTCTCAGAACCTAAATAATTTATATGGTCAAGGTCAACCCGAAACTGAAAAAAAATGAGGAATTTCCGAAAAAAAAAAAAAAACTATTTTTCACGAAATTTTTCTAAGTCCTCGCGCCATAGTGCCCCTAAGGCTACACTCCAACCCTTAACTGAATATAATCAACTGTTTTGATGACGAAATACGCTAATTGTTTTTTTATTTTAATATGCTTTAATTTATGCATAAACATACTCATTCTCACAGGCTTTAAATTAGCTGAGTCATGTATGATGTTTTGCTAATTAATGTAACGATGAAAAATATATGTAAGGATGAATGAGGTCCCGTCGGGGCTGTGGATTATCCAAAGGATAACGCTGCTCCGACACAAGGGCGAAGAAGGAACATGGGTTTGGTTTCGATGATTTTCCACCCACCAAAAAAAAAATGAATGAGGTACCTACAAAGTTTAATTGAGGGTAGGTTGACATGGAACTAATTATGTAGGTACATTCTTGAGCATCAACCTGAAAGTATTTTATGTAACTTTGCTATATAGTATAGTTCTCATTAGTGAGTACTATAGAAAAGCTGATTGCAACCTACATACACACAAACAATCCAAGAAAACAAATAACTTCTTACCTTATTAACATGTGGTGAGATTCTGGACAAGACTGCCTGTTTGGTGGTCTCTACAATGACTTTGGGGGGTTCTGTGACGAGGGGCACGCGGCGCTCCAGTTCATCTAGGGCTGCGGCCACCTTGGCGTCGCCGGTAGCCAGGGGACCAGCCACGTAGGGAACTGCTGTGTTTGCCCATTCTAGTAGAGAATGAGCTCCTGTTGGATAGATGTTGAATTAATCTTGTGACAGTCTTGTGTTGGCCTGACAATAGTTTATGACAAATGGTAAAGAGGTTGCCATTTAAAAAGGTTGGTGACCCATTATAGTAGGGTAGACTGCCTAAGTAAGCTGACCGGACAATAATTTGTTTTTATCTAGAATCGCCTCTAAATTGACCTACTGCCTTCGCCTCTAAATTGACCTACTGCCTAGAAAACTCAGGTTTTTAGTTCAACAGACCCAAAATTTTTATTTTGGTGAAGGGTAGATTGAATGTGCAAACAAGCAACTCAGCAATTTAAATGTGATCTAGAACAAAAGGACCCTTTTTTGGTCAGTGGGTCGTCTTAGGGGAGGATTTTTTAGATTAATTATAGAAAAATAGAGGATTTGATCATGCAAAATCATGTCCCCATAGTTAGAAATATTTAGAACAAAGGATGGAAAAGTCTTCACCTCTGAGGGTAGAGTGAAACAGTTAAATAATTTAGTGTATTCATATTTGAACATGATGTTTTTCTATAATAATTAACCAATAATTTGCATTATACAGGCTGATCTGTAGTTATGAAAATGGATTTTAAAGCACTGCATTAGTTAATCTGAAGTTATATTAAGATGGATTTTACACAATATGTGCTTTTAACTTACATCCCTTTGGCCTTTGGCTGAAGAGATCAATTAAAAAGAAAGTAACTAACAATATCGTTAAATTTACTTCAGTGTAAGATACAGTTTATATTTATTCAATATTGATTAATTTTAGATCAAGGATATGTTTTAAATGAGGGTATGTTTCAAACAAAAGAATACTTGCTTAAATACACCCAACTGTTTCTTGAAAACTGGAGACTTAAATCTAATTAAAAATCTGAACTAGTCTAGAACTCGTGAGTACTTTGAACACATTAACGTAAGCAAAAGTTATTTAAAGCAAATGTTAAGACACCTACCTTTAGCAGCACCAACTGTGGGCAGGGCCATGGCCTTCTGTACGGACTGCAGCTGCGTCATCGCTGGGGCTTGACTTACTTCTGTTGCCATCTGTATCACAAAAGAAAAATAGAATTATTCCTTACGGTAGGTAGACGTGAAATACTCTAAAGAATGTTCTGGGATGCTATAGAAAAGTTAAGTTTTTATTAGAAAAAAAAACAGATTTTTACACCTTTTAGCAAGAACGTGAGTAATAATCTATTAATTTCTTGCAGAGGTCGCAAGATTAACTATTTTAACTACCTCTAATGTATTAGCAAAGTTAGCATATCAAATTAGTGTCGGTAGCAGCAAAACTTAACAATCGCATTTAGAAAATTGCAATGAAGGGTAAAAATTACAAGCTACTTTTAAAACGGAACGGTAACGAATTTCCTAATCCACACTTTTTCACGAAATGTACTCGGCAAAAGTTTTAAAACCCACCGTAGAAATTCACGTTCTCGGCTACTACTAACTTGTTCAATACGTTTCAAGCGACTGACTGAAGTAAACTGATCATAAAATAGAAAATCTACACTTGATATGCTGCTCGAGTCCCTATAATGCCCGTCACAGTAATGCACGTAGCAGCAGTGCACGACACTGGAATGTACAACACAGGAATGTACGACACTGTAATTGGCGACATCGCGATGTCGCCAATTACTGGGGTGTACCTTGCTGGTCCGGCCCAAGAATGCACATGAAGTTATAGATAAATATGGAGACCACACTTCGAATACCTACTTGAAGCAAAACTTTTGCATCGCTATCTCGCTCTCTGTGGGCTGACCCTCTCTTTCTAAGTAGGGTAACCTTTATTTTATTTTACCTAGGACATTACGTAGTTCCTTTTCATAACTTGTGTTTGATTAAATTAATATATCCACATCTCTGTTCACTTCTAGATTGATGAAAGATGCCAATGATAAATTACGAAAGAAGCTGTTTGCTTACAGTGTGAAAGTTCCTGATTTTTTTGGCAGTTTGTCATTTTCAATCACGCAAAAAAGTCTTACGTAATTTCGCACAGAAATAGAATATAGACCATGGCCAGTATAAAACTTTAGTTCCTGTAGCAATACGAAATTAATGATCTTCTATATATCTATATAAATAAAAAGAGAAGTCCTGACAGACTGACTCATCAACGCCCAGCCCAAACCCTTGGACCTAGAAAGCTGAAATTTTGCACTGACGTTCCCTTTATAATCTAGACAAGGAATAAGGAAGGATTTTTTGAAATTCAACCCCTAAGGGAGTTAAATAGGGGATGAAAGTTTGTATGGAAAATCGCCATTTTCACGTGGGCGAAGCCGCTGGCAAAAGCTAGTAAATCATAATGACAGAAGAGGTGGTGACACGACCACGGTGGTTGCCTACCGCAAGGGCTGGTGGGGTGGCTCAAGATAATGAATCTGGAAGGATTTGGGAGAGATTTTTGCCCAGTACAACTCTAAATCATGAAAAATCATGAAATCACAAAAAAGAAATTAGATGTTTCTTTTATTTTGTAGACTAATGAAAATGATACATCTAAGATGTTTTTTTTTAAAGATTTCTGGGTAAGTCAGTGTTAAGGTTTTTTACCACTGTGGAATTTTTAATATTATGTATTTTCATCTAAATACGGGGCTATGTATAAAACCTCAAAAAGAAACAAAAACACTTTCTAAATTAAAATCATTTTATTATATTACGAAGACATGTCCTGATTTTTTTAGTCTGTCGTAAAACTCTTTGCTTAAGAATCTTAGATTTCTTCTGCAGTATTTTTTCTTCAGTTGATTTTATTTACACCTGTATGCCCCTATCAATCTTCGTAGAGACCTGGGCTTCGCTGTTGACCTAAAACCAGAAGAGTGTGAAATCAGAACATCATTTTTTATTATTCATTACATTTACTGTATTATTTAAATAGTAATTGGCTATTTGACTACTGTTAAAAATTCACGAAAATGTTGTTATTCCAAAGAACTAACAGAAATAACACGGTGTGTGAAAAAAGTAATAAAATGTAATAAAGCGAGTATGATAATGACTATATAATTAATGAAGGTCCCACGGAAAGTCCCAGATATATCCCCAATATGGTCACACTACTTCAGTATGACTCCTTAAAACAAAAACAAATAAAATTGCAGAAAGTCCATGAAATTCAATGTAAAACTGTTTGGTCTTTACATAGTTATCTAAGTTATCATTGACTAAATCATAGGTCAAGCTTTTATGAAGTAATTAATTGAAAATACAAAGAAATATGCAGAAATATGTTTACAATTATTCAGTGTCAAAAATCCCGATTTAAACACTTACGCGTGAAATCTTATATCACCTCCTGGACACCACGTACTACCACAACCACGCACTACACAAGTTTGCACCATTTTCTCAATTATAACTTTGATTACAGGCAAATATCTCAAACGAAACTGTGAACCGCAAAGTAAACAACCGCCATATTGGTACGATTTATGTTGACATGTGGGGCCAATGTTGCCACATTACCACATCCTTAAGAAATGGGAAAATAATTCACTGATTCGCCAACCTTGTCAAGCATTCGTGACATACTATTTTGGAATTTTAATTTCAGTAATCTTAGTTTAGCTTTTTATTTATTATCACATTATTTGACAGTATTTAACTTCTGATTACATTTGTGTGGTGACTCTTTTTAAAAATGAATAAGGAGATTTTAATAACGAGATAGCAATACTATCGTCCACCTTAGAAAGAGAGGTAAGCCCACAGAGAGTGAGATAGAGAATCGTAGGTATTTGACTCAAACTTTTGTTCTAAGTGTGGCCTCCATATTTATCTATTTCTTCATGAAGAATGCACAACACAGGAGTGTACGACACAGGAATCGGCGACATCGCGCGATTGGTTGGCCGACTAGTTGGGCAACTCGAAATTTTGGGACTTGGATACTAGGTAATTGAGCTAAGTAGTGCTGTCCGAAAGACGATTGATTGCGTGATTGATAAATTAATAGGGACTCGATCAGCCATTGACCGTTAAAACACGTTCCATTTTAAGTGTGTAATGTCCAGCGATATTTATATTTATATTATTGTTGGCTCAAAATCACGTCATCAGCCAGTAGCCGTGCGGTCGTCGTAATAAAGCCGCGTCCACACTAAAGTCACCGAAACGTTTCTGTGGCGCGCGGCTCGGCCTCACGGAGCCGCGCGACGCAAGTGGGGATGTGGCCAATCGTTTCGATTAGGCCACGCGGCTCAGACCTCGCGTACGTCCACACTCACGAGGCACGGTCGCACGGCTCTAGTGGGGACGCGGCTTAAGATAATGTCACTCAGACGTGCTAAAAAAAAGTACCTATGCGTTTGAGGTCTTTGCTTTGGAGCAAATGTACAAAGTCGGTAAGCTTGCTACATGTGACAATACTACCTAGTAGCAAACCATAGCAAACAAGCATGCTTTTCTAGTAGCATGTGCATGTGTATTTCAATGTGCTTAGCTATTTTTGGTTTATGTTTTTGCTCGTGTACTGATTATTTCATTTTACTAATGTTGTTTCTAATTGATTATTGTTTAAAATGTTCCTCGTGATATTTTTATAATTTTTGTAAAAGTGTAATCTAAAAGACATTAAACATTGTTTATTTTGTTAACGTTATTTCACTTCTGATTCCTAACATTATGTTATAATTTATATTTTACTTTCGCCAGGAATTTAAAAAAAGGCGAATATAAACTCTGTGGGAATTGCAAAAACATCACCGTCTCGTGCCAGTGTCATTTTGGCTCCGGTAAGGGTGCGATATTTGAAATTTGTTTGTTTATTGCCTTGAGGTTGATTGATGGGTTTAAAAAGCGTAGCCGACGCTCAACAGATGGTCGGAACGGGAACGAAAAAAAAAGCTGCCACCCTATACCTCGTCAGCCATGGCCTTCGGCCTACGCTCCTCATGTCCCAAAGTATGACTTTTGGGACCAAATTTTAAATGCATGAAATAAAAAAAAACAAACAAAAAAAACTCGAGTCACTTTCGCTGGGATCGAACTCACGTCACAAGATTGTAAAGCAGCGCTGAACCCCCAGCTGGCTTGTTATAAACCGTGGCGAATATAGCATAAGATCTACCTTATGCTGCGTCTATAGGTTAGTAATGTTCGGGATGGCGAGAGACAAAATGACATTGGCGCGAGTTGGTCCTGGAAAAACAACTACCTATCGATGTTTGTCAAGAAAACATGACCTTCTCGCGCTAGTGTCTTTTTGGCTCCGCCATCGCAAACAATTCCGAACATGTTGAAGCAGCATTATTATTATGATCAGTCATTTTTTGCACTTTACACCACATGACATTATCTACTCGTGCTGTACACCGTGCACCGGCTAGGGCGTGATAATTTGAATCGCTCGCTCTTGCATCCAAGTTGAGGGAGTCCCGGTCAACGGAGCGCCACTTCGCTGAGCTCCTACATCTGAATGGTTTCTAAAAGAATCAAAATAAAAAACAAACACATACATTAATGTAGAATAAAATAAAAACAACATGACTCGATTCACAAAAAGAAAATCCATAACCTATGCTGGCGAATTTACTTGCCTTGTATGCATCATGCCCGAGCGTACACAAAGCACTGCCTGCAGGGCCTGCTTGCAGTTACTGCCAAAGAGGGTGTTGCTCCACAAAGCTTCGATATTTTGTGTAAGTAGTCCATCTCAGAGATGCTGCACAGCTTGCAGTATTTGGAGTGGGGAGATCGTGCATTGGGCTAGCAGAACGACACTGCGGCCTTGCGGTAGGGTGAACAATTAAAATATTGGCCCTGCATACATACATACAATACGATTGACAGTTGACAGTGTCACTCCAGGCAGGGGCCTGCAGGCAGTGCTTTGAGTAGGGACCTTTATTGAAACATGCAGAATCATCACTGGCTGCTTACTGCTTTATATCAAACTCGTAAGAGTGGCTCTCTCTGAAGTCCGAAGAGAGGTGTTAATTGCTCCTCCGAAAAATATAAACAAGAGACTGACAAACGTCAAGCCGCGTCCCCATCAGATGCCGCGCAGCCTCGCGGCCGGCAAGAATCCCACCGAGTCACAGTGTGACACGATTGGGTGTGACTCGTTGGGAACCCATTATATTATTTAGTTAGACGAAAGGCACCGCACTCGTAAATAAGGTAGGTACTTAATAAATATGCTGTTACTAAGGATTTGTATTTTCTATCGATATATTCAGAAGTCCAGGAAACAATCCATGGACCCGGTTATGGGTTGACCCACCGGGACCACGGGTAACGAGAACGACTCCTACTGTAGGTAAATGAAACCTTCGGACTACGCTACCATTATACCGCGTAAAAAAATATTTTGTTTTTAATTATTTTTTTCAAATTCAAATTTAGAATCATTCAAAAAGGTTTACAAAATAAACTTTCTTCAAAAGAATTAAAAAATGGCCAGTATTTTTTGAGTTTAAGAACTTTATACAAAATATCCATAAACAGTGTTGTGTGTATTATGTATAATAAAAGTATTCTGTGGTGAGAGCAGCGGTGGCCCAGTGGTGGCGGCCCCGACTTACGAACAGTAGGTCGTGGGTTCGAACCCAGGCAAGCAGATTACTTTGTGTAATGTATTTCAACACCGCTTCTCTCAAAACGGTGAAGGAAAACATCGTAAGGAAACCGGCATGTCTTAGAACCAAAAAAACGCAAAATTGAATCTTGGATGTTTGATTGTTCCATTGAATTAATAGGTAAATCCACTTATCCACCCCACTGACCAAAATGTTCTCTCACCACCGGGAGCGTCTATTTGTATCATAATGCTCAAAATCTGGATTGTTATATTACAAGTGGTGAGGGTGCGCCTTATGGCGGAAGCGCCAGGGTATTCAAATTTTCTTACGTGTTTTGCAATTAGCAGGTTATTGTCAGGTTGTATCTAGATTAAAATATGATTTGTAGCCGTAACAAATATGACTTTAAAGAGTTATAATAATTAAAATCATAATAATATGCTAAACGATTTGTATAATTATAATAATTGTAAAGCCTGAAATACACATGCTACTAGAAAAGCATGCTTGTTTGCTACTAGGTAGTATTGTCACATGTAGCAAGCTTACCGACTGTGTACATTTGCTCCAAAGCAAAGACCTCAAACGCATACTTTTTACGAGCATACTTTTTTTAGCACGTCTGAGTGACATTATCTTGAGCCACGTCCCCACTAGAGCCGTGCGACCGTGCCTCGTGAGTATGACGCGGCTCAGACCTCGCTTACGTCCGTAAGCGAGGTCTGAGCCGCGTGGCCTAATCGAAACGTTTGTCACATCCCCACTTACGTCGCGCGGCTCCGTGAGGCCGAGCCGCGTGCCAAAGGAACGTTTCGGGTGACTTTAGTGAGGACGCGGCTTTACAGGCTTTTATTGGAGACACTGACAACAACAACTAAAAGGTTGCAGTACGATAAAAAAACATACATAATAGTAAAACTAAAGAATATCAAAAAAAAGGTTTTATGCGTCGTGCTAGTTAGCACGAAAAATAGACCGGCTTGCGATTAGGTAGCATGCCTAGAAACAAGAACGCTCTTTTCATATACACGTGCTACTCGAAACTAGCATGATTTCGTGCTACTACGTAGCATGTGTATTTCAGCCTTAACTCATATAAAAAAAGCTTAAAATACATTGAATATAAAATCGTTTGAATTTAAAAATGGCCAGTATTTTTAAGCTATTGCATAGCTTCTATCGCGGGCCTTGAGCGTGGAGAGCGAATCCAGAAATTCCGTAACGAAAATATTGTGATCAACCAGGTTGCTATGGTTACGGAAAATAACAAGGTTGTCAAATTAAATAATAGGGTAGTCGACCGAATAAATAAAATATGATTCTGTTTAGTCCGTCAGTCAGATTATTGAAAAATATTGGATACGTGTTTTTTGTTTTATCAAATTAATAAAAATTGACGAAAATAAAGCTTGTCAAAGACCATGGAGAGGGGGCGTTTGACGTCATAGTTAGGTAAAATTGGACCAAGCTGTGACGTTTCACGACTTTTCGAAGCACTGTATCGTCTTCATTTTTTGTTTACGTGAAAAAAGAAAAAATACGTGTTCAATATTTTTTGGAAATCTATCTGACGGACTAATTAGTTTTTTTTTGTCGACTACCCTATTGATAAAAAATGCTACCTATGCAATAGCTTTACCGCGGCAGTCTCCGAGTGCCACACGTTTTTTATTATTTATTTTATTACTAGCACTTCGCCCGCGGGTAAATATATATCCTCGAGAACCATTCTATCTATTTCTGAAAACAGCATGAAAATCAGTGTCAGTGTTTATCGCGAACAGACAGACAGACGCGACGGAGGACTTTGTTTTATAATACATTTGTTTAATTTACGATGCTAGCTTTATTGTATCTGAGAATGTTGTGTATGTAACCTACCTGTAATTGGTACCTACTTAGAACCGTATCCGGTATATTTTTAATATAAAATAATAAAAAAAAAAAAAAAAAAAATAAAAAAAAAAAAAAAAAAAAAAGCCTTTTAATAATCAGTGTCAAATGTGTATACTGTTGGTGTTCCTGTTTGTAATAAATAAATACATATTATTATTTTTTTAGTTTAATATAGGTAATGCCAAAAATCACATTTTTATAATTTATTCTAGTATAAAATTAAAAATGATTTCAAATCCTATATTTTTAATCTGTTGTCACGTGATTGCAAAAACGCTTGCTATCTAGCCACAAAATATTAAAAAAAAAAAAAAAAATTGCCATATGTCACACTTCACAGATCTCTCAAAACAAGCTGTCGTCAAACACATAATCTGTGGTCAAACACGTTTACAAAACAATGCAACTTGTTTGTACTTCTCTGTATTTTCTTATTTTGCGATCTTACCGACGAATTAATCTGTGAACTTGGAATCTAGATTAATAGGGAATAGTTCCAACTTACCAATGATAGATTCTTTGATGGTGGCTAACTTTTTTGCAAGAAAAGAAACAAAGACTTTTGTGGTTCAGAATTCAGGAACGTGAAAACATCTTTGTAAGTACAGTTTTATGTTTAATACTATTTATCTATCTACAAATACATAAAAAACATTCAAGTACATATGCAATAGATGATTTTCTGCTTTTTATATCTATTTTATCGTGTTTAGAACTTCGTTTAAATCATTGTTTACAAAGTTAGGTTATGTGCGTAAAATAATAAGTTTGTAACAGCTCGTTTGTTTGATTGTTTCAGATCTTCAAGAGAATCTTATGGCGATGATGCTGTTGGATATATCCAAATAAAAAGAGACCTAAATGTGTGTACTATTAAGTGTCGTGTATGCCCTGAGCACAAAGTTCGCTCTACGCCACGCAGTCACTGTTATTGTGGACGAAAAGAATGGTGCTGTCGTGAGTTCTAAATGTCATGATTGTGCGGCATCGGCAGGCGGTTGCAAGCATGCCGTTGCTTTTTTGATGTGGTTACATCGGAGAAGTGAAGAACCTTCTTGCACACAAGTCTACTTTATCCAAAGTTGGTTTGTCCATAAAATATGTAACGGCCTTGGAAATGGGATCAGGAATAGCGTCAACATCTGAAGATACAAAGGCATCAAAAACTGTGAGCTACTAAGACATGTGCAAAATAATCCAAAGGATTTTGATACAATATCAGTTATGTCTCATGTATAGAGATCAAAGTTGTGAAGAATTAAAAAAAAATATGTTCATCATTTACTAGAGATATTTTAGTAAAGGCGGATCAAAGTACAAGGGATCAAGCCGAAAGCCACTTAAGGCATGAGCTAAAGTTTGCTCGAATAACGGCATCAATATCTTATGAAGTCAGTAAATGTCAGACTAGTGATGGGGCATTAGTCGGGCTGATCATGGGTGGTAAAGTGCCTGATACACCAGCTATTAAAAGAGGCAGTGTTGGAAAATAAAGTGCTTGAGGTACTACAGACAAAGCTAAATAAAAAAATTCAGAGATGTGGCCTTTTTACCCGACTACGGCGAAGCCAAAAGGAAGGGTAATGATTTTGGCAGTCTATGTATGTATGTATGTATGTTCCACCGTAGCGCCTAATCTACTGAACGGATTTTAATAAATTAGGTGTCAATAGATTCGTAAGAATAGCCCGGGTGACATAGGCTATATAAATTTTATAAATTCTTTTTATGACGGAATTTAAATGTCAAAAACTTACCTCAAAAAATATTAAATTGAGATAACCATAGCAAGTTTGGTATCAAATGAAAGGTCTTGGCGAGCACATTACAAATATGTATTATATTATAGTTTAAGTACACACAAAAATAAAATTCAAATAAAAAAATTAAGTTCAAAAATCTAAAACCCGACTACTAACAAAATCGCGGTCTTAAAAGTAGAAAACAAGAAAATAATTCTTGTCTGATATTCTTCGTAGTCGCATGCCACCTTGTATCAATGAGAACGCCATGAAGGAGCATCAGGTATCAGTGGCATGTGACTACGAAGAATATCAGACAAGAATTATTTTCTTGTTTTCTACTTTTAAGACCGCGATTTTGTTAGTAGTCGGGTTTTAGATTTTTGAACTTAATTTTTTTTATAAGTAAAAGTTTTTTCATGATTGCTGGTTCACCAGATGTAATAGGTCAGGATTTTATTATTGAAATTAAATGTCCATATTGTCCATATAATGAAGAAACTTATAAAAACTACATACAAAATGGAAAGCCAACAAAAAAGTTTTACTCACAAATGCAAATACAAATGTATGTTTGTGGTATAAAAAATGTTATTTTTGTGTTGCAGATAGTAAATTTCAATATAATAATAAAGTTGAAATTGTATCATGTGTAGAATACGACGAAGCATATGTCAAATCTTTAATGGAAACTAGTGTTAATTTGGAAAACCCAGATCTATCCATTATTGTTTATAATGTCAAAGATGTAATTCGATAATAAAATTCAGTAGGTATTTTATTTCAGTTTTTTATTTACCTTTAGCAACGAATTAAACCTATATACACTTATTTATTTATTTACTGTCGCGAGACGGTCGTATTATAGGAACACGAAGAAAAAAAGAAGGAACCACGGAATTTTCCAGTATTTTATGGACCACGAAGAAAAAAAGCTAGTTTTATTAGGTATTGCAATCACGGCGATTACCCGTTAAGTGTGACAGCCAGCCCGTATCAGATCTACTCGAACGCACAAAGCTAGATAATGTTTTTGTAATACAATTTGTTGTTTATGCGTTACAGAATTCTGAATACCATGGTTCCCAATCCTGGAAGCAGCAGTACGTAGCACAGACGGCCTGCCTGCTTTATAGCCAGAAGTACCTGCCGACATTTTTAAATAATAATTTACTTTTAATGTAACAATGTAAAGTAATAAATTATAACATGTTAATATATAGTTTTTTACTTTTATTTAATTATCACTATGGGCTGGAAACCGCATTTATTACATACCTACCTACCATTTATCATTCACAGAACTAACAAGTGTTAATTCTGACTTTCCTACAAAATATGTAGGTAGGTACTATCCAGGAAAAATCACTTTTAGCGTAGGTGAAGCTGCAGGAAGCCACGGACAAGCTAGTAGTAGCAAAGCAAGTAGTATCTTCAAAAGTACCTACAGAGGTACATTGAAAAGAAACGGGTACATATATTCCTAGAGGCGAGTACATTGCATTGGTGCACACATAAAACGCAAATTCTGGGGGGCCGTGCGGGGCAAAATTACATACTCTTTGTGCGGGGCAAACATACATCCCTTAACGGCCAACTGCTCTTAACTCAACCTCCAGCTGCAGCAGCATACCTATTAATTAAGAAAATAATTAAGTGATGGATAATTTTAAGCTGTTTTTTTTTATCTAAGGTTAAGTAATAATAGTATTCAGCCTCCCGATTTATTTTAGGTCTAGCAAGGCGGAAGATCTCATTATTTGGGAGAAGGAAAAAAAGTCAGCAAATGAAATCTGCTTTTGACTTCAGCGAGATGATAACATGCATTAAAACTAGGCTTTGTTTCGTCTAGGTGCCGCGTAGAAAATAACCAGGACCGACAGTAACGTGTCCTCCGAATCTGAAGCACAGAATAATCTTACTTCTAAACAATCAAGTGATTTTAACCTGCAATGCCTTTTAACTAAACTTGGAACAGTCCCATTAAGATATTTTTGTGAGACTGTGTCCCCACCAGGAATCGAACCCAGAACCTCGGATCACTAGACAATGGATGCTGTTAATTTGTTGATGATCTACCTAATAAAAATAGCTAATGGTTCATCTTCACTGCTTGACATAGGCCTCTCCGCCAAGGTGCACCACAAGGTCTAGTGGTTAAATTGGTCTTTCTTACTTATTTAATAAGTATAGACTATTATAGGAAAACTAGCATTAAACAGATAAAAATAAAAAGAACTATCAACCAACGGTTTTATATTAAAAACAATTCAATTTAACAGATTCCTCATAGCTTGTTGACTCGATGGAGAAAAGGGACGAAATGCGTCGTGCAGCGGTTTATATAGCCGTGTGGTGGCTGGAGTGTGTTCCTTTTCACGCATTGTCGTGACGGTGTCTTTTCTGCTAACACGGCCTCTCCTGACCGGAGGACGTCCTCGTACTCCTATATCTCAGGTTGCAGGGCTTCGGCAGCACTGGAGGTGCTTGACACAGGTTCTGGCATCATCTCGCCAGATGGCACATCACTGTGTCTGGCAGCTCAGGCGAAGACTCCACGTCCTCGGCATTACGATCTGAAAACACAAACAGCTGGTATTACTATTCTGATTTTAAAACATTACTCGTGATTTCCGTATTTTTTAGGGTTCCGTAGTCAACTAGGAACCCATATAGTTTCGCCATGTCTCTCTGTCTGTCCGTCATTGCTTAATCTCTGTGACCGTTAGCACTAGAAAGCTGAAATTTGGTACCAATAATATGTGTATCATATCAATCACGCCGACAAAGTGTTAAAATAAAAATTGGAAAAAAATGTTTTATTAGGGTAGCCCCCCTAAATGTAAAGTGGGAAGTGTTTTTTTTTTTAATTTCAACCCTAACGTGTGATATATTGTTGGAAAGGTATTTAAAAATGAATAGGGGTTTACTAAAATAATTTTTTGATAATATTTGTTCGGTGCGGGGATCGAACCCGCGACACGCAGCGCAGCAGTCCAATCACTCAGCCACTGTGCCAACCGTGCCGTCAACTTAAATGTTATTGTCTATATCGTTGATACTTTGATCGAAATTAGGAAAATAAGCTAAGGTTATAATAAGCTATAGCATTTATTGAGCAGTAACTATAATGCTATCTGGATAATAATTTACATTGCCACTTTCATACTGTCTCCACACTTAATCTTCTTACCTCTGGTTGTGCCCATAGTTTAGTTAATCCAATTTCTATTTTGGTCCTGATTGCTGATCCTATTCTTGAATTTATTTCATAGTAGGTATTTCTTTTGCATATGCAGTTATGTAGGTACGTAATTCAGGGCAGCTTTGACTAGGTATAACCAATTAACTTTTTACTAAAGTGTTCTTTTCTTCTGCGATGAAACCATTTATATAATGTAATGAAATTCTATGTCAGGCTTGCGGTCCTCTTGAGCAGCAAGCAGCAACACAATAGTGTTATGGACTATGTTCGGGGCAAATATTTCATTGCTTTTATAATTATCTCCATCAAGAGTGTGAGTCGCGCACATCTTACGATCGCAGTGAAAATCTAAAATAAATAAGATTAATTAGAAAGTTATTATGATGGCAGCTAAAGGTAGGTAAGGGCGCTACGGTGGCCAAAAAAGTGTTATTTTCGCAAATCGTTTATTTTCTCGATTATGTCGTTCAAAACACTAAAAGTGAAACTTAAAAGGCTAAAAGTGTCTTGGTGTTTCTTGTCTCCGACCAACCGTTTGTCGTAAAAACGATGTCGAAGGGATCCATAGGTTAGGTTAGATTAGAACTGTGACCACTGTGACCAACGAGCGAAGCGAGTGGTGCCGCGGCAGCGGCCGGCTACCTCGAAATTGGTCGCGAAATTTTTCTAAGTACCTATTTTTTCATAGTGCCCCTAAGACGACACTTTGACCCACCAGATACACACCAACACACAGAGCTCTAATAACTTACACACTGATAATCCTAAGGTATCATAATTGAGACGATTTTCAAGTTACGGATTGAGAATAATGCTATTGAGGTGGGTTATTATTAGTAAGGAGTTCTTATTATGAGCCCTGGTTGCTCATGGAGAAATTGTTGCTATGCTGATTCAAACTTCCATAGTAAGTACTTGTTGTAATTTGTAATATTTATCTTAGAGTACTTACTTGACAAACATGTTGCAACATCTCAAAGATCACCAATGAAATATCATTTCTTGTTGAAAACGCTTGCACGTTGCTGATGTTATTATTACCTACAAGTATTTCATTATCTTTTGTTTTCTTCCATCTCTTAACGGGACCATTTTAACCAGAACTCAACGAAGAAAACCAACCAACACAAAACATAACCTAGAAACGAATAATTCACAGAATACATAATACAATAATAATTGATTGAACGTCAACCATACGTCAAATGAAACAAAATCAATCCTTATTCAATCAAAATCAATAAAATCTGTCTACCACTCGTCCCTATTGTCACATGGCTTTTTACTTTTTTAATGTGACGTCACTGTTTGTTTTGATTCCAATTCTCGTGCTGTACATTCTTGCCCGGACAATCGAGGTTCGGGCCGAGAATGCACGACATGATAATGTACAACATTGGAATTCAAAACACCTAGATTCCTAACATAGGAAATTCCTATGTCGCGCGCAGGCGGGTACAACGAAGGGTGACCTTGGCTGAAAATGCCGTTTAAAAATAAACTTTATGTCAAAGGAATAGAGTTTGTATTACTTTACTTTCCCTACGATTTTTCGAAGGGGGAGCAAAACTTAAGAGCGAGACAAAATTCAAGGGTTTGTCTGTTCTTGTCTTGCAATTGCCAGTGAAAAAAAACAGGAAAATGTATAGTAATCGAAAATCACCTTTATAGCTAAACTAGCCCATAAAATTTAACGGTATTAATTTAATATTCAAATACTTAATTTTCAATATTAAATACTTGCGAATTAAAATTTATTAGAGCCAAAATTCATAAAAATAGTATAGCCATATAAAAAAAAACGTAAAAAATATGGCGGAAACATTTTCGTGTTGAGATAATAATTTTCCTTTTTCAAGTGTTTTTAATTGTATTAGCGAAATATTTGTCTTCAAATATGGTGAAATGGTGTTGTCTGAAGGGTTGTGAAAGTGAGGGGTATCCAAGATGTGGGATTTCATTTTTCAGGTAAGTTCTTAACTTTGTTTACAAATAACGACTAGGGTGACTATGTTCAAGATCTATAAACGGGAATCATGAAATTATTGTAAAGAATACCCCTTTTCTATATCAATATCGGTATAAAATCTCATATCTCATCTTAATCTCAAACGTAACCAAAACAAACATTTGAATTCTTTCTTTACTTTTTGAAACTTTTCCATTTTGGTCTTAAATCAAATCCAACGTATCCAATCCATGAGCTGATGATGGATTCCGTAGCGGTTAGGAGTTAGAGGATAACTGTTTAATAAAATATTATGAGGACGTAGGTATATTGGTTGTAGTCTTTCAAGTTTCAGGTTATTTAGGTGAGCTGATTATGGAATGTAGGTACTACTCTTCAATGGTTAGGAGTTGAAAGCAATAATAAGGGAATCTTGATTGAAGGTTAAGGTTAATGCGACAAGGTATCCCGCGAAATTTGAATTTTCTTACGTTTTCTGCAATTTGCTTGTCAGTGTCAGGTTTTATGTTAAGGCACTGAAAGCACCGAAACTAGCGCCACCCACATCTTATTTCTTTTACTCTTAAATCACATTAAATTTGAAATATCCAAAACAATATCATGCTGGTAAATAACCTGTAGTATTTTTAAAATCACTTTTCATGATTATAGACTTGATAAATTAAGTGAATTACTGATTAAAGATAAAAGTGGCCACCTTCAATTCATCAAATAGTCACTCAAGGAACCTTTATGAACTGAGAGGGTTGTATTGGTGATTCTAATCATTATTACTCGGTAAAGTCACAATTTGTTACGGTCGCGAATCCTATTTCGAATTTCGCGGGCTACCTTGTCGCATTCACCTTAAGGGTTAGGTTTCTTCTGTTGAATGTTAAATGCATAGTCAATATTTGTATTTGTAGTGGAAAAATAAAAAGACTTATTTGCAACTTTTTTTTTCTAAACTAAATAAAGCAGACAAAAGACACCGACTTTCGAATTAGTAAGTTTCCTTAGAGTACCTATATTTAAGTTAGGTGTGTATATATTCGTATGCCACTTTTTGCAAATATGAATAAATGTCTTTCTTTGTCAGTTTTTTTAATTATTACAAATGCCAAGCCAGGCCAGCCACATAATTATATCTGTCCCAAATGTAAGTACAAAATGTTTGGTCACCCTATTAGAAAGAGATGACATTCTCTTTCGAGGTAATCTCGCTCGGAACGCTTTTGAGCGGCACGTACACAGTCCAGATAGTATATAACGTCCTTGGTCGCGCGTTCTCGTGTCGTGCATTCCTGTGTTGGGCATTGCTGGTTCCCGTTTGGACTTTGATCGGCTAATAAGGGCTGGGATGCCAACTTCAGAACTTACTAAAATGACGATAGTCGATTTACAATTTTCGACTTCTTTAAATACAAGAATCGATTTAATTCGCCTAAGAAACTAACCAAATAGCTTTTTCCTATGTAATCAAAAAAAGACTGATATTTAATATTAACTTGTTGTTATACGACTGCAGCGAAGCCTAAAAGAAGGGTCTAACTTATGTCTGCGTTTCCATCTGTTGGAAAGGGAAACGCATAAACATTTAACAACTTAAGAGCGTATGGTACCTCAAACGCGAGTTTTATAATGCGTAAAAGTATATGATTTACTGCAGTAATCAACATCAGAAAAATATATGATATTCTTCAGGATATATGCTAGTGCCATAGTGTTGTGAAAACATAATACAACTAACTTTGCTTGATAGAAAAAAATCGCGAAGATACCTCTAAAAATTTCTTTTAAGGAGTAAAAACCATACTAAAATACATGTTATCGTTCTGATTTTTTTGCCAAATAATTCTACAAGCAACAAACTAAAGTCATAGTGTTTTACTTTTTTAGTCCAATCAATAGTTTTTTTGTAAATCGCAAAATACCACCAATTTCGCACTATTCGGCCGCAGCGAAAGACGTAACAACCGCTTTGTAGTGCAAGCTGATTAGAACTTTATTCTAATAGTATTTCAAGCGAAGTTTGAACCACCACAAATAGGGTTGCTAATCTGAGGTAGCATACGCTCTTAAGACGAATAAAACGATTCATCAAAATGTGTGACTTGAAAGTGATTTTTCAAACGGAGACCAAATCTAGTTTTTTGAAGCTGAAGCTACAATAGTTATAAATATATAATTCAATAAGTTATCCGTTTGATAGTTTTATCGTTTGTTGTTTCAAAATAGAGCATTCTATTTACTTTCACAACACTAGAGAAAATGGTGCTCCCGTCTGAAAGAGACAGTGCATCGTTTAAGGTCTGGCTGGAAAGAGATAGAATATTTATAATCTACGCAGCTTTGTTGTATTTTTGGAACCAAGAGTAGCAAAACTATTATTTACAAGTGATCCTCTAATTCAAGACCTATTTCGATTTTCTCTATTTATTTTAGTCTATTTGTTTTAGTAATATTATTACATCTTATCTTCATCGAACATTACTGGGTTGTTGGTCGCCAAATGCCAATGACGAACATTGATCGCAAAATTTGTGGAACGAGGCCAGCCCACGTGTACTCGTTCACAAACATTGGTCGAGCGATGTGTTCCTATTGGCTGTCAGATGTCAGTGGTTCTTGTTTTGGTTGGAAACTAAATATTATTGTTTTTTAACAAAATCCAATTGGAAATGTCGTGGAATAGCGATACCGTGCTAGAATTCTTGGAACTCTACCGAAGAGAGCAACATCTATGGGATCCAAAACATCCTCTACACAGAAATAGAAGCGAAGTTTCCGAATCCTGGATCAGAATTCAGGCAAATTTAAGTATACAGTGTTCAATTACTGATCTAAAAAAGAAAAAGGAATCCCTAATGACGTCTTTCAGGATGCACCTCGGCAAGAAGAAAGTTCAACCGGAATATCGCACAACTTGGTTCGCGTATTCGCTTATGGAGAGCTTTCTTGGCGGCAAATACGAATGTGATAGCACAAATCAATTGGAAAATGAGGTAAACAATTCTTTTGCACATACTTTAGCAGTAAACCGGTTTTTTTAAGTTGCTACATAAACCACAAACATTGTTTTCAAGTTTGTATTTTCAAAAACTTCCGAACTTTGGTCTAATATTGGGCCAAATTGGACCCAATTGCGTAATGCCATAACCATTTTGTTTGTGAAAGTTTGGTTGCCAAACAACCAAACTTTGGTAGGTACATGTCGCAGAAGGAGCTATAGGTATTGGCTATGTTTGGTACACACATTTGGTGATGGTCAAAAAATTAAAATATTGGTGGGTACCTTAGTCCATGCTTAGCCTTTAAAATAAGTAGTGGTTGTACCGTGCATTGGTGTAATAGAGAGAAGAAGATTGAATTAGATGTTAAAATGATTATTATCAAAAGAATAAAAGTTACTGTTGGTAACTTACTCGAACACTAAAGTAAAGCGTAGATTTATGGCCTAGCCAAGTGCGAGTTGGTGCACCGAAAAGGGTTCCATGTAAAAGTAACAAGCTTATTTAACCGCTTTTAATTAGGTATAATTAATATTTAAAGTATTAACTAACTGTCAGGTTAGGTATGATTTTATTTGAATTGTCCACTCATTTTCGTATCTCCAGATTCCAGAAGGAATTAATTGCACATTTAGGAGTATGTGGAACAGGTTTGCTATAGGTAAATAAATAAACAGGTTAAAGTTATTTAATAGGTAGTTAGGTACCTGCTCCATTGAAAAGAAGGGATCCACTTACCAGATAGGTGTTGTCTGGTGTGGGTTCTGCCCGGCGGTTATTGTTCAATTTTTTTTTGGTCAGAACATTAAATATGGCCATTCAGGAATACGGTACCTACCTCGTACCTATTGGCTATTGTTAGTTCCAAGGTCTTAGTCCTTTATTTGTGTCATAAATGGCGCTGCAGTACTTTTTGTACTATGCTGCTACAAACATATTGGAGGCCAAGAGCACCGTAGAACAATTTTCATTATCTCGCTGGCTCAACATTATATTATTGAACCAAAACTCTGCCTGTTCCACGGCTTCATCGGTGGTAGCGCAGAGGTCGTTTTCGTTGGTGCTAAGCAGGTAAATTATGAGGTGGAGCACAGATTTCGACTCACCCGCCCGTATCATGTCACTGACACATAGCCCCACTTCACGAAGTTGGATTTACATCTTCCTAATAGGGTTTGTAGGTAGTTCTGACACTTCCTGGTGAAATGTGGAACACTAAAGGATGCACCCTGCAGAAAGAGGCTCATTAGGTGGCAGATGAGTGGTGGATAAATATTTTGCTCTTGCCGAAGCACATACCAGGGCTCTGTGGGTGATGATGAGGGTAGGATGGCCAGAGTTGGCAATGCAAAGGACAACTCTGACTTTAGGTATACAGTTTTAGGCTTAGATTAGTGTAGATGTGAAACTATGTGCCTGTAGTAGTGATTGGATAAGGTAGATACTTACTTAAACGTATGATGTGATAACGTAATTTCTTGTTTCAGTACTTCACAAATACGGGAAATTACTCTACTCAACCAGGTATACCAGATCACATGAATAATATTAACAGAAGCTCTAACATTACGGATAAACATGGCTCAATGGTCAGACAAAGCAAACCAGCGTCTCCATGTCACAGAAATTCCACAAATAAGAATAGTTCTGACATAAATTACGCAAAGAAACGGATGGATGAAGCTGTAACATATCTGAAGAATGCAGGCGGTGTGAAGAATGAAATGGACGAGTATGAGCTGTACGGCCAGTTGTTGGCAAAGAAATTAAGGAAGTTAGACGAGCACCAACGCGATTTGGCGATGCACGAAATTGATAATGTCATGTTTCGCGTCAAAATGCAGGGCGCTACGCCGCA
Organism: Diarsia mendica; assembly: GCA_949316265.1. Taxonomy (NCBI): domain Eukaryota; kingdom Metazoa; phylum Arthropoda; class Insecta; order Lepidoptera; family Noctuidae; genus Diarsia; species Diarsia mendica. The sequence goes on from OX438917.1 coordinate 4,035,770, forward strand.
GCCGAGAAGTTACTCTACTTCACCGTCCCCTATTCCTCGAAAGATAAAATCTCCCATTTTCATCGTTACGCAACAAAATCCAACTAATATTCAGTATGAAGATGAAAACATATCGTATCAGGAACAGCCTCCATCTTAGAGGTTTCTGGCGGAGTTTTGTGCACTTTGGATTGAAATTTGATTGATAGCTGAGGGCCTTTGGGAAACTCGCTGGAATCTGATTTAGGTCGGGTCGCGGATGCAGCAATAATATGTTTGAGAATGTTATTTAATTTTTTGTGTAACTTCAATTATGTTGCGTTGATTTTAGAATTGGGTAGGTATTACACAAGGTGTAACGAAAATTAATATAAAAAGTTAAAATGTTGTAAAAAAGAATGGCACATAAAACAAAGTTAAATGGTAAGCAAGAGTTGTTTAACGTCTTGTATTGTGATATTTATTTTAAGCCGGCGCACAAAATATTTGTTTATTAATTTTAAAATAATTAGTTTATGTAAAATACCTTCAAATAAAGGTACTTATAATTATATACAATGAAATAGAATCATTTCATCCATGACACTGAAATTCTCACGAATTAATGGCTCCACTAATTATAGAGAAAAAAATAATATCGTTATCACACTTCGATTTTTTAAAGTAAGCCTGTACAACCTGTACTGCAGATACATTATCTTCCAGCCCCATGTTACTTATTCGTAAAACACAGTACCTATTTGACCCAGCTGAATTGACCATCTGTTGAGTTGCCGACCTTTAACTGGGAAGGTTTTAGATAAAGATAGAATGCGCCCCATGCGAAGTATGGAGTATCATAAAACAACTTGAGGAGTACCTAGTTTTTTGCTAATAGTGAACTGCAAGTAATTTTTATTTCAAAGTGTCCGTCCTTATGGTACGTAACGGTACGTATTTAGGTAATTTGAGTGAAGACGACAAAAACGTTGGTTACGTAAACCTTTGTCCATTATTTTATTTTTTCCCACTAAGTCTTCAGCATCATAATGACGTGGAATATTTATGTCGAAGTCCATATCAATTTCGTAACTTTATTGTTGTGTAGTCACGATGAATGATAGCTGATTTAAAATGATGTCACAGTAGGTACCTACTCACATTAAGTAGCACAGTCCAAAGGCTATTATCCTTGACGCAGTGTAGAGATTTCCCTATTCACCGTACTTTGAATAGAAGAGGACATGAACATTGTACATACCTATTCAATAACAATGAACATTAAATATTCTTAGTAATTACGTGGCTTTAACCCTTAAACGCATAGTGTCCCAAAATTGAATCATCAAATTATGACACCAATATCCGTTCATAATATTTGTGTTTGATACAATAGGCTGTATGAAATGTTTCTTTTGCTCCTTCCCTAACCATAAAATAAGCAACTAGTGACATTTTGTGTTGATATCTGTGGCTAATTGACATTTCAACTTTTGGCGCGCGTTTCTCAAATAGGATTGAGTTGAGTGCACTTTGGCAACATTAACAGCCGGTTTCTGATTTGAGAAAAGTAGCAAATCTCACCTGATTATTCTCAAATACATAAGTATGTGCTTAAGTTTTTTGCGTTTCACAAGTTAAAATCGATTTTCGTCAAACCATATTCAACTGATCATTTACTTAGGTACTCTTGATCAAAGCTAACACGTTCCAATTCACATTAAAAAACCGGTATTTTTCCAAAACTCATAATATTAAATCATTTTATTCTTATAAATTTAAAACAGACTTATAAAGTAAACTAATTTTAAATAACAGCATTAATATCAACAAATTTATTTTATTAAAGTTGCATTATGCACATTTTAGCAATTTCATATTTGACGTCTTTGAACCGAATCGTGAATCGAAACGAATCGTGAATCTGTGAATGTCATTGTGATTTTGTCAGACTGTTAGTAAATAGACAACAAGTTTTATTGGAATTCTGATAATCATCAGCAACATCGTGGAGTACGTGCGCCAAAAGATAAGGTACACGCCGAGGGTGCATTTACTGGAGTCGCGCCGCAATGTCAACTTCAAGGCGTTTGTGGTGCGAGTACCGAATTGTTATCTGCCCCAGGTGATGAAGGAAGACTTTTGGCCTCAGGACGTGGTGTTCCATCGCTTCCGCGGACAAATTCCACTGGACAGCCAGCACAAGTGATGTGTTAAAAAGTGAAGTGCTACTAACATAGTCTTAAGTATTTTTGTTAACAAAAAATTGTATTTACTTTATTTATGTTAGTATAAGGTATATATCTCTGGGCCATTGTAGCCTAAAATAAAATGATTGAATTGAATTGAATTTATAATATTTTTATTAAAACTTCCCATTGTAGGTACCTAATAATACCTACTAATCCAGCAATGTCAAAAAATCGTGCCGCTACTGATGGTCTCTCCTGTGCATTGGGCATACCTACAAACATATTGTCATCTCAATTTAAAACGCTATCGCACTAGTCACCCTCTCTATCACGCGGCTGACCTTGCTCACATTCACAGTGTCCCCCACAACAGCTTGAAAGCTACCAGTCGCGTAAAATCTGAGAGCTATTAAGAACTGCAACATGGGAGAAATGCAGTCTCGCCGTTGAATACGACATTTCAGTTTAGGCTTTATTTTGTTGAAAATAAACCTAACCGACCCCATCGTGAAGCAGAACCGACTCTTAAATTGTTCATCGCTTAGCGTGATGAACAAGTTAGGCCGATGTCTTTCAGCAAGGAGGGGCCCGCAAGGGCCGACTCCCGTCGGGGCCGCGGATTTTTGTACTAGATTACGTGACCTCGGCGCAAGGGCAAAGAAGGAACATGGGTTCGGTTTTTAGTCAGTAGAAGTCTGACACTCCCCTTCGCTCTGCCCAAGAGCGGGGGGGGGGGGTCATTTCACAAAAAAAAAGGCCGATGTCTTGCTATTCTTCTTAGGCGCGGTTGTCTGCGTTGATGCATCTCCAGAGACGACAAGGAAGTATCATTGTCACTCATTTCGATCAAAACCACTTACAAAATCACTAGAAAATTATGTTGAGTACAGTTTGAGTAGCCGAAATTGGTGTGTCAACGTTCAACTACTTAACTTGTCGTTGATAATGCTTTGAGTATAGTCAAACACGTTTTTCTTAGTTCAGAAACGCAAGTGCTGGTCTTAAGCATGAATTGAGCATGCTTTCTGTCAAATTTGAGTAAATGATGACAGATTACTCAAATCTTGATTAGAGTTTAAAAAAACTCAATTCAGAAACGGAAAAATGTTTAAGTAGTACTTAAGTATAGATTGAGACGTTTTCAACTTCAAATACTCAATTCAGAAACCGGCTGATATTACGAAGTTATTTGATGATTTTGGAGAAAAAAAAATTGTTTTCTAAAGGTAATGACTATTATTTATGTAATAACTAATGCTTTTTTCAATAAACCATAATGGTTATATGAACAGGAAGCTTTTTTGTTTTGATGCAAAAATGGGACAGCATGCACTATTGGTATAAATTTCTACTGTTATTTGAAATTATACATTTTGTGATTTTATTTATTTTGCTTTGGTGAGGTATGCATACGGTTGGTTATTTTGTTCTAAAAATGGCAGAAAATAATAGGAGATATGGTGGCATGGAGTTTTGGTTGCGCCAGGTAGAAAATGGTGCCATTTCTGAAGACGATTTCGAATCGGACGGTGACGAACATATTTATTATCCCACCCAACAAGATTTATTAGATATTTTAGAAAATGATGATAACGATGGTGAGGCTAGATCTAATGATAATAACGAAGAAACTATACCCGATCCTCCTATTGTAACAGCGGATGCTGTTCCTTCAAATAGTAATGATGCACCGGCAGAGCCGTCTTAGACTGTGCTGGGGCCCTTGGGCACACAAGAATTTGGGGCCCTTTTGGAATGTAAAGAAAGTGAAATACATTTTTTTACTGTGATCTGCTTTATTATGGGTAATCTAATCTAATATAATTAATGATATTAGTATGATTTCATAATTTATCCGGGGATTCCCCCAAGCCCCAACCATAGACAAAGTCGACATTTTTTATGGTCGCTTGAATTTGGCATTGGAGCGGTTTGCATGGATGATCGCTAGATGGTGTTCTTAGTAAATTAGGTAGGATGCGTTCAGAAATACTTTTAAATTACTGAATAACTGAATAAAAAATCAAATGATATGTAACTTGAAAATAGACATTATAGACTCTAGATTATAAAATTTATAAACTCAAGTAAATGTCTGGTAAGTTATATCAGACCAAAAACAGCCCTTTAGTACAGCCAAAAAGCGCACTAAGTTTAAATTAAGCAAGAAGCTACCGTGTCTATATACCGCACACAACCGAGACCCTTTATGCTTGATGTCACTCAAATTCATATAAATATATTGATTCGAATAAATCTGAAAATAATCGATATTCGGGCATTGAGAAAAGTGTAATGAGTTTTTTGAGATTAAATGTGAGAGAAATTGTCGGCCCTTCGGGTCGGGGCCCTCTGAGGATGGGGGCCCTGGGCACTGGCCCCTTGTGCCCTTATGGTAAAGACGGTACTGTGCACCGGTACATTCTTTAGACATTCCCCTAGTAGCATTTTTTGTTGGCATTTAGTTGGCCTCATGTGGCCCAACTAAATGCCAACAAAAATGTATGTGGCCCAACTAAATGCCAACAAAAATGCTACTAGGGTCAGAGGTTGATATGGAAAAACCAACCTCTGCCATTCAACGAAAATGCCATAAAATTTAATGGAACTGAAGAATACCCTGAAAGTTTGATGAACCTTCAGACACCTTTCCATTTTTTTTTCCTATTTTTTTTACTGAAGAATTTCCTTCACCAATTGTTACCGAGTGTAGCGTTGTAATCGACTAAACTAATATAATCGATTCACGCACATAACTAGTTACGGTTCACCGGAGCAACTACACTACGAGTCAACCATAGACGCTCGGTCTATGAGACTATAAATACTAGCTCCGAGCTGCAAATCATTCCTTTTGTCCTGAACGCCTTCGAATAAGTAAAACCTCAGTGATCTGGGTGAGTGTTTTGAGTAATTAGCTAATTCTCTTATGTCTGGATACATTCACCGCATTCTATTGTATATCTGTATTCTGCGGTGATTGTCTACAATGTAATTGTCGGTTGTCAATAATGGCTACCGTGTTTGTACAGATGCTACGTCAGCTAATTGCGTATCATCCATCTAATCTTGCACTTGCACATACTGCCTTTGTAAAGCCCGCACATGCCTCGTTCACCCTCCGCTGCATGGCCTCGCCGCATTCGCTTAACCTGCTCTGAAGCACGGCGAGAGCACACTATCGCGACATGTGCTGGCTTGTTTCTAACCTTTGTGAACTGCCACGATGGGTGAGTCTCCTTGCTTCCCCTGAAACCACTGCTTGGGCTTATGGCTGGGAGACACACGCATCGTAGGCGCTCACCGATCCTGGCACCACGCTTACGGGCCCACCCTGCCACGCGCTTGATTCCAGGGTTCTACTTGAAGACTTAAGACTACCGAGACACCGCTGACGGGCGTCGTAGCTGCCTCCGCGCCCTACCCGCTGAGCGACGATCCCGTCACGGCCTCCTACTACGTGCCTCCGCACACCGCTAGCCGCCTTCCACGTCTGCCACGTGGAGGGTCCCTGCTGCTTGGCACCTGCCGTGCCTACAGCACGCTGCCGGCCGCTATACCGGCTACTCCTTCAGCCACGTGCCTGACACGTGGGCACTAGCCGTGCTCCCGCACGCCTGCCAGCTGCCGCGACCGAGAAGCGGTCGCCTTCTCCACTGCTGCAGCCCTGCGGTCATCTCGTCACCGCGCAGCCCTCGCCGGCCTCGTGCGTGTCGACCTAAAGCCCAGGGCAGTACCCTTCTACAGTACGCTCAAATTATCTTGGCAGCTCCGAACTTCGTGCAGGTCATTTTGTTACAACGAATGTATTAAAGTGTTATGATATTTACTTTATTTGTATTTCTCACTGTTTAAATTAGATATTTTCTGATCGTTTAAGTATTGGTTTATCTGGCAATAACAGTTTTATTCCCAAGTTTACATGCGTAAAATTTCGCAAAGCCTATGTTCAGAGCTGCCAAGATAATTTGAGCGTACTGTACCTAAGTGCTGTGTTCAGTGAAAGAAATTCTAGAGACTCTAGATCCTACCCCCTGTTAACTATTCTTATGCTCTTTTTCTAAATATATGTATTAAACTGTTGTGGTTTCTCTGCTTCTCAACCCCACCTAAAGCACAACGCCACAGTGGCGCCCACTCGGTTAGGTTCTCGGAAATTCTTTCACTGATCACTATTATCCTATACTCATCTTTCATCGTGGTGGTAAGTACCGTGTATTTATTATTATTGTGTTACAACTATTCCTATTAATGTGTAATTTTTCCTATTAATGTGTGTCGCATAACTATTCCTTCGATTCGAAATACTATTTCTATTGTGTACCGTTGCCGTCATCAGTCAGTCTGATTTAATTTGTTATACTACTGCTAGGGTTTCTGTAAACTAATTGTAAAACATCAAGTTACAATGAGCTCTCACCCAATCAATTTTATCCACCTAAGGAAGGCCAAGCTCGAATATGAGGTCAATAAAAGGGTTGTCAAAAAGGGCACAGTCATAGACCTTAAAAAACAAACGAACAGGCTAGCTAGACACTATGAAAGTGAGGACATTTTGCTGTCCAGAATGGAAGAGACGGATGAATTGTATAGTGTGAGTCAAACAATCAGAATTTAAAAACTAATATAACTAAAACTAATATACTATTTAAACTATTACTTAATTAAAACTACCTAATACTTTTATAAATAAACTATGCTTCTATAAATTAACTAGATTTCATCTAATACAATAATAAATTCAATCAAATAAATAATAACCAAAAATCAACATAATAATAACGAAAATTCTAATTAAATATTACTATAATATGGTCTACAGCCATGGCTGCATGGTTGTACATCATACAGTTTCAGTTCTCTGATCATCTGTTGACCACACACACACACAAACACACAATACATCACATACCATTACACTATCTGATTCTCACTCTAATTAAAATCTTTGTTTTTAATGGCATGGCCATGGGAGATACTGTGGGCTCAGAGGGGCGATATTTATTTATTAGCAGAGTAGGCTTCCTATGGAACATTACCCTTAACAATTGTTTTGTTTATTTAGTATCCTTCTATGGATTATTTTCAAGACGGCTTCCTGAAAAATGGATGACCGCAAACTAATAAACTAATATTATGTCTCTAACTAGGCGTAGCTATGGAGAATGCCGCTGACCCTAGAGCTTCATCAGGTTGTCACAGCACATCCCCATAGCATACTACCATTAACTATCGTGTTGTCTTCCTAAAGTTCTAAGAACAGCTTCACCCGACTTAAATTTTAATAAATAATATGCTTCTAGTATTCCATACCCTAATAGTAAAATCATAACTGTAAAACAGACTCATTGTTAATAATAAACTACAGATACAACTACAATATAACTCAATCTATTGTATTGTCATCTCTTGCAGCTGTTGGTATCACCACAGTTGAACTTAGCACCAGACTCCTCTGGTAATCAATCTAACTTTAATCTAGGCTCTAAACCAGATAAAAGTATACCTATGAGCGGATTGCAACTCAATAAATAAGCCATCATGCAATAACCTAACAAACTTTAATCTAGGCTCTAAACCAGATAAAAACATAACTATAACTTTAATCTAGGCTCTAAACCAGATAAAAACATAACTATAACTTTAATCTAGGCTCTAAACCAGATAAAAACATAACTATGAGCGGATTGCAACTCAATAAATAAGCCTTCTTGCAATAATCCAGACACAGATATTAGCCTACAATTACATCTAACTTCATTTTCTTAAGCACAAAGCCTAAAACCTAATCTAAATTACATCACGAATTCAGTAATCACAAAATAAACTTTCTCAATTAACCTATTGAAGCTTTGCAAACAAAACCTAATTAATAAAAATTTCTACAGATAATCGCACCTAATAAAAACATAATTCATTTATGTACAAGAAGAACATTGACATTTATATTTTGACGTTTACACATTGACTTTGACAATTCGTTTTCAGTGACGTTTAACACCTGTCGCGGATTCTTGTCATTTCGAACATAGTCAATAACGTTCGGAAACACTCTCACAAATGGTTCTTGCATTGACATAGGATGCGTTACTGTCTGAAACTTAAAACTTTCTAAAGCACTTTAAATAACTTAACAATCACAAATAAATAATTTGATTTGATTTGAATACTTAAACTTAAATTCCTTAAACCTTTACTAGCAAATTAACTTTAACAATTTGTTTTGAATACTTAAACTTGAATTAATTTTAAATAAAATTTATTCTAAAAGAACTTGCAAACCTTATAAATCTTTTTACTAGGAAAACTATATACAAGTTCGGAACATTTTTAACAATAACTATAAAATTTTAACCAACGACAGATGAAATTTTTATAGCATGCTAACTTATAAAATTCGTAAAACCACTCAACACTCAAGGATGAACACAACCATTAGCTTTGAAACTTAACTTTTACAATACCCTGCTAATTAACACCAAGGTTACCAAACCCAATGGAGATACACTTGCTTTATCTTGTTGTTTTTCCAACTGACTGTCTCGAGTTAAACTACTCTACAATTAGCTTACCTCTCGAATGTTATAGTAAGTCCCTGCCTTAGGACTACTTCCAAGTCAGGGATGGACTTAGAATGGATGGATGTATGATTGATAGTATGGAAGCACATGAATGAGATGTATGAACGTACAGGTAGTCAGTAATAGTGGTTTAGGCCTTCTAGCGGATCTTTCCTAGGAAAAATCCTTACTTAGCAGCCGGGGTACTGTAGCGTTGTAATCGACTAAACTAATATAATCGATTCACGCACATAACTAGTTACGGTTCACCGGAGCAACTACACTACGAGTCAACCATAGACGCTCGGTCTATGAGACTATAAATACTAGCTCCGAGCTGCAAATCATTCCTTTTGTCCTGAACGCCTTCGAATAAGTAAAACCTCAGTGATCTGGGTGAGTGTTTTGAGTAATTAGCTAATTCTCTTATGTCTGGATACATTCACCGCATTCTATTGTATATCTGTATTCTGCGGTGATTGTCTACAATGTAATTGTCGGTTGTCAATAATGGCTACCGTGTTTGTACAGATGCTACGTCAGCTAATTGCGTATCATCCATCTAATCTTGCACTTGCACATACTGCCTTTGTAAAGCCCGCACATGCCTCGTTCACCCTCCGCTGCATGGCCTCGCCGCATTCGCTTAACCTGCTCTGAAGCACGGCGAGAGCACACTATCGCGACATGTGCTGGCTTGTTTCTAACCTTTGTGAACTGCCACGATGGGTGAGTCTCCTTGCTTCCCCTGAAACCACTGCTTGGGCTTATGGCTGAGAGACACACGCATCGTAGGCGCTCACCGATCCTGGCACCACGCTTACGGGCCCACCCTGCCACGCGCTTGATTCCAGGGTTCTACTTGAAGACTTAAGACTACCGAGACACCGCTGACGGGCGTCGTAGCTGCCTCCGCGCCCTACCCGCTGAGCGACGATCCCGTCACGGCCTCCTACTACGTGCCTCCGCACACCGCTAGCCGCCTTCCACGTCTGCCACGTGGAGGGTCCCTGCTGCTTGGCACCTGCCGTGCCTACAGCACGCTGCCGGCCGCTATACCGGCTACTCCTTCAGCGACGTGCCTGACACGTGGGCACTAGCCGTGCTCCCGCACGCCTGCCAGCTGCCGCGACCGAGAAGCGGTCGCCTTCTCCACTGCTGCAGCCCTGCGGTCATCTCGTCACCGCGCAGCCCTCGCCGGCCTCGTGCGTGTCGACCTAAAGCCCAGGGCAGTACCCTTCTACCTAAGTGCTGTGTTCAGTGAAAGAAATTCTAGAGACTCTAGATCCTACCCCCTGTTAACTATTCTTATGCTCTTTTTCTAAATATATGTATTAAACTGTTGTGGTTTCTCTGCTTCTCACAACCCCACCCAAAGCACTACGCCACACGAGACAAATAAAGAAACCTGATAGACCTGACGTCAATTTTTCAATTGACGTCAATTCAGATCAGAGCTGGCTGATGTCTTATGAGTACCTATGGCATTACGACCCAGCAAACAAGAGGACGTCCTAGCAACAGCAGCATCACAGATACCACAGCTGCAAAAAGAAAGGGTGCCAGGTTCTTCCACCGTCTGACGTTCGGTTAGACAATCTTGGTCATAGCCAAATTAAAACCGACCAAACGCATGAAGTGCAAGAGACCTGGGCCACGTGATGGCTTCCGGCCACCATAGACGCGGACCTGTGGAGGGTGAGTAATGGGCTAGCTCGCCGTCTTTCCGTCTTATGACGGCAACAGACCGTGTCGACGGCGCGTTCGTGTTCCACGCGCGCCTCAAAGAGATGTCAGCAAGGAGGGACCCGCAAGGGCCGACGCCCATCGGGGCTGCGGATTAACGAAAGAGATAACGAGGCCTCGACACAAGGGCGAAGAAGGAACATGGGTGGTTTTTTGTCAGTAGAAGTCTGACACTCCCTTCCGCTCTGCCCTAGAGCGGGGGGTGTTATTTGATGATTTTCCACTCACCAAAAAAAAAAGGTGAAAGAGACCTGGTGGTAAGCTACAGAGCTTTGTAAAATGCACAAAGTGCAATGTATTCCTATAAGCAGAGAAAGGAAACGATTGTTTCAATTTATTCCACAGTTAATTAATAAAAGCAATTTTATTTAGTCTACTAGCTGTGCCCGCGACTTCGTTCGCGTGGTTGTCGAAAACTAAAATGCGTCGCTTAGACAAAAGTACATTAAAATCATTGCCCTGCGTTAACTTACTCACGCTTTAGAAAATAAGAATAGGGTAATACAAAGCAGGGATGTTGCGGATGTCGATTTTTTGACATCCGCGGATGCGGATGCGGATGCGGAGTTTTGAAGGCTCACATCCGCGGATGCGGATGCGGATGCGAATGCTTAAGATATTATATAAATGAAGTAAAAAAAAAAAAAAAATATTAAAACATTCCCTAGATTAGGTACTTTGTGTCGGTGGTGACATTGTTAATTAACTTTTTCTTTTAAACTAGTTAGGTAATCTATCAATAACGGGAACCAAGCTGAAAAATAAAGAATTTTGTTATAATTATAATAAACTTTACCTACAATAAAACGTATTATCGGTGTAATATAATGTAATTGACCTGAAATTTTAAATTTGAATAAGCTGAGCTTAGGACTAAAGTAGTCTTAGATTAGTGTAACTAATATAAAGTTTTCCCATAAACAATTATTTACACACATTGATCACTGTATCACAATCACAACTCACGACAACACTCGAAATATCAATCTATACCTACGTTATGTAACCTACAGCGCAAACAAACACGTAATGATTTATTTACAAGAAACAAATAATGCACCACAACAAATGCGCCGGATCTTGTCACCAATTTCTTCGCTCCCATTGGTCATTGTCATTTGTCAATAATTGTCACATGCGAAACGGCACGCGCCTGTCGCCGGCCTCGCCCAATTTCTTTCTTGCCGCAACTTGTATGACATTCGCATCCGCATGAATATCCGCATTGATTAATGCGGATGCGAATGCGGATGCGGATGTTCAAATCTATGCGGAAGCTCCGCATTTGCGGATGCGGATTCGAATATTCGCAACATCCCTGATACAAAGCACTGACTATGTCTAAAATTAAAGTTAGATGTATGGATGTTTGTTAATCAACCCCGTCAGAACGGCCGAACGGATCTTGATGAAATTTGAAACAGAGTAGAAGACTGACACTCCTTTCCGCTCTGCCCAGAGCGGGAAGGGTTCTACTGACTAAAAACCACCAATGTTCCTTCAAAGCCCTTGGTGCCGAGGGCGCGGTATCTCTTTCGAACAACCCGCAGCCCCAACGGGACCCACAGCCCTGACGGGTGGTTTAGGTAGCCTGACTTGAGTCGAACAAAATTTGCACTTTATAGTGTAACGACAGTGGTAAAAAATAAACAGGAACTGATTTATAACTTTATTCGGGCAGAGCTTCCCCTTACAACTATTACAATCGAGTGCGACAAGACCGCTAAAATGAGCTTGCAGGGCATTATAAAGCTTTATCCCCACCGGAGGCGTCCGGTAGTTATGGCTTGGCTCAGAGGTTGGCATGGCTGTCGTTGGCGTGGCTCGCTGTCAGGTGGCTGTCAGATGGCTGTCAGATGACTGTCAGTAGGCTGTTGTAACATTCGGCCGTCCTGAAACAATTGCTCCCGCAATGGGAACCAGAAAACAACGATTACAAGTCAGCTCAAAAAAACCAAGTTAAAATGGGACAATAAACTTGATCTCTCAAGAAGATTTATGAAATCTTCGGTGTTCAATTGTTCATCCACACTACTGGTGCTATCAGACATATAAGCATCGCTACGATATAGTCATAAGGAATCAACGGATACTAAGCCTGTAAACCCGTTGTATCATAATTATTTTATGACCTTTTGTACTTCTTAGTTTATGTCAATCATTACCTAACTCCTCAATATCACTTAATGTGGGCCAGAATATAAATCCTCTAACATACAAGAATTAACTTGGCAACAGGCTCGCCCCCTATTGCATGGGACTTAAACTTTACTGTATACTACTATGTGTGTGTACTCATGGGTACACCTCTACCTAACCCTTCGGGCATTACAAGCGTGATGTTATTAGCATTGACCTTGTTGCCGCTAGTAGTCAGCGCCTGGCGTAAATGTGCGTAATCACCGTTTTTTGTAATTTGTAAATCACACTATTATCAGCTATTATTATTTTTCGCCTTGTATCTAAGCTACGTCCCATTTTCTTTCCAGCTATTCAAATTCCAGTAGTAGATAACTCTATCGCTTCTAAATTGCACTGGTACAGAAACCCGGTCTAGGATAAATCGTAAGGCTTATAGGTACCCTGTTGTATTATTAACAGTATTATTAAAACTCCAAATTATGTTTGGTAACCTATTGTCCCCATATTGAGTTGCTTCCTTAAGTTCCGTGAATTGTGCGATTAGTGCCTCCCACACTTCGACCTACTCATTAAACGTAGAATCAGAGACATTAAAAACATGAAACACTTTTCATATAAGAAAAGATAACTAAAAAAACTAAGTTTGCCAACCTATCGTATAAAGAAACTGAAGAAACAATTTAAGTTAACTATAAACCATACCAATATGACACACGCACACACACATGTAGGTACTAACACACATGCTTCTTAGCGTGTCGATGGCAAAACTTCATTACTTTTACACACAACACCATTTAACCCCATCAACACTAGATATTGCTCAACTCATCAACGCTAAGATAATGCTACTCTGGCCCCCAAGATACCTACAGGCGTAGCCTAGTTTCGAGACCTCGGTTTTATCACCATTTTCAAATTAAAATTAAACTTGCTACATGTATTATTAGCGCTAAGTTAGATTAACAAAAATGATTGTAAATAGACTTAATTAATATTATTCTTCTTAGCAAACCTAGGTAGGACACGCAATAGCTGTTAACAGTTAACGTATTTTTAAACTGCTGTTCCGTTACAAACTTCTTGAAATATCTACTCGTAAAGACCTTGCCATGGTCGGAAACAATGTGATCTGAATAAATAATTGCGATCTAAACTAATTGTCACCACAGAATTATTGACAGTACGCGTTGGTTCAGAAACAACGAATTTAGTGAAAGCATGTATCAATATAAACAATATGTACCCACTGGTACTCCTTTTTTTGTTTAGCCAGAAGGGCTCAAACTATCGATATTTACCTACCATTTTCATTGGTTCAGTAGATTTAGAAATTGAATGTCATTGGCCCTTCCTACCGTACCGCTTTCCCGTAAGCACAATGTAAACATGACGTCACATAATAATGTTTAAGTATAAATCGGGTAATTTATATATGGAAACCAGAAATGTTGCTCTTATTTATAAGTTCAGAACTTCGTTCTATAAGCACTTTACGCCTTGGCCAACATCGTCATGATGCATTTTGTAATATTTTCCATCGCGCGAAGTTTGACACAACTAATCGGGTACCGTAAAGGTTTGTTTACGTTACAGGCTACTATCAATACTACAATTATTCACTATAGTTATACTACAATTTATTATTCACTATAGCAAAACAATACAACTTTTTGGCTTTTCATCTTGTCATTGCACTGTACTGAACTAATCGTTAACCTCTAAATGGTACACATTAAACGGCATTCATCAAACGATCTACTTACATAAGGCTGAAGCAAAGGCAGGCATAGAATTTAACTTTAGCTTCGGTTTTGGCTTGCTGGATTTTGCTTGGCTTTTGTTTGTAATATCGAGCAATGCATAGCATAAGATCACGTTTAGTCATTATATCGCGCACTGCAGTACAGTCCGAAATTACATGGACATTTTTACATAACACATTTATACGATAATATCTTCGCAACAACTTCATTAAAAATCATGATTAACACTCTTTCCGACTGGTAACGCGACTAAACTAAAGGACTGGGCGCAAACTACCGTCAATCTGCTTTTATAAAAGATACCTTGCTGCATACGTGTGAATTTCTGTTGGGAAACTAGGATCGTTTATTATAATAATCACATTTTATTTATTTTTTACTTCCTTAACAAGATTTATGTGACTTGCCGCATAAGTCATACCCACATCGTATTATTTTTTGTTAGTTTGATAAACAATCGAGCTATTATTGCAAAGTTACTATTGAACTGTCGTAGGAGCCTATACTACCTCAAATTAGCAACACTATTTGTGGTGGTTCAAACTTCGATTGAAATACTGTTAAAATAAAGTTCTAATCAGCTTGCACTACAAAGCGGTTGTTACGTCTTTCGCTGCGGCCGAATAGTGCGAAATTAGTGGTATTTTGCGATTTACAACAAAACTATTGATTGGACTAAAAAAAAGTAAAACACTGATTTTGTTTACTGCAGTGAATCATATACTTTTACGCATTATAAAACTCGCGTTTTACTCCTGTTGGCCTCATAAATAACTACATAGAACTAGATGGAATAAATTGACGCACTTCGTTTACCTTACTCGAGACGGGAAATTAAGACACATGTATCAACTTAAATTCAACCGGTTGAATGCCATCACATGCTTATTTTACCTATGAAATATGTAAAAATTAACGGTTTCTCATATTTAATTTTAAGATCCTCGTTTGCAATTTGTCAAGAACTTTATGCAATAAGTTTATACCTGTTTGAATATCGACTGACGGTAGCAAGAGATTGCCTAGGAATGCTATAAACCACTGACAATAGTTTGATGAAATTATTGTAGCTATTTATATCTAAAGATTTACTTTGGAGTTGTTGGATAATCTAATGCGCACTTGAACTAAATAAAATATGTACATCTTAAGTTCTCAATTCCTTAGTACACAACTAGTAAAACCATTTTTGTACCGAGATAATATACTGATTAACTGACTATGATTAGATTTACTTATCGGGCCTACCAAATTACCTAATTTTGTCTACGATTGGCATAATTATTATCAACACATAGGGCACTTCATTGTAAAACACATTTGGCTAATATATTTGGCTAATGGCATTTGGCTAATATTTTGCAAATATCTGTTAGCTGGCATGTTAACTGACCTTGTTATTTATGCATGGTTCCTGGCAGCTCTCAGCGTGAAGTAGGACGGTTCCTCCCTTCCATGTCCTTGGGCTCGCTGTTGACGACCTTGAGGTAGCCTTCATTTACCGTAGCAGCGTTACTGGCAGAGAAATGGATACTTCTTGTAACTCGAAGTGTCTCACAGGTGGTTACTGGCCGCAGTCTTCGTTTTCAGGGTCAAATTATGGAATCAATGATGCGGTACTGAGGGCAGGCGCTTCGTGTTCCATCCAGATCGTAGACTGCTTTTTCAATTTGTGCCTTGTGATTCTGGGATGGGCGACTCTTCAATATTTTCCTTGTAGGCGGTGTGCATCAACGTTCTTCGTTTGAATTTTCAGACCTCGTCCTTTGTACTTGGTGACCGTTGACTTTTAAATGTATCAGAGCGTCGTTTAATCGTAGGTTTATTGTTTTCGATACCACTTCTGAGTGTAACGACAGTGGTAAAAAATAAACAGGAACTGATTTATAACTTTATTCGGGCAGAGCTTCCCCTTACAACTATTACAATCGAGTGCGACAAGACCGCTAAAATGAGCTTGCAGGGCATTATAAAGCTTTATCCCCACCGGAGGCGTCCGGTAGTTATGGCTTGGCTCAGAGGTTGGCATGGCTGTCGTTGGCGTGGCTCGCTGTCAGGTGGCTGTCAGATGGCTGTCAGATGACTGTCAGTAGGCTGTTGTAACAATAGCTTAATATTTCACAAACGAATCCCTTGATCCGAAGTGTTTGAGCAAACTCACAATCTTTTTCAAAGACCTATCTAACGACACCCCACACTATGGACTTCGCAAGAAAAACATCCCCTCTTTTAAGTGTATCCTAAAAAACTATTTTTTGCGGGATTTTATTTTACGGCGTAATTCATCTGTATATATTCATGCTAACTTACAGCTTCCTAGTACTACGCTAGTATTATAATATTATCTGTGACCGGGATAAATGAACAACGCCATCTATCGAAGACGAAGATAAACTGCTAAAATTTAATGCATGGAAAGCGATCAATCACACTATAGGGTTTAGGCTATGTAGACTTTGAAAGCAGCGTCATTTAGACTACCTATCTGATCTACAGAGTACCTATAGCTATCATAACTTTTTTAAAGTTAGCATTTATTAATAAGTACCATATGCGTTTAATAGATGTCGTTACATGTCTCATTCTTGATCATATTCAGAAGTTCTTCTTGAAAACTGTAAATTCAAATATCTTTTGATAGAGAGCACCGATTAAGATGAAACAAAGACTAAGTAATACCCCAAGTTACGCACAATATTTATATAAAATAGTTACCTACATTAGTTTAGTAAATTTCATGTGATGCTTAGTCATCGAAACAGACAAACAGATAAACAGACAAACAGATAAACAGACAAACAGATAAACAGACAAAAATTCCAAAAATGCTGGAAATGAGTTCTGTTGGTTATACTATAACACCCGGACTATTTTTTTTTTTTAATATTTTCAATGTACAAAAATATTTTGTCTACAGATTTATTATATTGTATAGATTTTGCATAATGTCCCAAAAATGCATCAACTTGATTTTATGATTAAAAACCTATAAAATATTAAAAGTTATTTTTTTAATTATTTTTTCCGTTTTTCACAGCTTTTATAGAATCGAAACCAATTTTTTCCAATTAAATTAATTAAATCATGCATTTAAGGGTTAAACGAAAAATAAACTAATATTGCGCAAGATACTGACGAAATAAGTAGGTGTTTTGAACATGTGTGTACCGGTAGTCGGTCCCCGTGGTCCCGTGCTCTATTTTAGTTCAAACTAATATTCCTAAACGATCTGTTGAATGACTGCCTAGTTGGTCTAGTAGTCGCAATCACAAGGCAGGCTCTCCTGGATTCGTATCCCAGGTCGGGCAAAATTATATTGGGTTTTTCCATCAGCAATGCCTTAGAAGCGCTCACGTAGTCTGGATTTGTGCCCGGTTGATGGCAATAGGCTCACCCCTAGTGGCACTTAAAAATAACTGGCGAAATATGGGTGTACTATTAGGTATAACACCTCTGCCTAACCTCTAGGTAATTACAGGCGTGATGTTTTGTTATGTTGTGATCTAATTAAAATTCACGTATCAAAATAATACATATTTACCGACGTATTTAGCACCTAAAACGGGTCATAGTCATAAAGATAGTTAAATCATTTTCTATAGGTTTTGTTTACTTTTGAAGTGTGAACTACAAACTGTGTGATTACAAAGTATGGCGATATGCGCTAGTAGCGTGTTTGGGTCAAAGATCACATCATAGGTGTCAAGTAAATAATAATATTTGTCGGACAAGAGAGAATTCCGTCATGCGGGTATCCAGGATGGCTGCATACTGATAGTATCAATGAGGCGGGAAGTACACCCAGTGGTACTAATCAGCAAGTCTACCTGACAAACGTAAAGAAATTGTCCCCATTCAGAAACGGAAGTATGGACATCGGTGGATTTTGATGCTATTATTAAAATTCAGTTGACTTGTAACAGACCGCTATTAGTGTCTTCTATGGAAGGATTAAGGGACTAAAATATAGTCTACCTAAACGATAGATATACATATGGAACGTAATGAAAATCCAATATTTATCCTGGTACATGTACCACATAAAATTGTTGATTGATCTCATAGGGGTAGGCAGAAACTACATTTATGTTAGCAGAACATCACGATCCTTACACTCCCTGACATTCTTGTATATAAATATTTTTATAGATTGTACAAGTTACCCACATTAGGTAGGCAGGTAGAGGCACAATGCAGTAGTCCAGCCTATCTGCATGTACACACGGCTACACATCAAGCTATACAAAACCAGTATATTCTGATCGTTCATTGTGCGAAAAGATCTAGTAAAGTGAGGCCAAGATTAAGAGGAAATGCGAGTGCTGTCTCTTTCTACTATCGCTGTCTCTCTCCGTCCTCCTGCCCTCAAATTCGTGCGATAAGGACAACTGTAGAAAAAAGTTAGAATTCGAGGTTTGGCTCTCGCCTATTTCCTCCTCCAATATTGAACCAATTTAAAAGATATTTTAGACAATGAATAAGGAGGTTATATACTACGCCGCTATGTTTTTCTTTATTCGTTAATAGTTGTCAAATTTGTACACTAGGACTCTGTTAACAGCGATCTAAACAAGCAATTTTGAGCATTTTTTGAGGGTTCTAGTGCTTATAAAAATAATTTATCACCAAAAAGGAAAACATAGGGGCATAGAAATAGTTAATATTTATTATTCTGTAAAAAAACCATTGCTCTAGAGTCATTAACCAAAAAGAAAACAGGCGAGAGCGTTTGTATGGAGAAAAGACCACTCGCGTTTCCTCTTAACTGGTTTTGTATAGCTTGATGTGTGGCGTGTGTACAATGGCAATGTAAGTAACTGCATTTAATCAATATTAATTTTCCTGTTGCAACGAAAGCAACGAGCGTAGAGCCCAAACAGGATTCACAAGACGACCTGTGCATATTGAAATCATGAATAAAGAGGATATCCGAAACCTACAAGTTGTCTTCTCAAATTAAATAAGCCCTCTTTAAGGTTGATGTTCCAGGGTAGCCCGCGAAATTCAAATTTTCTTAAGGACGCATTTACGATTGATAAGTCAAATCATTACTTTTTTAAACAAAAGTATGTTTATTAAATACAATGCTTTGTATTTTTAAAATGCTTTTGCTGCTTATTGTAGGTAGATGTACAAGGTACAATTCTTAACTATAAATATAATTTTAGATATGTCCAGTTTCTCAATAAATGTACCGAAGTGAAAAATTTTTACTTCGGTACATTTATTGAGAAACTGGACATTTTAAGTTTTTTGCAATTTGCAGGCCAGTAATAGGTTGTATTTTCTTAATTTAATTTCGCGGGCGGGTTGGAGGATTCACCTTAAGAAAAAGAGTTTTATTTTATAAAAAATTTGGCAGAAGCCAATAGTTCTTGTGCTAGATACCTTTAAGTTTAAAAAATAAAGTTTTTTTTTTTTATTGTAGTGATTGGCCCTAAAAATCGACTAAAAACATTTTTGTCACTTGTTCACAGCTGATCAAAGCGTTTCATATTTGAGAAATGGGATATTGTAAGCATAGTAATGCTGCTATCTCTGTTTCTCCATAGCTTGATTCGTTATGTCATCCTGCTGTCAGATCATTATTGATGGACATCACTTTGTTTTGGTTTTGGGGAAAAACATGATCGTAAATAATAACGCTCAGAGAATAACAAATATTTGTGTTTGATAATAAAGATACCCACAACAATCAGAATATAGTTCCGAGAGAACCATGGCTACTATGGTTAAGGAGAAACGTAGAGATGTAAGTTAGAATAATGTTCAAAACACAATCCTTTGTCTTTCCATTTGCGCAGCAAAACATTCTGATTGCTAGGAATGTGTTACTTATTAAGTGGTATCTGCATGTCTGTGATTCTATATTACATGAATATAGTTTGTTGATGAATATTACAACAGCTACAGGTGCTTTTCTGACTGTGTAAAAGCTCAAGAGTTTTCATCATAATATTATTATTATGCCACAGTTTTAGATGAAAGTCTAATTTCTTGCCAGCTGATTGCGCCTAAGACAACCGACTGACCAGCCTACCGCTTATTTTTCATTCAAGTCTTACAATCATACTTAAATACTTGTAGGTAACAAATTGGGTTACCTCGATTTTTATTTGCTAATGTGTCAATCAGCTGTGTTCAGATGACTAATACCTCTTATCGTTTGTTGATATTTTGTAACTCAATCTCAACAGCAGGCATGAGAATTGATTACTCATTGACAGAAAGTAAGGCAAATTATATTTTTTCCTAGCCTTCTATGTTTCACTCCTGGGCTCTGTCCTTCCATATCCCGCGAATCCGCACTTCCTCCTTCCAGTTCAGAACAAGCCTGTCTAGTTCATCTCGCCATCTCCTCCGTGGCCTGCCAAGACCCGGCCTTGGTCTTGGCCCGGCCAGGGTGCCAGTTCCTTGCCATTTCGGCCCCCAGTTTGTCTGGAACGTGGCATACATATCCTGCCCAATTCCCATTTGAGTTGGACAGGCTTTTGAGCCACGTCAGCTATTTTTGTTTTGGAACACGGTATTTTGTTTCGAACATGACTTGTTAGTTTAACACCTATTATACTGCACTCTATTGTTTGTTGGGAAACCCTGAGTTTGTTCTTCTGGATGTTAGTCAAAGGCTAATAATATAGTTTAATTTCCATGGAAATTAGAATTTACTACAGGAATATTTACTAAGTCTTCTGTTGATCCCATGATTTTGTGTGAACTTGGCTGGTTTTTCTCACATTTTGTATAAGTACAGAAATGTAATGAAAAAATAAAACAAATCATTTTCATGAAATATTTATTACTTCCCAGAAAAAGAGATCAAAAGAGAGAAATAGTGCTACAAGAGAACTATCACCAGTTACCATAGAACCTCCACTTCTTGAGGAATTGGTTCACATCACTGAAACCACCAGTGGTATTGAAACGTCTAAGACTGATACAATAGAGTCAAATACTCAAGCAGATGAAGTTATTGAAGAAGCTGAAACCAGTAATATAAGTATAGAAATAATAGAACATTCTGAAGAGACTAATAGTGAACAAATTATAGAAACAAATATACATACACATGAAGGTATAGCACAACCTAGCTGTACTGTGAACCAGACTGAACATATCAACAAAACACCACGGTTTGCTGAATTAGATAATAAATCAAGAGTTTCTACCAAAGAGGTACCTTCAAGTATTGAAGGTAGTTACAAAGAATTGAGTAAGCAACTAGAAAGGATAGCAATACCAAATGAGGCTACAGAAATTACTGAAAACAGAGAATATGAGCTGGTACATCCTGATGCTTATCTGCATAAAGAGCAGGAAGCACATGAAACTTCTTTTGAATGTGTAGAAGATATAATGCCATCAGCACCATGCTTTGATGAAGTACCTCAAACAGCAGTTCAATATGAAGAAGTAGCTGTAGAAAGCAAGCCTAAAATAAAATGCATGTCTCTAGAAGATGCAATAAAACTGTGTGGAGGGAAAGAGATGGAAGAAGTCAGGCTTATGAGTGAAAGAGAGGAGGAGATGGTGGAAGCAGGACCTTTAAGTGGACCAGAGCATCCACTTGTTGATTTGTTGACCACATTCAGGCATGTATTAAAAGTATTTGAAGAACATTTTCTGTAAGAGTAGAATCAAAGATCGCGGGCGAATTGAGAAACTTCGCCTTTTTGAAGTCTGTTAAAAATACGACTGTGTTGGAAAAAGTTACTATTAAGTCTTTCCATTTTTCTAAAGAAACTGCCCCATCCATCTTTATTCTGTGATGGTACTTTGGCACTTGTTAGTTCCTAGTTACAGGCAATAAACCACGTGAACACTTAACAGTATTGCAAACCCAACCCAGCAACATCACATTACATCATCAATATTACCTATCTTTCTTTCCAGATCATCACTAATAGCAGTAGAACGCGAAAGAATAGCACTCGCTCGCGGCTTTGCAGAAGAAGAGAAAAGAAGAGCCACTCTTTGGAAGATAGAGAAACGTTACGTGAATCTTTCAGAGAAATGCAAGTGTGGGCTTGATATACACTTGAGAGCGAGCTACGAGCACGCAGAGTTGCTTAAAGAGAGGTTACCCGTTGCTAAGTTGAGGCTGGAGAGTCTACTGATGGATGTGCAGGACTCTTATTGTCATCATCAGCATGCGGCTCTGTTGGCGCATTGTCAGGTATTTTTATTTTATTTTGGACTAGGTGTTGCCAGCGGCTTCACCCGCTACAACTCGAAAATTATCCCACGGGAAGATAAAATCTTGATAAAAACTATCCTATGTGTTAATCCAGGTTATAAACTATCTGTGTACCAAATTTTATCCAAATCCGTTCAGAAGTTTTTGCCTGAAAGAGTAATAAACATCCATCCATCTATACATACATACCTACAAACTTTCGAGTTTATAATATTAGTAGGATGATAGATTGATAGCAAGAATATTTTCGTTGTAAAAGTAGGTTTGCGGAGCGAACATGGCAAGAGTCGCACAGCATTGGGCCCGTGGCCTGAAGGCTAACAAAATAAATTGGAGTACTAATAGCAGTAATAGAAGAATTACGAATTACCTTACAAAAAATAGTACTTATTAATTACTTTTCTTTCCAGATAGAAGAACTAATATCAGAGACAATACAAAGCAACAAGAACATTATACGGGAAGCTTTATCTTTAGTGTTACAAGCGCTGCGTCTAAGCGACAATGCGCCTGAAGCGCTCGCCAGCGCGCTGCAGCGCTGGGCCGCAGCGCTTTCAGCCGCTTTACTCGACAACCGCGACCTGAGGCAGCTACTGTTTCTTATGCATCATCTGTTCAAGTAAGGAACTTAGCATTTTTTTTTTACTTATCTCAGTTGTAAACACCCCTTTATGACAATTGGCTCTGATTTGTTCTGTCTCCTACTGATCTGAAGGGAAAGTGGAAGCTACGTTTTTATTCCTCTGCTATTCTTTTCTGATTAAGGAGCTCGTGGCTTAATAAGAACTGCCACTCGGGTCGATCTTTAGGTATAGCTGTGCTTGCCTAGGTTGGTCTGTGGATGGGTGACCGCCCGACATACCGAGTTTCCTCCGTGCCTCGGAAAGCACGTTAAGCTGTTGGTCCCGGCTGCCATATAATTATATCTGCCACAAATCTGGGAAGAGAGATGCAGCGACCTGCAATTACGTTATTGAAGTTACAGCCAATATTCGTAAAACTTTAATCCCTCTATCAAGAATTTTCATTAATTGGTCGTCCTGTCCTGTCAGGGATTTCACGCTAGTGACGAGGTGTTATAAATGTCAGCAGTATGGCCATGCAGCAAAATCTTGCAGAGAGCTCAATTCTACGTGTGGTCATTGTGGTGAAGTAGGTCATGTAATGTCCGAATGCACGAAGAAAACAGAGACTCCGAAATGTGCAACATGTTCACGTTTCAAAAAACCCAGTGCCCATAAAACCGGAGACGCCGAATGTCCTGCCAGGAAAATAGCCGAGCACCGAAATATCAACTCCATAGATTATGAGGGCGCGTAGTGCGTCTTTCAAAACCAGACATCTATATTATTATATTTTTTGGTGACTCAACAATACCTGTGTGAGACCACTACGCGGCCTTACTTATTATTTTATCGATTTGTCTATGTACGCAAATTCTCGACCGCTACACAACTGCCATGAAAATGATAAATTAAGCAATTTTTATTTGATCCAGTAAATCATGTTTACGAGTACAAAAACCGCTGATACTAATGTTATTGCGTAATTGTGAATTGAAATAGCATTTGTTTACATGCTAAAAGACATTTTTTGTGTTTGTTTTAATGTAATAGAGTTTTAAGTAATTTAGGTACCTAGATTAGATATTAGTATCGTTATAAAGTAACAAGTTATTTTAGTATGAAAATGTTAAATATTGATTAGAAATCTGTTGTCCAATTAGTTATATGTAGTATTAGAAGCCATATCGCCTGTGATACAGGTTTATTCTAGTACAGGCATCGACATTTTTTATTCCTATATTATTTCTAAGATTTATAATATTGTAATTTAGCAATTTTTACTTTTGAATAAAATTTTATTATTATTATTATTATTATTATATGGATCTTTGGCAGTCGTTACAGGTAGCCAGTGACCTGAAATTCTGACATCCAGTCTTACCAAAGGGTATCCAGTATTACCTAGTATTAACTGGGTTGTGGGGGTCAGATAGGCAGTCGCTCCATGTTAAATATTGGTATTCAGCTGCATCCGGTTAGACTGGAAGCCGACCCCAATATAGTTGGGAAAAGGCTAGGGAGATGATTCTTTTCTGATTAATTTCATTGCGGGATCCAAGACTGTTATATTGTTTCCCAAAATATCTCGGTGTTACTCTGGACAGGTCGCTTACATTCGGCAAGAACTGCAATAATATCAAGCAGAAGGTGCACTCCCGCAACAGTCTTTTACAGCGACTAGTTTAGTCAAAGTGGGGTGCTTCGCCAGACGTTATGCGGACTACTGGACTGGCGCTATCCTTCTCTGCGGGTGAATTTGCATGCCCCGTGTGGAGTCGATCAGCCCATGCAAAGTTAGTGGATACAGCACTGAATGAAACGTGCCGGATAATCACTGGCTGCCTCAAGCCGACCCCGGTACAGATGCTGTATCCATTGGCAGGCATAGCGCCACCAGTAGTTCGCAGAGTGGTGGCGAGCTCTAGTGAAAGAACCAAAATGGTCTCCGACGCTAGACACCCTCTGCACAGTAACATCATAGTTCCGCAAAGGCTGAAAAGCCGCAACAGCTTCATGAAGTGTGTACCCCCGCTCACTGGCGAACGCCCTAAGGAAAGACTTAAGTTGTGGCGAGATAGTGTTGCCTTACCGAATCCATTTGTGCCACTTGCCGAAAATCTCCCACCTGGACACGAGTTGCCATGGTTAACCTGGAAGTCTCTAAACAGACTCCGGACACAGGTAGGCCGAAGCAAGGAAAACCTGTTCAGGTGGAGATTCATAGACGACTCTGCCCTGGAGTGTAAATGTGGTCTTGCCCCACAGACTATGGAGCACTTGATATCGTGTCCAGCCTGTCCTGCTACTTACACATCACAGGAGTTGATGGAGGCTACTGAAAGTGCCGAACTCGTCGCCAAATTTTGGGCCGACTCAATTTAAATTGTCATCGACACGCTAAGAAGAAGATATTGTTTCTCTGGGACTAATGCACTTTATTGTATCTGCACTTTTCTGGTGGTCGCCACTTTTGATTCTAGCTTCCAGAAGTTGTAGTGGTTTGGAAGCAGTGTGGTGGGCTTCTCCTAATTATAATAAAAAACACATATTGACTCATAGGTCGATTGCAAAGGTCGTTTCTCTATCGTCTATATGTTAATATCCAGGCAGTCCCGTTCGGTCCAGTGGGCTTCCCTGGTGATACACCTCAACGTAGACGGCGTGTCTCCCTGGCGTATACTCGCTCTGCTCTCCTTGTTGCTCGCACGGCCCCGCACTGACACCGCGCTCGAGTGCACTGAAGGTAATAATCAACTTACACTTAGGCCCAGCCACGACTTAATGCTCCTAAGTCGGGGCCGCTTAGGAGCATTCAGTCGTGGGTTCGCACCCAGGCAGAAGCATTACTTTGTGTTATTTATTTCATCACCACTGCTCTCAAAACGGCGAAGAAAAATATTGTGAGGAACTGAAACAAATGTGTCAAAACCAAAAATTCGAAGCCTTGTGACATCTACCATCTACCCGAACTTTACCCGCGTGATGGATTATAGCCCATTCCCTCTCATAGAGAAAAGAGGCTGTGTCCCAGCAGTGGGAACATATGATGATTATGCAACTAATAGTAACACGTTATTACATTACAAGTGAGTATGGTACTGCCTTCTCAGTACTCTTTCTTTGTAACTTGATAACCTCCCGTACAGAGGCCGAGGAAGCGTGGGAGGAGGTGGACAAGCATGGCGGCGGTGGCGCCGTGAGCGAGGGTACGCTGCGTGAGCGCGACCTGCTGGCGCTGCTGGCTGCCTTCCCGCTCAGGGACCTGGTGGCGCGGCTCGTGCTCTTCACACATGCTGTAAGTTTTAGACGGGCCCTGTATAGAAAAATAATTTGGGCCCCAAAAGAAAGTAAAGATTTTTCATATTTTGAATTTCGTAATTTTTGAAGTGAACTTAGGCACATTGTGTGAATTTTTATGGTTTCTCGGAAAATACGACCTAAGAGTTTGAGTGTGATTATGGATACTTTTTAAGAATTTTTGCTTTCACACGTTCGGGGCCCCTGGAGCCCGGGGGACTCGTATCACTACGATACGGCTGGTACAGCGCGGCAGCGGTAGCTATGCCCCTGATTTTGTGCCTATCAAGTCGACCTGTGAAACAGATTTGGTGCTTGGCAGGTTATTTGGATATACATACATACATTCACGTCCTTTACCAATGGGTGTAAGCAGAAACCACAGAACGCCTTGCTACGATTTTTACACACTCCGTTTGCCGCGTCCAAATTCAAACATATGGATATATTCCTTAGGAATTGGCACTATAAACTGAATAGAACCGGATCGATGGAGGAGGAGGCTTTTGCCCAGCAGTGGTACATTACACGCTCAATATAATAAAACAACAATAACACTGGTTAGTGATGGTTTCTACCAAGTTGCGCCACAACTCCCAGTTCTCCATTTTCCGTCAGTCAGTGTGAATCTAACGACTACCCACACAAGAATACCCCCTTATTTTTCTCACACGAAAAGGGGGGGGGGGAACATTCCATGTCATGATTCGCAAAAACAACTGCATGTTCATCTGAATTCGTCAGGACATCCGGCGCGCGCGTCCCAACGAGTGGGGCGAGTCCGTGGGAGGGCGCGGCGTCGTGCAGGCGTGCTGCGGCGTGCGCGTGCTGCTGCACGTGCTGCAGCGTGCAGTGCGCGCGCACAGCGGGTACGTGCGGCTGCATCACACGCTGCGGGGTCTGGCCGCGAGGGCGCTGCACGCGCTCGCCTGTCTACATCTTACTTCTAGGTAGGTTAACCGTGGAAAGAGATATCATATTTATCTTTGCAGAGTTAACTTGAGTGTTGGTCAAAAATAAACTCATTAATATGCATGGGTAAAACATTCACATAAACATAATATCACGCCTATATTACCCGCGGGGTTAGCCAAAGGTGTACCTATTAGTTACCCATATTTCGCCACTTATGTTAAGTCCAATGTCATAGGGTATGAGCCTATTTCCTACTACCGGTCACAAATCTAGATAACGTGGCTGCTACTTAGAGTCAACACTGCAAAAATGCATTCATTGGGAGCCGTAGCTTTTGTACACACATTCACATTTTTTCCCCATGGGGGTGTAGACAGAAACCACAGATCACCACTTGCTAGTGGTCTGTGGTATGGACATACCCCTTTTGTTTGTTCCACGTTCATACATTTGGTAATTCATGCTACACGTCTATATATATAAAAGAAAGTCGTGTTAGTTACACTATTTATAACTTAAGAACGGCTGGACAGATTTAGCTGAAAATTGGTAGGGAGGTAGCTAAGAACCAGGAGAAGGACATAGGATATTTTTATGTTTTTTTTTGCCTCTAAGGCGGAGCCGGACAAAGTTCGCCGGGTCAGCTAGTTTATACTAAACATATTAATTGAATGCATTTTTTTCAAACTCTAGATCATTCTACGCCCCTGAGTTAGAAGACAAGATATCGGCGGAACTGGAAGCATCATTCTCAGCCGGGTTCAATCTGTTTGAAGCACAGGAATTAGATAAACTGCCAGCGACGTTACTCGCTGACAACACTGTTAAGGACTACTGCATATCCATTATTATTGGGTTACATGGTATGTAGTGTTTAGATTATAAGTATTTTTAGCTTCTTCTAACACCGAGATGTGTTTCTTTCACTTCTTTTCACCAGCTATTTCACCACCCGTCGGGGCTGTGGATTATCGAAAGGTTAACGCGGCTCCGACACAAGGGCGAAGAAGGAACATGGGTTTGGTTTTTAGTCAGTAGAAGTCTGACACTCCCCTTCGCTTTGCCCAAGAGCGGGGAGGGTTATTCGATGATTTTCCACCGACCAAAAAAAAAAAAAAAAGCTATTTCACCAGGCAGTGGTGTGAGACGAGCATTTGAGAATCGTTTAATAAAAACCGCGCGGATGCAGCTGAATACCAGTATTTTTTTATGGAGCGACTGCCTATCTGACCTTCGAAACTCAGACTAGTTGTCAGACTTTCGGTCTGCCTATCTGTACAGACTGTCAAATATCTACAAATATCATTCGCGGCAAACGGCTTAACGTGCTTTTCGAGTGACGGGGGACACTCGCTATGTATTTGGCGGTCACCCATTCACAGAACAACTCTATCAAGTCAGGTCAACAGTCAGTCAACTTTTTCGTTCGCTGTCACTTGATCTATAAGTTTTTACGGCCTGGCTGGACGTCTTACACTCAAGGTATCCACAGGATTGTCAGAAGCCAGAGCCTTATAGGTTGCCCTGCGAGATGCCATGCAGATGAAAAAGTATGTATTTCTTAAATGACTAGTTTTTCTCCCAACAGACACATCTCCAAAACAGCTAGAGCTGCTGTCAATAGAGCTGCCAGTGTTACCATGTGACGTGCGCATACACATCATAGCGCAGGCCGTCGTCGATCGCACGCAAGACCACGAGCTCGCCAGGATTGTGCTAGAGTTCTTGTTACAGGTAATATTGCTTGTGTTATTTAGAGAATACCTAAAACACAGTACATCCACATTTAGGGCGCACTCCACCAAAGCGGAGATGTGTGCGGTTTGCTGTCGACCAATCACAGGAAGATGTAACTGTGATTGGTCGACAGCATATGCAATATGTTTTGGTGCCTTATAATAAAGGCAAGGGCCTATTGCCATCAACCGTGCACAGATCCCGGCTGCTACTCATAAATTC
Source organism: Diarsia mendica (assembly GCA_949316265.1). Taxonomy (NCBI): domain Eukaryota; kingdom Metazoa; phylum Arthropoda; class Insecta; order Lepidoptera; family Noctuidae; genus Diarsia; species Diarsia mendica. The sequence continues at coordinate 4,065,068 of OX438917.1, forward strand.
TTGATGGGAAACCCCTATAGGTACCTGTTGGTTCAAAATTTGGGAATTGAAACTAGGACCTCGTTCTCAGCGTTTGAGACCACGATACAATAAAAATCACAAGATAATAATAGGGGATCGGACAAAAAAAAACTAATTAGTTCGTCAGATAGATTTCCAAAAATTATTGGACACGTATTTTTTCTTTTTTCAAATAAACTTAAAATGAAGGCGATACAGTGCTTCGAAAACTCGTGTGACGTCATATGATAGTACATTTTGACGACACAAGTGACTTTTCAAGTTCCACTCCAAGATCTTTGACGCGTTTTATCTTCGTATTTTTTTATTGATTTGATAAAACAAAAAACACGTATTCAATATTTTTCGATAATCTAGCTTACGGACTAAACAGAATCATTTTATTTTGACCCAGTTCGATCCCCTATTGTCAAATTAACTAAATTTCGAAATTAAATTAAAGTATAAATAATTTTGTGACTGAAATGAAGAATGAGACAAAATAGAGAAGGATTGAGATTTTATGTTCACCTTCTTCTTTATCGTGTGGTAAAGGCCTAACCTGGTGTCAGAGTCTTAATGCCGCCCTTCTACCTTGGCTTTACATGTCGTCGAGAATTATCTCAGGCATGCTGGTTTCCTCACGATGTTTTCCTTCAGTAGTATTCAAAGCATACCGTTTATTTTATGAATTTCCCTTACAGACTGGACTGAAACGTAAATCAGTGACATGTAAAGGTATGTGTGACGCGACTGCGCGGGAGTGCGTCGGTCGAGTGCTTGCCGCGCACGCCTACTTACACTCTACAGCGCTGCATATACTTGCTGATCTGAATATTGGTAAGTGGAGGAAAGGAATCTGATACAGTCAGCAGAGATCGTTTTAACAAAAATATTGTGGTATGCGCAATGTGGAAATAAAAGCAAAACGGGCTGAGTGATTGCAAAAGTGTCGTTCACGAAACAACTTTGTCCCATAATGTTGAAAAATGTCAAAGTAGTTCAAACTTGATGAGCTGAATGCAGCTCTCTCTCTATATGCCGTTCCAAAAAAAAAAGGTCTGTTTGTTCCGGCTAATGCTGATAACGGAGTGTTTACTGACTGATTTAACTGATGTTTTATGGAGTAACAACATCAACGTCTCAATTCTCGAAGAACTAAATATAAAACAACGTCTTTCTTCCATCGTTCAAGGCCGTATTCTCACTTTCTTTGGACATATTACACGTCGAGAGGACACGTCTGTGGAGCGACTCGTGGTCCAGGGCAAAACCGAGGGCACGAGGGCGCGCGGTAGATCACCAATGCGCTGGACCGACCAAATCAAAAATGCACTAAATGGTCCGCTCCACGAATGCACGAGGCAAGCAACAGTGCGAGAGGAATGGCGTCGAATTGTTAAGCTTGCCACCACCCCTGTCATGACGACCACGACCACTCTGCCAAGAGTGTGACGACAGAGAAGAAGAATAAGGAGTAACACAAAACAACAGTCTACTTGCAAATAAATTACGTCCCTTGAAATTTTTTGCCGATTCAAATTGGGATGTTTTATTTTAAGAATAACTTTAAGCGGACGAAATCGCGAGCAACAGCTAGTTCATTAATATTCTCCTTTCAGTGGAAACTCTAGACCCATCTTCCGTGAAGACCCTGAACGTTCACAAATGGCGTCCGAGCTGCATGGAGATACAAGCGCTACTGGATGACTGGGCGCGGCGCTGCCAACAGTTCCTGCAGCATCTGCTACTGGAGCTGGATTATACGCCTTATACGTAAGTTCTTTTAAGTAAAAATTAAATTAGCTCCTAAATAAACTACGGTGATTCACCCCCAAATTTTTGATGGTCTATATTTTATGGAGTTTCATTAGCTGGTTTAAATTGACCGTATGCGATACCATTGGGCTTACAATCGAGATAAATCTTCTATCTCGTGTTTTTTTTTTTCTCGTATATATTTTTTTAATATTTTAGTTTTTTTTTTAAATAGAATATCTTCTTCTTCTTCTTCCTGCCCTTATCCCATGTCATTTGGGGTCGGCGCAACACGTTGTTTTCTTCCATTCTGCCCTGTTAGTCGTCACGTTATCATTTATTCCTTTTTCCTTCATATCACCCCTCACACACTCCATCCATCTTTTCTTTGGTCTTCCTCTCCCTCTCCATCCATCCACATTTATATTCATAACTTTTTTAGTCACATGTGATTCATCCCTCCTCATCACATGCCCATACCACGACAGTCGATTCCCTTTTAACTTTTCTGTAATTGGCGCAACTTTTAAACTTCCTCTGATATACTCGTTCCTTACTTTATCCATTCTGGTAACACCACACATCCACCTCAACATTCTCATCTCCGCAACATGCAACCTTTTTTCATCCATCTTCTTCACAGCCCAACATTCCGATCCATGCAGTACGACAGGCCTAATCACGGACTTGTATATTTTCCCCTTTAACTTGAGGGGCATCCGCGGGTCGCAAGTTGTTCCAGTGGCCTGTCGCCATTTCATCCATCCTGAATTGATCCGGTGCGTTACGTCCCGGTCTACATCGCCATCTCCTTGGACAAGCGACCCAAGGTACCGAAAATCGCAGCAGATCGGTATGGGCGTTCCGGCAAGGGTTATAGACCCAGGACTGGAGAGACCGCCGAAATCACAAAACAAGTATTCCGTTTTGGTTCTACTTAGTTTCAGGCCATCTTCAAAAACAAAGGTGATGTGCTGGAGTGCAATAATTATAGAGGAATAAAGCTAATGTCACATACTATGAAAGCATGGGAGAAAGTTGTTGAAAGGAGACTGAGAGAAGAGAGTGAGATCTCACGGAACCAATTCGGTTTTATGCCTGGTCGGGGAACGACGGATGCCATCTTTGCTATCCGCCAGCTATGCGAGAAATACAGAGGTGCGCATAAAAACTTGCACATGGTGTTCGTCGACCTCGAAAAGGCATACGACCGAGTACCCCGTGAGGTTCTGTGGTGGGCTCTTAAGGAGAAAGGTGTGCCTGGGAAGTATGTGCAGTTGATCCGGGCGATGTACAGTCGATGTAGAACCCAAGTACGGTCTGCAGCGGGCACTACCGGCGACTTCAATGTGGCAGTTGGCTTACACCAAGGGTCGGCTCTAAGCCCTTACCTCTTAAAATAGAATATCTTAAATAAACAAATAAACTGCATGTATTTATATTGAACTAAAAAAATCTGATTAAGCTGTTAAGCGGCTTCTTACCTTTGCTTCTCCTTCAACCTAATTAAAACATTATTCTAACAACTCATGGCAAAAATACTTTTCACTCTTATTATTTTATTTCTTCAAAAGTGTATCAACAAACGTCATTTTAAAAGCGTGGGCATTTATTACTGCAGTTCACTCACCTCCAAAACATCTTCACCTGCGATTCGGGTGTGAATATCACCTCAACTGCAATGACAAAGTTTCCCCACTTGTATTGTTGTTGTCTTGTATTGTGTTCTTGTAATGCCCAGCATTATCTGACCTCTCGCATAAATAAGAGAGCAAGTGGTGTGAGAAGAGGCACTGACTGTACCATTTCCCTCCCTAGTGGCCTCCCCCTAGACGTGCAGCTAACAATAGGCACCTGGCTGTGCACGTGGGTGCAGCCGCTGGCCAGCACACCGGAGTGGTGCTGGAGTGTACTGCGGCGCCTGCGTCTGCACCGCGCGACCTGGCACCTGCCGCCTGATGCGCCCGCGCCCCATAACGAGCCGACTGATCTGTTTGGGACCGCGTATGCGTTGTATGCGACCTCGTATGGACATTGTATACCGGTGGTGAGTTTTAAATAGTGATTGTATTTGTAAGCTTTGTCTTATTTTTAATTTTAATAATCGGACGAGTACGTCAGTCAGTACTCGTCTGTTTATTACGGGGCCCCGACTTACGAACTCTAGCCAGTAAAAAGCTCTGGCCAGTAAATATTCAACTTTATCGCTGAAGCCGGTTTTAGGTTCATTGGGTACATTTGTTAGTTTCGGGTAACTTAATGTGCTGGCATTTGTCATCACCATTATCATTTCAGCCATAAGACGTCCACTGCTGGACATAGGCCTCCCCAGGTGTCGCCACATTGACCGGTCCCGTGCTTCTCGCATCCAGTGTATCCCCGCAACCTTCACCAGATCATCGGTCCACCTAGTTTTGCGTTAAGTTATTGTGCGTAGTTGTGCGAAGACGTCGCCACTCCTGAACTTTCCGGCCCCATCGGGCATCCGTTCTGCGAGCAATGTGCCCTGCCCACTGTCACTTAAGTTTAGCAATTCTTCAGGCTATATCGGTAGCCTTGGTTCTCATGCGGATGTCTTCATTTCTGATTCGATCACGCAAGGATACTCTGAGCATGGCCCTCTCCATTGCCCTTTGGGTGACTTTTAGCTTTCTGATGAGGCCCATTGTGAGCTGGTATTTGTAGTCTAGTTGAATGATCAAAAATCTTGGGAGGGTAGACTAAAAGAAGAGAAAAATGTTTTCTATATCAGTCTTTATTGTAATACTTCCTTTTCCAAGTATATTTATTGTTTATTCCCCTCAGATTTGTTCGGAGGGAGTAGCCGCACTTTGCAAGCTAGCCGCTACTCGACCGCGGGACGCAGTGCAGTGCCTGGCAGGAGTCATGCTGGTCATGGCACATTCCCCTGAGTCTGTGGCGTACACTCCCAAGTAAGTGCCAGTATTACATTATTAACAAGACAAGCCTTTGCGAAGCCTAGATGTGTTTAGGCCCTAAACACAAGACCTAAGGACAAGAACAAGAGCCGACTAAACTCCCTAAACTTTAGGGAGTTTAGTCGGCTCTTGTTCTTGTCCCCAGTAAAAGCAATATCTAGGGATAACAGACGTAATTTTTGACGTTTAAAACGTGTTGACTTTTAGGTTTATTTCAATCAAATGTGATCCCGACATGTTGGAAAGGAATTTTGAAAAGATATAACGGGATCCCAATTTCTGAGATATTTTACAAAATTTGGGTCATCTAAAAGGTATCTGGGATTCTTTGGTGTATCGCACAGGTGACGATTAAAGATTGTTAAAATCTTCGATCGTTTGCTTTTTACGATCATGCGATCTCTAAGTCGCTCTCATGCCTTTTTGCAGTCGTTTATGCTACCTTTCTTATCCGGATTATGCATGAGGCTACATGTTTGACACAAAAATCTTTAATGTCCCACAGATTCACGGAGCTATTCACAACACTACTAAGTTCAGGGCCGTCACTGATGCAGCGCGCACTAGGTCGCGGCGGCGCGACTGGCTCGGAACTGCTTTTACGACTTATACTGGCACAGTTGTCTGACGAGTGAGTACTGATAAAGATAATATAACTCATATATATAGAAATACCTATAACGCAAGTATCAGCATTCCTGGGGCCCTACTATGACGTCTTAAAACAGTCCCAACTTATTCTTAATCCAGTGTGAAAACGTGACAGAACTATACAGGGTGTCTAGCGCCATCTCTTTTACACACTCGATTAAGAATAAGTTAGGACTGTTTTAAGACGTCATAGTAGGGCACCAGGTGTGCGAACGACACGTGCAAACGTGGGCACTCAGTGCAAAGAATCCTATGATATCTCATCCTCACATGTCTTGCTTTTGCTGTGCCCGACAGAGCCCATGATTGTTTCTTTTGGAATAATGTTTATCACCTAGGCCTACATTGTGGAATGTAATAAATAATTGAGTATTAATTTGTGTTTGTGGTCCAAAATTCATGAGCGGAGCGATTCTGCTCTGACGCTCTAAAATGTAAGGCGGTGGTCCACAGTCCACACCACCGCCACACACGATATTATTTTATAAGAAAATATCTTGAATCTAGAATAGAAGATTGATGTCTTGAGCTCATATGTAGTTGTTGTGTTCAGCAGTGAATGTGAACAAGGCAAAAAGAGTCTAAGGATCGTAGCTGGTGGCGTTATGTGGTTTTTGCTTACCCCCATGGGAAAAGGGCGTGTTTATATGTATGTATCTTTTTTTTTTTTTTTGTTGGGTTTACCGACGTAGCCCGAAGAATCGCCAGACTTAAGTGGCAATGGGCAGGGCACATTGCTCGCAGAACGGATGGCCGATGGGGCCGAAAAGTTCTGGAATGGCGACCGCGAACCGGAAGACGTTGCGTTGCGCGGCCTCCCACTAGGTGGACCGTGCACCTGGTCAAGGTTGCAGGAACCCGCTGGATGAGAGACGCACGGGACCGGTCAATGTGGCGACGCCTGGGGGAGGCCTATGTTCAGCAGTGGACGTCTTTTGGCTGAAATGATGATGATGATGATCTTTTTAATACAGTTGCTCAAAAAGTGGCGTATTGCAGGGACGTATAGCGTTCGGGATGTGGGCTATTACGTACTCGTGCTTTTTCTTTACCTTTCCCGAACTCGTGCGTTCTCTTTCCCAACTGTCAAAATAATGTCCATTAAAAAAAAAACCAACCACGAAGTATTTACTAAATAAAATCATAGAAGTTTTTATGATTCATGCAAATATTTCTAAAGAAGCTACTAATTTGTTTCAATATCAGATTTAATTATTTGATTCAATGAGTTAAAGGTTTCATTCCATTTCAACTCATTAAATTTCATTTTTATTTCATATCAATAAAAAAAATACTGAAGACTTGGCTGTATGGGCATAGTTCCCTTTGCCTACCCAGAATGGGTAAAGAAAACAAAAAAAAACTCTGCTTATATTCTTTTACGGTAGGCGCCATTTTCCAAAAATGTTCTTTGCGAGTTTAATTACGGTTTTATTATTTTATTAAATTGCTTCATTTTTTCGCAACTGTATTAAAAATAGTTGTTCAGTACACGTGCGGAACCGTCATTGCAACTTGTTCCGACTGTCAACCCTCGCCGTCGGCTGTGCCTCGGCTCGGTTAGACATATTTTGTCGGAGCTCTTTGCAATGACAGGCTTTCCGCACTTATAATGAAATATACTATTCCAGCAGTGGCGCAGTACCAGTGTCAGGCGTGCTGAGCGCGTGGCTGCACGCGTGCTGGCGGCCGCAGCTGCCGGCCGCAGCGTGCGGGCTGGTGGACCAGACTGCCTGCGCCACCAGGCTGTGGCCGCATCTTGACGCCTACGCTAATGCTTTGCTGCAGGTATGTGCGTTTTTCTATTCAAAGTGAATGTTTTTGCTAAGAATGGCCCTCCAACAGCTTAAGAACAACAAGGCGCCGGAGGATGATGGAATCACGACAGAACTTCTGCGAGCGGGTGGAAAACCAGTACTTGTAATCCTCCAGAAGCTGTTTGACTCCGTCATACTCGAAGGTATTACGCCAGAAGCATGACACAGGAGTGTGGTGGTGCTCTTCTTCAAAAAAGGTGACAACACCCTATTGAAGAATTATAGACCCATCTCACTCCTGAGTCATGTGTACAAGCTGTTCTCGAGGGTCATTACGAACCGTCTCGAACGCAGGTTTCCGAAAAGGCTTCAGCACCATGGACCACATCCATAAGCTCCGCCAGATTATACAGAAGACTGAGGAGTATAATCGGCCGTTATGTCTAGCGTTTGTGGACTATGAAAAAGCCTTCGATTCGATCGAAACCTGGGCGGTGTTACAGTCTCTTCAGCGGTGCCGTATCGACTATAGGTATATCGAAATGCTGAAGTGTATATGTAAAAACGCCACTATGTCGATCCGATTTAAGGACGAGAGCACGAAACCAATCCAATTGCAAAGAGGCGTGAGACAGGGAGATGTTATTTCTCCGAAACTGTTCACGAACGCATTGGAGGATATTTTCAAACTCTTGGACTGGGACGGATTCGGCATCAACATCAACGGCGAATATATCACTCACCTTCGTTTTGCCGATGATATATTCATCATGACTGAATCGCTGGAGGATATGAATGAACACAATGCTCAGAGACCTCAGTAACGTTTCTCAACAGGTGGCCCAACTAACATTAGGCGCTAATATAAGAGATAGAATAGATATATAAAAGAGCTAAACAGATCCTAAGGTCATCAATAAGTGCTATCACATGGGAGTTATAGCGAACTATAACTTTACTATACCCCTGGAATGGGCACACATTCTTATGGTCTTAGGTTCCGCTATGGCGATGTAGTGGAGTTACAGAATGACATTAAGAGATATATTAGAGCAATTGTGGAGGTACAGTAGCGCTAACTGAGACATAAAACGCTGTAAGAGTGGTATGTTAGTGGCTAGTGACTCCTCAAGCGGTATGGTAGAGCTACATGCTGCTTACTGACACTTTGAGCGCTACATAGGGAGCAAATGTGTGAATATAAACTCCGTAAGGGGTATACTAGATCTATGGTGTATCTTACTTACTATTTGAGCGGTTAGAGGGTGGCAATAAGGTAAATTGTAACACCTTGAGCTGCAGTATAGATCTACAATAGGAAATTTTAGCGTCTAAGGATATAATTTTTTACTTTTTTTTCATAGCTGGCTATTATATGCGGTATGATGTTTCTATAATGTTGATCCCTTAACAAAAAACCAAACATTGTGCGTTTACAAAAATAAATGGCGGAGTTGAGTGCTAAAATTTTAACTCATTGTTAGTGGAAACTGAAGGTGAATTTTCATTGCGAAGGTAAGTAAACTGTGAATATGTGTATATATTATTGGCAAATAATTGATGGGCCCACTCTTTGTTGTGTATTTAACAAAAAAACATTTTTTTGCTTCACATCGAGCAAAGCATTTTTGTACTAAATATGTAACAAAACTTTGCCTATTGACTTAAAAGTGTCATAACTCTGGTATTAGGACGCTAGAAAAATAAATACCTTCATTGTGCTACGTATTCGTTTCGTACGTTTAACTGTTTTTAATTCTTAAAATTGTGGGCGCATGAATTTGGGGATCCGTAGTCATTTCCCAAAACCAGAACCTAGCCTACCCACGAGTCGACTAGTACACGTCATGACACTTTAGTACAAAAATGTTTTGCTCCATGTGAAGCAAACAATCAATTATTTGCCAATAATATATACACATATTCACAGTTTACTTACCTTCACAATGAAAATTCCGCTTCAGTTTCCACTAACAATGAGCTAAAACTTAAAATTTTCGCACTCAACTCCGCCATTTATTTTTATTACTCAATGAGTAATAACATCGGTCCTCTTCGGAAATATCAAAACTTGCAGTTGCGATATCACTTCCATTACATACGGAACCCTCATCTTCAAACAAGACTATGTTGCGACGCCATTTTATGCTTACCAATTAGGAGGAGGTACTAAAGTGGTAACAAACCCAATAATTCAACCTTAAATAATATGGAGGCCACTATAAGTTGACACTATAAGTTCTATTAATAGGGTGAAATATCTCTACTATTCAGCCCTAAACTATACAAGGGAGTTTTGTACCCCTTTAGGGGTTTGATGTTGTAAAAGGTTTAATGAACACCATTCTAGAGCTAGTAGCGTTAATTGCTCTTTTTGTGCAACTCTCAGCGCTCCGAAAGAGTTTGTGGTAGCTTGCTTAGAACTTTAGAAGTTAATAGTGAATGTTAATTTCTTATAGGGATCTGATAGTCGTAAGATTCGCTCAAAGCTATAACTCAGCAGCTTTGGTCTGTATTGTAGAGATAATAATCGCTACTCTATAGGTTTAACCTCCATACATTGCTCTTATAAACTTGTTTTGTCACTTTAAGCGTAATTTTTTATTACTAACACTTTTTTGTCGTCACAAACTATAATTGCAGCTACAACACTACCTTCATAACACTTTAGGTTCTAAAGTAAGCTCTATTTGCAGCCATAATGTTTGTTGGGGGGTCTTAAAATGAACATGGACAAGACGAAAGTTATGTTTAATGACCGTGTTCCACCCGTACCGCGGTAGCTGTTGGGAGCGATACTCTCGAAGTTGTCGATAGTTATGTTTACCTGGGAGAAACTGTTAAACTGGGTAGATCGAACTTCGACAAAGAGGTCGCCCGAAGAATCGAACTCGGATGGGCAGCGTTCGGGAAACTACGCGACATCTTTTCGTCCAAAATTCCGCAGTGTCTCAAGACGAGGGTGTATAACCAGTGTGTGTTGCCAGTGATGACTTATGGCACAGAGACATGGTCCTTATCCTTAACTGCTGGCCTCTTAGAGAAGCTCATAGAGTCACGCAACGAGCCATGGAGAGAGCTATGCTCGGAGTTTCTTTGTGCGTCAAAATCCGGAATGAGGAAATTCGCCGAAGAACCAGGGTCACCGACATAGCTCGCTGAATATGCAAGTTGAAGTGGCAATGGGCAGGCCACATCGCTCGAAGAACAGACAACCGATGGGAGAGAAAGGTTCTCGAGTGGCGACCACGAACCGGAAGACGCAGCGTTGGCAGGCCTCCCACCAGGTAGACTGACGACATCGTGAGAGTCGCGGGCAACCGGTGAATGCAAACGGCAGGCTGCCGTTCTTTATGGCGTTCTATGGGGGAGGCCTTTGTCCAGCAGTGGACGTCTAATGGCTGATGATGATGATGTTTTTTCTTTGGTAGTCCGTATTGCCCCACTCCTGGGCAAAAGCCCTCATTCCTTCCACTTCTCACGATAGTGTGCTACTTCTTGCCTGTTGGCGAAAACCCCATCCAACGCGTCCCGTCATCTTTTCTTCGGTCTGCCGCGACTCCGTCCAGCTGTATCAGGGCTCTGGTCTTGCTAAATTCGGGCTCACAGCTGCAGTTAAATTCGTTCATTTCAATACTTATGTAACATTTAAGCCCATCAACTACCTACAAAATTCAACATTAACCAGCACTTTCCGAACAGGAAGAAAACGCAAAGGATCACCTAGCACACGCGGTCCGTAACGCTGCAATAGCTCCACTCCTGTGCGAGTGTTTGTTACGCGCGTGTCACGCAGTGCGCGAGGCGGGCACGCACGTGTACGCGCGACTGCTGAGCGTGCTGCATCAACAGCGAGTGGGGAAGCAGAAGACACATGTGGATAATGCACTGCAGGTATAGTAAAATGAAGGTTTAGTTTATAAACATCATCTCAACATGTATCGTTTTGTAACAATATTGTGATTGAAAAGAGTGTTCATGGAGTTTCTTGTTCGTTCATCTCCATAGAGATCTACGCTTTGGAATAGGTAACTAGTAGTACAGTACGATCAAATTATCTTGGCAGGTCTGAACATAGGCTCTGCGAACTTTTACGCATGTAAACTTGTGAAGAAAACTGTTATTGCCAGATAAACCAATACCTATACGATCAGAAAATATCTAATTTAAACAGTGAGAAATACAAATAAAATAAATATCATAACACTTTTATACAATAGTTGTAACAAAATAACCTGCACGAAGTTCGGAGCTGCCAAGATAATTTGATTGCACTGTAACTAGAGTACTTTCGCAGATTTTATGCCATGTGACTGGTACTGTAGCTTCATTTTCATTGTTGTATTATGTTTCGACAATTCAAAACTGACCTACTAGAAATATTTTTTTGGTTTTGATTGCAAATAATAATTATTACCCATTAGGCTGATCATAACTATTAGAATATCTGAATACATAAATATATTCTGTTTTGACTGCATTATATAGGGTGACTGGTGTCTGGTAATAAGTGACCGATACCTCGTCACGTGAGAATACTCTGATAACAAAAATCTATCACAATAACATAACAGCTGTAAGAAATTCATGGAAAGTGTGTAATAAACTGGAAAGATTTTTTTACAATCAAGTAAATCAAATACATCTTGTGTTACAGAAAATAGGCGCCGTTATAACGTCAGAAGAGCTAGTAATATACCGAGCGGCGACCGCAGCGCTGGCGGCTCCTATGAACCATCCCTCACACTTGACGCTGTGGAGACTGTTCATGCACCTGTATCTACTGACACCGCCGGATGTAGGGTATGTCTTGATAGAACTATCATCATCATTTAGCAGAAAGTAAGTTTATTTATGTTTCAAGCGTCAGCATATCGACAGGTCGCGGGATCTTGCTTCTAAGGATCAGTTTCCACTAAGAGGAAAAAAACTCAGGCACCGTTTTGATGTCCCTGTATAATGGAAGGCAGGAATAATATGGGATGTAGACATTAAGCGTACTCGAAGATGCGCAAGCACTCAATTATCCTAACAGATAGCTATGACTTCCACCGGGCTATGCCCCGATGAAGGTCTACCTTGTGGGTTACCGGAACATTTTAGCGGTCGGCCAGTCTGCGATGAATGAGCCCAGCGCACTTCCAGTAGGGCTATGTTGGCGGTGTTACACACTTATTCATGTTGGCAGTCGATTCCACAGAACAGGAGACCAAAGCCGACTCAAAGTAATTGTGTAATTACAGATATTCTACTTTCATTCCGCTCGTGGCAGCCGACGAACCCTCTAGGTTGTTAAAATAGGGCAACTACTTACTGCAAGGTCTTTATTTTATTTTATTATTTTTGGAAAACTTGCAGATACGTAGATACAATAGTATGGTTTAGAAAACAATATGGCCTTTCACAAGTAGTTAGAAAATATTTAAAACAGCATAAACAAAAAAACAGCGTTAAGGATTAGTACAATAAAAAATAATAATAATGAAATGAAATGAAATGAAAAAGATTTCTCCTATGTACTAACAACAAGAATAATTCAATTTTGTCTTTTACAGGCCAGTACCAGCAATAGGCCCCCTATTCTTCAGCGGCCTAATAAAGTCTCGAACCCTAGCTCAAATCAAACGCAGACTTCTAGAAACGATCACATATCACCACAAAGAAGGAGAATCACTCAAAACCGAGCAGAAATCTATCGATACTAGTGACAGTAGCGATACACAATCGAGTAATCGAGTCGAAAGAGCAACTCCAACTAGAGCTGACGATAGTCTGTTACCAGCTTTATCGATAATCGATTTGACGGGAGAATCGAGTGGGTCGAGTGATAACGAAGACAATGCCGAAGATAGCCGAAGTGAGCACGAAACAAGTCCGAGTACTGATGCGGTTGATACGAAGAGGAATATATTTAATTTGATTGCGTATCATGGCGGTGCTGAAAAGTAAGTCTGGTTTTTTGTACAATTATTGTTAAATTGGTAATTTATGAGATTGTCTATCTAACATCATAAACATCTGCCTAGCCTTACCCTAATTTTGTTGGACCTAGCCTTTCAGACTATCCGTATGCGGCTACAAGTAGGTACTTTTCACGAAGCGACGCTAAAGAATTACTACGCTCAAGCTAAAGGTTCAGCTTGAGCCTAGTAATTGGGCGAGCTAAAACATAGCTGATAGAAAAAGTACATATCGTATTCTATTCCTTTTTTGGAACTTATGATTCGCTAATAATTCTTTCTTTACCGTAAGGTTGGTAACATTGTTGTTATGCCGCCCGTGGTCTTTTGACTTATACTTTACATGCCGTCGAGAATTATGATTATCAATAGTGGAGACTAAGATAACAATATTTTTGTATGTTTTCAGATTGCTAAACGAATATCTATGTTGGTTGGAACAAGGTGATAACGTGCGCGTAGCACCCCACTATGCAGATATTGCCAGATATTTACCAGAGCATGTAAGTCTAGTTCTAATTATTACTACGTTTGCTAAGATAGCTTATCAAAACATAACTACATTTTTTGGGTCGCCCCGCTGGAGTTGTGGATGCATGCGCTCCAGCTGAGCATGAGGTACTCGATTCAATTCCCGGGATGGACTTTTTATATGAAGAATTTATTGGTAGCTGCCCGCAGTCCTGTCCGGTTAATTACAATATACTCACCCACTTTTACATAGTACCGAAATAATTGTTGCAATAGGGGTCGAGTGGTTTAGGCGTTTGCCTTGTGACCCGGTCGTGGGTTCGATTCCCACGGGAAGCATACTTTGTGAAGTTGTTTCCAGTGTGGTTAGGACATTGCAGGCTTGAATCACTTGATTGTCTGATAAAAAGATGGTTCCGTGCTTCGGAAGGCACGTATAAGCCGGGGGTCCCGGCCACCAAATGGTGGTCGTCAAACCATGTCAAAGGCCCTTGCGGTGGTTTAGAAACTCTGACACTAGGGTGTGTCGGGTCGTTAGACCTTACTGCCCACACGATAAGAAGAAGAAGAAACTCCATAAATAAATAAACAAGTATAATGTATAATTGACAGGCTCTAGAAGCAGCGTGGAAACGCGCCGTATCCCGTCCTTTACCGTCCATAGAGCTGGACAGTTTCCCCTCCGTGACAGTACCACCTCCGCCAGATAACACGCCGCCACAGACACCCTTCCACATCGCCGTTGACAACATATTGAAGATCAAGGATCGCTCGAGGAAAAGGTATGAGTTATAGAATGGAATTTATTTATTTTCAGGTAACAAAAACCCATAGATAAATCATCATCATCATCATCATCCACACCCTGTACTCACCCACTGCTGGGTATAGGCCTCTCTTTTCTTGTGCCAATCTTCACGGTCCTGTGCCAGCCTCATCCAGGTTTTGCCCTAGATGGCAACTATGTCGTCTGTCCATTGCATCTAACCACTGGACGACCCACACTTCTTTTGCCAGTTCTTGGACGCCACTCGGTGACAGCCTTAGTCTACCTGTCATCACTGCGCCTTGCTAGGTGTCCTGCCCAACTCCATTTGAGTTCCGTAACGTGATAGATAAATACCTTAACCTAAATATACATACTCACTCATCGAATCCAATCTTGCTCTTCATATTCCTCCCCATGTACCATGTTACTTAATTGTTCAATAATTGTTCAATAATAAATCTCACAGCAAACGAGTTATATTCATTATACCTTAACATCTGCTAGTATTTACAATTCATTAGATGCCATTTATATAAATCTAAACTCTGTCATAGATGAACAGCTTTTAAATAAATCACATTATTATATAAATAATTTATTTAACAATTATTTATTTAACATTAAGTTAATGGGGAGCCACAGTTTGTGACGCAATCACATGTATGAATTAAGCCCTTTTTACAAACAATTGACAGCAAACGAGTTGTTTGCTTTTGTTCTAATATTACTCGAAATGTTTTTCAAATTGCACAATTATAGAAAAAATGTCCTCATAATTAAATAGTTTTAGACGTTAGATTTCACAATGTGTGAATGGACTTGTTCAATTAGAAAATTGTTTGAAACACTAATGTTACACGTGAATTGTACATTCTCGCCGTTCTTGTTCCTTTCTTTGTTGATATCTGCGCAAAAAAAAAAAAAAATTATGAATTATTCGAAACAAATGAAATAAGTAGGTAGTAAAGGTTTCCCGGATGTGGTTTTATTGGTAGTTTTTAAAGGCATTCAGGTTACAACAATCTGAAGGTTCTGGTGGATGAATGGTGGGAATATCACATCAATACCTAATGTTCAGGTTCTTACTAACTTGTCAATTAAAGACGATATATCAGCGGGAACTGGGGCGAAGCTCCCTGAGAGGCCGTCGCTCCCGTTCGGGCCTCCGCTGTCAAAGATACACTTAACTCAGTCATAGTAATGGTAAAAGTAAGTAATTTAAATTCATTATTACAATTTCGTAGCAAAGCTGGTTTTTTCTAAGCGTATGTTGGGTATATTTCTAGCTCGTAATAATCTACAGAGACGCTTATCTACCAAAATTAAATAATGTATGGCTATGGAAATGAGTAAAAACTGAAATTCATTTACTTTAAAAACGAATATTATAATAATGTAACACGCAACAATAAAAATAGTAACGCACTATAATTTTATGACAACTAAACCAAAATTTTAAAACGGTATTATTCCTCGCAAACAACTGGCTACATACAAAAACAGCGTTATTGGGAAAATTTTAACAAAAAAAAATATCTCTGTTTAACTGAACCGCTTAGAAAGTGTAGCAATAATGGAGGTGCATGGATTAGGTGAGCGGTGAGTGGCGAGTGGTGAGGAGTGAGCGGGGGAGGTACCTGAGTTCTACCTGCTGGTCGTGCGCGCGCTGCGTCGCCCGCTGCCGTACGCGCTGTTACATGGAGAAGTGCCTGAACCTGGTGGAAAGAGACAATGAAAATTGCAACATGGTCGACCAAAGTTCATTCTAGATGGCATATCACTCTGTCTGACCAATGAGGTTTTAATCTATTTTGATGTAAAACATTACATAAACAGATTTTCAACGAGTGAAGATGTATAGAACAGCAGCTAGAGCCATTCGTTTCACAGGTTGCTTTCCTGTGTATGACTAACTTGGGAACCTCTGTGCAACATTTCAGCTTTCTAGGCCCAAGGGTTTGGTCTGGGCGGAGTGTATGACATATGAGTGTATGACATATGAGTTATCACTCATACGTGTGAGCTAAAGCAGATGAAACATTATAATTATTATGACAAAAGCACGTTGAGCAATAATAGGGTCTTTTTCTAACGATTTCGTCCGTATTGAAATAATTCGCAAAAAAGGAGGCCTATGTCCAGCAGTGGACGTCTTTTGGCTGAAATGATGATGATCATGGCAAGCTGTTGTAATAACAGTTAAATTACCCTTAGTAGTGGTATTGGCAGCACTGTCACTGTTGTCGTCGGAGTCGGTGTGCGTGTCGCGCCAGTTGTTGGGCGCAGCGCCGGCGCCGACGCACGCGGCGCGCATGCGGTGACGCGCCTCCACTGTCGAGCATTTAGACAGACTCGATTCATCTGTCGGTACAACCATGACATGTCGGAACCAAGCGAAGGCTTGGTAAAAGTTTTATATAATGAATATATTTGTCTGGACTGGATGTGTGACCAGTCAATGCAAGGGAATCTTAAATTTGTCTGTTACTATTTTTTTTACTAAAATAAAATATAAAATTGCAATTATTGGATGGGACTTAAACATGACTAGCGAATTAGGGGTGTATGTTAAGTAATGATAATATTATTTTTAAGTTAATTAGTCGATTTACAAAGTTCATAAACTAAATAAATTCAAACTTTCCCATCACTAGTGAGTTTTGACATGACAAGAACGTCAAAAGTCAAAACTTTTACCGCTAAAAATTGTGTAATTTCAAACTACTTTTTTAGTTTTTGTTTGAATGAGATCGTTCTGAATTGAAAATAAACTCAGCGGAATCATCAGAGTCTAATAATAACAGAACTGACCGTATCTGTAATGGTCACAGGCGCGATGTCGTCGTCGGTGCGGGGGCGCGGCGTCGTCCTCCCGGCGCGCGAGCGTGCGGAACTGCAGCGAGTGAGCCGCTGACACGCCGAACGTTGCGTATGGACTTATTTCATACAACTCCGCTGTAGGTAAAAGGTAGTTTTAAGTTTATAAGCAGGTTTAGATAGGATTCCCCATGGATTCCCGGTCAGTGGGTCGTCCTAAGGGCGGCCCATTTCGAAAGAAAAATCTTGTCATTTTGTCTAGTCATTTAACTTTTTAATGTTTTTTTGCGAGTCAATGACGAGGTGTTTCCGAATAAATGACAAGTCCGAACCGGGAGTTACAAAGCCGGACGAATCCAGATGGATGGTAAACCATAGTGGATACCAATTGATGGTATTCAAAATGAATGAAAAAAAATAAATTCATACATTGGTCCAGTAGTAATACGAACGACTGCTGTGCAAATGCTCATGCTTTCAATCCTGGTTTGAATAAAAAGTTCTAAAAGTTCTTCTTTATTAGAGGTGTCCCTGTATTTCTCTTTGAGAAATACAAACAAAATGTTTTTTAGTACCTATGTTAGTAGAAACCAACCTGAAGAGTCGTCATTAGATTTTTCATTCCCATTGATAGAGGATGACGAGTACAGCTTTTGCCCTTCTCGAAGCTTCTCCCTCTCGGCTTCATTGCTTTCGCTAAGCTTTCTGTCATCCCTCATGTAGTGGTCACTTGAAATGCAGAAGAATCTGAAATGTAGATAGATCAAAACATAAATATTATTAATGATTAATATTGAACAACAGCGGTGGCCCAATGGTGGCAGCCCCGACTTACCAACAGTAAGTCATGGGTTCGAACCCAGGCAGGCAGGCGCATTACTTTGTTCAATTTATTTCACCACCACTGCTCTCAAAATCAGTAAATTATGTGTGCCTGGCTAATTGTTAGTGGTTTTTTACATCTCTACTTATGTAGAGATAGTGATAATATACATAGTTACCTATAACTATGTATATCACTATCTCTAAAAACACTAATTGTAGGAATACACAGATGTACAATAATAATTGTACATTGTACAGGTGAGTTTATGATATTTAAGTCACAAGTAAATAGGCTTGTTCTGGGTTAGCTTGTTGCATCGCAACCTCATCTCTGCCCTTAGGACAAGATTGAGGTCAAAAGTGGGCCCATCTAATGTAAAATAAATTACTAGAAACCGCAAAAAATATTTATTTAAGTAGTTTAGTACTTATCATTAATGATCATAATTGTATTACACTTGTTTCAAGCATTTTCAAATTGCTTTAAAACTATTAATATTTCTTAGACTCTACAATGCTATCTTGGAGGTTTGTACCTAGTTATTTCACTCAGTCACACCTTGCAGATGTGCCTCTACATAGTAATATCTATGTTTGTACGATTGTAGATCGTTTTGATAGGTAGTTGTTGCTTACTTCTTCTTCCCATGCACTAGGCAGACTATAGCTGCTAGCGTGACGACGATGACGACAGCACTCGCGACGCAGGACACCAGCACCGTGCGCAGCGACGCGGGCCGGGAGCCGCCCGACAGAGGGGACGATGGCTTCATTGGAGGGATGCGACCTGCGGATTTGCGTGTGAAAAAGTTAAAAGTCATTCATTCCAATTACACAACATCAGTTCTTTTGAACGTCTAAGCTACCAACATAAGACTGAAATTACGAAGTATAAGAACTTTAACCGGGAGGACACCGAAAAAGTGTCGAAAAAAGTTCGCGAGGGAACATAGTGGTAATTTCGTGGTCGGGAACAGAACCGGTTGTGGGTGAAAGTGTTAGTGGTACCGAACGCCAAAATCGAACAAGATTTGAAGAAGAACGGGCAAGAAACTCCATGCATAGCATTTCAATGATGATTACCTCCAGCAAGAGTGTGTGTGTCAGCAGTCAGCGTGACTCGCTCCAAGCCCGCATCACTGAACGCTTCCACCGCCAGCTCGTACCATGTCGCTGGCGACAGTTCTCCCACTACGTGACTTGCTGAACTCTGTAACGTTGTACGTTACCTTTTTACCACATTAAAACATACAAACTTAAATTCAACAATAAAAACACTTCAATAACACAATATTTGTTTACATTCAACTGACAATGACAGAAACCTTAAACGTCAAACTCAATAACCACAGATACTAACAACAAGTAGTGTGGTAGTAATTAGTATCACTAAACGCATACGAATCCATGAACAAACAGGCATAATATGTCATCATCACGCACGCACCTCACTAGTTGCGAGTGAATGACCAATAGTGGTTCGTTCCCCACAGTGAGGTTAAATACGGCGTGCGTCGTGACACATTCCTTTTGGAATTCGGTGTTAGCTAGCTACTAATATAGTAATCTGTGGGGCGCTGTAGTCTGTACATTGGCTACAAACAAACTGTTTATCTCCATAGAAATTGAACAATATCTTATTAGTTTGTGACTTTTTTCAATAATATGGGTCGTTGTGTAGCGTTTGGATGCAAAGAAATAGGCGTTGTCAGATTTCCAAGAAATTTGCGCATGAAGAGAAAGTGGGAAAAGGCACTGAAACTAAAAAAAATCAAAACAAGTAATTTTTCGAGGTTATGTGGGAAACATTTCAATGAAACAGACTACGAGACCACATCTAAGGCGACAGGTTAGTACGATACCTATTATTAATTCTGACTTTTATTAATAATTTGAATGTGTGGGAGAAACAAGGGTCGAACGTTGACTCGGTTTCTCCCACTTCAAGTCAACGTTCGCTCATGGGGGATTTAAGCCACACTGATATATGCCAAGTATTAACATTACCCAATATTGTTTCAGGCTTTCCACTTCAACGCAAAATTTTGAAGAAATCTGCTGTGCCCTATACACTTTGTTGGAATGAATCACAGAGTGACACCTCAGCTCGAACTGAGCGATTGCAACAGAGAAATGCAAGGCGTTGCTTATTATCAAGCCCTATAATATCAAACGAACCACTGCCATCTACCAGCTTTGATCTTATTCCAGACAAGAATTGGTTGGGTGGGGAAATGGGTTCTTTTCAAATAACTATACATTTTGTAACATTTTAACAAATGATGTATTACCTTAGTTTGTTTAATAATAGATCATTAAAAAGCAAAAAGTTAGTGAGTGAAGTTTATTTTACAACTTGTAGAACCATAATATTGCCCAGAAAACAGCTAAAAGTCGATAAAATGTTAAATCTATTGTACTTTTCGACAAGCTCCGCTTTCTTTCCTTGTTGCGTTCAGCTAGTCTATAATATAATAATATTTCACAACTATCACACAACGCCATCTAGTCCCAAGCTAAGCAGAGCTTGTGTTATGGGTACTAGACAACTGATAAACATACTTATATATTTCTAAATACATACATATTATAGATAAATTACACCCAGACACAGAACAAATGATCGTGCTCATCACACAAACATTTGTCCTGGGTGGGAATCGAACCCACGACCTCCGGCATAGCAGTTAGGGTCACTAACCACTAGACCAACAGGCCAGTCAAATAAATAGCCATAGGCTTTGTAATTCGCCAGAGATACTGGAACTCGTTATCCCTAAGTCGAATGGGTTGCAGACGTCGCGAATCACCTTCCTCTGTATTTTTCTTGCTTCCCTTTCCTCATAAACAGTTAAAAGATAATTATAGTACGGCACCGCCATTATACATAAATTGTTGATTTCACAGAACACTGTCTGTTATCCCCTTTTCAGTTTTTTTCTCTGTTTGTCGCGGTTTCTCGTCTACGAAAACCATCAACGACAAACTTGTCATAGGAAAATGTCAAAATTCGACTAAATAAAGCGCGCATGTTAGAGCCTGACGACAAAAACAGGTTTGACAGAACGACATGAGTTCTTTAACAGAACGACACGAGATAAAAGTGTCGCCATGTTAACTCCCATCGACAAACAGACATAAGTCGTCTCAGCACGAGAAAATGCGTCGACAAAATTTTGTCGACTTGCGCATGTTAGCCCTGCTGGTGTCACTCGGCAAGTTCCACAAAGCGCGTAGGTATTCAAGGCACACGAGACGCTACTGAAAACTTCAGGTTTCATCCGTGTGAAAATAAGTTATGTCTGATTGCTCTTGGATCTTGGACTATTATGTCGAGGCCGCGGTGTCTCTTGCGATCAACCCGCAGCTCCGATGGGGTTTTGAACTAACCTTGCGTAAATATTTCGGTCTACTGCATGCCACTAAAATTGTATAGCTCGCTTCGCTCGCTCGTAAAGCCGGGCTTTCGAAGTTATCCCATCCTTCAATTCGTTAGTAGTAAAAGTAAGTAAAATATGTATATTTTTAAGGGTGCTAAACCGGCTTCTTTTTAATAGCATTACTTGCATCTAAAAATCTAACTTGCCTTCTAAATTACTAAGTCAGCCACAATTAACGAGCATCTAAATAATACTATCTTAGCCACAAGTTATCTTTTTTAAAGCCACTCTAAATACAACTCAGCATCGTGATTATTTTTTAGCATCTAAATTTGTAACATGGATTCAAACAGTAAACTTCTAAAATATTAATATATGGCATCAAAAAAACATTCAATTAGCTTCTAATTTATTAACTCAGTACGTTTAAATTATAACTCATGCCACATTAACTGAGCATCAAAATTTAATTAAAATTGTCATCAAATATTATATTATAGCCACTAATAGTATGTATAAACTCCTGTCGTGTCATCGAATAGGCTTAAATATAGAAGTTCAGAGTACTTAATGACCTAACTATTGAAGTTCAGAGTATCGAATGTCCTAAAGATCGATTTTATTTACATGTTGTGCTACAAAAGTTATCGACAGAATCGCTTCAGAACTTGGTTTTTTATCGGAAAACTAGACAATAAATTGTGAAAACATTTCTGCAAGCAACTCGGAAGTAGCGCTCGCCGGCCGCTGCCGCGGCACCGCTCGCTTCGCTCGCTCGGCTCGCGCGCGTTTGGTCACAGTTTTAACCTAACCTAACCTATTTCCCTAAGTTTACAATAACGAATCATACAATCTGCCTGTGACTAGTCAATTAGACTGTAGACAATGGTAAAAACATTTCTGTAACTAATAGGTATTTTTAACGTAAATATAATAATCTAAAGTGTATCAAAAGTTGACATTTCATGGCGCTCTCTGATTGGTGCAAATGGCCGGTCGCTGTCGTCTCGCGCGCTCGCGCCAAATCTTTCTGTTGCTATTTTCACGATAAAAGAATGTGATGTATTATTTTACATGCGAAGTTATAATAAATGATGTTGACTACGGTCGCTTCATTTATATTTTTTGGAGGGCCTTGTGTTGAAGCTGTAAAATGTAAAATGGTGGTGAGATATAAATTCTGTGGCTGACTTAGTAAATTAGGTGCCTATGTATAAATAACAAGGACAAGTTAATATAAATGTTGATCGTCACTTGATGCTTTCTATAGAATATTTAGTGGGCGTTGTAAAGAAGACGAAGTAGTATATTAGAGGCTATATAATTTTCCCGTGGCTAAGTTATAAAATTAGAAGTTTGATCCTGTGGCCAATTAAAAAAACTGTGGCTCGTTTAATTATATCTCTATTTTTAATAACAAAAAGAAAATCAATTATAAAAATTACCTTTTCGAGGCGAGGCGCAAAAATTTTCGAGCTCGCTTCGCTCGCTCTTGCATTTTAGTGCCCTGTACTCTGAAGCTTCATGCATATATCGTAAAAAAAACTTCACTATCTCTATGAATTGTTGAAACGAAATATAATTTAACCGATGTGCGAAGTGTAACATTTTTAAATAAAATAATACTTGACTTTGTGCTTGCTTTCTTGACTAATAATGAAAAAGAGGGACGGCCAAATTAGAGTGGGCCACCTGGCAGCAAAAACCCATGCTACGCTACTTCTTTTATGACCCAATTTTTAGTCGGTTCTTCATTCAAAAATTTTAGGATTTTTCATAATTCATTTTCTCCTCAACCCAGCAAAGCAAAGCGTGGAAAAATACTTTTCGTTTTACTATATTATTTCTATGAAGGTGTATTGAAAAACGTCGTTCGATACAAGTGGGCAATTGATAACGTAGTTTTTTTTATAAATTTTTAACACAATTTCTGCACAAAAGAAAGTAATCATGCCTAGGCAGAATGCAAAAAAATCGAGCTCGCTTCGCTCGCTATTCGAAATCTCTAAGTTTTTCAGAATGTTTACCATTACCTGTGCTCCTGGCCTTCCAACCGAATTCCTGGGTGACTGCCCCCAAAATCGTAAGACTAAGACCGCGCCTGCCACTAAATCATAGCTTTTTAAAATAATTTAGAGACTTAAACAACGATCCCCGTGAGCACACTCATATTAGTAATGGGAAAAAGCTGATTTAATGTAGACGATAGTACACAAATGAAAAAAATACAATTTAACTGACAATTTTTTTTTAACAGTGTACTAGGCAGTTTTGTGACAGTGTACTAGGGTGTCGTAGTAGCAGTAGGGGCGGCAAAATCTGAATAGCCTACGGGCGGCAAATGTTTAAATCCGGCACTGCTTGAACGGGGTGTATAACGTTTAGTCAGGTTAAATTTTAGCCTGGATAAGCATCTTAAACGCACCCCTGCAGTGGTACGAAGAAGGGCGTTATCGTTTTCGAAACGCTATCGCTCGTGTGATTTATTTCGAAACGATGGATGGACTGTGTTACCAAAAATAGTTTACTCTTTGGACTGTGTGTGTGTAAAACTTGATATTAAACACCTGACCGTTATTTGAAGCTTAAATATAATGAGATAGGCCTATCTGTTTTCCGCTCGTCTTACCTCTCTGTCTACCCTAGTAGCTCCCTCTCGCTCGCACACTTCCGTTCACTCATTCACTCCTTCACCGGCGCGGCCGTTCGGCTCGCTCTCGTCATTGGCGTCCTGTTTTCCGCTGCGCACGGTCGTGCTCAGGACTCAGTAAATTAATTTTGCATATCTTTGCAAATTTATATACATATATAATCCTGTTCCACGTAAGTGTTTAAAAAGCTTTTCTTACCTTTCTAAATCATTTAAAAACCGTTTAAAAATCAAACGGTGTTACCGTTCGGTTCATTTTTTCTTTTGGTAGGTACTCAGTCTACCCACCTACTTATTTTACTTTAATTAGGTTTTGTGTGGTTTTCTTTCCTAGATTTACAGCTCGTGTTAACATGGAAAGTGACGAAAGTGTTTCAAATACGGGCTCGAAAGCCCCATGTGCTAGTGCTACTGCTCCCGCTAATAGTGACAATAAAAAACGATCGCGTATTTGTCGTCAGTCGCGAACTAGGTCTCATTCGTCGAATAGTAACTCATCCGAATCCTCTAGCAGCTCGAGTTCGTCGTCTTCGGACTCGAGTCCTCGAAAATCCACACCGCGTCACCGCAATAAAAAAAAGGGGGGGCAAACACCGGCATCGACGATACGATTCCGGAAATCCGTAAATTAATACGTCAGGTAGATGACCTTCGAAATAAATTAATTTTTTGCAACAATAATTCTGTGCCCTGTGCCGCGGTACACTTTAATGAAAATTTAGTTGACGGAAACGTAAGTGGCGAAATTTACGAAGATCCGATTGTAAATTCTGTTGAGGTGCCGGCACCTGAGGCTCAGTCAGATTTTACCTTTGAAATAGAGACGAAATTGAAAGAACCTAGTATTCCAAAGACTCCTCGGGAGTTTCTTGAAACGTTAAAGGATTTGCAACATTTAGATAGTAGCTTTATAATTCTACCCCCGGTTTTATCGACTTGGAGATGAATGAAGAAATTAGGACGTATGATTCGTTACGCCATCTTGCTCACGCCGACAAGACCTTCGCTGCCTTATCGTTCTGCATACTTAAACAGCGCGAAGCTTTACAAACTTCTATCAGAAGTTTTTTACAGTGGGCGCGTGGTTCCGATTTGTCTTACATACCCTCGTATTAACGAAAAAGTTAACGAGCTTCTTTGAAGGGCGATTTCTTCAAAGTTTCTTCCGATCTTTTGCAATTAACCTGCGGTCACCGTGCGGAGGTTATTCAGATGAGAAGGGATGGAATTACAAACCACGTGCGCGATCTCCTTGTCAAGGCCGCGTTACGTAAGATCCCTCCGTCGTGCCAGCACGTGTTTAATGCGGAGTCACTAGCCACAGCACTAGAGAAGGCAGGTGGTGTTCGAAAAGCCTTCTTGCCTTTACAAAAGCCGGGCAGTTCTGCTTCCGTTTCGCAAACGGGTTAAAGCAAGCCCTCACGCCACCCCACGCAGGGGCAGGCTTTACGTAACGTACCCTCGCAGGGTACTGCTCATGGATGTTGTGCGCCTACGCATATTTCCCATGCTTACAATCAACCCTCGCAGGGTTACTGTAATGCCCGACCCTCGCAGGGTCATGCATGGCTCTATATTATCGACTATAATCGCCCGTCATTCTCGAGCGGTTCAAGAGGTTCCTTTCGAGGCAGAGGAGGTCGGCAAGGCTACAGGCAGCAGGACGGCAAGAATAGCCGCAAGCGAGCCGCATCGCCCTCTGAGAATTACAACCGGAACAAAAAACGTAAGTATTGACTATCGATCCCGAACATTCCGAGCGGGTCGTCTGGTTCATTACCACCATCGGTGGAAGGAACTGGGTGCCCCAAGTTATCTGATAAAGATAATAGAAGGGTATCGCATACCCTTTTTACATCAACCGCCACTTGTAGTACCACCGTTGAACGAAAGTCAGTTCAGCACGGTTCATTCGAATGCAATGACGTCCATAATCACCCAAATGCAACACCAGGGTGTATTAGATGTTGTCAAGGCTTCGCCAAGTTTTGTGTCCACAATGTTTCTTGTGCCAAAGGACGACGAGTCCCACCGACCCATCTTCAACCTAGCAGCCTTGAACAATTACGTAATCACCGACAGGTTCAGATTAATAAATGTCTATCGAGTCCCAGACTTCCTTCAACCAAAAGATTGGTTGTGCAAAATAGACCTGTCACAGGCCTATTTTCACCTTTCTGTAGGTCCATCTCACAGACGGTTCCTGCGTCTAATCTACAGAGGAAAATTAATGGAAATGACGTGCCTCCCGTTCGGTCTGAGCACGGCTTCCAAGATATTTGCCTCCCTATCCAATTGGGTAGCTCAGTCACTCAAGGGGATCAAGGGATTCGAATAATCGTCTACTTAGACGACTTTCTGGTTGTACATCAAAACCCACAGATTTTACAGACCCATGTCCAAATCACGGTAGAGAGGTTGCAGTATCACGGTTGGTTGATGAATCTCGACAAGTCCACACTCACACCTTGTCAATGTCTAGTCTACCTGGGTGTTCAGTGGAAAACTCTGGTAAACGAAAAGTCTCTTCCAGAGAAAAAGTGCCTGGATCTAAAGTCCAAGATATTGACAGCCCTAGAAGAGAGAGCTCTCGATTTGAAGGCTTTGCAGAG
The DNA here is from genome assembly GCA_949316265.1 of Diarsia mendica. Classification (NCBI taxonomy): domain Eukaryota; kingdom Metazoa; phylum Arthropoda; class Insecta; order Lepidoptera; family Noctuidae; genus Diarsia; species Diarsia mendica. The sequence continues at coordinate 4,091,657 of OX438917.1, forward strand.
CCTAGTAGGTCTATTAAACTTTGCAAGTTTTGTTGTACCAAGGGGCAGGCTTCACTTTCGAGCACGCCTCTCTTTTCTGAATACAGTCGTCATAATGCCAGTTGCCAAACGGTTCATAATTCTGGTACATGCCCTGAAAGAGTTAACTTGGTGGTTGCAGAACCACACTTGTCCTTCTCCGATCCACTTCGTGCCTCCAACGCATTTCCTAGCGACCGATGCCTCGGACCTAGCTTGGGGAGCACAACTAGACGACCGTTCGTTCTCGGGGCGCTGGGGAACGAACAAGAACAATCGATACACTGCAACCAGAAGGAACTTCTAGCATTACTGAAGAGGACCAGGGTCAGTATCTGTGTCGTTCCACGGTTCTATGGCAGTCCGACAACAGAACAGCCGTTGCTTTCATTCGCAAGGAAGGCTGCACGAAATCAATAGCTCTCTTGGGCTTGACAATCGATATTTTCAAGGTTCTAGATCGGTTACCAAATTCACCTAGCCGCTCATCACATTCCCGGCAGATTCAACTCTCACGCAGATCATGAATCTGTCTCGCTACCGATCTCCGCCCGAATGGCACCTTTTGCCGGCTTGTACAGACCTGATTTTCAACAGATTCGGGGTTCTGGTAATAGATTTGTTTGCGTCGAAAAATGCGCATGTGGGGCCAATTATGCGTCTCTGAACCAGAAAGACGACAAAGCCCTATTCCACGACGCTTTTTCCCAGACTTGGAATTACCACCTAGCGTGGATATTTCCTCCTCCATATTTGATCCCCAAGGTACTCACTCATCTCAACCGGGCCAAGGGCCTCTTTCTGTTAGTGGTGCCTCGGTGGGAACGGGTCTTTTGGAGAGCCGATCTCAAATCCCGAGCGCTAGCTGCTCCTTTCACAATCAGGCATCTGAACCGCCATCTAGTAGACATCTCGACGGGCTTTCCGCCTCCCAAAGTACAGGAAATGACACTAGAAGTGTGTGGGGGTGGTCTCATAGCCTAAATGATTGGAACCGTTCCCAACTGCGTGCGTGCAACAGCGTTTTGCTAAGACTTTCATTATTCGTACAGCCAAGGAGTGGAACACCCTGCCTGCGTCGGTTTTCCCGAATTCATATAACCCCAATCTATTTAAGTCGCGAGTAAATAGACTTCTTCTGGGTAAGCTCGTTCCATCGTCGACCTCATCTCTGCCCTTAGGGCAAGATTGAGGTAAAGAGTAAGCCCATATTAAAAAACTGGACCTACTTTCATCGTCCTGGCGTCCCTTTACACGTAATACATACAAAGCCGCATGGCATAGATGGCTAGGATGGTGTAAAAAAATAGAAAACGGATCCATACCGCCCAACCGGTTCAATTCTAGCAATTTTTTTTGCCGATTTATATTTGAATGAAAACCTATCATACAATACTATACTTTTACACAAATCTGTGGTGTCTACGCTCTGTAATACCGAAATATCGGGAGTCTTAAGTGCTCATGTACTGGTTAAGCATGTTATGAAATCTATTGCATTAAGAAAGCCTGTGCCCCATAAGATAACTATTTGGGATATCAATGTTCTCATTTCCTTTTTGTCTTCATATGAATTTAGCGAGAATAACTGTTTTGCTACCGCAAGACACACAGCTATGTTGCTGCTTTTGGTTTCTGGTAGACGTATCCATGACCTGACCCTTCTGGCAGTCAATCAAGAGCATTACATTGACAATACTGATCACATCATTCTATGGCCCAGATTTGGCTCTAAAACTGACCGTTCTGATTTCGGGCAATCGGGCTGGAAATTACTAAGAAATGAAAATACTAAAACCCTCGATCCGGTTTTTTGGGTGAAGCAGTGTATCAAATTGTTTAATCAAAAACGTAATTCCATAAATAATGATTCTTTATTTGTGAATTTGAGAGGTGATCATAAGGCAGCATCGCGTACTGTAATTGCGGGCTGGGTAAAATCTCTCCTATCAGAGGCTGGTATTATTGCAGCTCCCGGTAGCGTCCGCTCAGTGGTCGCTTCCAGAAGTTGGGCCGATAACGTCTCGGTTGACGAAATTTTGTCACAAGGTAACTGGAGGTCGGGTGACACATTCCGTCGCTTCTATAGGCGTGAGGTCGTTCAGGCCCCTGTTAGCTCTGGGATCTCAAATTGTTTTCGCCCAATTTAATCGAATCTATGAAGAAGTTTACTACATTTTATTTATTTTGTTCATAAATATGACAATTTCTAAGTTCATAATATTTTTATGGTGATTGAATAAATTTTCTTAGTCTCGCACACTTACTGTAACATTCATTGTTACCTTTTGCGCCTTCAGCGTGTGGACGTGCATACCTTCACATTGGCGTCCTCCTCCACCAGGCGATAACAAACAGGTCTCATTATATTTAAGCTTCAAATAACGGTCAGGTGTTTAATGACAGCGTTTTACCCTGAAATAAAACGCTTATTAAATACCTACCATATTTGAAGCTTAACTTTTATCCTCTGCCTGGTATAATTCGACACAATGACGAGAGCGAGCCGAACGGCCGCGCCGGTGAAGGAGTGAATGAGTGAACGGAAGTGTGCGAGCGAGAGGGAGCTACTAGGGTAGACAGAGAGGTAAGACGAGCGGAAAACAGATAGGCCTATCTCATTATATTTAAGCTTCAAATAAGGTAGGTATTTAATAAGCGTTTTATTTATTTCAGGGTAAAACGCTGTCATTGCAAAATAAGGAGGTCTCTGTTGAGGCAACAAATCAAAAATGTAATATTGAGAATCGTCAATCGTCATTCTCAATTTTACGATCAGTGATCGGCGTTCTTTCGGGTGATCACGTCTTGATCAGTATGATCTTTGAGTGTGATCACCCGAAAGAACGCAATAACTTTCAAAAAGATCTCAATAAAATACTCTGTTTATTGCTTGGATCTTTGAATTTTACTAGGGCAGCATTATTCTAAGCCAACGTTCATAATCTATGGTATCTTTCTCAGGATTGTTTTATCAAACTACCCATGGTTAAAATTTACACACACTGTTCGGCCTTAATATTAATTGCAGAATTTAAATTAAAAATGGCTCGTAGTTACTGCACGTATGATGAAGAATGGCAGAGAAGGAAGTCAGTGCTAATCAGAAGTCTTTTTCACGATATTCCGAGTAAGTAAAAACTATCTCAATCTGTAGATATGCCCACCGATCCTAGTTCGTCCCAATCTATACAAATAATAATAAAAAAAGAAAGAAAAGAAATGGTTAGCTGAAAAAAATTATCGAAATACAAGATGACATCACTCCAAAAGTTGATTTATTTATTATTTTCTAAACAAAAATAATATTTTCTTTACAGTTCTATCACCAGTTGAGGAAGATTCTAATGACTCATCTCTTCTTGATGACGATGGAATAAGATATGAAGACTTCGGTAACTGCAGAACAAATGAAAATAAAGAACCAAGGACAGAAAGAATGGATGATGGAGCTATTACTGAAAGAGAAGAGTCGCATCACTCCACGGCTGATCAAAATACAACTGAAAGTGAAGAACCTGATAAAATAGGAATTGAAGAAATTTACGAGGCAGAAGGCTCTGATAATGAAATTATTGATAACCATGAAATAATTGAAGAAACAAGTCAAACTAGACAAACTAATACGTCAGTAATAGTTGATCTTGAAGTTAAGACGGGAGAAGAATCACATTCCATCATTGATGATCAAGAAATGACAAAAAGTGATAGATCTAATACAAAAGAATATAACGTAATAAATGCTGATCGAAATACAAATTACCAGGAATCTAAACGGGAAGAATTTACAAGGACATATTCTGAGCGTAGAAACGAATTGATAGCTTCAAATGATGAACTGATGGAGGCCGATGTAGAAAGTAGTCAGTCCAGCGAAGGTAAGTTCTAAGGCTTAAGATTAGAGGGTACACAGCTTGACTTGAGTAAGTAGTGTAAAATGCGAGATCAGTTTGAATTGTACCCACATTTACAATTCAAACTGATCTCGCATTTTACGGACGTTTTTGTAGCATTATGGGTAGGTACTTGATGTATGCTGTAGATGTTGCCACATGCTGTTAGTCTCTAAGGATTAGGTGGTGGTGTAACCACAACACTTACCACATTTCAATAGTATGTTTTAAGTCCCATGTAATAGAGAGTGAGCCGTCAAACGAACACAGATTCAGACTCCCTCATTGATAGCAATGAGGGAGTCTGAATCTGTGTTCGTTACACAGGAAAACCCGAATAACTCTGTCCCCGTCTCTGAATTGGACTCTACTCAACCGGTACGCTTCCGACCACTACACTAACGAGGCAGTTATTGTCCCACGGCTAGGCAAAGGCCTCTCTCCAATTCTTCCAAGGGTCATAATTCTGTGCTACTTCTTTTCAATCACAAAAAAAGACATAACGTCGTCACGCTATCTCCTTCGTGTTTTACCGCGACCCCGTATCACTGTTTCAGGACACCAATCCTGAGCTTTACGGGCCTTCAGCTCATTCGGCATGCGATAGACATGTCCTGCCCACTCCCATTTAACCCTTTCGGACCTGATGGTATATATGTGTCCCAGTATTGATGAGACTGATGGGACTATACATATACATCCCACACTATTTCGGCACAGGACTGTGACTTCGTTTTTGTATTGAAATTGGGATACTATGTCCCAAACCGTTCTAGGTTTGTCTGTTAATATTTTAGTAGTTGTAGTTTTGAGCTGGCAACATTAGTTTTTCATCTATGGTCGAAAATAGAAGCACGTGTAACATATCCTCTGGTTAAAATAATTGTTTTTACGTGTCTAAAGTGTTGTAACGAGGTAAGTGTGATCTTTATTGCGTTATTTATGCTAAATTCTTTGGGAGTATTATAATAAATACAAAAAACATTTGCTTATTAGTGGAATATATTAACTTTGGGACATTATGTCCCATCAGTCTTTTTCATACTAACCGACTTCATATTCAAATTGTTTCTATAAAGGGCATCTCACGTAATTATTTTTTTAGTTTATAATGGCTTATCGTTTCTTATTGGTAATTTGCTTAAAATTCGCGTTCCTGTTATTTTATAATTAAAAAAATAAATATACTTATGTCATAAAATAATTACACTTGTTTTTAATTCATATAATGTCTAAATTTCCCAAAAAATGTATGCAGGATCCCTTGAAAATTCTTAAGAATCAAGACCGATGGGACATATTGTCCCATAGCAAAAAAACTGTTTTTTTGCTATTATAAAGGTCCCTGGTAGTCGTCACGGGGCACTGGATATCAAATTTAGTGAAATATAGACATTTATTAGCATAAAAACAAATTTTGGTTTTCAGTCCTGGTAATGCACTACTATGCCGGTTCGAAAGGGTTAAGTCTGGCGGCCCTTTGAGACACATCGACGAGGCAGTCACTTTATTTTTTATTACAGGTCCATACTACAGACAAAAAACTACAGAAGCCCTCATCCACTTTGATGGACCCCAAGTCCCTGGTGATCGAGAAAGCATAGTCTACGAAGGTTCTGTGAAGAGTATCATACTGCCAACGAGGTACAGAAGAGTGCTGGCCAGTCGCAATGTGAATGTTGAGGATCGAATTGAAGTTTACGAAGTGTTGGAAGAAAATGCAGGTTAGTAACTTTGTAATGATATAATTTCCGATGGTTCATATTATCTTCTTATTGCTGATGACGACGATTAAGACAAATATTATACAGACGCCAACACATGAAGCTACTCAGGGGCGTATTTACCCTAGGGCCATCCGGGCCATGGCCCGGGGCGCCAGAACAACAGGGGCGGCGTGGCCGCCCCTGCCGATTGCATTTTGTTTTGGTTTTGGCGCCAATCATTCCACTTTTATTTCTCACCTTTTTATATTTTCTTAAGAATCACAATTAATTAACTTTTAAAAACCAGGCGGCAACGTCAGGTCATGGTTATCAGATCTGACAATTACTAGTGTCACCGGGACTACGTTGTAAAAATAAGGACAACCAAGCAGAGGCTTACTTTGCTCGCCACCGCCCTGGGGCGCTTTTTCGAACTAGTCTTACGTATATACAGGTGTATCGCATGCCGCCCCGAAAATCAATAAACAATCACCATATCCTTCTAATCTGCCGCCCACCGCTTAAAAAAATCAAACCTATCTGGAGTCCTAAAATTTTCTAGCTCGCTACGCTCGCTCTTACCGCTGAGTTTTCTTCATTACCCAGTCCCTCAATGCATTAGTAGTAAAAGTGAGTTAAATATTTTTTTTTTTAATAATAAAATGAAAATCACTTACTTTCCAGAGCCAGGGGGCAAAAATTTTTGAGCTCGCTCCGCTCGCTCTTGCATTTGCCTGCGACTCTGACTCATATATAAGTTCTTAAAAAAAATTCTACCTTTAGGAATTGTTGAAACAATATGTTATTTATTCGATGTGTCAAAGTTCGCTCGCTAAGCTCGTTCACTATTTTTATGAATTTTTTTAGAACGACAAACCCTAACACACTATTCGCTATATTGGCGAACAAAGGCAAAAAAAAAATGTTAAAAAGTGAAATAGGTTTGACTTTCAAAAATAAACCCAAAGTTTATCATTATAAATCATCATCATCAGCCATTAGACGTCCACTGCTGGACAAAGGCCTCCCCCATAGAACGCCATAAAGATCGGCAGCCTGCCGTTTGCATCCACCGGTTGCGGGCGACTCTCACAATGTCGTCGGTCCACCTGGTGGGAGGCACCAACGCTGCGTCTTCCGGTTCGTGGTCGCCATGAGAGAACCTTTCTTCCCCATCGGTTGTCTGTTCTTCGAGCGATGTGGCCTGCCCATTGCCACTTCAACTTGCATATTCATTATAAATAATAAAAAAAAAAAAAAAAAAATTGACTTAGCTAGTTTTCTTGGCTAATGATGAAAATAGGCGTATAAGGGGCGGCCAGATAAGGGTGGGTGGGCCCTTGGCGACAAAAACGCTCGTCACGACACTGGGGTTTACTCAGACGTTGATGTCGTTTCCAAGTTCTACGACTCATTGCTCTCGTTTGTAGCAGTTATTAGATAATGGTTTAAAAAGAAAACAAATTTTATTCAACATTGTTTTCTTTGTCTGGGGCGGCAAAACTTATTGGCCCGGGGTGCCAAATTTCAAAATACGCCCCTGAAGCTACTCCAAAACTGTTTTTCCCAATTAACCTTTAATGTCTAATGCTTTCGATAACACTGAAAATCTATTTAATTTTATCTTGATGTTATATTTGAGGAGTTTGTGTCTTGTGGCCACTCGGGTCAATCGTAAGGTTCATCCATGATTACCTAGGGCCACACATGACATACCGACTTTCCGTGGGTCGGAAAATTCCCGGCTGACATTTGTAGATGTTTGGCAGTCGTTACAAATAACCAGTTATCTAAAGTCTCATAACCAGTCTTACCAATGGGTAACGTATCACCCAGTACTAGCAGGGTTGTGGAAGTCAGATAGACAATCGCTCCATGTAAAGTACTGTGATTCAGCTGCATGCGGTTAGTCTAGAAAGCCGACCCCATCATAGTTGGTAAAAGGCTAGGCATATGCTGATAAGTGTGCGAACGAAAACCTTTTCACTTGATGATAAAAATGTCAGCATAATGTTATCTGCCTTAGTTAATTATTTACTTAGGTATTTAATTGTTTTAGTCCGTTAGTTTTCCCATGACCCAAAATAACCCGTTAGTGGCCGTTAGGTCGTCCTAATTATCTTAAAATCTTATAGATGATTAAACGAACTTTAAAAGTGAAGTTCGATCACTATTATATGAGTCGCTTCATCCGAAGATATAAGTATAACCAGGTAGTCCCTTTAACCTACAGGCAACATCGCACGTTTTTTAAAGGGTAACTCAATCGATTCTAAAGTCGATTCAAAAAAAAAAGTTTGACGTTTCCGGTTGTACCGTCTATACCGTGTCAGATCCAACCTTGTCTCATTCTTTAGAGTTTAGACACAAAGCTTTCATACTGGGTTTATAATCACTGGTTGGAAACTATGTGATTTATGTAAAGGGTTGGGAGGGACCTTATATCTTCGGATGAAGCGACTCATATAATAGTGATCGAACTTCACTTTTAAAGTTCGTTTAATCATCTATTATATTTCGTCGCTTCATCCTTCAGATATAAGTATAACCAGGTAGATATTCAGAGATAGAAACTTTGTGTCTTAGTGAACAGGTTTATGAAGAAAAGTGGTTTCTTAAGTTGAAACACGTGGATAGATTTGATCATAATAGCGTTTAATGTTAGATTACACAAAATATAAAGAAAAACAGTTTTACTTCTTAAATTACTTAAGCATTTTAAATAATCACATAATATTTATTAATTTGGAAAGGCAATCGCCCTAGCGAAACCGCTTTCATCTATAATTGGCCTGTTGTAGAAACGGGCGAAGGTTGTGGACGTGCTGGTCCAACCAGCGGTTTTCCTAATAGTATCTACACTTAACCCTGCAGCGTATGCAGCTGATGTAGCGGCATGTCGTGTACTATGCGCGCTGTATGTGCCCACGTCTACTCCGCTCTCTGACAGCACTTGCTTAATCCAGCGACTGATGGTCTGTGCTGTAGCTGCTCTATGTGGAGACTTATGGGTCAGCAGTAGACTTCCCGCGTTCGTAGTCCTCATATTTTTTGTTACAAAAATATAATCCTTGAGGACTGAAGCGGGGCATATTTTCAGATTTTCATTAAAAATTGGTAAATACAGTGTTGGTTGGTCGCGACCAGGGGCAGAGGTTTTAATAATGTCAGTTATGGCTATCTTAACACCGCTTTGAGTAATTGTCACGTTTTCTAATTTTAATAATGATAGTGTTTGCACCCTGTGAGCTGTACTGAGTGCCAACAGAATAACTAACTTTTTTGTGATTCTTTCTAAACTTAATTCTAAATTTGGATACCAATTTGAAATACAGTTGAAAACTATTTGTGGATCCCAAGTGGATGTATATTTAGGTCGATTTGGCTTGAGTTTGTAAGCCCCTTTAAGTAATCGCCTTATATTGTCATCAGAACCGATTTTATCATTTAAAAATAAAGATAACGCTGAACGATGAGTGTTAAGAGAGCTATACGAACATCCATTACTGAATTGCTCTGTCAAGAAAGATAATATAAAAGGTATGCAATCATTATAAATACTAGAATTGTGTAGGGCACAATAGTCCCACCATAGTTTCAAAGTGACGCTATACTGCTTGATAGTGCTGTCAGAAAGGGATGCCAACATTAGGTCGAGCGTCTCAACTGGTGTGCCGCGCCGCTCAAATGCCTTCCGCAAAGCCTGGCGGCACCCAGGGTAAGTTTGTTGTGAAGGGGATGATGATGTCTGAAATGGGATTGAAGTAAAAATTTGTTAGGGTTGAGATAAAGTATATGCGAATCAAGTAAGGTCTGGAGAAGAGGGAACCATGGCTGAGAGGGCCAGTGAGGGAAAACTAAGATACCAGTAGCTTCATCATCAATAATCTTACGTAAACATTTTAGAATAAGAGAAAATGGCGGGAATGCGTAAAAAAATCTTGATTGCCAATTTATGGTAAAAGCATCAACATTATATGCGTCTGGTTCTGGTCTCCAAGAGACAAACAGGTCGCATTTGGTATTGCTGCGAGAAGCGAATAGATCGATCTCGGGACAACCGAAGTTTTGTTTAATAAGCCTAAAGGCATTATTTGACAGCTCCCACTCTGTATCGGGGTTTACTTTTCTAGACTCGGCGTCCGCGCAGTTCTCTTTTGTATTGATATATGATGCAAAAAGAGAGATATTACGCTTCTCACACCATTGCCAAATAGATCTAGTAAGCTCATTTAAATGGGGGAATTGTATTCCGCCAAGACGATTTATGTAGCATAATGCTGTTGTGTTATCTACACGCAATAGTATTGCAGAGTGTTCGTCATCCTCCATAACGAAACTTTTTAATCCTAGAAAGGCAGCAAGGAGTTCTAAATAATTAATGTGGTGTTCCGATTCTGCAGCCGTCCATCTTCCGTTTACTTTTTTACCATTACAGACCGCACCCCATCCGGTTCTTGAAGCATCGGTGAAGATTTCTTTACCGTAGCTTAAAACTCTCATCGAATTATTTATTGTTAATATATTACTGCGCCACCAAAATAAATCTTGCAAAATTACGTTTGAAGGACTGATTTTCGCTTCGTAATTATTATTAAATTTTTGTAATGCTAAAAATTTCTGGCGTTCCAAAATTTTTGTGTATAAGTATCCATATTTAACTGCCGGGCAAGCTGCGATCAGAACACCAATCAATTGAGCAAATTCTCTAATAGTACACTTAGGAAGGCGGGTGAACTTGTCAACCAACTGTGCAATATTATTGCGTTTATCTATCGGCAATGAAATAGATAGTTCTCTTGTATCATACATGAACCCTAAGAACTTGCATACTTGCGATGGAGTTAATGAACTTTTTGTATAATTAATTACAAAACCTAAACAACGTAATAACTTTAAAGTTTCGTGTACATTTTTTACACACTCGTCATAATTATCACCGATACATAATATATCATCAAGATAGATTACTGATTTATAACCGCATCCTCGAAGATGCGTCATAACCTCCTTCATGATTTTTGTAAACACTCTGGGTGCTACTGACAGGCCATAAGGCATCGCCGTGAACTCAAAAGTATTTACACTACCCGAGTTAGGATCTTTGTAAAGGAATCTCAAATATTTTCGATCAGAAACTGAAATAGGTACTAACAAATATGCTTCTGTTAGGTCAATAGTGGCCAGAAAGCCGCCCCGGGGAATAAGTTTCGCGGCGGTTCTGTAATCCTCTATTTTAAAATGTTCCTTCTTTATGAATTTATTTAATGGCTTTAAATTAAGAATAAACCTTTTGCCTCCATTAGCTTTTTGTGTTAAAAATGTATTTGATATGAACTGATTTTCTCGGGTAAACACTGACTTATAGCTCCTAATTCGAGTAATTTACTAATGGCTTTAGACATTTCCTGTCTTTCAATTAAAGATAGGTTTGAGAGGGATGGTGCTCTGTGTTGAGTCACCTCCTGACAAAAAGGTATTGAGTAGCCATGCTCTATCCATGAGAGAACGACTTCGTTATTAGTTATATTTGACCAGCAATGAACATAGAATTTAATTCTGCCTGCATGTACCTGTGCTAATGCGGAGGTGGAGCACGGGGCTTCGCCTGATTGTAGTTGACACTCTTCGCAGCTGTTGGAGCTGGGGGGTACGTCCGCCGTTGTGTCGACGACGACGGGTGTTTCCTCTGGCCTCCTCGCCCCCCCCTGTTCGACGAGTATCGAGGAGGTCCTGACCAGTTTCCCGGCACGACAGGACGACTTGAAGACGGCAGCGAAGCGCCAGCCTTCTGGTTCGATAGTGTCTTCCGTATCTGGGAGCCTTGTTTTTCAATGGCTTGACTGGCTTTGATTTTTTCGCTCAGTGTGGTTCCAAATAACGTCTCATCACGTTCGGCATCTTGAATTACGTGTAGGACATTCTTCTCTAGACTCGGGGTAATTAATTTGATTCTGTCCTTTGACAGGAAAAAATGTAAATCCGATAAAATACGACAACTGTCGCTCAAATATTTCAAAGCTGATATTTTGTCGTCGGATGTTAGCAATGTGTTCATTGCTTTATTTATTGCTGAAGTGCCCGTGCCCAATTGTTGTTGAAAGGTGCAAAGTTTCCTGTCACGGCCTCTAACTAGCTCGGACACGGCGGCTGATATTTCTGCATTAAGCTTAGGAGCTTGCAGTAATTTGCAATTGCCGGGCACAAGATAAGTTTTCGATAATTTTTCTCTGTCCTCTTTTGGTAATCCTTTTTTTAACAAAGGAGTCCATAGGTTGGCCAGACTATTGTGAATGTTTTCACCGAACTCGGGGGTATCCGATGTAGCTGCTCCTAAGGCAGATCAGAGCTCTGGATCCAGGCTTGTATCGGGTAAGACGTCAGACGTGGCGTCGGGCATCGAGATGGCCGGGGTGTCCGACGTCAAGGTGTCCGGTACATTTGCGTCTTGGCCGAACGCCGGCGGCGTACCTTCACATTGGGGCTCTGCTGGAGCCGCACCAGTTTCTAAAAATACAATTAAGTATTTTTATTTTTTGTCAATGAGGGTAGACAAATAAGAATTGGTGAGGAAAAAATTTAAGACCAATATTATCTCACGGATAATACGCTGTACATAATGTGCGTACCTATTAAGATTACGCGTTTTTGTACTAAGTTGTCACGAATGACTCACAATCAACTCGCAGTTGATCATGTTATCGCAATTGCCTCGCAGGCAATCCCGATTTACTTTTATATAAACAGCACAAAAGTATCACTTTTAAAATTTTCACTTTTAGAAATAAAAACGAAGGTAGGTAGGTACTAACCTGCATTAATTTCATCATCTGATGAGTCGATTATAGGTCGTCTTATTCGACATCGAGGTATTGGAGTCTCTTTACGTTTTTCTTTTATTTTCCTAATTTTTTGTTCGTAATAAAGTAACGATTCTTCTGCACTGCGCTTCGGCATTTTGCAGGATCGCATGCGCACGTTGCCTCGCACGAAAAAGGAATGAGACAAGGTTGGATCTGACACGGTATCATGGAGCAAAATAACCAGTGGAGAGCGCGTGCGGGGGCTACCGCGGGCGCCAAACACACGCTATATCAAGCGTACGCGGCGAAATTTTGCTCAGTCGCAAAAATTGTAGGCTAACGCACGAACGTCACGCGCTCCCGTTTTGAAAGCATTTATTACGAAAAATAATGCCTAGTTGTGCAATTAAATGGTGTGGAAAGTGTACTACAACTTCAAGTTACACAAAAGATGGGATAACATTGCACAGTTACGTGGTTTTCTATTCAATTTTATCAAAACAATGAAAAAAGAATCATATAATTGCTGTCTCTTTCTGGTACACTGATTTGCACTAATGCAGTTGTCTCTTTCTTTCATGATAGTGATGTTCGATTTCGCAGTATCGCGACGGTTTATGGTATCGATATAATTTAAAATATAAGTTCTTAAAATACCTTACATTTTTTAGTTTCATTATTGCTATATTTTCAAGTATGCTTATTCCCTTGGTTTTACTCGCAAATGTGTATAATACTGGCATAAACTTGTACATAACAGTAAAAAATTTAAGTGTATGATATCTCTGCCTGCCTTTAACACAAAAAGACGCGTTGCTTGGAATCTATTTGAATCATTGCAATCCTAGAAAAATGTTTTTTTAAATGTTTTTATATTTTTTGATTCGCTGGTAAAAGCTAGTCTATATAAATAAAGAGAGAAGTCCTGACTGACTGATTGACTGACTCATCAACGCCCTGCCCAAACCCTTGGACCTAGAAAGCTGAAATTTTGCACAGAGGTTCCCTTTATAATGTAGACAAGGAATAAGAAAGGATTTTTCGAAATTCAACCCCTAAGGTAGTTAAATAGGGGATGAAAGTTTGTATGGAAAATCGTCATTTTCACGCGGGCGAAGCCGCTGACAAAAGCTAGTAATACTAATAAGTCAAACAATTATCGATATCGATACTTTTTCAATTACTTTTTTGGAATCCCTAGAGAATGAGTTGTCATTTGGTTGTCAGTTCGTCAACCAATCACAGAGTCCGAAACGTACCTCTCCCCCCGCAGTATATTAGTGACTTTGATTTAGAACAAAAACGTGCCCATACTTTCTCCACTGGTTATGTGCTTCATGCACGGTATAGACGGTACAACCGGAAACGTCAAACTTTTTTTTTTGAATCGACTTTAGAATCGATTGAGTTACCCTTTAAAAAACGTGCGATGTTGCCTGTAGGTTAAAGGGACTACCTGGTTATACTTATATCTGAAGGATGAAGCGACGAAATATAATTAATATGGAATGTGACGGTGTCATCTACATACTAATAGGCTACTAGCTTTTGATCGCGACTTCGCTCCCGGTATGAATTTAAATTAACCCAAGGGAGCATTTAAATACTCGGGGTTAATGTATAATCTTCCCGTTCCCGATCCCGTTCCATCCGAAGGTTATAATATTGGTTTAGATTATGTATAACATTATCACACTTGTAATTTCTAAAGAGTTACCCAGACCCAGGGGTGTACCTGTACTTAATAGTACACCCACTTTTCACCAGTTATGTTTTTTAGTCCCATGTAATAGAGGGCCGAAATTCTGACAATCAGTTATTATGAAGGGATTACGCGATATAACCCAGTACTAACTAGGTTGTGGGTGTGAGATAGGCTATCGCCACAAGTACAATACTGGTATTAAGCCCCATGAAATATGGCACAAATCTAGACTCCGAGGTTCTTACTAAGTATTCACATTGCCTGACCTGGTAATCGTACTCAGGGACTCCTACCCAGCCACTCGTGCTTGTTACAATTTAATTTAGACCAGCGAGGCAGTAACAATTATTCCATTTTCAGATCCAAAAATCGCCACAACATTCGACATTGACGAACATGAAACTACTGACGAAGACCTTGAAGAAGTGACAACTTCTCACCCAGACACTACCTTCGAAAACGACGAAGAAGACGATGAAGTAATGAGTGGTCCTCAGTCAGACGCTAGTGACAGAAACGTTGAAGCAATTGGCGAAACAGAAGCTATCAAGGAAAACGATGAAGAAATGGACGCTCGTCAGTCAAATCATAGTGAAGAAATAGACACTAATCTACCGGACGCTACCAATAAAGAGATTGAAGAAAGGGGGAACATTGATCCAGATGGTACTGACGAAGAAAATGAAGCATGGCGACCAAATGATGCAGGAGAACACATTGGAGAAATGAGAACTAAAACATCAGAATCTACCATGATAGAAATGAAAATTCATCAACCAGCTGCTACTGACGATGAAGAAGGAACAGAAAGTCCTCATTCAATTGAACAAATTAGAACTCCTAGACCAGATTTATCTCACGGATCAATACCAGTATCACACCGCAGTAAATCTGCGTCATCTACAGAACATACTGCACTTCCTCAAGAACTGTCAGGTTTGACAGCATCAATCCAAGATGGCGGCGACAACAATATGTCAGAACTTCAAACTTCCAATGATATGAATGAAGTCTTGGCTTCGATATTCAATGATAGTCGGAATAAAGATATGACTCCGATCTCTGGGAAGAAAAGGAAGTTGGTAGATAAATCAGTTCAGGCAGCTGAGACGAGCAGAGTAACTTGGGAAGAAATGCGCGCCAACTTTTTTGTTGGGACGCCAAAGATATTCCGACTTTGTGCTTGTACTGATCATATTTGTCCATAATCTATTTAAACTGGTAAATGTAGACTGGATTTACATGTTAAATCAGTGATTGTTAATTAATTAATAGCCTTTATTAATTGTTTATGATGCGAGAAGATTGTTAATAACTACTATATTTTTTTCTACTTTCGTTTACAAAATGTTGATTATTACTTTTAATTGTTGTGATTATGTTTTTGTGATTTTTACATTAAAATATTTTAACGTAGTCTGCATTTTCTTTTACAATGAATAAAATGTACTGCTATTTATTTGAATTTCACTAGGGCCGTCTTTGTTTCAGTCAAGCGCACCAAGCTTATATTCTTAATAAAACTTTTCAAGTCTACAGTTTCTCTTACAAAGCTAACCTAAGTCAAGATGCGATAGAAATGCGTCAGTCGAACATGAAAATAACATCATGCCTGTAATCTCCGAATGGTAAGGCAGAGAGAGATGTGGGTACCTACCTAACATAATACTCACATTTCGCCAGTTATGCTTGCTTCCAATTATATTTTGCTATTAACCAAACATACATCTGCTGATTATTTAACTCTTGATGCCTGCAACAATTTATTAATATTATAAGAAAGACTAGTATTTGCGTGGCTGCGCTCGCTGCGCGCAGCTCGCGGGTCTGCCTACCTACACCTACCCACTACCTACCTACACCTACCCACTACCTACCTACACCTACCTACACCTACCTACTACCTACCTACACCTACCTACAGCTACCTACACCTACCTACACCTACCTACTACCTACCTACACCTACCTACTACCTACCTACACCTACCTACCTACACCTACCTACACCTACCTACACCTACCTACACCTACCTACACCTACCTACACCTACCTACACCTACCTACACCTACCTACACCTACCTACACCTACCTACACCTACCTACACCTACCTACACCTACCTACACCTACCTACACATACCTACTACCTACCACCTACCTACCTACTACCTCCTACTACCACTAAAAGAACATTACCCTAAAGTTTGCTTGTCGTCGCCCCTGAGTTACGCTTCACCCACTCAACCTTCGTTACGCTAAGGAGGTCGCCGGCTCGCTTCGCTCGCCACCTCCCCCCTTCGCTCCACTCGGTCTCGCAGGTTCGCTCCACTCAGGACCTACCTACCACCGGAAAGCTATCATGACATTATCCCTACGCTACGGGGGTCGCCGGCTCGCTTCGCTCGCCCGCTCCCCCCTTCGCTTTGCCGCTGTACCACCACCGGACAGGTTTCGACGCCTACTATAATATTTGTTCAAACACCTAATGGCTATCTCTAACCGTTATGAAGTTACAGCCCTTTTAATTTTAGGGGAGGTTGGGGAGGGGAGGGGAGGGTATACAAATTTCAACGCCCCTCAATAGTTTTATGTAAGAAAAAAAAAAAATTGAAAAAAGGGGGGTGAAGGGGGGGCGAGGGGGGGAGTCTCGAAAAATGATTTCGATTAACGCAAATGCCCCTCTAAATGAATCTGAAAAAAAAATCGTTCCAAGTCTCTTAACTTTCGAGATTCGCCTAAAGGGGGGGAAAAGGGGGGCCACTTTGAAAAATGATTTTTACTTTACCGAGCCTCCTCTATACGAATCCGTAAAAAAAAAAAATACGGGTCTTTTAGTTTCCGAGATACGATAGGGAGGGGGGAAAAGGGGGGGTTTCGGACTTTTCCCATACTCACCAGAGTTACTTGTTTACGAATCTGTCAAAATATACCCACCTCCCCATCCACCATCTGGGAGAACAATTATGTCAGTGAGTCAGTCAGTGGTAGTTAAGCTTTATATAGTATAAAGTGGTCAAATATGTGAAATTGAAATCGTGTAAAACGGAACGTATTTCTGAATGAAGTTTGAAAACGTCATTAAATTTTAAAAGTGAGGTTATGTTGTCAAATTAGCGATTTTTTTGTTATTTAGACCATATGAATTCATTTATTTTATAGACAAACAATAATTATAAAATATAGTTATTCAAAATGTCTCTTACTGAAGGTCCCGTGAAAGAATTAGACGACAAGTTCCTTGATTTAATCGGAAAATTCGTGTCTGACATAAAAAATGGGTACGTTAGCTTATTTCTTCATTTTTAATGCTATTCTGTTAGTTAAAATTATATTTCCTGTAAGGAAAACTTATTGTTCTCATGTCTAGCTTAGTTTATAATACTTACAATAATAAATTGTGCAGTCTTCAAGTCATAAACATCGAAAATATGATGTCGTATTATACGTTTTATAATAAAACTCATTAGGTATTGCATCAGAATTCATAAATGCAGTATGTCAATAAGATTCTAGATATCCTAAAACGTGATATATACTAAATTGTCGGCGCTCCATTCGAAAATTTTGTCATTACACTGCCAAAAACGTATTATTACTATTATTTACTGTCAAAAACGTATTCGTACTATTGACTTACGTTACTAGGCTTAAAATATATTTCCATCATCATCATCCTTTAACAGTCCACTGCTGGACATAGGCCTCTCCAATCGCAGACCGATTAAGTTGATTCTCTACAAGTATCCTCCAGCTGCTTCAAACCACCCTGTGAAGTTATAACTCATAATATAATTCCTTCAGTAATCTCTTATGAACTCCTATCACCCCTGACTCACACTTGACTCAATCAATTTTTCCCTCTTGGAGTAGGTATGTAACTCCAGAAGAATAGATATGACTCACACAACATCTGCATTCAAATTATATTAATTAAGAGAGAACTAGTTATAGCCACATAAAGCTGACCAAATGTAAAGCCAAGCCAGAGGACCCTCGACAGCATAACAGTTTTTTTTTTTTTTTTTTTTTTTTTTTTAAACGTTGCCCCACACTAGGAATTTCTCCTGTATCGTGGGTGCGTTTACAAACATTGAAACTCACATACACAAACACGCCCAGACCCGAAACAACTATCTGTAGGCCATACAAATACTTGTTCAGTGCGGGGATCGAACCCGCGACACGTAGCGCAGCAGTCTAATCGCTTAGCCACTGCGCCAACCGTGTCGTCAAAAATAACAACTCGGATACCACACGAAAAAGGCAGCTGGTATCCGTAACTCCATGTCCAAAGTGCATGTAGTGCATATGGGTAGGATTCAATCCACCCCAACTCCGGAGAAATGCCTGCAACCCCTTACTGTTACTGACTACCTCATAGAGAGTGTTAGGGTTATCAAAGTTCTTTGCCCTGTATAAGGCAACCTCTGGGCAGTGCAGAAGCATGTGGGCTGCTGTCTTGTCTTCCTCTATGCAGGCTCGACACAGTGGAAGGCCTGTGACATTGATAACAAAAAGATGTTTACTAAAAGTGATGGCAACTGTTACTGTGTGCAGCTGTAATTTTATCAGCCGAAGCCCCTTTCACAGTTATTCATTTTCAATATTCTTTATTTACAGAAAATTAAAAGGCTCCAACAATATTGCTTTGGCAATGGTCACATTATTAGAAACTATCATCAGTGACTCACAGAATGCTACAGCTTTGTAAGTATCATTGTTAAGGCGCTAACAGCACTGAAACTAGCGCCACCCACATCTTATTTCTTATACTCTAAAATCACATCAAATTTGACAAAAGCTAAACAGTATCATGCTAGTAAATAACCTGTAGTATTTTTTAAATCAAGGTTTGCCAAAGAGCGATGGAACATAGTATATTGGGTATTAAGCTCAGCAACAGAATTCGAAATACCACAAAACGCTCAAAAACAGGAATCGCTGATGTGGGCAACAAAACTGCTGGGTTGAAGTGGGATTAGGCGGGCCATGTCTGCAGAATGCACCGGGACCGATGGCCTAAAGTCGTCAGGCAGTGGGTGCCAAAAGACGGGCGTCGTCGCCGAGGGAGGCCTAGAAAACGCTGGCGTGACGACTTAGAAGCTTTTGCGCGAGATTGGCCGGAGAAAACCGCACAGAGAGAAGAGTGGAAGACTATGGGGGAGGCCTGTGCCCAGCAGTGGGACAATACAATAATAAAAAAATAAATAATATTTAAAATCACTTTTCATGATTCTAGACTTGATAAATTAAGAGAATTACTTTTTACCGCCGAAAGATGCCACTTTTACTTCAAGCTGATAGTGCTTTGGATTGAACAAATTTGATGTGATTTTAGAGTATAAGAAATAAGATGTGGGTGGCGCTAGTTTCGGTGCTGTTAGCGCTATAATCAATAATTTGTCATAATACTAGCTTTACCCCATGATTTCACCAACATGAAGGTAACAAAACTAATAACCAATGCACTTATCCAGGAAATGAATTAACTGTGTGCAAAATTTCATCATAATTGTTCAGCTGTAAAATTGTGATTAATAGTATGACATGACCAGCAAATTGCGTAAAACTTAAGATAATTTGAATGCCCGCGAAGCTATACCCTGTAGTTTCCGCCTAAAAAAGAAATTATTACCACATATCCATATACAGAATTTTTACTTATTTTCTTTTTTGTTTACGTCTACACAGTCTAAAGCCCACTATAACATAACTTGTGCTCAACTCACAGCGAACTATGCGGCGCAGTTCGCGCGGCGGGTCGACGCGTTCTCTACGCGTTACCACACGAGCTGGTGGCTGCCAATGTAGTCCGGAGAATACTGAGAGCCATCCGGGATGAGAATAGGGCTCATGCTAATCAGGTAATGTTGATATCACCTATAAGTGACGAATTCACCGCAAAATTGTTAAATAGAACATAACTTAATGTAAGGATTTAGTGAATAAGTCGTTGGTGTGTCAATAAATAAATAAATATAGTGGCTTTAATGTAAACATGCAGAAAAAGACTCATCATCTGCCTAGCCTTTTCCCAACTATGTTGGGGTCGTCTTCCAGTCTACCTGGATGCAGCTGAATATCAGTATTTTATATGTAGTGACTGCCTATCTATCTATACGCAGTATTATTATACCAATACATAATTTTGCTGAAAATCTATATAAATAAAAAGAGAAGTCCTGACTGACTGACTGACTCATCAACGCCCAGCCCAAACCCTTGGACCTAGAAAGATGAAATTTTGCACAGAGGTTCCCTTTATAATGTGGGCAAAGAATAAGGAAGGATTTTTCGAAATTCAACCCATAGGGGAGTTAAATAGGGGATGAAAGTTTGTATGGAAAATCGTCATTTTCATGCGGGCGAAGCCGCTGGCAAAATCTAGTGTGTTTATATTATAAAGTCTGGATTTGTACATGGAATCTGATTATAAGTGGCGAATGTGAAATGAAAATTCAAAAATATTAAATTTCACATTGGCCTGCAAGGGCACTTGTAAAACGATAACTAAAAGGTGCACCTTTGGCCACCCCTTATTGGATTACAAGGCGTGACGTTATGTTAAAGAATCTGCAAATTCTTCGTCCATATTACACTGGCGGACAAAATTGATGGGCCACTTATTAGGCATTGGGCGGGTACCTATGTGCGTCATGACGTCCATGTCGCCAATTAATATATGTAGTGTAATTTATGTTGTAATTTTGTATTACTAAAAAGAAAAGACGTGGTTCATCAAGTTTGTTATTATTTGAAGTGAAAGGTAACCTAGTTACAAAGAACAAGAAGAATTTTGAATACAGTCTATGAACAGTATAAAGCAGGTATTATTACAACACACCCCCTTAATCAAAATTCTCACAAATAAATAACATATAAAAATGGACTCAAAATATACCAAGTTAGTAAACGTGTAAAAATATATTTACACTAAACCTAAGCCCAGTACACATCTAACATGTGCCACACGCTGCAACCGTTTAGTTAAGATGTCAGCGGGCATATCACTTGATTTGGTATATTTTAAGTTTACCGAATTATCACTAATCTTTTCTCTAATAAAGTGATATCTGGTATCTATATGTTTCGTCCTATGGTGGTGTACCGGATTTAAGGCCAAACTCTGTGCACTCTGACTATCAGTACAAATAGTTACGGTATTAGGTAATAACTTTTGCCTTACCATAGGATCTGAAACTAATTCAGTGATAAACCTTCTTAAATAAATCGCTTCCTTCGTAGCTTCAGTTATTGCCATATACTCGGCTTCCGCTGAGGATAAAGCTACGGTTTGCTGCTTCCGCGAGGCCCATGAAACCGGACTGCCTGCTAATTTGAAACAGTAACCAGTATAAGAACGGCGATCTATATTACAGTTTGCCCAATCGGCATCGCAAAAACCTACGAGGGGCATACTTGATTTTCTGTAACAAATCGAGTAATCTATAGTGCCTTTTAGATATTGTAAGACTCTCTTCGCGGCTAACCAGTGAGTCTTGTTGTACCGAGTATTAAACTGACTCAGGTAACTAGTCGTGTACGCGATGTCTGGACGAGTATTCACACTCAAGAACATGAGGCAACCAATTAATTCTTGATAGGGATACGCTTCTAGATCATTATGATCACTATCAATGCTGGTACTGACCTCCAGTTGTCCAGATAGTGGAGTTGTGCAAGTATTACAATTTTCCATTCCAAACTTTTGTAATAGATTATTTATATAATTTTTCTGATGTACTTTTATTTCATCATTTTTTCTGGTTATATTTAAACCAAGATAATAGCTTAAATAGCCCAAATCTTTTATCGAAAAATATTTTTGTAAGTCATTTTTGACGACGTCAAACGTTTTGTCATTACTGTAAAAAACAATTATGTCATCGACAAAGACTGCAATGATAACCAACTCTTTTCCAAAAAGTTTGGTATACACACATGGTTCTGATGGAATTTTCACAAAACCAAAAGTTGATAAAGTTTCATTTAACTTTATATTCCAGGCTCGTGGAGCTTGTTTAAGTCCATACAAGGATTTTTGTAAGAGACACACTTTGTTCTCCATACCTTTTACTTTAAAACCTTGAGGTTGCTCCATGTAGACCTTCTCTTGCAGATCTCCATTTAAAAAAGCAGTGTCAACGTCCAAGTGACTCATCTTCAAATCCAATTCAGTTGCGAGAGCCAGTAGAGTACGCAAGGAGGAGTGCCGCACGACAGGAGCAAAAGTCTCAAAATAATCTACACCTGGCGTCTGGGTGAATCCCTTAGCAACTAATCTTGCTTTGTACTTAACAACATTTCCTGCTGGATCTTTCTTTAACTTATAAACCCATTTACATGGTATAACTTTCTTGTTTTCTCTGTCAACCAATTTCCATGTCTTCAGCTTCATTAATGAATTATATTCATTCGTCATTGCCATCTGCCACTTCTCAACATCATCAGTCAATGTAGCCTCATTATAAGTTCTAGGCTCATCAGACGCTTGACTAGAAACTTGGTATGAGAAGTAATTAGGAGGTTTCCGGTCTCTGGAAGGATATCTACAGTGTCCATCAGTTTGACTAGTAGAAACTACTGCTTCCTCAATTGCTTCAAAAAAAGTATAAGTTTCAGCAGTCTGATCTTTAGTGACAACAGTATGGCCTGGAGCTGGTTCGACAGTGACCACTGGAATATGTTCAAAAGACTCTTGAACTGTACTGGTTTCTTCCTGTATAGGCAGACTATTAGAAAGTACTAAAGGTTCAGTAGAAGTCTTTGTATTGTTGACATTTCTATTATTTAAAGAAGAAAAACAATCTTCAAAAAATGTAACGTCTCTAGACTTTTGTAAGGTTCTAGGACAAGTTGAATGTCTAAAAAGATAACTATTAGGATCTTCTGTATAGCCTACAAATATAGCTTCATCAGCTTTAAGATCCAATTTCTTACGGTGACATGAAGGTATATGTATAAGAGCTCTACACCCAAAAACTCTGAGATTACTTAGGTCTGGTTTGCAACCATTCCACAACTCGTAGGGAGTTTTATTATTTAAGGCACGGTGTGGGCATCTATTCTTCAGGTACACAGCCGTTCGAACAGCATCTTCCCAAAAAGCTTTAGAAAGATCGCTTTCAGCCATAAGAGAGCGTGCCTTTTCAACAATTGAGCGATTAGTGCGCTCGGCAACACCATTCTGCTGAGGGCTATATGGTACCGTAGTTTGATGCTGAATACCACAAGATCTAAGATAACTTGAGAATTCACTATTGACGAATTCTTTCCCATTATCCGTTCTTATTGTTTTAATTTGAGCCCCAGTTTGTCTTTCAACCATAGACTGGAAGTAACAAAATATATCCTTTACCTCTGTCTTAGAAGAAATAAAATATACAAATATAGTTCTCGAAAAATCGTCTATAAAAATTAAAAAGTATTTATTACCCTGAAAGGAGCTAACTGACATTGGTCCACAAAGGTCAGAGTGGATTAGTTCTAATATTGAAGTCGCTCTTTTATAAGTAATCGCCTTAAACGGTTTTCGAGCTTGTTTCGCTTGAACACAAGCAACACATGGATTTTTATCCACATCCTTATAATCAATAACCTTATGACTATTTTTCAGCAGATTCATACCGACGCGACATAAATGGCCTAAACGCTTATGCCATACCTGATACTTAGAGATAGAATCAGAGTGCACATCATAGGCTCTAAATTGGGGAATATTCACCGCACAATCAAGTGTGTACAATCCACCACAGGGCGAGCCATGTAGAACCGCTTCACCTGTAAAGGAGAAGGTTTTTGAATTAAATAAATTACAACCAGACTTATCAAACATTACAGTAAACCCTTTTTCTACTGCTGTCTTCACAGATAGAAGATTTGTTTGCAAGTTAGGTACATACAGCACATCATTAATTGTATTGACGTTGTTTTCGGTATTTATAGATATATTACCGATGCCTTCAGCGTCAATCTTAGTCCCGTTTGCAACTGTTACCTTATTATCAATAGGCTTTAAGTCTACAAACCAATCTCGTCTTGAAGTCATATGTTTGGTAGCGCCTGAATCAACGTACCATTTGTCCATGTCATAATTATTCGTTGCTCCTAAAGCAGACACAGAGGTCGAGTTCTTATTAGTGGGATTCTTCCTTTTCATGACTTTCTTTTTCTTTAGAGGACAGTCAGGTCTCTTGTGACCAGGTTCTCCACAACCATAACACACAATTTTCTTTGCCATTGATTCAACAGAAGAGGCATCAACCTTTGACTTCATAGCTATCTCCAGTTTTATCGAGCTCTCCTTGGTCATTTCGTTCAGTAATTTGGACTTTACCAGTTCGGTGGTAACATTAACATTACTATTTTCGAGAGCCATAATCAATGGGTCATACCTCGACGTTAGACCTCCCAGTAGAATAGCAGCAATGGACGCATCATCTATTACTTTGTCTATATCTGCCAAATCTTGGGCAGTGGAAATAACAGCATTGATATACGACTCAATATTATTATCAAAGTCTTCAAGTCTCAATCTGTATAATTTCCGTTCTAAATGTAAACGCCGACCCATACCTTTGTCCTCATACGCATTTTGTAGAGCTTTCCATGCTTCAGCTGCCGTGGTTGCACTTCGCACATGCGTAATTGCAGATGATTCAAGGGTAAGACAAATTTTTGTTAGTGCTTTCTGATCGCTCCTCGTCTTTGTGACATTGGAAACGTTCATCCCTGTTGGGTAGCCACTTATCGCTTCCCACAACTCCTCATGCATAAGGTAATTACGCATTTTAAACTTCCACGTACTATACCCTTCTCTATTATGTAGGGTGAATGATGGAATTGAGGAACTACGCATACCTCGCTCATTTGTGTCTCCATTTGGGTTTGCCATCTCACAAGAGTATACGAAGAACTATTTTGTTTCGTACCCAAAAAAAAGGAAAAACGCACAAATATCGCTTCAACAAAATATTACGAAAACACGAATTACTTTTCTTGAATAAACAAATCTATACTTGAGCTATACTCGTGCTGATAACGATTTGTTGTAATTTTGTATTACTAAAAAGAAAAGACGTGGTTCATCAAGTTTGTTATTATTTGAAGTGAAAGGTAACCTAGTTACAAAGAACAAGAAGAATTTTGAATACAGTCTATGAACAGTATAAAGCAGGTATTATTACAACAATTTACATATTATTTACTAACAATAGGTTAAGTTTATACTAACACATTTTCTGATCTCTCTCTTCTCTGATCTGTGGTCTGATTTAAATACCTAAATAAATTAAAATTAAATTATCTCTTCCCAAAACAACAACTTTAATTCAGACTTATATATTTTACATAATTATTGACATTGTTTTTTTTTTTTTTTTATACCTACATAAATATTGATATGAGCACCTATTTATTTTATTAATTGAATTTTATTTTGTTGTTTTTAATTGTAATATCAGTGTGTTTTTAGATTATTGTATTGCCGATTATTGTATTGCTCCGAATATTATGCTTACTAACATTATTCTTAAGTATTACTACTAACCAAATTATGGATCTTGTTGTCTGAATAAATAAATTATTATATTATCAACAACTGTATTTTGACCCTTTTCTTTAAAACCAAAACTTAATTCATTACAGAGTGTAGAAGCCTCAGGAGAAAGTCTACAGCGCTTGGTGCTAGCGGCAGGAGCAAGGCGGGCTACACTTGGCTCCGCGCAGCAAGACCTTAGAGAACCACTGAGGGACCATATAGCAGAGGTAAGCTGTTTAGTAGAACACTTGTGTATGTGATAATAGGGGATCGGACAAAAAAAAAACTAATTAGTACGTCAGATAGATTTTCAAAAAATATTGACCACATATTCCTTCTTTTTACGTAAACAAATTTAATTCCAAAAACGAACACCGAGCGCTGGTGTGGCGGCCATCTTGTAAAACGAGAGTTCACTTTGGAGCGTGGTCGAGTGCGCACGCAACCACGTGCTCGGTGGACGTTATATTTTAGTCTAATTGTACTTTAGCTTAGATAGTTATTTTGTGAGACATTTGGTTCAATTATTGAGAATTATAAGTGCAGTGATTGTGACAATTGTGATTTTATTGAAATACCGCCTCCATACCTGATAATC
Source organism: Diarsia mendica (assembly GCA_949316265.1). Lineage (NCBI taxonomy): Eukaryota > Metazoa > Arthropoda > Insecta > Lepidoptera > Noctuidae > Diarsia > Diarsia mendica. The sequence goes on from OX438917.1 coordinate 4,117,923, forward strand.
CACGCCTACCTGAACATGGAGAATACACTTGCTGAAGGTCGAAAGACTTCATCAGAAGTGCGATGTAACTTTAACGCCTACATAGTGTAAGTGACAGTACTAGGCCGGAAAAGTGTAAAGACAATGCGCTTTCGTCTGAAAGTGACATAGAAACGGAAATGTGGTGTTTTCTGTTCGAGCAGCTAAAGAAAAACTTTATGGCTATTGTGCAAGCAATGAAGACACCTTTTGCGAGTACGGATATTCGACTACCGCATTTTGACTCTGAAAAACGGAATATTGTCCCGCGTGCTTGGTTGGCAACAGCCGACATGTGTGTTATCGATCCGAATAGTCAAGGTGCATCGTTGGTGCTTTGAACCGCGCACTCATGGGAGAAACGGGACGAACGGGAGTCACACATCCACTGTAGGTGCGTCGTAAGTCGGCACCGTCGCTGGTCATCCTCCGCTGGGCCTCCTCCGGGTAACCGTTGGTCTCACCTGGCGGGGATGGACCGCCGGGGTGCTGTGAAGACAGCAGCGCCGTGCAACTGGCGCTGTGGCGCGCCTACAGGGGACGCAGCGAATTCCACGAGACTCATGGGAGAAGTTTCGTCATGGCTGTCGTCCATATCTTGTCCTGGGATGAAATGGAGCGATTTTAAGGAGCTGTTTATAGTCTGGAGTGCCCCGTATGGTGATGACGATCGCAAAGACCCGGATGCGACATCAGAACCGGAATTCACTCGAGCTGAAGAAAATACGAAGAATGGTGCGATGACGTCACGGTGCGCTGAGAATTTACTTTGGCAGCGGCGCTGGCGGCGCGGCGGCGGGACGCGGCTTGGCGGCGCGTGGTTGGCAGCGCGGCGGCGCGGCAGGCTGACCAAGCAGTGCCTGCAGCCTGCAGCAGAGGCAAATAGCGAGCGACGTGTTGAAGTTTGCTATGTGAGCAATCCCAGCGAAGAGACTTTGGCTGCTGGTTCTGACACTCTCTCGGCCTCAGAAGACGACTCCATTATGGTTGTAGAACGGGCTCAAGTACACCGAAGTAAGTAGTCTTAAGTAGAGTTACGTGTTGTCTATTTTAGTGTCGTAGCGTAAAGCTGGTTGCTGGTTGGTGGTGCTTGGTTGGTTGCTGGTTGCGGGCCACGCTTTGGGTATTGTTAAAGCTGGTTGAAGGGGCCTCGTACGCCCGGGCCACGCTTTGGGTATTGTTAAAGCTGGTTGAAGAGGCCTCGTACGCCCGGGCCACGCTTTGGGTATTGGTAAAGCTGGTTGAAGGGGCCTCGTACGCCCGGGCCACGCTTTGGGTATTGTTAAAGCTGGTTGAAGGGGCCTCGTACGCCCGGGCCACGCTTTGGGTATTGGTAAAGCTGGTTGAAGGGGCCTCGTACGCCCGGGCCACGCTTTGGGTATTGGTAAAGCTGGTTGAAGGGGCCTTGTACGCCCGGGCCACGCTTTGGGTATTGGTAAAGCTGGTTGAAGGGGCCTCGTACGCCCGGGCCACGCTTTAGGTATTGGCAAACCTGGTTGAAAGGGCCTCGCACGCCCGGGCCACGCTACTCAAGAAAGAAGGAGAAGCCTAGCAAGCCTGGTTAATGTTGCGGCATTGCTATTGGTCAGGAAAAGCCGAGCTTATGTTAACGTGTACTCTTTTCTGTTCATCGGACCGTCGCGGCGTCGGGAGGAGTAACGTCGCAAGCTATGGATGCGCGACACCACACGCACGAGGTCGTGCGATTGTCAGGATTGGCCGTGTCGGCGCTTCCGCTTTTCTAGACTGTCAATTGACATCCTGTACAAATTTAATTCCAAAAACGAACACCGAGCGCTGGTGTGGCGGCCATCTTGTAAAACGAGAGTTCACTTTGGAGCGTGGTCGAGTGCGCACGCAACCACGTGCTCGGTGGACGTTATATTTTAGTCTAATTGTACTTTAGCTTAGATAGTTATTTTGTGAGACATTTGGTTCAATTATTGAGAATTATAAGTGCAGTGATTGTGACAATTGTGATTTTATTGAAATACCGCCTCCATACCTGATAATCCACGCCTACCTGAACATGGAGCATACACTTGATGAAAGTCGAAAGACTACAAATACATAACATAACAGTAAACTAATTTTGGAGAAAGAACACAAATAACAAACATTGTCTTGTGTTCAACTCAGCGACCAACTATTCTTATCATCTAAGTAGTCGTTAATAGAATAGTAAGCTTTTAAACAAAGATTAGATTTAACTTTGGCTTTAAACCCATTAAATGGCAAGTCTAGAAAAGAAGATGGCAGTTTATTATAAAATGTAATCCCGAGCCCTACGAATGAATTGTGAACTTTGTGAAGCCGGTGAAAAGGAGCGCGTAGTTTATGCTTATTTCTAGTGTTAAAATTGTGGATATCACTGTTTTTAGTGTACAGGTGGATATTTTGTCTAATATATAAAATGTTGGCAAAGATGTACTGAGAAGCAACAGTGAGAATACCAATCTCCTTAAAAAAATCTCTAAGGGAAACTCGGGCACCCAGCTGATAAATTGCACGAACCGCTCGCTTCTGCAGTACAAATATATTTTGAATATCAGCAGCTTTGCCCCACAGCAGAATACCGTAGGACATAACGCTGTGAAAATAACTAAAGTAGACTAACCGTGCTGTATCAACGTCAGTGAATTGTCTTACTTTTCTGACGGCGTATGCGGCTGAACTTAGCCTTCCCGCTAGGCTTGATATGTGTAATCATCATCATCATCATCATCATTTCAGCCAAAAGACGTCCACTGCTGAACATAGGCCTCCCCCAGGCGTCGCCACATTGACCGGTCCCGTGCGTCTCTCATCCAGCGGTTTCCTGCAACCTTGACCAGGTCATCGGTCCACCTAGTGGGAGGCCTTCCAGCGCAACGTCTTCCGGTTCGCGGTCGCCATTCCAGAACTTTTCGGCCCCATCGGCCATCCGTTCTGCGAGCAATGTGCCCTGCCCATTGCCACTTAAGTCTGGCGATTCTTCGGGCTACGTCGGTAACCTTGGTTCTCAAGCGGATGTCCTCATTTCTGATTCGATCACGCAAGGAAACTCCGAGCATAGCCCTCTCCATTGCCCTTTGGGTGACTTTGAGCTTTCTGATGAGGGCCATTGTGAGCGACCACGTTTCGGTCCCGTATGTAATCACTGGCAACACACATTGGTCATAGACTTTCGTCTTGAGACACTGGGGTAAGTTGGACGAGAAGATACCGCGCAACTTCCCGAACGCTGCCCAGCCGAGTCGGATTCGACGATTGACCTCTTTCTCGAAGTTAGATCTACCCAACTGGACCGTTTGTCCCAGGTAGACATAATCGTCCACAACTTCGAGCGTAGAGTCTCCGATCTTGATAGGAGTGGGTGTTACATGAACATTCAACATAACCTTGGTTTTGTCCATGTTCATTTTAAGACCCACTCTTTCGGAAGCTCTACTGAGGTCATCGAGCATTGCACTGAGGTCTTCCATGGTCTCAGCCATGACCACTATATCGTCGGCAAACCGAAGGTGAGTGATGTACTCGCCGTTGACGTTGATGCCAAGTCCTCTCCAATCCAGAACCTTGAAGATATCCTCCAATGCAGCGGTGAACAGTTTCGGAGATATGACGTCTCCCTGTCTCACACCGCGCTGCAGAAGGATAGGTTCCGAGGTCTGGTCCTGAAGTCGGACTGACATGGTGGCGTTTTTGTACAAACACTTCAACACCTCGATGTACCGGTAGTCGATTTGGCACCGTTGGAGAGACTGCAGCACAGCCCAAGTCTCGATCGAATCGAAGGCTTTCTCGTAGTCCACAGACGCTAAACAGAGAGGCAGGTTATACTCTTCGGTCTTCTGTATAACCTGCCGCAGCGTATGTATGTGGTCTACGGTACTGAAGCCGTTTCGGAATCCGGCTTGTTCGGGAGGTTGGAAATCGTCAAACCTGCGTGCGAGACGATTCGTGATGACTCTTGAAAACAACTTGTAGACATGGCTTAGAAGTGAGATGGGCCTATAGTTCTTCAACCGGGCATTGTCACCCTTTTTGAAGAAGAGCACCACCACACCCCTGCACCAAGCCTGTGGCGTTTTCCCCTCGAGTATGACGGAATCAAACAGCTTCTGTAGGGCCTTAAGGACCGGTTTTCCACCCGCCTTCAGAAGTTCCGTCATCACCCGGCGCCTTGTTGTTTTTAAGCTGTTTCAGAGCCATCCTAATCTCGTACAGGCTGACATCCGGGATGTCTTCGGTATAGTGTCGGGTCAATCTAGCTCTGGGGTCTTTCGCTAGATTTTCGACGGGTTGACTAGTTGACGTGTACAGCTGCCCATAAAAACTCTCGATCTCCCTCAGAATTTCCGGTTTGGCGGAGACGATCCTGCCATCGTCGGATATGTGTAAACCCCATTGTAATTTTGAATCTACTGTTATGCCCAGAAATACAGCAGAGTCGGCAGTTTCCAGCTCCTGATTGGCGAGGATAATATTGGGACCTAGATTTCTAACATTGGGTAAAGCGAACTTAATTATTTTAGTTTTCTTGGCATTAAGAACAAGGTTGTTTGTTGTGAACCAATCCGTGACCATTGATAGCGCGCTGTTTACGTCGTCAAAATCGTGTCTATTCCTATCTACTTTAAAGATAAGAGAGGTATCATCTGCAAATAGTACATTGGAATTAGAATCGAAACTGATTAATCAACTTACTGTGTACCTACAAGGGTATTGTAGGTGCTAGGATTGGGCTAGGGCTACCAATCAAATACCGCTCATGAACAATGGTTATCTCAATATCAATATGGGAATCACTTATTACTCTTTCTAGATGTAGATAAATCAGTTATTGCAGATTACAGGCAGTTCTTTCGTTTCAGGGATAATGTGGATTTTTGACTGACTGTTGGTTTTGTCCTGTTCCTCTCGCCAACTCCATGAAGTCTGCCGCCTTCTATTTGTATCAGGCATCCACATAGTGGGTAACTGGGTACCTATGTAGGTCCAGAAGATGTGAAAGTTATGGGAAGAAGCCATGAAGAAGCTTTTGTCACGTAGTGGGATGCAGTAGGTTGGCGCAGTGGTTGAGTATTTGACTACTGCGCTGCGTGACGAGGGTTCGATACCCGCACGGAAAAAATATTTGTGAGGCCTACAGATTGCTGTTCCGGGACATTTCCGGGACTATAAATATTATTATATAGACTATTATCTAACAAATCACAAAGATGAGTGAAGACTGTTGCCTCTACTCACACAGAACCCTGAACATTTGTCGAGCTCACGTAGAATACTCGGGAAAGTTCAAGGAGAGTTATGATTTTTATAGACCAGAAATTAAACTACAAATCAACTAAATGATAATGATGATTCGTTAGTGGTAGGGTCGGCTGACTGTGTGTTTTGTTTACTGGACACAAAGGTGAACCAAGCGTAAGGTGGGATGCCCTCAGGCTCGGTGGAGCGACGATCTTCGCAGGATGGCTGGAAGTAACTAAATGATGATAAACGAGTTGAATGGCGTATGATTGAGGATTCCTATGTCCAGGAGTCGACTCCTGTAGGCTGATGATGATGATGACGATGAATTTTGATCCTCTGGCCTAAAGGGTAGGAATGATATCCATCTACTTACCATACTTACAATAATCTATTCAAAAAAGCTTTCAAGAATTTACATGGGTATAAAATAAACTTTTTTATTGATGAACAATTTACATAATTGGATGGAGAGTATTATGCCAGTACCTACATCTGCTTATTTTTACTGTGTAAGTACAAGTTATTGAAATCAACACAAGTTTTTGTCCTGGGTACACGTACCACTTGAAATGAAAATATCTACCGTAGGTTTTCGATTTTTTAAACAAATAGAATTAACAATATAATTGATATGATACCAGTAGCTATCTCTAGGTTCCTTTCATAGCTAAAAGACAAAAAGAGGAGCAGCATGAAAATCGTGTGAAAAAAAGTTTACCTACGGTAGGGACAACAGGTTAGGCGATAATCATCAGAAACATTAAACAGGATGTGTTATCATGTCAGACAAAGAAAAATTATATTATTTAATCAGAGAACAGGATAGAAGGTTTGTACAACTAAAGTTCAAGACATTTCGATGTAATAAAAAGGCGAAGTGTGAATGTCTTGGTGAATGTATCAAAAACGCCTGCACGTTATTCGTCTCCGTCAGAATGGCTGGTTGCCTGTGGCTTTGGTCTATGAGAGTTGATTAGAAAATTGCTACCTAATTGCTTATATTTGCTACATTTAATAAATAATTGCTACATACTATATATATTTAGAAATAACATATTTTTTTTGTACAGCCATCCTGACGTTTGGTTGGCTGGTCGCCTCCTAGTTTAAAGCCAAGCATGCAGAGTTTCCCGAAATGTATTGCGTCAATAATTGCTACATAATTGCTTCATTTATCTAATTTAGTTGTATCTTCAAACATGTTAAATAAAGGATGTAGCAATTATTTTAATTAAAAGTGCCTGATAAAACAATAAAGGCAAATACTTAGTTATGTTGAATCGGTTTACAACATAACTAAGTATTTGCCTTTATTGTTTTATCAGGCGCTTTTCTTTGGGATAATTAAAATAATTGCTACCTTTATTTAACATATGTTTGAAGATACCACTAAATTAGATAAATGAAGCAAATATGTAGCAATTATTGACGCAATACATTTCGGGAAACTCTGCATGCTTGGCTTTAAACTAGGAGGCGACCAGCCAACCAAACGTCAGGATGGCTGTACAAAAAAAAAATGTTATTTCTAAATATATATAGTATGTAGCAATTATTTATTAAATGTAGCAAATATAAGCAATTATGTAGCAATTTTCTAATCAACTCTCATAGACCAAAGCCACAGGCAACCAGCCATTCTGACGGAGACCGTTATTCACTAGCAATTAGTAGTAGATAATATGCTCTGCTGCTTTGCTTTTTTTGTTGTTAGACCATAAATAATAATTATTAAAGCTATGATATATAAATAGACACGTACGAGCCACAATAATTACGAACGCAATGCTTAAATTAGGTACAAAATTCTTAAATTGTACCTACCTCCTTTTGCAAGCAGCGTTTGCGTGCTGCGAACATTGTGATACATCTTTGCATTCTGCTGTACCTAATGATTGGGAATTGGGAAATTAGTGCTGCCAGGCTGAATGTTTTGTATTCTTTGGTTTTGTTAATTTAGATGTGTTTTTATCGTGTCACCTTTTCGATGTTTTCTCATAGTGTATTCAATAAAAAAGTGTAAAGCCGCGTCCCCACTAACGTCATCCTAAACGTGCCTCACGGAGCCGCGTAGTCAAAGTGGGGACACCGGACACCACTAAATGTCCCTCTCCATGCTCTTAGCGTGGCTCAGACGTTGCTCACGTCCACACTCACGTGACACGACCGCGTGGCTCAGCCTCACGGAGCCACACGGCCCTAGGGGGGACGCGGCTTTAGGTAATGTCACTCAGACGTGCCCGTAAAAAGTATGCTTTTGAGGTCTGTGCTTCAGAGCAAATGTGCACACTCGGGGAGCATGCTACAAATTAGTATACTCTTCCTAGTAGGAAACAAGCATGCTTTTCTAGTAGCATGTGTATTCCAGGCTATGATATTTTAGCTATGTCATATTCTTTTGTGCATTTGTCATCTAAGTCTAATTCTGAACAGAAACTACATACAGGAGTCAGTATTATTAAACGTCCACTCATTCTTAGTGAGGCACACTATTATGTATATACACTGCACCGTACTCGCACAAACATTCGCCCAAATCAAAAATTAAATAATACTTCCGATCTCACGAGTTTGAGACAAAACTTTCAATGCGCCATAATAATTTAATTCTTAGGTATTAATTTATTAGAAAGGAAGTACATGAACACACTTTTTCGTTGCACAAAAAATAGTTTTAGGTGCGATTTATTTCTGTTCCGAAACTAAACGTAACTTTCTGACATGCCTCAAAAGACTAGTACCCCAATTTGGAATTTGGATAGCAACCTTCAGAATTTTGTTTTTTCTTTTTTTTTTTTTTTTTTTTTCTTCTTTTCCCTTTTGGGAAGGCAAAGGGATCTAGCCCATGCAGCCTGTTCTTTTGTTTTATTATTTTACATAGTTATTAATTATATAAGGCAAGATAGCCTAGTCTTAGGTTTAAATTCTTCATGTTTTTCTTTTTAAATTCCTATATCCTTGTATACATTATATCCGTTTTTTGTTCTATCCTTGTTTTTCTTGTCCGATGGATTCCATGTTTTTCATGTTCAATTTATTATTCTTTGTCGAATCCTTGTGTATTTCTTAAGTCCAGTTCTTAGTCGATTCCTTAATTTATATGTTCAATTCTTTGTCAAGTACTCGTTTTAAATTTCCTTAACTGTATTGCGAATGAAGTTATAAATGGGTAAAAATGTTTGTGCATTTCCCATGAGTTGCTGAACTGAGCGCGGGATTTGTTCAGCAACCTTATAGATTTGTAATAGATCATCCGTAGGCACAAGGCGGTCAATGCCAAAGGATGGGCATCCAAATATGATATGATCTAATGTTTGTTCTTCTCCTTGGCAGTAATTACATTCCGATGTATTAATCATTTTCATCCGATATAGATGCGAGTTAACTCTGCAGTGACCCAGGCGTAAGCGGTTTATTGTAGTGTAAAATCTTCGATTCAAAAAAGTTGATGATTTCGTGAACCATGGTTTCTTGTTTGCTGTCGTACCTTCTATACCTGCATACCATTGTCCTTTTTGTTCCACTGTTGTTATATGGGTCCAATGTCGGTTCAGATCTTCGCAATACTTATTTCTTAGCTCGATAATAATATCTGTGTGCGGTAGGGCAACACTAGTATGAGTGACAGTTGTATTCGTAACGGAATTTATTGACCTCGCCAAGAAATCTGCATTCTCGTTTCCTTGCACTCCTTTAAGACTTGGAACCCAGAAGAAAATAACAGTGATGCCAGAGTCTTGAAGCAACTTCCATGCTCTTTTAATTTCATAAATCAAATAGTTAGACTTTGTATTCAGGCAGTGATTTTCTAGCGCAGTAAGTACACTTAAACTATCACTTAGAATAACCCATTTTATTGCAGATTTTGTATGTTTATTAATGTGTTCAAGTGCTGATAGAATGGCTGTAGCTTCGGCTGTGAATATGCTAGAATATTTGTTGATTTTGGATCCTCCACCTATTTTCAAAGTAGAATCGTCTATGGCTATGGATGTACTGCCAGATATTTTAGATCCATCTGTGTAGACATGTCTATAATCTGCCCAGTGAGATAGTTTGTCGTAAACTTCATGTTTTTCAGACAATTCTTTATCAATTATAATATCCATCTGTGGGTATTTACTTTTATATGTTCCCTGGTAACAAGGCCATTCATTTGAGGAGAAGATGTTCATTGACTCTATATATTGTGTTATTTCAGAAAAATCTTGAAGAATAAAGCAACAATCGGGAAAGTTTTTAAGAAGGTTGAGTTTAATAAGAAGAGGATGTGATTTAATGGCAGCTAGTTTGAGGAGAAATTTTGATTTTAGGAATCTAAAGCGGTATAATAAAGGAGGAATATTGCATTCTAGCTGCATAGAAACAATGGGAGTTGTTTTAAAAGCACCGGTTATAAGGCGTAAATTACTATTCTGGATTTTCTCTAATTTGTCTATTAGCTTGCCATTGGAAGCAAAACAAAGAAAACCATACTCAAAATGACTCCTTACCAAAGATTTATAGAGCATTAACATGACTTTAGGGTCTGCACCCCAATAAGTTCTACATAGGACTTTTAAAATGTTAGAAGCCCTACGGGCTTTGCATACTATATAATCGACATATTTATTCCAGGATAAATTATTTGTAAAAATGATACCTAAAAACTTCGCTTCTGTAACTACTGGTATTGTGATTTTGTCATAACAAATTCTAATATTATAAGATTTATTCTTGCCAAATATCATGACTTTGCTTTTAATTGCATTTATGTCTAAATTTAAATAAGAAAAATAATGCTGAAGTTTTTGCAATGCATTATTTAAAGTTAATTCAACATGTTTTATATTGTTTCCACTACAGTAGATAGTCAAATCATCAGCATATTGCAGGTTTACAACATTATCTAAAACAAAATTTAATCTGTGAATGTAAAGCAAAAATATCAAAGGACTCAAAATACTGCCCTGACAGGTTCCTTTATAGGAATATCTTGGCCCAATAAGCTTCCGGTTATGTTTAACATAAACTTCCCTGCCATGTAAGAAGCTAAATATCCAATTAATCATTTTTCCAGGTATGCCAAGAAGATTAAGTTGCTCTGTGAGAATGTTATGATCAACATTATTAAAAGCACCAACTATATCAAAAAATACACAAACAGCTGTCTCATTGTTATGAATACTTTTTTGAAGATCAAGAAGTAAAGTGCTTATACTTTCACGGGCTGAATAGCCTCTGCGAAAGCCATATTGATTGGATGGTAATAAATGATGCTTTTCAATGTAAAATTCAAGTCTTTGTTTTAAGAGCTGCTCAAAGACTTTGCCAATACAAGAAGTGAGAGCAATGGGACGGTAAGAATCAGGATTAAATTCCTCTTTATCTTGCTTAAGTATTGGGATAAGGCAGTCTGTTTTCCATTGAGAAGGAATTTCGTTATTTAGCCAAAGAAGATTAAAAATGTGAAGTACAATATTAAGAGATTTGGAGTTAAGTTTTTTAAGAAAAGTATAAGGTACACCGTCCAATCCATAAGCTGTATCTTTTCTTGAGGATATTGCTGATTTGAGTTCTTGATAAGAAAAGGGTTCTATTAGAAAACTGGTTGTGGAATTAGAGTTGCTGTCTCCATTAAAGTGTTCAGTCATATAATTATCAACATAGTCTGGTGTATATTTATTTAAGAATTCATGTATCCAATTACTATTGTTGTTACTCATAAATTTGCTATAAGTGAAGGTTTTATTAAATTTTTTCATATTATTCCAGATTATGGATAATGGAGTGGTTCGATTAAATGACTCACACAGGTGGGCCCAACTAGCATCTCTTTCCTTCTTCAAGGTAATTTTTTTTAAGGCCTGTAACCTTTTGAAATTAAGGAAATTAGCTTCAGTAGGATCTCGTTTAAATTGTAAATATGCTTGCCTAGACACTTCAACAGCTGATCTACATTTTTGATTCCACCATGGGAGGTGAGCTCGAGACTTCTTTCTATTGCATGTTGAAAATGGTCTGTTACGTTTTTGATGTATTGGTAAGGACTTTTCAATTGCAGAATGTAGTATATAACAGAATTCATTGTAGCTAGCTTGAGGATCCAGAGGATTTATTGTGTAATTATTAAGTGCACTGTCAACTTCATTAGAATATTTATCCCAGTTGACTAATTTATAACTAGGGAATAAATGTAAATCATTACCAACACTGTTATTATCGTTGTTACTATTACAATTAAAGATAATTTTTGTGATTACAGGTAAATGATAGCTACCAAGCGGATCATCATGAACAGACCACTCACAAGAAAGAGCTAATGTTGGAGATACAATAGTGAGATCTAAAGCATTTGGACGCCAGGTCATGGAGCCCACAGTAGTTACCTGACCATTATTAAGTAATACCAAACCATTTTCATCAATGACGTCCAAAATGTCTCTACCACGTGCATCAGTAGAGTTACATCCCCAGGAGATGTGATGTGCGTTAAAATCACCAGCTAGTATTAAAGGATGAGGAATACTTTTAATGAATGAATCCAATTTATTTTTATTAAATCTAGGAACTGTATGACTTGGGCAATACATACTAACAATGCTGATGACATGACCAGCAACATGCAATTGAACACAAATATTTTGTAAAGAGTCATCAAAGAAAGTATTAAGTTTAGAATATTTAATATTATTGTGAATGAGAATGGCTACTCCATTATGTTTATTACCAGTATCATTACGCTCTATTTGGTATCCTCTAAGTTTAAATGGTTGTTCTGGCCTAAGCCAGGTTTCAGATAAAATAGCTATATGTATGTTGTTATCTAGTAGAAAATTATGTAAAAGGAGTTTATTACATAGTATACTTTGTGCATTCCATTGTATCATGTTAATGTCCATAATTAAATGTTGTTTGAATTTTTATTAAATGTTTCATTTATTATTTTTTTGATGCTACTAGAGCTAACATTTTCTTTATTTTTGTGTAAAGTAATGATCTGTATGACAGATTGAACAAGCATGTTCATGAATTTATCTGAATTTAGAATGTTTTGAAAGTTGTCTGATGAAGAAAGAGATGGAAAAGATTTTTCGTTTACAATATCTGAGTATTTATATGTCGCAGATTCAACACCGAGGCACAATATTTAGAGTTGACAATTTAGAATAACGCCATCTATCATCGTTTTTCGGATCTATCATCGTTAAAGTCGGAAACGTCAAGCAGTGAGCTTGGGTGAGGTCGATGCAGAGCGTGGCAGGTCTGGTTTGACAGTTTTCGGTTGACAGATGACAGCTGTCGGTTGTCATATGTCAAATGTCAGTTGTGAGTGGTCGGTTGACGTTGACGTTAGACGCATTTGACTTGAGGGACGTTACTTTTTGGTGAGACACGAGCGCGAACGGTTGAGCTGCCCGCCTGTATCGAACTTACCGCGTTTCCGTACTTTAATCCGTTTCCATCGGCTTGATCGTTTGAGATTTTGTTAATTTGTTATCGGAAGTAAATAAATAGGCGGTAGTAATCAGTGTTTAGACTATTATTTCGTACCTCCGCCATGCTGAACTTGGACTCTGACAACGAAGTACCCGAAATAGCTGACCTACCGTCGTCATCAGAAGTGGTATGTAACTTTAACGCCTACATAGTGTAAAAGACAGTGCTAGACCGGAAAAGTGTAAAGACAATGCGCGTGCGTCTGAAAGTGACATAGAAACGGAAATGTGGTGTTTTATGTTCGAGCAGCTAAACAAAAACTTTATGGCTATTGTGCAAGCAATGAAGACACCTTTTGCGAGTACGGATATTCGCCTACCGCATTTTGACTCTGAAAAATGGAATATTGTCCCGCGTGCTTGGTTGGCAACAGCCGACATGTGTGTTATCGATCCGATATGGGAGAAACGGGACGAACGGGAGTCACACATCCACTGTAGGTGCGTCGTAAGTCGGCACCTCCGTCGCTGGTTGTCCTCCGCTGGGCCTCCTCCGGGTAACCGTTGGTCTCACCTGGTGGGGATGGACCGCCGGGGTGCTGTGAAGACAGCAGCACCGTGAAACCGGCGCTGTGGCGTGCCTACAGGGGACGCAGCGAATTCCACGAGACTCATGGGAGAAGTTTCGTCATGGCGGTCGTCCATATCTTGTCCTGGGATGAAATGGAGCGATTTTAAGGAGCTGTTTATAGTCTGGAGCGCCCCGTATGGTGATGACGATCGCGAAGACCCTGATGCGACATCAGAACCGGGATTCACTCGAGCTGAAGAAAATACGAAGAATGGTGCGATGACGTCACGGTGCGCTGAGAATTTACTTCGGCAGCGGCGCCGGCGGCGCGGCGGCGGGACGCGGCTTGGCGGCGCGTGGTTGGCAGCGCGGCGGCGCGGCAGGCTGACCAAGCAGTGCCTGCAGCCTGCAGCAGAGGCAAATAGCGAGCGACGTGTTGAAGTTTGCTATGTGAGCAATCCCAGCGGTGTGCTGATGAATATCTGGTGAGTCGTATCCATTTTACTATGATTCTGGTGCCGAATGCTCTCTGATCAAAAATGTTTCGTTACAGTTCAGTGGCAAGCGTGTAAATAACATTGTAAATTGACCCGGAATAGGTCATGATAGTTTGTACTTCACAATTATTTACTGAGGTTATGATTATCGATTTACTATTAGAGATTTTATTTCATGTTGTACCGGATAGTTGTTTTAAAAAATGATATTTTAATTGGCGTTGAGATTTTACAACAAGGATTTAATGTTAGTTAGATGTGTGATAGTGTTGTTTTTGTGTCGTGAAAAGGTTGTTAGGTTATGTGATGTTTCAAATAAGCTCAAGAATGCTTCTAATATTCAAATTGATTTCAATACAGTTGATACAGATGTTCCGTTAGAATTTCGTTCCCAATTAATTAATCTATTGACAGCATATTCATCTTTGTTTACTAGTGATTTCTAGATCCCATATTACAACAAGACTAGTTGAATACTAAGTGGTCAACTAAACATTTAAAGTACCTAGCATAGTAAGAGTTTTCTTATAACCTGTAACGTTACAGGAAAAATAAAGTAACATGTTGAACAACCCTACTTTAAAATTATTTTGATAAAGGCTCGAAATGATTATCTTGATGGTGTTGTGCATGTAACCGGATGGAGGTTACATGTGGAGGTGACCGGATAGAGGTTGCCTGTTGTGTATGTAACCGGATGGAGGTTACATGTGAAGGTGACCGGATAGAGGTTGCCTGTTGTGTATGTAACCGGATGGAGGTTACGTGTTGATGACCGGATGGAGGTCGATTGGTTTGATGCTTATAACCGGATGGAGGTTATAAGTGTGATGATGAAGACCGGATGGAGGTCGATTGTTTTGATGCTTATGGCCGGATGGAGGCTATAAGTGTGATGATGAAGACCGGATAGAGGTCAGAGTATGAGCACTGCAATATTTTAATGAGTTTCCTATTATTTGAATGAGTATGGGTGTTGTTCGACATGACAGCTTTAAGAAAAAGAGTTTGTTATGATTTGCATTAGAACCTGTTATGACTTTGATCAGAATACCTTTTATTCCCCACCGACTTGGGCCAGGAATGGCCGAACGACTGGTATTGAGCAGACTTCTGTAAGGCCAACTGTACAAATTTTGACTTCTGTTGAGACCGATTGAATTGTTTTAGAAATTCTATTTCACGTTTTACCCGACAATTATTTGAGATTAGTTTCGGTTCATAATGTCATCAAATGAGATACGATTTGTGAAAATACGGTCAATTGCGACATGTGACGCAATTGCTGACTGTAAATTTGACTTTGACACGATAGACACTACCAAAACGAGATCGGGTGATGATGAAGGACCTTAAGTGAGAGGTAAAAGATGCAAATGTAGTATGCAAGTGGCTCAGATTGCATACATTGCAATGCTGTTCGTTGCTGCACGCGTGTAAGTGTTTACTTGAGGGCTGTGACCAACGTCGAGCATGACAATGTAGCTAAAGGTGCTAAATAAAGGCAATGTGTTGAGTTGATGTTGGGTACCGGATGGAGGTCCCATGGTTGCCGGATGGAGGCAATGAGATGTGTTGAGGTTGGGTACCGAATGGAGGTCCCATGGTTGCCTGTTGGAAGCTGTGTGTGTTGTATGGTACCGAGCAGAGCATTGCATACTGGATTTGATCGGATACTAATTTGGTCGAAAGTTGATGATTCTTGAAGAATGTTGATTTCAATGTTGAGATTTTCTTTATGAGATTTGATGAGATTATGGATCAGAACAAAATTTTGTTTTGAATTGTGTGTGTGTGTGTTAATACTCCGACGTCTTGGTCAGGGAGGCCGAGGAAGGGACGATTTACTTTCCGTGAATTCTTGTTGCAGATACCTCACACGAGGACGTGTGAAATGTCAAGATGGCCGTGTCGCAGATTCAACACCGAGGCACAATATTTAGAGTTGACAATTTAGAATAACGCCATCTATCATCGTTTTTCGGATCTATCATCGTTAAAGTCGGAAACGTCAAGCAGTGAGCTTGGGTGAGGTCGATGCAGAGCGTGGCAGGTCTGGTTTGACAGTTTTCGGTTGACAGATGACAGCTGTCGGTTGTCATATGTCAAATGTCAGTTGTGAGTGGTCGGTTGACGTTGACGTTAGACGCATTTGACTTGAGGGACGTTACTTTTTGGTGAGACACGAGCGCGAACGGTTGAGCTGCCCGCCTGTATCGAACTTACCGCGTTTCCGTACTTTAATCCGTTTCCATCGGCTTGATCGTTTGAGATTTTGTTAATTTGTTATCGGAAGTAAATAAATAGGCGGTAGTAATCAGTGTTTAGACTATTATTTCGTACCTCCGCCATGCTGAACTTGGACTCTGACAACGAAGTACCCGAAATAGCTGACCTACCGTCGTCATATATGACATGGCCTTTTTTTTCAATTCCGTGATTTTTTGTTTTTTAACTGGGCAGACAGAAGATATAGCAATATGATTGCCTCCACAGTTGTAGCATTTTGCATTGGCTGAGTCAATGGTACACATTTTAAAATTGTGATTTTCTGTGCAGATGGAGCATTTTTCTGTATTTTTACAATATTTAGCAATGTGTCCATACCTTAGGCACTTTAACCCTTAATAAAACACTGGGAGCAACCATTCCCACCTCCCAGATTGAAGAAAATCGTATTTTATTTTTATTTGGTAACACCTAATGCATTGTAATATTTCTGAACGGATCCTTTGCATTTCAGAAAACTTTTTTAACAGCAACACTTTTCAAAGAAATGTCACATGTCATGGTAAAAAAATGTCAAATTTAGATAACGTGATTTTGAGGACAAAAAGTACCGTTATTTTAAAAAAAATTGTGTAGTGCTAAAAAAAAATTAGGTAAGCAGATTTGAGTATTAGATATGCAAACTAGACTATATTACGGTTGTGTGGACCGTAAAACTGGCCCGGAATCTTTCGTTTTCAGCTTGATAAACTCGACTAAACTTAAGTCTCCAAGTGGGAAGATATCATACCAGTGTCCGTGATCTGATTATTTGAAAATATCTATATAAAATCCGTGTGTTTGTTGATTGAATAAACTTAGACAAAATATAGATTTTATTATTAGATATATGCAACTTAGTTATTTAATGATCAAATAATTGTACAACAAGGGATTCAATACATTAAAATTTATGTTTTGCTTTTATTTTGTTTTAGAATAATATAAACTGTATGGGGAAGTTTTTTTTTTTAATTTTGGAGTTTTTCGCGACACTTGCATTGATGAGTACTTTAACCTCCTTTATTAGAAAACACAATTTATGTACAATTCTAGGTTAAAATTTATTACACAGGCGAAACATGGGCAACTAACTAGTCTTATAATTTTTTTATACCATACAGGACAATGGGAGCTATAGTTCCCACTTTCATCATTTTGGACCAGGACTGGAACAGATATCGGGATATATACTTCCCACCAAAAAAAGGGTACTTCCCCCCCATTACCCCCTCTTTTCTGTTTATTTTTGAACTCTACGGCCTAAAATTACCTGGAAATGGATCTTACTTTTTTGTTAACTCCTCCACAGGCTCGCGTTTGATTAAGGGACATTGTTTTACCGGTGGGACGTATGTATTGACCTCGTGGCGCCAGTGATCCAGGTAAACATGGTCGGGCAGCTGAGTGGCTGAGAACGTTACGGCCACAGTCTGCGTCGGCTCCAACTTCACTGCACCTCCGGTTCTTACCCGTCGCATAAATCTTCGAACTTGTATGATGTTCCTGGTGCTGGCCAGAAGAGAATAAATTTTCTTGTTAGACAATTGTATGGGGACCCTAGTTAGGACCCCAGTGGTCTCCGTGGCAGAGGCAGGTATAGAGGTTTTTAATTTATGTTCTGCAGTTAATTTACTCCCCTGGAGGAACATGTTGGCATTGTTGGCATTATCGAAGACAATGCCGACTTTAAATTTATTTATGGTGCGTAAGTGTTGGACGCCGCTTATACAATCCCTCCGGATTGCGCGCGAGATGCCCATTCGGGTGCCTTCGGTGATTGGTTGGTTAGCTTCAACATGTGAAAGGAATACAATGTATTCTACATTACCAATACTGCTATCAGGATACTTCCTTATGTAGTTCGGTGCATTATATGGAACGTAGTCCAGCTTTTCATCAATTGACGACGACGAGTCTGACTCTGTAGACGAGTCGTCGACGATGGAACTTTCCTCCTCTTCTTTTTTTTTCCTTTTGCGCCCGCTTTTCCCCATATTTACAATAATTACAGTGACACTGATATAAATAAGCTATTTACAACTATTATTTATAAAGTTCTAAGGATTATTTAATTAATTAATAGAATTAGCTTAGAAATTGCCGCCTATTTGTTCGAACGATTCCCGCGCTTTTTTCTTTTTTTTTTTTAATTTGTTCCTGTCGGAACAGGTTAGGGTACTTTACTCTATGGGCTAAGGTCTGATGCTGGATTTACACTCTCGCCTCGTGGCTCGTCTCGCACCTCGCCTCGCGGCTCGTCACTCGCGCGAGAGTGTAAATGGTGTATCTGTTCACACTCTCGCGGAGTCTCGCGAGTGCTCGCGAGGCGTTCAGACCAGTGTTGCCAACTTAGTGGATTTTCCACTAAATCTGGTGGTTTTGACTTACCTTTTAGCGGACAAATAACGGTTTTAGTGGCTAGTGGATTTTTCTAGTGGAATTAATTGGTACCAAAGAGTCGTATCAGTCCGAGATGATGATACGGGCGGAAACGACTCATCTGAAGATAACTTAATAATATAATTTGATTGACATCTTTTAAAAAATAGGTTTTATTAAGTATTTTGTTCTTCCACAAAAGCCATGAATTATTAGTGAGTTGAAGTTCAAGTATTTTGTTACATTATAAATGTAATTTTCATGTTATTGCTTTATTAAACGTTTAAAAAAAATATTATTTCCTTTAGCAAAGACCAAAAATCTGCCAGAAATAAACTACAGTAGAATATATATATTTTTTTTAATTTTGAGGGGAAAAAGGACCTGAAAAGGGGAAATCTCAATTGAGGCGTGGGGAAAGGAAACACTGGGCGGGCGCGAGGCCCTTTGACTCGTGCCTAAAAAGCCGCCCCCGACGCGAGCGCTGCGAGTGACGAGACGAGCCGCGAGGCGAGTCACAAACACACCGTTCACACTCTCGCCTCGTGCCTCGCCTCGCGGCTCGCCTCGTCACTCGCGCGAGAGTGTAAATCCAGCATGAGACCATGCTGCCTAGTCATCAGTTAGCTTTGAATTTTGTTTGAAGCCGAGCACCGTTCAACGGATTTTCTGACAATTTCAAATAAAGTGACGAGTTTTTATTGAAATTATTCAAAAACAATCGTAGTGAAGTGTTTATTTGCAGATATTTTATGTGTATTGTGGCAAGATGCCGACCGATAAAATTCGGAAGGCTTTTCTCTTCGGAGGCTGGCAACACTGCCCCAGTGACATGTAAAAATTATGTTCCGTATTTTAAAATTAATTTTAAATAGTAATTAAGTTTTAATAAGGTGTAATTAATTGTGTAAACGTCTTATAAATGCGTAAATACCCAGGAAAATTGTTTTCCTGATAATTAATAAAGTTGTCGGTAACCAAACGTCACCGGTAACCTAAAAACAACAGCTGATGTTCTAGCTACGGAGTGTTTATCGGATAATTCAGGGGAAGTATTGTTAATTTTTATATAATATCAGCCCACAAACGTAACTTCTAACTTTATAACACATCCATGACAATTTCTTGTACATTTTTTTGCTGATTTATTACTCTAGATGGGTTCTAAATCGCTTTGTTGACAACCGTTCGTAATAAGAAACAAAACTGAGAATAAATCCATAGTTCTGTTTGTTTGATCGGTCTTTACAATATTAATTCTTTTTATGATCATTATTGTGCATTATTTATTGGTTTAAAGTAATAAGTTTAAGTAATTTTCTTTTTTTTTTCTCAAGCAAGCTACCCTCTTGTCAAAGTAAAGCAAATTGAATATTCAATTAGATACTTAAATTGAATTTATGTGTCATGCTCTGCAGCAGAACCACTTTGCCTATAATACTTTAAACTTATAGGATAAAATGTAGATAATGTCTATATTATTGTAGGTTAATTTAAAAAAAATGTATATTGTCAGTTTCTTGGAAAACATCAATTCAAAGTGGCCCTGCTGAAGAGCATACTCCCCAGCAGAACCACTTTAAAATAATAGGTATTTCACGCTGATTATGCACAGGTCTTAGTAGAAACATAATGCATATTTATTGTATATCAAGATAACATCGTCAATTTTAGAAAAATATTTACAGAATAGTAGTTAAATGTAGATGAATTACAAGAATGCGCCTGCTATAATAAAAAATACAGGATACAATGTAGATAATGTCTATATTTGTGTAGCTTAATATCAAAATTTGTATATTGTTAGTTTCTTGGGAAACATCAATTCAAAGTGGCCCTGCTGAAGAGCATACTCCCCAGCAGAACCACTTTAAAATAACGGTTATTTCACGCTGATTATGCACAGGTCTTATTATAAACAAATGTATATTTATTGTATATTAAGATAACATCTACAATTTTAGATAAATACCTACCGTGAAACCGGCCATCATTGCCCGCATTTTCACGTATTTTTGAGATTTTGCAAAAAATATCCACCAGAACTCGTAATAAAGTCGACCATGGTAGCAATTACTGTTACAGGCCTAACATCACAAAATACAGTGTTTCTAACTTTAACAGAATCCAAGAAAAAGGCGCCTAAATAGCCGGGCAAAATTATATGCACAACCGTCCAACATTGCTCAACCTTAATTTCTCTAAAACTATCAGTTCTAAAGCTTTGATAATAAGGTATGTTTTAGTGAATTATGCAAAGTTGCCATCCTTCGTGTTCAATATGTCAAAAACATATTACTTTTTATTTTACTGAGGTGGGCAATGTTACACTACACACCAGGGACTTTTTCATACATAGTAAAACAGTGGATTAGGGTTGATACATATTAATGTGATAAATAATAATCTGTTCAAATATAAACTCTTTTATTATCAATAATCAGTCAAGTACAATCATTGTAAATTGCAGGTATAAAACTATGAGTACCTACCTATTATGAGCTTTATGCCATAAAGGGTTTTAAATCAAATCTTACAAAAAAAACTTACAAAAATGGTAAAATGGTAAATGTTAAATGGGCCGAGACCCGAGGACTCTGCGATTTCTTTTCGTAGGCTTTCCCATACTGCAACCAAACAAACTAAATGTAGGTACCTAGTTTATATTTGTCAACTGAGTGCTGATGGGTGCCAACCCTAACATTATTTTTGTAGTGGGCAATGTTGTCACTCTTATGTTCGCGCAAATTCGGGAATCATTGCCCACTCCATTATCTTCAAGATTTTATGTTGTAAAGGTCTCAAAGTAGCATTAAAATGAAGCGCGATATTTATAATTAGGTACTCTGATATTAAAATAACTTACTTGAGAGATGTAGTACGCCGACAGTAAGTAAAAACATAAAACAAGATTTTGGCACCACCTCACACTAGTCCTACTTTCACAATTTTTCGCTGACAACTGAGTGAAGTTAGCACCGTTGCTAATATTTAATGTTGCCAGAAAAATGTTTAAATTTACCCTAAAAATTAGATAATGTTGTCAGCTACATACAATTATTTAAAAAACATTATTTTAGTTATTTTTCGTGTTCGGGCAAACTTATCCGCCAAGGGCAATGATGGCCGGTTTTACGGTACTTACTTATTGATTTTTAGTAACATATAAATGTTTTATCGGAATGCGCCTGCCATGAATTTCTTAGCAAATAACATGATTAATAGATTCATACATATTAATATTTCTTTACGACAAATAAATAAATAAATGGTAGGTATTTCAAGGAAATGAATTCATCTATCTTCTAATAAATAAAGAGAGAAGTCCTGACTGACTGACTGACTCATCAACGCCCAGCCCAAACTCTTGGACCTAGAAAGCTGAAATTTTGCACAGAGGTTCCCTTTATAGTGTAAACAAGGAATAAGAAAGGATTTTTCGAATTTCAACCCCTAAGGGATTTAAATAGGGGATGAAAGTTTGTATGGAAAATCGACATTTTCACGCGGGCGAAGCCGCTGGCAAAAGCTAGTAAGGTATAAAGATTAAGAAAAAACAGACAAAAATGTAAATAGAATTTGTTTTATTTTTAAGTAAGTACATAAATCTTGACATCAGAAGCATAAGGTCGGATGTACAAATGCATAGAGAGTTTTGTACATCCGACCTTCGTGAAAATGTCGATTGTCAATTGTCGATGTCGAAATTCGAAAAAGTAGCTGAACATTTCGGAATTTAAATTCTTTTATGTACAGGACTCTAGCTATTATTTTTAATGTTTCAGAAGATTATTCGTTAAAATAGTCCGTAGTAGTAGTTTTATGTGGGGTTGTGGCAACACTGGCAATGTTTACTAAACCTCCCCGTATTTAAAATTTGTAATTAAATATAAAATACATTCTGAAGTGCCTTCAAAGTAATGGATCTCAATGCAGTAACTATAATCTAAAGGTGACATTATTGGTGGCTATTAACAACAAGTGTTTCATAAAATACATCAACAATTATATAAAAGTGACAGTTCAAAACACTTTACAAATATTAACACAGTGATAAAACAATAAAACAATACAATTTCTTCCTAGTGTTTATCAAATAATGAAGATGAGTGCAGTTCTAGATTAAAAATAGTTCAATAAGTGAAAAAGACGCTAATAATAACACCGTTACGAAAAATATTTTTGAAGTTGACCTTTGGACTCTAATGAATGTTCGACAACTAGCGACAATACGACTCTGTGCCGAATAGACGAACCAATATCTTAGTACCGCTACTCGATACCAGTGGGCGCAAAACACAACATAAGGGATACCACTTAAAAAATATTTTAGTCTATGATAATGTGAAATGGACACGTACAAATAAATATAAAAACGGTAAACATATTATAAAGTGAAAGCAAAAATCAGTGTTACTGTTCTGTGAACTTTTCGCGCAAACAATCTACCCAACGCAAGGTCTTATTCCTTTTCATATGATTCGAGTGACCCACAACGCCATCTAGCCAAACGGAGTGGTACTGCTTATTGACATTTGTCATACGAATCGATCAGCTTACGAGGTGTCAGCATAGACACTAACGCCATCTGTTGAAAAATCTTTGTATCTTTAAAACCAAGATCGATCTCTTTAAACAAGCACTTATCTACTGATCGGGAGCTCAAACGTTGCAAGAACTTTAGCACGCTGTAAAGAGAGGGCGCTTTCAACAACATTTTAATATTTGAGGAATCAACAAAACATATTACAAATATGGAAGAAATCACGAATGCTCTGAAAAATATCCAAAGGGAACTGGAAGAACAAAAAAGTATGATTTTAAAAAACGGAGAAAGAGTTACCGAACAAGTTACCCAAAACATAAACAGAATATTGGAAGAAAAGTTAAAAAATTTAGACGATAAGTACGAAAACCTCCAGGAGAAAATAGAAAACCAAGAAAAGAGACTCTATTTCATAGAAAAACAGATGAGAAAAAATAATATTGTCTTTTTCGGGTTAGAAGAGATAGAAACGTCATACTCAAACCTAGAAAGAAATATGATCAATTTTATAAAGGAACGCCTCTCTATGGACCTAGATCACAGGGATATTCAAGAAATAAAGAGAATTGGAAAAAAAGGTGACAGACCTAGACCAATAATAGTTACCTTTGCTACACTTGGTATAAAAATCAACATATTTAAAAAGAGCAGCTCACTGAAAAATACCACCTTTTATATAAAAGAGGACTACCCACAAAATATACTCGAGAAAAGGAAAGAACTACAGGAGCAGGTACGAATAGAGAAAGAGAAAGGAAACTCTGTAATAATAAAATACGACAAACTAATAATAAAAGACAAAAATACCACAACAGTCAAGAATAAGAGAATGCTTTCAACGTCTCCCGAAATCAATAACTCTGGATGCGACGAAAAAAGAACACAAGCTAGCAAGAAGAACAAAACCGAAAAGTCGGACACCCAGAAGACCCAGAAGACACGCAAATACACTTCTAGCCTGTCAGAAGATATTCTCAAACCAGGAATCTTGAACTACTTGACTACCAAAAATCCAAATAACGCAACCGAAAAAAAGGACAATAGCAAAGAAAAAATTTAGCAACTACAGCAACAACCCTCTCACACGGGTAACATAAAAAAATCAACAGCAAAAAACAACTCAACTCTTCCAAGCCGGTTGGTCACCGTGGAAGATTGCGACCAAAACCCTCCAAAGGATCAAACTAAATCAACAACAAAATTATCAACGAAAATTCCATCAAAAATCCCTACATCATCTCATACTACTACCACTACTACGAATGCAACAGGAAAGCTCTACATATTAACATACAATGTCAGAACACTCTCTACATATGAACGTCTAATAGAATTAGACGAATCCCTAACAGACGTTAAATACGATATAATCGGACTGGCTGAAACGAGGCGTATGGGAAATAAAATAGAAGAATATAACAATTTCATATTATGCCACACTGGTCAAACACCTGGCTTGTATGGGGTAGGCTTTATAGTAAAAAAATGCCATAAAAGCAAAATCGAAAGCTACATTGGCCTCACGGACAGAGTCGCAATCCTAAACTTGGCATTTGAAAACACCCGGCTATCAGTTATACAAGTCTACGCCCCTACTGAAAATGCAAGCGAAGGGGAAATTGACAGTTTCTATTGTACAGTAAACAAAGCTATTGAGATATCACATAAAGATTTCATACTAATGGGAGACTGGAATGCAAAAATTGGTGTACCAAACAAAGAAGAATATCTGGTCATGAAACCGAACGGCTACGGAAAAAGAAATGAGAGGGGACAGAGATTGATAGAATTTGCTACTGAACACAAGTTGTCAATTTTAAACACTTTTTATAAGAAAAAAATCAAAAACAAATGGACCTGGATAACTCCAGATAAAAAACACAAAAACGAAATCGATTTTATTCTATCAAATCGTCCCCATCTATTTCAAAATATAGAAGTACTAAATATAAACTACCCTTCGGATCACAGACCAGTTAGAGCAACGATCACACATACACTATCAAAGAAATGCCGAATAAAATATAAAACCCATCAAAAAGAAACAATAACAAACGATGATGATATCTCTAAATTTAATGAGCACATAAGCAAAATACTAAACCCGTATATTATTAATGAATCAGTTCAAAACTACTACGACACCATTATCAAAGCTATAACCAGAAGTCTACAAGCAACACAAAACAAAAGCAAAGACAAAAAACCCCATAAAATACTGTCAGAGCGGACACTACAGCTAATGAAGAGACGAAAGGAACTTCAGAAAACAAAAAACAAATCTAGAGCAACAAAAAACGAGATCTCTGCCCTCTGCAAGCTCATAAGCAAGTATATTAAGAAGGATTACACAAACCACAGGTATAACGTTATCGAAAATCATATACATCAAACCGGAGGCACAAAGAAAGCTTTCAAAGAGCTGAAAACCAATAAAACATGGATCGAAGGACTGGAACCAGATAAAAAACTACTCAATAACCGAAACGACATCATCACCGTAGCTACAAACTTCTACAGCAATCTATACAGCACTAGAGACACGACTGATACAGATAGAAGTGATCAATACATAGACAAGAACGACAACAAGTCACAAATACCTCAGTTTGAAACAAGCGAAGTATCAAGGGCAATAAAAGCTCTAAAGAGAGAGAAAAGTCCAGGCTCTGACGGTATAACAAACGAAATACTAAACATTGGTTCAACAACCCTAACTACCCACCTAACTGACCTATTCAACCTCATTATTGAGACAGGAGAGACGCCCACGCAGTGGTCTGAGTCTGACATTATTCTTATTTACAAAAAAGGCAACCCAAATGACATCGGAAACTACAGGCCAATAAGCCTGCTACCTGCCATCTATAAGCTCTTCTCTTCAATAATAAACAAAAGAATAAACTCTACACTAGAAACACACCAACCTATCGAGCAAGCTGGTTTTAGAAAAGGATATTCAACGATCGATCACATCCATACAATTGAACTCCTTATCGAAAAATATCGAGAGAAAAATCGACCACTCTACATTGCTTATATCGACTACAAAAAAGCTTTTGACTGCATATTACATAACAGCTTATGGGAAACCCTAAAAACACAAGGAGTAGAAAAAGAATACATCTGTGTAATCAAAAGTATATACAAAAGCGGCAAGAGTAGAGTAAAACTTGAAACAGCGGGGCCTTGGTTTCCGGTCAAAAGGGGAGTAAGACAAGGCGACCCTCTCTCTCCACTGCTGTTTATAGCAACACTGGAGTCCATTATAAGCCAACTCGATTGGAAAGATAGGGGCATAATGATCCATAAAACATACCTAAGCCACCTGAGATTTGCAGACGACTTGGTCCTCTTAGCAGAAACAGGACCGGAATTACAGCACATGATAGAGTCACTCAATGTCGCCAGTCAACTAGTAGGCTTAGAAATGAACCTATCCAAAACAATGTTGATGACTAACAGCATCGAGAGGACAATATATGTTGATAACGAAGCTCTCAAGTACACTGACAGCTACATATACCTAGGCAAACAAATTAGCTTTGATCAAAAAAATAACGAACAAGAAGTGGAGCGTAGAAAACAGTTAACGTGGAACAAGTACTGGGCACTGAAGGAAATTTTCAAAAGCAGCATGCCTACAAAAATCAAAACTAAGGTACTCAACTCATGCCTTATACCGTGCCTAACATATGCGTGTCAAACATGGAGGTTCAACAAAAGAACAAAGGAAATACTAACAACATGCCAGAGGGGAATAGAGCGCAGCATGATGAATATTAGAAAGATACAAAAAATAAGACACACAAAAATTAGACACATGACCAAGGCAAAAGATGGATTGATACATGCTCAAGCACTGAAATGGAAATGGGCCGGGCATGTGGCGCGCCTAAGAGATCAGAGATGGACAAAAAAAATGACCGCATGGGCAGGCCCACAAGGCAAAAGAAAGAGAGGCAGACCTGTAGCTAGCTGGGAAGATGAAATTAAAAAATCAGCCGGCCCCAACTGGATTCAAGTAGCCCAATCTAGAGAGGACTGGCTATCTTTGGAGGAGGCCTTTACCTGCAGAGGTGTTCCTGCAGACAACTAAAAATACTTTTGTACAAAAACTAAACTAACAATTAAATTTAAGAACTAAACCTAATTTACTAACACAAAATATTATAAATAAAACTAGAATTTAAGTTACCTACTGCTCTTGTTGTATGCTGGAAATAAAAGGCTTTTTTATTTTTTTTTATTTTTATTATTCGTTAAAATAGTCCTTACACTCCAATAACATGTAGTAACGAGTAATATCTAACAAGTTTTTGAAGTGAAAACTTCTTTAGCGGCGTTGAGCACTTTGGGAAATTGTTCTGTGATGGGTATAAAATCTTAAACTCGCGTCAGGACACATGACCACGTGACCCTGATCGAAAATTCGTCAGGACACGTGACCACGTGACCCTGATCGAAAAAGCGTAAGACGGATGGAGAGTAGACAGCTATCCCCTCTCTACGGCGCGGCGAAAATGTATGCCTGGGCCTACTGTTTCGTTTAGGCAGCGCAGGGCGCTTAATAATAATAATTATTATTATTAATAATAATATAATTAATAATAATAATAATAATAATATAATTAATAATAATAATAATAATTAATAATTAATAATAATAATAATAATTAATAATAATAATAATTAATAATAATAATAATAATTAATAATAATAATAATTAATAATAATAATAATGATGACAGCTGTCAAAATTTAAACAGCTATATCTCGGAAACTATCGACCTTAGACTAGTTGTGTGTAGGGACAATTGATAGGTCTCAATGAGATCTACATTTCGGATGACAGCTGTCAAAATTGAAACGGCTATATCTCGGAAACTATCGACCTTAGACTAGTTGTGTGTAGGGACAAGTGATAGGTCTCAATGAGATCTACATTTCAGATGACAGCTGTCAAAATTGAAACGGCTATATCTCGGAAACTATCGACCTTAGACTAGTTGTGTGTAGGGACAAGTGATAGGTCTCAATGAGATCTACATTTCGGATGACAGCTGTCAAAATTGAAACAGCTATATCTCGGAAACTATCGACCTTAGACTAGTTGTGTGTAGGGACAAGTGATAGGTCTCAATGAGATCTACATTTCGGATGACAGCTGTCAAAATTGAAACGGCTATATCTCGGAAACTATCGACCTAAGACTAGTAGTGTGTAGGGACAAGTGATAGGTCTCAATGAGATCTACATTTCGGATGACAGCTGTCAAAATTGAAACGGCTATATCTCGGAAACTATCGACCTTAGACTAGTTGTGTGTAGGGACAAGTGATAGGTCTCAATGAGATCTACATTTCAGATGACAGCTGTCAAAATTGAAACGGCTATATCTCGGAAACTATCGACCTTAGACTAGTTGTGTGTAGGGACAAGTGATAGGTCTCAATGAGATCTACATTTCGGATGACAGCTGTCAAAATTGAAACAGCTATATCTCGGAAACTATCGACCTTAGACTAGTTGTGTGTAGGGACAAGTGATAGATCTCAATGAGATCTACATTTCGGATGACAGCTGTCAAAATTGAAACGGCTATATCTCGGAAACTATCGATCTTAGACTAGTCGTGTGGGAGTTGGACATTTTGACCCTGAACGTTAACGATGTCGACTGTACAGTCAATAAAATACAAAAATAATTTATTTTGAACTAGACTGTACAATGTTTTTATGATGCTTAATCGGAGGCATGGGAAAAAATATTCCCGCTCCTCCTACCAATCGGAGTTCCGATCGGAGGACAGGGAAAGACAAAATAAATGGGTTAGCATAGTTATGGCGGAATAATTGAATTTTTAAATAATGAATTTGGTTTAACTATGTCGAATGATCGCAATCTTAGCACAACGAAATACAAAACTACTATTGATGCGGTCTTTATTAGACATTTAAATAGGTTCGAATCAAAACTGTTCGTTTCTTACTTCAGCTACCATAAACCTATCCTATCAGTTTTAGAGATTGGCGATGATAGTTCTGGTAATGATGATGGTGAAAAAGTCGTTGAAATTATGGATGAAAGTTGATTTTTGTACACAATATTTTTCAATAATCTGACTGACGGACTAAACAGAATCATATTTTTTTTAGTCGGTCGACTACCCTATTAGGAGCGCGCCTATTGACATCAACCAATCTAATTAGGAGCAAGCCTATTGCCATAAACCGATTTAATTAAAAGCAAGCCTATTGCCATCCACCGATTTGGGTTATTGGGAGCAAGCCTATTGCCATCAACCAATGTAATTAGGAGCAAGCCTATTACCATCAATTGATGTAATTGGGGGCAAGCCTATTGCCCCCAACCAATCTAATTAGAAGCAATCCTATTGCCATCAACCGATGATTTTTCTTTCTTTCGATTTAGGTTTTTGGGCGCAAGCCTATTCCCATCAACTTTCCTTGTATTCGTAATGAAAAGCACAGTGTTTACCTCGGGTTAAAGACTTATTTAGTCCCTCGAACTATTAGCGCCCTTGCTGCGCTCAGGCGCCAAACCCCGTCTCGGGGACTAAATAAGTTACTTTCACCCCTAAGGTAACAATGTACTATTGAAAATCTATCAGATGGACTTTTTTTTGTAAACTATCCTCTATTGCATTTACTTGTCGCCTTCAGCTGTCACTTTAAGTTTGTCATAAGAAGTACATTACCTTGTAACAACTTGTATTGGTACAACTTGTAGGTACAATTCTTAACTATAAATATAATTTTAGATATGTCCAGTTTCTCAATAAATGTACCGAAGTGAAAAATTTTTACTTCGGTACATTTAATTACAATAAGTAGCAAAAACATTTTAAAAATACAAAGCATTGTATTTAATAAACATACTTTTGTTTAAAAAAGTAATGATTTGATTTATCAATCGTAAATGCGTCCTTAAATAGAAATTTGCTATCGACACGCTAAGAAGTTGATTAGTTGGAGAAACTTCATGTTTTATGTCGTTATTCTTCTTCAGGCGTGTTGGTTAATAAACAAGTCCTCATTCTTCCTCATTCGTCTCCAGGTGGACATGATACCAGGCACTGTAGGCAGCAACGCAGACTCTGCGCAATGGGACTGGGTGTCAGCAGCACGGTTACGTCTGCAGCGATACCTCCTGCCTCATCAACGGGCCTCCACCAGGGCGCGCCTGGCAGACATGGCTGCTAGAACTACTCCTCACGACTGTAAGTATCATCATCGGCCTATAATATTTCCACGTGCGGGACTCAGGCCTCCTCTCTAGGAGAGGGATGGGCTATAATCCACCATGTGGGCCCAGTGCGGGTTGGCAGATGTCACATGGTGTGCTTTCCGCCTGGGTGTTTCCATTGCTCATATCGGGCTCGACACACGGTGGAGCATACCGTGGCCACCTTGCCCCGCTTGCTCGTGTTCACGTAGGGACGTGAGGCAGCTCGCTCTCGCGTGCGGTCCGTCCGCAAGCCTGCGTCCGGGGTGAGAGGAAATACGGCCGCCTCGCAGAGATGTCAGCAAGATGAAATTGGTCCCGCAAGGACCGACGCCTGCCGGAGTTCCGGGAATGTTCGAAAGAGATACTGCGGTCCAGCCGGCTTAGCATGACCACCGAAGAAACGGGTTTTGTCGACGGAAGAATCGACAAAATTACAGATTATAGCAAGGTTTTATGTCAAATTGTATGGAAAATCTTTGTCTATTCTTGGTAGAATAGAGATAGAATCGCCATGCTACGGGGGCAGGATACAAAGAGCTAAGAAAGAACATGAGTGGGTTTAAGACAGTACAGGTCTGACACTACACTTGAAGATTTTCCCACTCGAAACAAATAAATATTAAAAAAAAAGGACGAACGTAGTGCACCTCTGCCGGCCATACGGGAATTACAAGCATGATGTTATGTTATATATTGGTAAATAACAGTTTTTGTTTGTTTTGTAGTGAACGCGTGGTCGGGTTACAAACACCGGTGTGACTGCCTCACGCCGCGGTCGCTATGTGCTCAGCAGAGGAAACAGTTGCTTGCGTAAGTTACCAATATCTACTTATTTTTTTTTACAAATTTTGTACACACAGTAGAAAATACAAGAAACTAACATTATATAATATTTGAGTATATAAGTAGTTGGCGGGTTTTCATCTAGGTGCTTGTTTTTTAGTCTCCTTCTTTTCATGTGTATGAAACACAAATGTTGTTCGACCAGCCAAATCTAGCCAAATTAATAATGTCTTATTAATCTTTATTATGAGTTCCCGATATATCACGCTGTTGCAAGTGCCATCATCGATGGTAATGTGAATGCGGGTGATCTATACTAATATTATAATAAACAGGTAAAGTTTGTGTGTTTGTATATTTGTTAAATTGTAAGGGGTAATCTCGGGATCTCTGAACCGATTTTAAAAATTCTTTCACCAATTGAAAGCTACATTATTGCTGAGTGTCATAGGTTATATAAAAAACCGAAAAATAAAAAGGCTTTTACGTGGTAGTCCGTTTTGCAAAGTGAATCGGAGAAAAAACGGTCGCATGAAAGCGTTTCTTACGAAAGCTGCCTTAACTATGAAAGATATGTTTTTGAGTTCTATAGAAAAGATGTGGAGCTTGAAAATGCCTACAAAAAAATCAACGACAGCATAATAATATGTGTAATTTTTATATTTAAGTTACAAAAAGAAATTAACACTCTGTACTAAAAAAGGATTATTAATATTATGCCCAACGAAGTGGGCACGGGTCAGCTAGTTGGTAAATAAATTGATAGGTAGAGCAGACAAATCTGTCTACCCTCTTTCTAATTCTTTTGCTACGCGCACTACTAGACTCGATGAGTGTGTTTTGCGGTATGCCATCATTAACTAGGTAAGGTTTACTAGGTTTTTTGAACTCCTTATTATGAGGCCAGCAAGAATGAGCGTGTGCTTGAATGAGTTGCATCTTGAGTTCATACTCAAGACTTTACTTGACAGTCCGATGATCACACTACTAGACTATCGATGCTTTCAAAGCTAGGCTGATGAATATATTTATTTATTTAAACTTCATGCACAAGAGTGGTACATAGGCGGACTTAATGCCCACAAGGCATTCTCTTCCAGTCAACCTTAGGGTCAAAAGATCGCGGATTTTAGTACTAGATGACGTGGCCTCGGCACAAGGGCAAAGAAGGAACATGGGTTCGGTTTTTAGTCAGTAGAAGTCTGACACTCCCCTTCGCTATGCCCAAGAGGGGGGGGGGGGGGGGGGTCATTTGATGATTTTCCACCCACCAAAAAAAAAAAAGGGTCAAATAAGACAGCACTGTGGTAGAGTACAAAAAATAATAGAGAAAACCATTATGTAATATAAATTGATATACATAAATAATAACATACTAATACATATTATTATAGATAGAATATAATAAACTATTAGATATTATAATTTAACCTCTGCTAAGTAAAATATTGTATTATGTTTTGTTACAGCGGATTATGGGGAGGGCCAATGTGTAGTAGTGGACATCTGAAGGCTGCTATGTGAGTATATTATACTTATCTAGGTGTAAACGGGCCCCCCACGAAGCCGTCAACTAAGCTTCGATCACTAAACTAAATATGCAGCGCGATTCTTAGGTCGGACAAAATGTTATTGAGCTTATCCAAACACCCGTCGGGGCTGCGGATTATCGAAAGGCGTAACGCGGCCTCGGCACAAGGGCGAAGAAGGAACATGGGTTGGTTTTTAGTCAGTAGAAGTCTGACACTCCCTTCCGCTCTGCCCAAGTGGGAGGTGGGGGGGGGGGGGGGGGGGTTATTTGATGATTTTCCACCCACCAAAAAATTAAACAGCTTATCCAAACAGGAAATTCTGAATAGTAGCAACAGAGTCTGTATTTGTACCTTTTTTGATGGCAATATAGACGTCGGATTAATGTCTACGATGTCGGTGACCGGACGGTGCTCCTCAAGTGGACCTGGGCAGGACATATCGGGCCTTTTCAGGAAGATCGTAACCGCCATTTGCATAATTTTAGAGAACGTTTTTTTAAAAAAAGTTTTTTCGTAATTAAAAAAGTTAATTACCATTTCTACTATACCTACTTTAAATAAACTCAAGTAAGTGACAAAAGATTCAAATCAGTTGATCTGGCGGTTAATAATTAAAACCGGTTTTTGGGAATTTTGGCGCTTACGATGTTCTTCCTAAAAGGCTCGATATTTTGGCTAGACTCGTAGTAAGCAGATGGAGTGGGTCCACGAAATCGTCAAAGTCACGCTAAACACGTGGATAATGAAGGGGCTGATATGATGATGAAATGTTTTGAGTTAAGTTTGGGCTTAAATATTCTGATTTTGTATTTACTATGTGTGTTGCAGCATGGCGTTCTTCGGTATGATGGAAGATATGGACTTCAATCCTGCCAAGCCCGAGACGAGTGCGGATGG
Organism: Diarsia mendica; assembly: GCA_949316265.1. Lineage (NCBI taxonomy): Eukaryota > Metazoa > Arthropoda > Insecta > Lepidoptera > Noctuidae > Diarsia > Diarsia mendica. The sequence continues at coordinate 4,151,325 of OX438917.1, forward strand.
CGATAAGGTAATCATCATCAGCCTATAATGTTCCCACGTGCGGGACACAGGCCTCCTCTCTTTGAGAGGGAATGGGCTATAATCTACCACGCGGGCCCAGTGCGGATTGCTAGATGTCACATGTCTTCGAATTTTTGGTTCTAAGACATGCCGGTTTCCTCACGATGTTTTCCTTCACCGTTTTGAGAGCAGCGGTGATGAAATAAATTACACAATTACTTTGTGTAATTTATTTCATCACCTGGGTTCGAACCCACGACCTACTGTTCGTAAGTCGGGGCCGTCACCACTGGGCCAACGCTACATTCCACAAATAAATTGAAATAAGGGTAATAATGGTGATGATTTTTGTCCGCAGCCTCCAAACGAGATGGAACCAGAAACGACAAGCAGAGAGTTGCAGCAGGGAGACGGGACGGGCGCTAAGTAAGTATTTGCCTATAGTCTATATCTATACAATACCTTTTTCATAAAAAATCTAAAACCCGACTACGAATAAAATATTGGTTTTTGCTCTCCAAGACCTTTCATTTGATACCAAACATGTTATGATTAAGTATCTCAATTTAATATTTTTGAGGTAAGTTTTTGACATTGAAATTCCGTCATAATAGTAGTTTATGCGACTGTGCATAATGAAGGGCATTACAACACAAGTGTGGGTTTAAGAAACGAGCCGAAGGCGAGTTTCTTAATAGCATCACACGAGTGTTGTAATGCCTAATTATTATGTATAGTTGCATACACTAATTTATCTACCCGAATATCATAAGGGCTCTATGATGGGTTCAGGAACCATAGGGAAATGACCAGCATTGTTACCAGTGTAATGCAATAAAAAATAAACAGGTTATTAGTTGCATTCGTCGCTGCATTTACGATATCTGGCGGAGTGTTCATGTTAATTTCTGAGTCACTATCACTCATTTTCGACAGAAATAAAGAATTAACAGAAAATTTGTCTACTCAATGAAAGGGAATAAAAAGCTAACGAACAAATGACAGCTCGAAAAAAACAAAAACATGCCTAAGGCGCGGCCAACTAGTTCCGCGCGCACTAAGCACACTCACTTGAATTTGACACCTGTTCCAAATTTAAAACTCATAACCTACTGTTTTCAGTAGGTTATGAGCTCATTACAGTTCTGTTAATTTCTGCTGGTTGGTAATGCTGGTCATTGCCTATGGTTTTTGAACGCATTAAAGAGGGTTTATGATATTTGGGTAGATAAAAAGAATTTATAAAATTTATACAGCCTATGTCACCCGGGCTATTCTTACGAATCTATTGACACCTCATTTATTAAAATCCGTTCAGTATTTTAGGCGCTACGGTGGAACATACATACATACATACATAGACTGCCAAAATCATTACCCTTCCTTTTGGCTTCGCCGTAGTCGGGTAAAAATAGTCACTCAAGAGAGTTAAATGAACTGAGAAGGTTGATTTTCTTACGTTTGATTTTCTTACGTTTTTTGCAATTTGTCGGACATTGTCAGGTTGTATGGTAAATAAAATAAGATTCGCGATCGTAATAAATGTGCCTTTATTTAACACTAGCGGACGTCCCGCGGTTTCACCCGCGTAGATCCCGTTCCCGTGGGAATACAGGGATAAAAGTAGCCTATGACACTCGGCAATAATGTGGCTTTCTATTGGTGAAAGAATTTTTAAAATCGGTTCAGTAGATCCCGAGATTACCTCTTACAATTTAACAAATATACAAACACACAAACTTTACCTCTTTATAATATTAGTATAGACTAGCGGACGTCACGCGGTTTCACCCGCGTATTTCCCGTTCCCGTGGGAATACAGGGATAAAAAGTAGCCTATGTTACTCAGGATGAATGTAGTTTTCTAATGGTGAAAGAATTTTTGAAATCGGCGCAGCGGTTTTTGAGTTTATTTATTACAAACATACACACAAAAATTACAAATCTTTCCTCTTTATAATATTAGTGTAGACACTGACCGGCAAATTGCAATAAAACATAATAAAATTCGTATTTCGCGGGCAACCTTGTCGCATTCCCACCGCCGCAAAGTTGTAGTCTGTCCCACCGTCGCAAAGTTGTAGCCTGGCCCACCGTCGCAAAGTTGTAGCCTGGCCCACCGTCGCAAAGTTGTAGCCTGGCCCACCGTCGCAAAGTTGTAGCCTGGCCCACCGTCGCAAAGTTGTAGCCTGGCCCACCGTCGCAAAGTTGTAGCCTGGCCCACCGTCGCAAAGTTGTAGCCTGGCCCACCGTCGCAAAGTTGTAGCCTGGCCCACCGTCGCAAAGTTGTAGCCTGGCCCACCGTCGCAAAGTCGCATGTCTGTCGGTCTTCTACAGACTGTACTTCGGAGAGTGTGCGCAAGAGCTCCACGAGCTGATCCCACCATCTCCCTTCTTCCATCGGGAGACTAGACGTACTGCAGGGTATCACCGATACCTAGTCGACATTCCACACATTCGAACGAAGCGCTTTGCTGGGTCCTTTATTATGCGCACAGCCAAGGAGTGGAACACCCTGCCTGCGTCGGTTTTCCCAAGTTCATATAACCCCAATCTATTTAAATAGGCTTCTTCTGGGTAAACTCGTTCCATCGTCGACCTCATCTCTGCCCTTAGGGCAAGATTGAAGTCAAGAGTAAGCCCATTTAAAATAAAAAAATATACACTTTACGTGCATTGAACTGTAATGCCGCAATGTTTCCAGACCACCGGAGGACGGGCCCGACAGCATTGAAAGCATGGGCAGCGCTGAGAGCCACGCTAGTCGTGAGAGTGCCGATAGTGGGGATACTGCTGATAGTGGTATGTACTTCATCATCATCATCATCATTTAAGGATGCTTTTTTGCCAGGTTGGAAGTTTTTACATGTGGAATGCAATAAAGTATTGAGTATTGAGGATTTTAGTACTAGATGACGTGGCCTCGGCGCAAGGGCAAAGAAGGAACATGGGTTCGGTTTTTAGTCAGTAGAAGTCTGACACTCCCCTTCGCTCTGCCCAAGAGCGGGGGGGGGGGGGGCTCATTTGATGACTTTCCACACACCAAAAAAAAAAGGTGATAGACGTCCACTGCTGGACATAACCTCCTCAATCGCGGGTCTATGGACGGTGAGCTAAGGGCTAGCGAGCCGTCCGGCCGTGTTATGACGACAGGCCTTGTTGACGGCGCGAGTGAATGAGTATGGAAGGGCATAGGCAAGGGTTCCGCGGCTCCGGAACACAGAGGGCTAAGAAGAAACTGGGTGGATTTTAGTCAGTGCGAGTCTGACACTCCCTTCAACTCTCTTTTCTGCTCCGCCGAGCGGGAAGGAGCATTTAATGATTAATTTACCCACAAAATAAGTCCTCTTCAATCGTACGCCAGTTCGATTACGTTTTGTTTCATTTGTTCCATTATCAAAGTGCATGGAACTACTGAGAAAAAAAGTCTCACTAGTTCCATGGAACTAATTGCTGGAGGAACTAATGAGAATGATCCACTGAACTCGATTCTCAGCAACTATCAAAATCACAAAATTCGCATTAGTCCGCTCTAGGTTGAGCGAAAGCGATAGCGAGTGTCAGACTTCTACTGACTAAAAACCACCCATGTTCCTTCTTAGCCATTTGTCTCTGAGGCCGCGGTATCTCTTTCAAACAAACCACTGTATTAGCGCTCCCTCATTACACAATAGAAACTTGTTTTCCAACTCAGAATTATCTTTTGCATCGTAATATCATCATCATCATCAACAGCCTATTAATGTTCCCACGTGCGGGACTCAGGCCTCCTCTCTTTGAGAGGTATGGGCTATAATCTACCACGCGGGCCCAGTGCGAATTGGTAGATGTCACATGTCTTCGAATGTTTTGGTTCTAAGACATGCCGGTTTCCTCACGAAGTTTTCCTTCACCATTTTGAGAGCAGCGGTGATGAAATAAACTACACAAAGTAATGTGCCTGCCTGGGTTCGAACCCACGACCTACTGTTCGTAAGTCGGGGCCGCCACCACTGGGCCACCGCTGCTCTCATCGTAATATCAGTACCGCAGAATAACATGTAAGTTTTTTCAGCGGAGAGTGGTGAGGGCGTGGAGTGTGCGGAAGGTCAGCCCGCGCCCGCAGCTGACAAGGACAGCGATTCCAACACCACCTGCGATCTAGACGACTGTGAGTATTCATCATAATTCTCCAGCCTTTATCACAATTTATTTGTCGTCTCTAAACTCAATCCGCTTTATTACAAAAGGTAGTTAATAATAATAATCATTTTATTTCAGGCAACTGACGCCCGAATACTCGAACGTCACTCAATTTTAAGTTGCACTTAAATCTCGTGCTGTCTTTGTTACTTTAACGCAGAGTGACAGAGATAGCACGAGTTTTGAGGGCTACTTATAATTGAGTGACGTTCGAGTATTCGGGCGTAAGGCCCATAAGTAAAATACATACAATAAGAATACAGAAATAACAAACTAATACATATTTAACATTACACTTTAATTAAAACTAAACACGTAACATCGGCGTCGTGTTTCGCTGCGAGGTGTCGCGTAACCGTCCACGGAAACGTCGGTAAACGACACCTGTCGGCCAAAAGTCCTCCTTCAAAAAGGTCTAAAATTGTTGGGTTGGAACACGCACCACAAATGACTTAAAATTGATAAACCTGGTTTAACTTAGACTTGGTTTATCTCGCATGCTGTTACTTTCTTTTGAATATTATTGAAGTGAGACGTCATGCGAGATAAACCAAGTTTATGTTAAACCAGGTTTAACTACGTTTTGTAATAAGGTGGAATATCATCTACCAAGCCTTTTCCCAACTATATTGGGGTCGGCTTCCAGTCTAACCGGATGCAGCTGAATACCAGTATTTTACATGGCACGACTGCCTATCTGACCTCCACAACCTAGTTAATACTAGGTAATACGATACCCTTTGTTAAGACTGGTTGTCAGAATTTCATGTCACTGACTACCTGTAACGACTGCCAAAGATCTATATAAATATGGCAGCCGGGACCAACAGCTTAACGTACGCACCGAGGCACGGAGGAAACTATCTGTAGCGCGTTTAACCTAAAGATCGACCTTCTTCAATCATATGTATATACTAGCTTTTGCCAGCGGCTTCGCCCGCGTGAATGACGATTTTCCATACAAACTTTCATCCCCTATTTAACTACCTTAGGGGGTTGAATTTCCCGTCGGGGCTGCGAATTATCGAAAGAGATGACGTGGCCTCGGCACAAGGGCGAAGAAGGAACATGGGTTTGGTTTTTAGTCAGTAGAAGTCTGACACTCTCCTTCGCTCTGCCCAAGAGCGGGGGGGTCATTTGATGATTTTACACGCATAAAAAAAAGGGGTTGTATTTCGAAAAATCCTTTCTTATTCCTTGTCTACATTATAAAGGGAACCTCTGTGCAAAATTTGAGCTTTCTAGTTCCAAGGGTTTGGGCTGGGCGTTGATGAGTCAGTCAGTCAGGATTTCTCTTTTATTTGTATGTCTTTCTCATTTTCTTTTTTCATTTTCTTTTATTTGCCATTTTTTATTGTGTGTGTTATTCATGAAAACTGAATATAATAAACTGCCTTTCTCTTACAGTATCAGACTCCGACGCGAACTCAGGCACCGGTTCCCTGGGGCTGTCCACGTCCTCGTCGTTAGACTCGGCATCAGAACTGCTCCTGGCTGCAGCGGCCGCCGTGGAGTCCGGGGGCTCCGAGGGCGAAGCCGCGCCCGGGGAGCTGTGTCGTACTGTCAGGTAAATGATGAATTAATAGGGGATCGGACATAAAAAAACTAATTAGTCCGTCAGATAGATTTTCAAAAATTATTGGACACGTATTTTTTCTTTTTTCACGTTAACAAGAAATGAAGACGACACAGTGCTTCGAAAACTCGTGTGACGTCATATGATAGTACATTTTGTACCTTCAAGTGACGCTTCAAGCCCCACTCCATGATCTTTGACTCGTTTTATCTTCGTCATTTTTTATTGATTTGATAAAACAAAAAACACGTATCCAATATTTTTCGATAATCTAACTTACGGACTAAACAGAATCATATTATTTTGACCCAGTCCGATCCTCTATTGTATAAATATTTGATCAATTTGTACAAGGTTAACTTGCATTTATATCCTACTATTATAACGCGAAAGTTTGTATGTATAGATGGATGTTTGTTACTCTTTCACGCAAAAACTACTGAACGGATTTGGATAAAATTTGGTACACAGATTGTTTATAACCTGGATTAACACATAGGATAGTTTTTATCCCGATTTTATCTTCCCGTGGGATAATTTTCGAGTTGTAGCGGGCGGAGCCGCTAGCAAAACGTACTCAACGATGATATTATCCGTGGTACTAGGCAACTGGGCTTATCCAGAATTGGAATTATGTTTTTTCCTACTTCTCTATTGACATTTTAACTGGCAGCAAACGTTACAGTTTTCGCGTCTGTTTACCCTTATAAAAGAAGTACTTTTTTTTTATTGGGACAAGCCCGCCTCACTATTCCCAAACCACTGTAACTCCTGTGCGCCAGAATCAACAGTGACGACCACAAGAAAAGCGCCGAGACAATGAAGCTCGACGAAGTCCCAGAGAAGCGATTTAACTGTCTTGGATCTCGCAACGAAATAATCAGAAAAGAATAGCGGAGGAGTAGGAAAAAGCATAATTTCCACTTCCCTCCATATCAGCAGGAGACAGAACAGAACAAAGAAGTACTGTGCAAAATAACCATATTAATTTTCTTACTTCTGTTCTCCTCAGACACCTGATGCGGTCGATAGCTTCAATAGAAAGGCTGATGGACCGCGTGTTGAAGCATTGTGACGAGTGGCCCGCGCCTCCCACTAGGAACGACCACGAAGCGAGGTGAGTGTTCTCATACATCGTAACATCACGCCTGGAATCCGCGAAGGATTAGACAGAGCTGTAGCTAGTACAGTCGAACAAGCTAATAAGTATACAGGGTAGAGATTTTTATAATTCTATAACTCTGAAAATAATGATAATAATTTAGTTTTATCAAGTGTTTCGCATTAAGTGACTGATGTCAAACGCTGTATCGTTTAATATCAGTCTCTAAATGTAGTTGTATAAACTTAAAAGTAAGTACAAGTTAGCTGGCTGTATACTTATTAGCTTGTTCGACTGTACACCCACATATCGCCAGTTATATCTAAGTGTGGCCACAAATTCAGACTCCGTGGCTGCTAATGAGAATTTTCCGATGGAAAAACTCAATTATTTATTTATACACAAAAGTCCCTCTCCTAGAGAGGAGGCCTGAGCCCCTGCAGTGGGAACATTATAGGCTGATGATGATGATGATGACACAAAATACAAAAAAGGATAAAAACATAACAAATAGAAGAGCACAAAGGTACTGCTTATTTCAAAAGAAATTTTTTCCAGCAGACCTGCGAGAGGAAAGTTGGATTAGAAATGTAAGACACAGTGTGTAGACAAGACGAACAAGATTTTAATTAAAATTATTAGGAACAAAAGCACACACATATAAAAATAAATACTAGTATCCGAATATATACCAGTAACAAACATACACATATACAGAATAGAAGAAAGGTAATGCTCTCTGACTTGTTTTTTGAAAATACATAAAGATTTTTTTTTTTTTTTTTTTTATTTGAACTTCATGCACAAAAGTAACTGACTGACTTAATGCCACAAGGCATTCTCTACCAGTCAATTTTAGGGTCAAATAGAACATCATTGTCGTACTATCACAATAAAAAATAAATTAGGAGAATACTATTTTGTAAACATAAATTAATATACATAAATAGGTACAGTCGCCAGCACGTCAAGCTAAACGCTATACATAACTATAACTACGACGCGGCATGGCATGTTAGAAAGAAAGTATCCTTAGCGTGATTGGTGGATTTTTCAACGTTTCTGAAATTGCCCAATGGTTGCGCATACTAACAATTAGGAGCCAATAATCATGTCTCACTAATAATAGGCCACACCTCCTTGCCCCTGCGCAACCGTCCCTACTCCCGAGTATTTTTAGTCTTTAATAGATTTTCAACTTTATGTTCTAGAGTTTAAAGTTGAAAATCTATTAAAAACAAACTGTAGTTTCGTCGACGAGCTCGTCAATGACAACTTTTTTTTACTTTTTAAGCGGAACAATGCCGTTTTAATGATTGTTGCGTAACTTTAGCCGTTTACGCAGCGCACGCAACTAAAGCTCTCAAAAGGAATAAATTCCCTCGCTTTTAGAACACCATAAGGAGCTTCTTTCTTTCTGGTCATAGCGTGATGATAGGGTGAATCCACACTTGAAACCTAACATGTTATAAAACATTGTTACTTAACAATATTCAATAGAAAAATTAGCAATGTTATGTAATGTCGACGTGTTATATACTTAACACAAGTTTTGTAAAATGTTACTTAAATCTGGACACACCTTTTAACCTGTAGTTAAGTAAAGATTTTTTCAATTGGAACCGGTTCATGTGATTAGCGCATTCAACCACAAAAAAAAACCCTTCAGCTTTATAATAATACTAGCGACCCGCCCCGGCTTCGCACGGGTGCATATTATATACATATAAACCTTCCTCTTGAATCACTCTATCTATTAAAAAACCGCATCAAAATCCATTGCGTAGTTTTAAAGATTTAAGCATACTTACATAGGGATATAGGGACAGAGAAAGCGATTTTATTTTATACTACCTATGTAGTGATAAGTATAGATTATTATTATAACTAAAGTAAAAACAAGTTTAAAAATCTAAAACCCGACTACGAATAAAATATTGGTTTTTGCTCTCCAAGACCTTTCATTTGATACCAAACATGTTATGATTATCTCAATTTAATATTTTTGAGGTAAGTTTTTGACATTTCAATTCCGTCAAAAAAAAAAAAAAAAATTATATATCCTATGTCACCCGGGCTATTCTTACGAATCTATTGACACCTCATTTATTAAAATCCGTTCAGTATTTTAGGCGCTACGGTGGAACATACATACATACCTACATACATACATACATAGACTGCCAAAATCATTACCCTTCCTTTTGGCTTCGCCGTAGTCGGGTAATAAACTCATATTTTTCTTTATTTTACTCCATATTTCGTCAGAGGTTTATTCATTTATATATTTCTCTCTTCGATAGTTGAATTACCACGTTTGTTTTCGCTAATGCGATCATTCATGCTCCTTATCTGTAAGTCTACGGAACAATTTCAAATGCAAGTATTTTTATTTATTAAAGGCGATTGTGCTCCTTATTTATAGCACGGCACGGGTCAATTTCCTATGCAACTATGTTTTCTTCCAACTGGGCTTGGAATAGAAGTAGGAACTTAGAAAGTTTAATCGTCTGTAAGTAGATATTTATTTGTAAACGCGATTGTGGTCCTTATTTATACAAAGTCACGGGTCAATTTCCTGTAAAAGAATTTTTGCTGCGACGCATGCAGTGGCGACGCGGCGCTACACCAACAGTCGGTCTAACCCGCCGCTATAATTATGTAAAATTAAATGTTTCACATCAAAAATACGTATTCAATATTTTTCGATAATCTAACTGACGGACCAAATAGAATCGTATTTATTTTGCTCAGGAATCATCCCTTTTCTAATATTACTACTAATGTTTCACATCTGCCTGGCCACCTGTGACGGCCAACCTATTTTTATTACCATGCCATTCTTTCAATTCATTTCAAGTATTCAACCTGCTAAACTAGTTTTTGTGGATAGTTATTCAACACAAAGACGCATTGGAATTAAGGACGCATTTACGATTGATAAGTCAAATCATTACTTTTTTAAACAAAAGTATGTTTATTAAATACAATGCTTTGTATTTTTAAAATGTTTTTGCTGCGAATTGTAGGTAGATGTGCAAGGTACAATTCTTAACTATAAATATAATTTTAGATATGTCCAGTTTCTCAATAAATGTACCGAAGTGAAAAATTTTCACTTTTGAGAAACTGGACATATCTAAAATTATATTTATAGTTAAGAATTGTACCTTGCACATCTACCTACAATTCGCAGCAAAAACATTTTAAAAATACAAAGCATTGTATTTAATAAACATACTTTTGTTTAAAAAAGTAATGATTTGACTTATCAATCGGGAATGCGTCCTTAACAGCTGACTTCTATAACAATGAGAACGCCATGAAGGAGCATCAGGTATCAGTGGCATGCGACTACGAAGAATATCAGACAAGAATAGTAGATTATACAACAAGTGAATAAAAAGGGAATTTAATTCGAGGTACGAAGTTGGATCCCGAGAGCAGCGAAGGATTCTAGAGTAGAATCACGAGCGTAGCGAGGGATTCTATACTCTAGAATCCTGAACGGAGCGAGGGATACAAGTACCTACCGAGATAAATTTTTTATTCACGTGTTGTGTACTCTACTTTTTACCATTGACTGTGAGAAAATAATTAGGATGGTATTTATTTTCGGAGCTAAGCACTCTAGATTTCTTTGGCTTATTACCCACGGATAGACGTACTTTAAGTATGTCACTAACTTTGAGTATTTTGAAATATCAATGTTGTGTTTGATTCTCACTGTGGCTTTTATCATAGAATATATGCTCCAAAGTGTCGACGGCGGTCTTGGTTAATTCATTGAAATAGTTAAGAAATATGCACTCAGAGAAGGAAATTGGCGCCAGTCATGGTTTTCCAGTCGCAGAATAAATTGTATGTTTTCAGGTACAACTTCCGAGATTTTGGCGGCAACAAATCATCTACTATAACTGCTGCTTTAGAACGAAATTATTCCGGAGTCAGTCTCTCATTTTCGTCATCGGAAGAACTCATTTTATTATAATTACTTACTTATGTAAATAGATTTTCCAATAACACAAAACAACCACAATTAAAGACAGAAAAGAACGTAACTAAATTGGCGGGATATTATTTTAAAATTTGGAATGGAATAGCTCCATTCAGCCACCCAGTACGTACTATTTCAGCAGCAGCGATTTTTTTGTATAGTGCGCGCGGAACTAGTTGGCCGCGCCTTAGGCATGTTTTTGTTTTTTTATTTAAGTATTCTTTTCAATAAATTGAACAATTAATATCTCGAGATTGGTCATCACTGTCTAATTATAGTCTCCTGTGCATTGCGAGCTGTATAAGGCAACCCGCCCCCTCATCCCTGTCGCCACCTAAGGCGCGGCCAACTAGTTCCGCGCGCACTATACGTAATTCGTGTTTGTTCCTAATTCAAAATGTCTTTATTCACTCAGTGAATAAAAGAGCGTTTTATTCACTGTTATCGATGAAAAAAATGCCCTTTTTCGAGTGGCAATGGTAAAAATTATTATTTTCTTGTTTTCCACTTTTAAGACCGCGATTTTGTTAGTAGTCGGGTTTTGGATTTTTGACCTTAATTTTTTTTAAACTTGGATATCTTTTTTGCAGGGCGAGCCAGAGCCGGCTATAGCGAGTAAACCGACGGGCGTACAGACGCCGCCCATCGAGACGCCCGCGCCGCCCAAGCCGCCGCCCGTCGCGCCCAAGCCGCCGGTAACCTTACTTTATATAAACTTCATAATTATATACAACAGTGTCCTTTGGTCTTAGATGAACGTGTTGTTGGAATAGGGTAGTTGACTGACTAAAAAAACTATGATTCTGTTTAGTCCGTCAGTTAGATTATAGAAAAATATTGGATACGTGTTTTTTGTTTTATCAAATTAACTAGTGACCCGCCCCGGCTTCGCACGGGTACAAAAAAGGTATTAAAACCTTCCTCTTGAATCACTCTATCTATTAAAAAAAACCGCATCAAAATCCGTTGCGTAGTTTTAAAGATTTAAGCATACAGACAAACAAACAAATAAACAAACAAACAAACAAACAAACAGACGCGACTTTGTTTTATACTATGTAAGGATAAAATTTGACGAAAATAAAGCTTGTCAAAGACCATGGAGAGGGGGCTTATGACGTCATAGTCTGGTAAAAGTGGACCAACCTGTGACGTTTCACGACTTTTCGAAGCACTGTATCGTCTTAATTTTTTGTTTACGTGAAAAAAGAAAAAAATACGTGTTCAATATTTTTTAGAAATCTATGTGACGGACTAATTAGTTTTTTTTAGTCAACTACCCTATTAAAGTTATCCGCAACCACATACGTGTGACTATACACTTCTGGACACATCTATTGGCCCACCTTAGAGTTTAGGTTTCGATGGCCCCTACCGAAATATGATTGCTAGATTGAACAAAAACTGTTGATGCAGTTTTAAACCTGATACATTTTACCATCTTTTTCGATCGTATTGTTTTAAATTTGAATTCAGAATACCATACGACATGGAGCTACGCCTAACAAGTCGGATATGCGCCTTGTTAAAGGCAATTGATTTTTGAATAAAAAACATGTTTTATCAAATAAAGGTTTAATTTAATAACGCGTGTTGCCTCCATGGGCATCTACCACAGCTCTCATACGATCAGGCATAGAGTTTATCAACCGCTCTATGAAATTTTGAGGGATCATCTCCCATTCCTCTTCTATGGCAGTTTTCAACTCCTGCATCGTCTGGGCAACTGGCTGACGAGCCCTAACACGTCTTTTTAGCTCGTCCCACATGTGCTCAATGGAGTTCATGTCTGGGCTTCTGGCTGGCCAGTCCATAACTGTGATGTTCACATCCCGAAGATATTCCCTGACGATGCCGGCCGCATGGGCTCTTGCATTATCATGCATAAAAAGGAAATTTGGGCCCACATAGTCCGCGTATGGTATCACGTGAGGTTCTAAGCACTCACGAATGTACCTTTCAGCATTTAATGTTGGCAGCCGTGGTCCTGTAACAACCTCAAGTTGAGTTTTGCCGCTCGCGGATATACCGCCCCAGACAGTCCATGAGCCACCGCCATAAGCAACCCTCTCTTCAAAGCAGCATTGTGCGAAACGCTCTCACTTACGTCGGTAGACCTTTCTTCCTTCCATCATTGCCATGTAAAACAATTTTAGACTCATCAGAAAAGAGTACACGGCTCCAATCTTGCTGTGTCCAATTTAAATGACTGCGTGCGAAATGAAGGCGCGCTGTTCGGTGGGCTCGCGTTAGTTTGGGCCCATTAGCTGGCTTGTGTGGTACCATATCGCGTTCTTTTAACCTTCTCCGAACAGTTCGAGCGCTCACAGATACTCCGTGAAAGTCGCGAAGTTGGTTTTGTATCTCAATGGAGGTAAGGTGACGATTTCTCAAGCTGGTCGTCACGATGAATCGATCCTGCCTTTCAGTTGTGACCCGAGATCGTGACCTTCCTTGGCGACGAACAAAGCCGCCAGTCTCTATATAACTATATTTGTAGGAAATAGCTCAAAAATTAAAATAGAAGACATCACAAACTATGTAACTGAGTTGTTAAAGTTGAAGTGTCGGAAAATAATATTGTGTGCTTTTCCATACCTCAAAAAATTGTCAAGCAGGAAAAATAATTATATTCACATGCTAAACAGGCATGTTCATTTCTTAATTGGTCACTATAGTGACAAACTTATTTACTTTGATACCAACAGTTTTGTTGATAGACTTAAGAGGAAACGCGAGTGCTGTCTCTTTCTACTATCGCTGTCTCTCTCCGTCCCCCTGTCCTCAAATTCGTGCGATAAGGACAACTGTAGAAAAAAGTTAGAATTCGAGGTTTGGCTCTCGCCTATTTCCTCCTCCAATATTGAACCAATTTAAAAGATATTTTAGACAATGAATAAGGAGGTTATATACTACGCCGCTATGTTTTTCTTTTTTCGTTAACAGTTGTCAAATTTGTACACTAGGACTCTGATAACAGCGATCTAAACAAGCAATTTTGAGCATTTTTTGAGGGTTCTAGTGCTTATAAAAATAATTTATCACCAAAAAGGAAAACATAGGGGCATAGAAATAGTTAATATTTATTATTCTGTAAAAAACCATTGCTCTAGGGTCATTAACCAAAAAGAAAACAGGCGAGAGCGTTTGTATGGAGAAAAGACCACTCACGTTGACTCGGGGTAATGTGTATCTACCTATTAGTTGTAGACACAAAATAGCTAGGCTATTAGTTTATAATATTCACTCAGACATAAGTAGTATGTCAATGCGTAGTTCCATAATTAACACGGCCAATATTAGTAATTATACTAATAATTCTTTTTACAATGGTTTAAATTTTTCTTTGGACAATCCTTGTGTAACTTTAGACGATTCTCGAGTGGGTTCCAATATTTTGAGGATTTCATTGCCTGATAGCATGGGAGTCTTGGGACGCACTCCGGATAATTTAAACTAGTTAGTAAGACAACAGAAGATACTAGTACCATTAGTGTTATACCAAACCATAACAATGTACCTTCTGGCTCTCAAAGACCTAAATGTAAAAAAGGGGCTAAGCAGAATGACTTGCAATAAAATAATTTGTTTGAATCTAAAGTAAACTTTTAAACTACACAACGCTGCTCTGTCACTCAAGGTCAACTATCAAAATTACAAATTGAATACACGACAGTGACATATTATAAGGAATAAAAATTCAAAAACCACAGTCATAACACTATGTGTTGTCTACTATCTGTCAACTTTTCAATTTCGTCGGTTGTGTAGATACCGTTCTCTCTCCTTATCCTTCTCTCTTAATTCTGGGTTAAGCTCGCCTTTGTACATAAGCTTTATAATTGTAATTTTTGTTTATATTTGTTATTTTATGTGTGCAATAAAGAATAAGAATAAGAAAGAAAGAAACAAAACATGAGTAGAGTGAAGTTAGCTAGACGACACAATCTATCGAGCTTACCTTAGCGCCTGCGTAAGACTTCGTAAATCTCATGGTGCAAACATAATCGTAATCTATTTGATCCACGTTAGTACGCTAGCGAGTACAACGCTAGCGATTAAGTTTTCGATGACAACTCATGGTAGAGCTACAGAAATCTCTAGTTGTCTGTGGTGATTTCAATGTTAATATTTTAGACAAAAATTCGAATACCAGTAGATTTTTACATCTTTTTAAATCATTTAACCTGTTAAACGTGTTTTCAGAACCAACCCGAATTACTGCAAATTCTGCTACATGTATTGATAATGTTTTTTGTGGTTGTGAATACTTGGATAAATCCATTGTAAATTACCTACCTTCTGATCACAGCGGTCAATCCGTAGTTTTCGAGTCCTACACACCAGTACAAAAAATACAAATGACATCTAGACAAATAACACCCAGCAATTTAAATAAGTTTAATGATAATTTAATTAGTAATTTAGGCATTCCAAGCCAAATTATTGACAATGTAAATCTGTTTTATGAGGAATTCTTTTCGGTGATTCACACCGAGTTCAATAATACCATAAAAACGAAAACTAAATCTATTTGCCCTAAGTTTATGTTCAGTGACTGGGCAACAAAGGGCATTAGGAAAAGTAGGGAGCGATTGTTTGAGCTGTACGGTCTTAAGCCTTACATTAACTCTGAAACTTTTAATAAATATGTTGCAACTTACTCTAAAATCTTCAAAAACGCTTGCAAAGTAGCTAAAGCCTTATTCATTAGCAACAAGATTAAATCCGCCGATAATAAAATAAAGACGGTTTGGAAAATTATCAATAGTGAAACGAATAGAAATAAAAAAAATAATAATGATATCACTCTAGAGACTTCACGTGGCCTTTTAAATTCTAAAAACGAAGTTGCTCAAGAATTTGTAGATTTCTTCACTAGTATCCCACTTAAGACTACTGAGACCTTAAATTCATCACCCTTGCTTTCTATTGAGTTACTTAGAGCGAACGTTTCAGCCTGCCCGGTTGAGTTTCAATTTAAACATATAAACCCCATAGCAGTCATTAAAGCTTTTAAGGAAATTAAAGTCAAATTAACCGAAGATCTATGGGGACTGTCGATTAAAGTTTGTCAAGCTATTATTGAGACTGTAGCTCCGTATTTAGCCTTAAGGTTGAACAAGCCAGTCATTCTTCCATACAAACTTACGAAAGTGATTACTCCTCTGTTTGACGGTGTAGGTTCAAAATTAAAAATTGTATCAACTGGTCTTATCATTATCTAGGTCTGTATGGAAGCAGAATTGGAAAAAAAATATTGATTTGGAAGTTATGAACGTCAAAACTTTCATATTTTAGCACTAATTTAACTCATCTTTGGGCGTAAATAAGTAACGTATATAGTATGAAAAAGAAAAAAGTGAAACCATACGGACATAGATTAGTTATTAAAAAATTTAAATAATTTGATTTTGAACAGATACATTCAATAGATTTTTCATGAAACCAAATATACCAAAGGTCTGCATAGAAACAATCGCGCGCCCGTTTTAGTTGTGTCTCTTTCGCTCTATGCATTTCGCTCGTGATGTCGGGTGAAATAGCATGCATTTTAGCCCCGCCCACCAACTAGTTCGTGCCGTTGGCTTGTTTACCCTTAATATTTAATTTATGTGTGGACCAGGGAGTCTTCCCGGACCTTATGAAATACAGCAAGGTAATACCACTTTTCAAATCCGGTGACAGTAAAGACACTAATAACTATAGACCCGTATCCGTTTTGCCAGTTTTCAGCAAGGTGTTGGAAAGGTAATGCTTAATCAAATGCTCATCCACTTTAACACCAATAAAATCTTACATGAGAAACAGTATGGTTTCACCAAAGGACGTTGTACGACTGACGCCGGTGTCACCTTATTAAAACATATATTTACTGCTTGGGAAGAGTCACAAGATGCCATAGGGATCTTCTGTGACCTCTCGAAAGCATTTGATTGCGTCAACCACGAAACCCTTCTCAGAAAGCTTGAACATTACGGTTTAGGGAAACTTGCGCTCAGTTTAATGAAATCGTATTTAAACGATAGACATCAGCAAGTACAAATAAATGGTGTCAATTCAACGGGCTTAAAAGTAAGTATGGGTGTGCCACAAGGTTCGATATTAGGTCCCTTTCTCTTTTTAGTCTATATTAATGATCTACCCCATTTATTTAAAAACCAACCTGAAATGGTATTGTTTGCTGACGATACTTCTTTAATATTTAAGGTAAACAGATGTGCCACAAATCTTGATGACGTAAATAACGCCCTACTGCAGGTTCATAATTGGTTCACTGTCAATAATTTGGTCTTGAATGGGAAAAAAACGAAGTGCATAAGATTTGCTCTACCAAATGTCAAAAGTACTGATTGTGGCATAGTATTGAATCAAGAGACACTAGAATTTGTCGATGAAACTGTTTTCTTGGGGATAACGATTGACTCGAGGCTACAGTGGGGTCCGCATTTAACATCTCTTGCAGGACGGCTGAGTTCAGCAGCATAATTATGCTGTTAGGAAAATCCGACAATTTACTGACGTAGATACCGCGAGACTAGTCTATTTTAGCTATTTTCATAGTGTTATGTCATACGGTATTTTACTATGGGGACGGGCTGCAGGCATCGAGTCTATATTTATTCTGCAGAAAAGAGCTATTAGAGCCATATATGGTCTACGAAGGCGCGATTCTCTGAGAGAGCTGTTTAAGGAAATTAACATCATGACAGTACCTTGTCAATACATCTATGAAAACATCATGTACGTTAGGAAAAATCTGCATTTGTTTAGTAAAAGAGGTGATAGACACCACTATAATACGAGAAATAGGGACCAACTAGTTCAGCCAGGTTTCAGGCTAGCTAAAGTAGACTCATCTTTAATGGGGTACTGTTTAAAATGTTACAATAAAATACCCCCTCACATTCTTCAACTGAGTGAGACGAAATTTAAAACTTGTGTAAAACGCACACTATGTAGGCAAGCATACTATAAGTTGGGGGATTACATTGATGATAAAAATGCTTGGCTCCATGCTGGTCCTGCTCCACAACCTTAGGGGCAAATAAATCGACTATCATGTGAAGTTAGTGTAGAGGCTGCAGAAGATTGTAAAAATATCTTTGCATTGTATAGATTCAATGTCTTAATATTGTATAATTGCTTGGCACATGTGTGAGTACTATGTACTATAAAGCCACTTTTTACATTTAGTTATATTTTAGTGACGTTGCCCTGGTGGCTGGGAGAATGTCATGCTCACTCAAATGTCTCGCTGATGGTGGCGGGTGTGTCGGATCATTTAGTTCCCTTCAAAATGGTTGAGTTAGATGGTGCTGATCCATGCGTCATGTTCGTGAACGGGCGCTGTCAGTGGAGACTGGTCATTCCTTAGTTGCCATGGTGTAGTTTTTTTTTTTTTTTTTGATTTGTTTATTACATCTTTACTCTGGACGCTCTTAACTTGCACGTCTTGCTACATAGTTCTCACATAATATACCATCTCAACATAAATGATATAATGTACCAAGATTTTGTAACAAATTCTGATTTAAAAGAGTGTCCATGGAGTTTCTTGCCCGTTCTTCTTCATGAGATCTACGTTAGGGAACTGGCAACTGCAGTACTTTCACAAGTTATTATGCCTTGTGATTGTGACTGTAGCGTAGGAGTGCAATGCGTCGTTTCGGGAGTTGCTGCGTCGGGCTGCGCGGCGCCGAATGTTACCGCCGGCGAGTGCTGTGGGTGCGGGGGCGCGCGGCGGCGCGTGCCGTGGCGGCGGGTGCGCGGGGTTCCGGGTCGCGGAAGGTCGGTTGCACGTTGCGGCGTGCATTTGTTGTTCCGTGATTCGGGGTCTCGAGCATTCGCTGTTGCGGTTTGCGTCGCTGCGTGCTTTCGTGCTTGCAGTGTTCGTTGTTGCGGGCATTCGGTGGCGTGTGGTTCGGCGTGGTGGCTTTCGGAATGACGTATTGCACTCGTAGTTTCGTTTTTTTTGTGAAATGTTCTTCTGACATTCAAAAGTGCCTGTAATGGCTTAATTGAAATAAAGAATTTGAGTTTGAGTTTGAGTTTGATTATTCCGATGATCACGCTATAATTTAAGAATCTCAGCACAGTATACTAAGTTTATTATTTACTAGCTTTTGCCAGCGGCTTCGCCCGCGTGTAAATGACGATTTTCCAAACAAACTTTCATCCCCTATTTAACTACCTTAGGGGTTGAATTTCGAAAAATCCTTCCTTATTCCTTGTCTACATTATAAAGGGAACCTCTGTGCAAAATTTCAGCTTTCTGGGTCCAAGGGTTTGGGCTGGGCGTTGATGAGTCAGTCAGTCAGTCAGTCAGGACTTCTCTTTTTATTTATATAAGATTTATTTATGCACACACAAAATACAAAAAAAAGGATAATTATTATTATGAGCCTGTACTGTCCCACTGCAGGGCAAAGGCCCCTCTTCCCTCCTTCCACTTTTCGCGATCTAATGCGATTATTTATAGATTATAGAGTAGATTATATATGTAGTATAAAAAAAGGATAAAAACTTCAACAAATAAAAGAGCACAAAGGTACTGCTTATTTCAAAAGAATTTTTTTTTTGTTTATTCAAGCTTAATGTTTTTTCACTGCCTCGTTGGTGTCACCTCAACTTAACCCTTCGGGGAATTACAACATGAGCAAAATCAGCCTGTAGCTACCTCCATGGTCGAGTGGTTTGCCTTGTGACCCGGTGGTCGTGGGTTAGAACCCCACGGGAAGCATACTTTGTAAAGTTGTTCCCAGTTTCGTTAGGACATTGCAGGCTTGAATCACCTGATTGTCTGATAAAAAGATGATTCCGTGCTTCGGAAGGCACGTATAAGCCGGTGGTCCCGGCCGACAAATGGCGGTCGTCAAACCATGTCAGAGGCCTTTGAGGCGGTTTAGAAACTCTGACACTAGGGTGTGTGGGGTCGTTAGACCTTACTGCCCACACGATAAGAAGAAGATAGTCCCACTGCTGGTATACCGCTGATATTACAGGCTTGATATTATAATACAATTATTTTGTCCAGGCCGCCGCCAAGCTGCGTCGCGAGCGTCTCCAAGAGGCGTACCAAGCTCGGGTGTACCTGCGAGGTCTGGATGACTTCACTGCCTGGTTAGATGATGTGGAGGCACAGCTGCTTAGCGAAGATCATGGTATGTACACTTTATATAATAATAAGAAACAAAACCAACGACTTTGCATCGCTACATGGAACGTACGGACTCTGCTGGACAACGACCGTAATTTATGCCCAGAGAGAAAAACTGCTCTCATAGCAAGAGAGTTGGCTCGCTATAACATAGACATAGCTACAACTCAGCCGGTCAACTCTACTGCTTTAGCTGTGACCGGGTATTTAAAAGTAAATTCGGTCTGGCCAGCCATATAAGGGCACACGCTAGGAAATAGCTTGTAAGGGTCGCCGTTACCGAAATCGGTAAGGAGGACTATATATATATATTATACTTTGACTAGCTTTTGCCAGCGACTTCGCCCTCGTGAAAATGACGATTTCCCATACAAACTTTCATCCCCTATTTAACTCCCTTAAGGGTTGAATTTCGAAAAATCCTTCCTTATTCCTTGTCTACATTATAAAGGGGACCTCTGCGCAAAATTTCAGCTTTCTAGGTCCAAGGGTTTGGGCTGGGCGTTGATGAGTGGGTCGGTCAGGACTTCTCTCTTTATTTATATAGGTAGATTCAAGTCAAACTCAAGCTCAAAGCCTTTATTTCAGTTAGACCATTACAGGCACTTTTGAATGTCAGAAAAAAAAAAACGAAGCTACAGCATACAACGCATAAATAATAATTTGTGAAAGTACTGTAGTTGCCCACTCCAAAGCGTAGATCTCTATGGAGGAACTCCATAGACACTCTTTTAAATCAATATTTTGTTACAAAAACTTTGTTACATCATTCATGTTGAGACTAGATATAATTATGTGAGATTTGATTTGTTTAATTTGGTCAAATTTTGCAAATGAATTTTAAAACAGTTATCCCCAACCGATTGACTTGATATTTTGCATACATGTTTAGTTTTGATGACAATGCATGGAGAACAAAGTGACGTCATCCTAAATCCAATATGGTGGACTCCAAAAGATGGCGGACTAGTAATTTTTTGATTTTAATACATTGTGTTCTGATTCGTTAGATTACCAATCAAATCCCTAGCTTAATTGTATTTTCACAATCTTTCTCTCCCCCAGGCAAAGACCTAGCTTCGGTAACAGCCCTACTGAAGCGCCACACACGTCTAGAACAGCAAGTGTCTAGCAAGGCAGACTTGGCGACACAACTCGCTGACAACGCGCGCCAACTCGCTGACAGCGACCACTTCATGGCAGAGGAGATACTTAGCAAGGCTGATGCTGCTGTCAAGAGGTGAGTGAGATAGAACAGCAAGTGTCTAGCAAGGCAGACTTGGCGACACAACTCGCTGACAACGCGCGCCAACTCGCTGACAGCGACCACTTCATGGCAGAGGAGATACTTAGCAAGGCTGATGCTGCTGTCAAGAGGTGAGTGAGATAGAACAGCAAGTGTCTAGCAAGGCAGACTTGGCGACACAACTCGCTGACAACGCGCGCCAACTCGCTGACAGCGACCACTTCATGGCAGAGGAGATACTTAGCAAGGCTGATGCTGCTGTCAAGAGGTGAGTGAGATAGAACAGCAAGTGTCTAGCAAGGCAGACTTGGCGACACAACTCGCTGACAACGCGCGCCAACTCGCTGACAGCGACCACTTCATGGCAGAGGAGATACTTAGCAAGGCTGATGCTGCTGTCAAGAGGTGAGTGAGATAGAACAGCAAGTGTCTAGCAAGGCAGACTTGGCGACACAACTCGCTGACAACGCGCGCCAACTCGCTGACAGCGACCACTTCATGGCAGAGGAGATACTTAGCAAGGCTGATGCTGCTGTCAAGAGGTGAGTGAGATAGAACAGCAAGTGTCTAGCAAGGCAGACTTGGCGACACAACTCGCTGACAACGCGCGCCAACTCGCTGACAGCGACCACTTCATGGCAGAGGAGATACTTAGCAAGGCTGATGCTGCTGTCAAGAGGTGAGTGAGATAGAACAGCAAGTGTCTAGCAAGGCAGACTTGGCGACACAACTCGCTGACAACGCGCGCCAACTCGCTGACAGCGACCACTTCATGGCAGAGGAGATACTTAGGGCCGGTTTCACCGGTTACGGATAAAGTGTCAGATAGTTATCTGACAGATAATGCTATCAAAAATTGTAGTTTATCTGGCAGATAAGTTCCTGATAGGCTATCCGGGACTTTATCAGCAAGTGGTGAAACCGGCCCTTAGCAAGGCTGATGCTGCTGTCAAGAGGTGAGTGAGATAGAACAGCAAGTGTCTAGCAAGGCAGACTTGGCGACACAACTCGCTGACAACGCGCGCCAACTCGCTGACAGCGACCACTTCATGGCAGAGGAGATACTTAGCAAGGCTGATGCTGCTGTCAAGAGGTGAGTGAGATAGAACAGCAAGTGTCTAGCAAGGCAGACTTGGCGACACAACTCGCTGACAACGCGCGCCAACTCGCTGACAGCGACCACTTCATGGCAGAGGAGATACTTAGCAAGGCTGATGCTGCTGTCAAGAGGTGAGTGAGATAGAACAGCAAGTGTCTAGCAAGGCAGACTTGGCGACACAACTCGCTGACAACGCGCGCCAACTCGCTGACAGCGACCACTTCATGGCAGAGGAGATACTTAGCAAGGCTGATGCTGCTGTCAAGAGGTGAGTGAGATAGAACAGCAAGTGTCTAGCAAGGCAGACTTGGCGACACAACTCGCTGACAACGCGCGCCAACTCGCTGACAGCGACCACTTCATGGCAGAGGAGATACTTAGCAAGGCTGATGCTGCTGTCAAGAGGTGAGTGAGATAGAACAGCAAGTGTCTAGCAAGGCAGACTTGGCGACACAACTCGCTGACAACGCGCGCCAACTCGCTGACAGCGACCACTTCATGGCAGAGGAGATACTTAGCAAGGCTGATGCTGCTGTCAAGAGGTGAGTGAGATAGAACAGAAAGTGTCTAGCAAGGCAGACTTGGCGACACAACTCGCTGACAACGCGCGCCAACTCGCTGACAGCGACCACTTCATGGCAGAGGAGATACTTAGCAAGGCTGATGCTGCTGTCAAGAGGTGAGTGAGATAGAACAGCAAGTGTCCAGCAAGGCAGACTTGGCGACACAACTCGCTGACAACGCGCGCCAACTCGCTGACAGCGACCACTTCATGGCAGAGGAGATACTTAGCAAGGCTGATGCTGCTGTCAAGAGGTGAGTGAGATAGAACAGCAAGTGTCTAGCAAGGCAGACTTGGCGACACAACTCGCTGACAACGCGCGCCAACTCGCTGACAGCGACCACTTCATGGCAGAGGAGATACTTAGCAAGGCTGATGCTGCTGTCAAGAGGTGAGTGAGATAGAACAGCAAGTGTCTAGCAAGGCAGACTTGGCGACACAACTCGCTGACAACGCGCGCCAACTCGCTGACAGCGACCACTTCATGGCAGAGGAGATACTTAGCAAGGCTGATGCTGCTGTCAAGAGGTGAGTGAGATAGAACAGCAAGTGTCTAGCAAGGCAGACTTGGCGACACAACTCGCTGACAACGCGCGCCAACTCGCTGACAGCGACCACTTCATGGCAGAGGAGATACTTAGCAAGGCTGATGCTGCTGTCAAGAGGTGAGTGAGATAGAACAGCAAGTGTCTAGCAAGGCAGACTTGGCGACACAACTCGCTGACAACGCGCGCCAACTCGCTGACAGCGACCACTTCATGGCAGAGGAGATACTTAGCAAGGCTGATGCTGCTGTCAAGAGGTGAGTGAGACAGAACAGCAAGTGTCTAGCAAGGCAGACTTGGCGACACAACTCGCTGACAACGCGCGCCAACTCGCTGACAGCGACCACTTCATGGCAGAGGAGATACTTAGCAAGGCTGATGCTGCTGTCAAGAGGTGAGTGAGATAGAACAGCAAGTGTCTAGCAAGGCAGACTTGGCGACACAACTCGCTGACAACGCGCGCCAACTCGCTGACAGCGACCACTTCATGGCAGAGGAGATACTTAGCAAGGCTGATGCTGCTGTCAAGAGGTGAGTGAGATAGAACAGCAAGTGTCTAGCAAGGCAGACTTGGCGACACAACTCGCTGACAACGCGCGCCAACTCGCTGACAGCGACCACTTCATGGCAGAGGAGATACTTAGCAAGGCTGATGCTGCTGTCAAGAGGTGAGTGAGATAGAACAGCAAGTGTCTAGCAAGGCAGACTTGGCGACACAACTCGCTGACAACGCGCGCCAACTCGCTGACAGCGACCACTTCATGGCAGAGGAGATACTTAGCAAGGCTGATGCTGCTGTCAAGAGGTGAGTGAGATAGAACAGCAAGTGTCTAGCAAGGCAGACTTGGCGACACAACTCGCTGACAACGCGCGCCAACTCGCTGACAGCGACCACTTCATGGCAGAGGAGATACTTAGCAAGGCTGATGCTGCTGTCAAGAGGTGAGTGAGATAGAACAGCAAGTGTCTAGCAAGGCAGACTTGGCGACACAACTCGCTGACAACGCGCGCCAACTCGCTGACAGCGACCACTTCATGGCAGAGGAGATACTTAGCAAGGCTGATGCTGCTGTCAAGAGGTGAGTGAGATAGAACAGCAAGTGTCTAGCAAGGCAGACTTGGCGACACAACTCGCTGACAACGCGCGCCAACTCGCTGACAGCGACCACTTCATGGCAGAGGAGATACTTAGCAAGGCTGATGCTGCTGTCAAGAGGTGAGTGAGATAGAACAGCAAGTGTCTAGCAAGGCAGACTTGGCGACACAACTCGCTGACAACGCGCGCCAACTCGCTGACAGCGACCACTTCATGGCAGAGGAGATACTTAGCAAGGCTGATGCTGCTGTCAAGAGGTGAGTGAGATAGAACAGCAAGTGTCTAGCAAGGCAGACTTGGCGACACAACTCGCTGACAACGCGCGCCAACTCGCTGACAGCGACCACTTCATGGCAGAGGAGATACTTAGCAAGGCTGATGCTGCTGTCAAGAGGTGAGTGAGATAGAACAGCAAGTGTCTAGCAAGGCAGACTTGGCGACACAACTCGCTGACAACGCGCGCCAACTCGCTGACAGCGACCACTTCATGGCAGAGGAGATACTTAGCAAGGCTGATGCTGCTGTCAAGAGGTGAGTGAGATAGAACAGCAAGTGTCTAGCAAGGCAGACTTGGCGACACAACTCGCTGACAACGCGCGCCAACTCGCTGACAGCGACCACTTCATGGCAGAGGAGATACTTAGCAAGGCTGATGCTGCTGTCAAGAGGTGAGTGAGATATATAATTACAGACAGATTAGATTAGACTACACGAGTTTGAAATACCTTTCTCTTGAATCACTCTATTTATTGCTGAAAACTGCATCAAATACCGTTGCGTAGTTTAAAAGATCTAAGCGTACAAATAGCGGGAGCGACTTTGTTTTATACGATGTTAAAATGCATGCCTTATTTTTAAGCCTTATCTTCACTTTTTATATTATTTGGGTGTATTGTTAATTTTTTGATCTATTTGTTTAGTACTGTGTGTGACCAATAAATACTTTTTCTCTCTTTCAACAACTAACTCTTTTTATTTATACAACAGATACCGTCAACTGCAAGAGCCGATGCAGATCCGTCGCGACAACTTGGAGGACGCTGCGTTACTACACAGATGGGACCGAGATGCCGATGAGGAGTTCAGATGGTCAGTACTCATCACCTATCTGCCTCCGTGGTCGAGTGGTTTAGGCGTTTGCCTTGTGACCCGGTGGTCGTGGGTTCGATTCCAACGGGAAGCATACTTTGTAAAGTTGTTTCCAGTTTGGTTAGGACATTACAGGCTTGAATTACCTGATTGTCTGATATATATCTTGTCGCGTCTAGATCATCACGCCATCTCTTTCTTGGCAAGAAAGAGAGGGCGTGACCAATTTCGTTATGTTATGTAATATTATCATTTGCATTGCCTACAAAGATTATAGTTACAAATAAAATAAAAATATCATCAATACAGGTTACAAGAACGCGAACCGGCTGTAAGGCAAGAGGAGGCAGGTTCGACGCTGGCTGAGGCACAAACAATGCTCAAAAAACACCTTGCTTTAGAAGCTGAGTTATTAGCCAGGTATGTCTTTGTGTTTACAGAACGTGGAATTATAGAATTTCTCCGGTACTGTGGATGCGTTTATAAACATTTAAATTCACATACACAAACAGTAATCCGCGAACAACCGCGAATGATATTTTGTTTTCAACTCACAGCCTGAAAATTGTTAAAAAACGTAAGAAAATTTGAACTTTCGCGGGTTACCCTGGCGTTTCTATCTTATTAGCCGACTAAGGAAAAAACATTTTAAAAAAAGTTTACCCTTGTTGGTCTTTGCTGTCCTATTTGTAAGCATATGAATTCAAAAATAAAATTTAATACACACGCAAAAAAAAGGGTGTTATTTCATTTAAGAATCAGATCATTTTGTCTCGTAAGATACAGAATTATCCTAGTTTAAGAGATAAGGTTAATAATCTATTGTGTACAGATTTTAGCTACTTCCTAATGATTCATGTAAATACTGTCGACCTATTAATATTGACTACCTATGTTTTTGGTAAAATAATATTCACAAACAATTTATTTTATTTAGATTGTTTTCTTCTGCGCGACTCTAATGTGCTACATGTATAATTAAGCTATTATTGTCTAAAATCACCATTCCCCCTACAGAGAACCAATAATAAAAGCCCTGCTAACCCGAGCGGGGCAGCTGTCCCGTCGCGGCCACTTCGCGGGCGCAGCCCTAGAGGCTCGCGCGAGGGACCTGGCCCTAGCTCATAGGGCTCTGCTGGACGCCGCTGCCAATAGGACTCAGCTTATTAAGGATAGATGCGCGCTACTACAGGTTTGTACAACCATTTATCTGCCAACTTAGAGGTTTCACTCTAATCTAAATACTAGAATTACTCATGGAACAATTTAACCGCCTATGTGTTGATCCTATAGCACCGTTAGTGTCGCGCCAACTCGAGTGGTGTGGCCACGTCCTTCGCATACCCAAAGTGATCTTCTACTCTGAGATGACAGAGGGCAAATGGAAGCATGGTGGTTAAGGTGGATCTTCACGATAGCCCGCGAAATTCAAATTTTCTTACGTTTTTAGCGATTTGCAGGTCAGTGCTAGGTTGTATGTTAGTGAAAATATGATTCGCGGCTGTAAGACGTATGCAGTTACAGAATTATAATCATCAAAATCATCATTTCAACCCTCCAAGTTCATGTAACTCAAGAATGAGTATACGTCTTATTTTCGTCAATTTTTATTAATTCGCAAATCATATTTTCACTAACATACAACCTAGCACTGACCTGCAAATCGCTCAAAACGTAAGAAAATTTAAATCTCGCGGGCTACCGTGAACATCCACCTTAATATCTCCGCTATAAAGATGTGCTCTTGAGGCATTTTTTGACTACATAATCAACAAAAGACTAAAGTTATCTTTCAAATGCGTAATAATGCGTTTCATTACTTGTTTTCTCAGAGTACGAATTTGATGACAGAACTGCAAATTCCTTCTATACTAGATGGAATGAAAATGCACCAAAAATATATTTTTATTTGTCCATACTGTCTCATGGCTAGACAAAGAATTCCTTGTGGCTCTTCGAACCAACCCTCGCGGTATGCGTCCAGATCATATCGGGACAACTTTATCTTCGGCGAGTGTCTTCCGGCAACCATTGTGTGGATATTTTTGCCCAGCGGACATTGCTCATACAGCTAACGTGACCCGCCTGTCTTGCCTTTGCCAAACTCTGTGCTCCAAACATTACATACGTAAAACCGTGGAACTATGTTTTTTCCTACTCCTCCGCTATTTTTTTCTGATTAATTTCGTTGCGGGATCCAAGACAGTTAAATCATTTCTCTGGGACTTCGTCGAGCTTCATTGTCTCGGCGCTTTTCTTGTGGTCGCCACTGTTGATTCTGGCTTACAGGAGTTACAGTGGTTTGGGAATAGTGTGGCGGGCTTGTCCAAAAAAAAAAAAAATACATAAAACCTTAATCTATTTTCTCATTTCTCCAACAGCTAATAGCCGAAATCTCAGAAGCAGAAGCATGGCTTCTCGAACGTCGCATAGTATTAGTATCAGGAGACGTAGGACGGGACGAAGACTCGGCTCTAGCGCTCGTGAGACGGTTGGACGCACTGCAACGGGAGGTCACTGGGTTCGATGCTAGTGTTGTGAAGTTGGAGAAGGCTGCTGGCGGGTTCATGGTGAGTTGAAACAAATAACGTTATTTATACATACAAATACTCGTACATATAATTGAAGTGTCTGTTTCTCAAGTTAGTAACACGTATGAGTCTTGTTATTATAATAAATAATTGAATTATTCAAGTCAAAATAACAGCTTTTTACTGAATTCATAATATGAAAGTGTTTACGGTATCATAAACAAAAAAACTGTTTTTAAAATTTTTGTTCTGTCCGTTCGTTCAGGCTTTTTTCCGAAACGATTTACTTTCAAAGTACCTAAATGAATAATTATGTTATATACGATAAAAAAATGTATAAAGATATCTTCTTTATATATTTTTTTTTAAGTTTAAAAATATTTATTTTTAAAATCGCGGATATCTAATAGCAGACGACTTGATGTGACCTACATTTTGGCAACGTCAGTTTAACATAACCTCACGCCTGTCATTCCGGAAGGGTCAGACAGATTTGTAAATACACCCACACATAATACACAATCCACACACACACACTGGGTGTGGGACTTCAATATAACTGTCGAAATGTGGGCAAACTCAACTATCTTTTTTTTTTTTGGGTGTAAAATCATCAAATAACCCCCCTTGCTCTTGGGCAGAACGAAGGGGAGTGTCAGACTTCTACTGACTAAAAACCAACCCATTTTCCTTCTTCGCCCTTATGCCGAGGCCACGTCATCTCTTTCGATAATCCGCAGCCCCAACGGGAAACTCAACTAACTCTCGTACATCATATTATCATTATCCCTTTCTTTTCCTACCCCATCGATCTATTTTATAGCAGAAACTTCTATAATTACTCACTACGTAGGTATATTAACTAAATCTTTTTCTTTCAGGACCGCTCCTCAATCGACGGTGAACAGCTGCAGAAGAGGATCGACGAGATTAAAGCGACGTATGAGGACATGAAGCTGCTGTCAGCTAAGAGACAACAACGGTTACAGCAGAGTTTGAAGTATTTCAAGTAAGTTTGAGAAAATTTATAAGATGTATTTTAACTTTCACTCATTATCAATATGTTTATACTTGGCAACGTTAAACTGCTATTTTATTATCCCTAAGAAACACATAACAAAAAAAAAATGGAGGAAAGAGAAGTTGGAAACTGAATCGGTTTCTTCTGGGCAAGGCCTTAGGTCGCGTCATTACTTCGTATAAGGCGAGTTGCGGTAAACCCAACCCTATATATCTGTCGGAGATTGCAGTCTCTGAACGTGGATAAAATCAGAACTAGGTACTGGAATGTCGAGCAACTATTGTCGTGTAGTTCAACCTCTTTAGTAGTTGCTTGGGTGTGTTTAGTTCTGGCACGATTTATAACGACAACTGTCAGATGAATGATGACAGATGCGCTCGTCAATTTAGAGGAGCCCGAGCCAGCAGGGGCTTCCGGGGCGGACGGCGCTGCAGTTGGTCGTGGTCGTGTTTCCTACTAACCTCACTGCATTCCATGTGGTTGACTTCATCGTTTATCATGAACCACTGACTGTTATTTTGAGATATCCATCCTGTCGTATCATCGTCATTATGGAGAATACCTTATTCTCCGACATCAGAAGTGGCAAAGAACCTTATCCACGTGCTTGGTGCTCAACTGTCGACATTTGTTTGACCGAGCAGCCATTGGAAGGCGGAGTCCTAATCATTGCCCTAAGCAAGGCGCTGAAAGGTACCACGTGAGACCACGTCGACCTGGTGGTCGCATGGTTCGCATGCGGCGGAACAAATAACGGTATCGGTACACAATCAAATCCATTATTGAGTAAGTATTGCAACAAGCCCGACGGCGACGTGTGGACGAAGTTCGCAGCGTCCTTGGACAGCTACAGCAATCCGGTGAGTCGTACTCATGTTGTTTGATTCTGGCGCAGAGTGTTCTCTTGTTGAACAGTGTAGCTTATTCTAAATTCTCGGGTAAACGTGCACTTTCAACCGTGCAAGTAATTGGTATTGATTATAACATCGAACAAATTCTTAGCGTTGTTGTGATTGATAATAAATAACGATTTGACGATTTTATCTTGCGTTCTACCTGACGACTGTATGAAATACGACGTTATGATCGCACGCGTTATTTGGCCACTTGGCTATTCGGTACATTTCACTGAATCAACCCTACCTATTTCGTGAAATGAAAATGTAAATTGTTGCGATTTACTTCCTTTATTTGATTTTTACAATGTTGATTCTGATATTACAAACGAAAACAAACACCGGTTGACGTCCCTTCTAAACGCGTTTTCGAATACTTTTATCGTTAGTTTACCGTTAGCTTGAATGACTACTGGTTAATTTAACATTTGATTAGTGAATCCAGCTCGTATGGTAAGGTGAACAGCAAGTGTAAGCGACAAAGTCAGTGAGATATTGAGAGCTAACTTCATTCATTTTATTGGGCGATAAATAGGACGGAAACAAGTGTATGTGTGAAGACTACCGTGAACTAAAACTTAACATAGTGTCTGATCTATTCCCTCTGCCGTTGATGGGCGATCAGATTATCAGGTGTTTACTATTACACCTGTCTTGAGTGGCTTTCATCAGAGTCCCGTCAGTGAAGATAGTATTATTGCTGCATTCGTCACCCCTCACGGGCAGTAAGAGTACCTAGCGATGCCGTCTGGTCTTCGTAACGCTCCGAGCGTATTTCAGCGTGCGTGTCTAAAGCACTTGGTGAACTTTCTCATCGTATGCTGCACTTTTCATGAACGACAGTTTATTTCTGTCACTTGATAAAGAGGAAAGTCTGACCCGGTTGCAGGAAGTTCTTGCGGCGTTCACAAAAGCAGGCTTTTCTTTGAAATCTTCAAAATACTCTCTGGAGAGGAACGGTGTGTGTGGAATTTGATTACGGTGTCTCAAGTGGTGCCCCATAGGGGATGAGTCTACTTTAGCGAGTCTAAGTTCAGATCTTTACAGATTTCTCAAGAATAAGACGTGTTCCATTGTTCATTCTCATCAACAGTAAAAAGTTTGAATGGAAAGCTGAGCACGAAGTTGTCAGACAACGTGATTTCGATTATAACGAGTAAACCCGTCCTCATGATATACAACGCAGAGCTTCCAATCGAACTTCATACTGACGCGAGCGCTGAGGGTTGTGGTGATCCTTTCCAAAAGCTCTCTCGATGGTAAATGGTGATAGTGATTGCATGTTGTCGAGTATTTCAGCAGGTGAACCGCGGGCGGAGTCAAAGTACCAATCCTACGAATTAGTAACTCTAGCGGTCGTGAACTCGTGAACGTAGTGAATCACTTTCGACATTATCCTACAAGGTTATTGTTTTACTATTGTCACGCTGGTGGGCTTTCCTTCAGACTTTCTATTTTGACATTGAGTATTGACACCATTTTGCTGAGTTTAACAAAACTCCTGTTCTTAATGTTTCCATCCAAAAGACAGAGGAAAGCCGTGTAGAGTTTGCGATTCTATCTGAAAATTGGCATTTCGCTGAACAGTTCCAAGACTCAGAAATTCAGGACATCGTCTCTAAGTTCAAAGACGGTTAGCTTTTAGCGGAAGTAGTGAAAACTTACTTGAGTGTTACGTAGTGGTGTGTTACTTCGTAAAGTTCTGTTCTTTTATCATACCATGAGCTTTTCGGTGGTCCTTGGTGAATCTTGTTCATGAAGCCTTCATGCATCTTAGTTGGGAAAAGAGTTTGGAGAAGCTCTATGAAAGTTATTGGTTCGAGCGCATAACCAAATATTGTCAGTTCATGGAAAATTGTATTAGACGTAGAGTCTTAAAGTCTTCTTCCGGTCTGGTGCAAGGTGAGTTGCATCCAATCCCAAAAGTGAATGTCCTATGGCACACGGTGCATGTTACTCAGGAAAGTTGACTGAGAATAATTACGTGAAAGAGAATGTAATAGTTTTCATAGACACGTTTACGAAGTTTGTGTTATTGTACCATTGCCTACGTCTCTATCCAGCCTGCACTATTAAAGGTTTGAGTTCCAGTGTTGCTCTATTTGGTTTGCACTTTTATCACTGACCAGGGTCGTTGCTTTGTCAATAGAGAGTTGACCTCGTACAAAAATAAGACCAAAGTGGTTAATTTCAGTGTTGGTGATTTGGTCAATTAAGAGAGAAACCAAACCAAATTAGAACCCAAATTTAAAGGTCCTTTCAAAGTTGTAGAGTCACTTGAAAATGATCGTTTTGTTTTAAAATCACTGACAGGAAATAGAACGTACAAGTACGCTCATGACTGCTCATCATCATCATCATCATACTCGAAAACTGCTGCAAAGTGGAGTTTCCTCTGAGCTTAATCCTATTAGCGAGAGCGATGAAGACTAAAGAAATCTCTTTTATTTGATTGTATGCACACTTGTAACTATTTGGCCGCACTGCACGTCTTGTCGTGATATCTGTAACTGCAGTTCGAAGCTGGACAGCGGCGGTGAACGGCGGTAGACGTTGTGGCGGGGGCCAGGGTCTCGTAGAGACTAGATAAGTTTGGCCGACTTGGACGGACCAGGAAGTCATGAGGACTTTAGGGCTTGGTGGCCCAGGGTGACATATGCCACTAGATAGACTGTGAGTTTTGGGCCTGGTCAGCCCTGGGTGACATATGCCACTGACTGTAAGTGTTTGGGCCTGGTTTGCCCTGGGTGACATGGGTCACTAGACTGTAAGTGTTTGGGCCTGGTTTGCCCCGGGTGGCATGTGTCACTAGACTTTGTGTGTGTGAAGGGCTTGGTCACCCCTGGGTGGCATGTGTCACTAGACCGTGAATTAAGGGTTTGGTCAGCCCAGGGTGGCATGTGCCACTAGACTGTATGTGTGACTTTTTGCTAAGGGCTTGGTCAGCCCTGGGTGGCACGTGTCACTAGACTGTGAATGTGGGCTTGGTCAACCCCGGGTGACAGTTTGTCACTCTAGTACTATGAATGTGGGCTCGCAGTCAACCCCGGGTGACGGGCTGTCACTAGGACTGTGAATTTGGGCTTGGTCAACCCAGGGTGACAGGTTGTCACTAGGAATGTGAATTTGGGCTTGGTTAAGCCAGGGTGACAGTGTCACTAGAATAAGCTGCCTGGGGCAGCAGGGTTACAAGAGTGTGTGCAATTAGTGAAGTATTGCTTTTTGATTATGCACAGTACGACGCGAGTTTTTGATTGTTTTGAATTAATGTGATTGGACCTTTGAATCAGATTTGCTTTCATGATTTTACGACTCTATTGACAGAGGCATTTATCTTGGTCAGGTAGGCCGAGTCGATAGTCTAGTTTAAGTTTGTGTTCTCGTCGGTACAGATACCATATCACCACCACACGAGGACGTGTGATAGTCAGTTCTGGCCGTGTCGGAGATTGCAGTCTCTGAACGTGGATAAAATCAGAACTAGGTACTGGAATGTCGAGCAACTATTGTCGTGTAGTTCAACCTCTTTAGTAGTTGCTTGGGTGTGTTTAGTTCTGGCACGATTTATAACGACAACTGTCAGATGAATGATGACAGATGCGCTCGTCAATTTAGAGGAGCCCGAGCCAGCAGGGGCTTCCGGGGCGGACGGCGCTGCAGTTGGTCGTGGTCGTGTTTCCTACTAACCTCACTGCATTCCATGTGGTTGACTTCATCGTTTATCATGAACCACTGACTGTTATTTTGAGATATCCATCCTGTCGTATCATCGTCATTATGGAGAATACCTTATTCTCCGACATATCTATATATATAAAAATGTTATGTTGGTTTGTGTACGCTTCAAAAACTCAAAAAGTTCTGCACCGATCGAGCTGAAATTTTAGAATGATATATAATCCGCATCAAGGTTTATTTTTACAGTATCCACGCGGGCGAAGCCGCGGGCATCAGCTAGTTTAGTATATTTTTATGGTTCCGTAATCAACAAGGAACCCTAATAGTTTCGCCATATCCATCTGTCTGTCCGTACTATAGCTCAAAAACTCTTAGTACTAGAAATCTATAATTTAGCATGAATATACAGATTGGGCAAGCCGCTACCACACGTTTGAATTCAACATTATCCATACTTATAATGGTTAAATATTATGTTAGTTATAGTTTACTTAGAAGCATTAATTACCTTTGTTTGAGAAATAATACTACTGCGCTTTCTTTTTTCTAAACTAGCTTTTGCCAGCGACTTCGCCCGCGTGAAAATGTCGATTTTCCATACAAAATTCATCCCCTATTTAACTCCCTTATAGGTTGAATTTCGAAAAATCCTTCCTTATTCCTTGTCTACATTATAAACGGAACCTCTGTGCAAAATTTCAGCTTTCTAGGTTCAAGGGTTTGGGCTGGGCGTTGATGAGTCAGTCAGTCAGGACTTCTCTTTTTATTTATATAGATAAATCTAAATAAATTATTCCTTTTTTCCACCCACAGGTTCGTCCAAGAATGCGAGGAGGTCCAGGAATGGATCAGCGAACAGATGACGACAGCGGCCAGCGAGGAGTACGGGCTGGATGTAGAGCATGTGGAGACACTGCAGCAAGCATTCGACAACTTCCTTGCGCAGTTACAGTGTAAGTAGAGAAATAATAGCAATTGATAAACCTTGAGAGTACTAGAAGCATCATCACGCCAAACAATTTGCTGCAGGTGCCTATCTGATGAATGTACAGACACCTGCCTGTACATTTTCTCTACGTCAGCAGAGAGGACGTACTTATGCATTCTAAACCTAAGAATAATTGCAGTCAGATCGTCCTGGACGGTAGGCCCCACCATCTGTATTGTATTTAAAGAAACACCTGAGGTAGTGGGTGCACTAGCATTAAATACTACCCGTAATTTAGTTGTACTACTACTCTCGCGCAGTACACCGTGATGAGGAATAAAATATGACAGCAGATCTTCATGAATATTACACTCTGACATATGGCCTAAAGAAATGTACTCAGTCATAAAATCTTTGTACATTTTATCGAGTGAGGGTTGGCTGAGATTTCTGCGCTCCAATGACAGAAAACATCGTTTTGCACGATGATATGAATCGCCTAAAATATTCGAAGATTCCTTTAACGGTAATTTAACGCTGAAGCGGCCATCTGCTAAGCGCGTTGTGTTTTTGATAAAGTGTTCTTCACACATCTTTTCCTCAGCTGAATAAGTCGATGACTCATGACAAACTTCCTCGAGCTGCCAGAAACGCGTTAACTGGTTTCGAATGTCATCTAACTCAATCGAACTGGAAGAACTTTCAGAATGATCAGTAATATTTGTAAAATTACATTTAATTGATGAAAATTGTGATGAAATATTACTACAGCCGCCGTTAATTGGGCCACAAACTAGCCAACCAAGTCTAGTTTGATAAAGTGTTGGTTTCCCATCACCTAGTAATATCTTATTAGATCCTAATAAACTCCAAAATACGTCTGCTCCTATAATAATATCAATAGAAGCGGGTGTGTGGAAATACGGATCAGCTAAGTGAATATTTGAGGGTATATTCACATGTACCTGTCTAGCGGGAACGTTATCAGTGATTGTGGGCAAGACAAAACATATTAAATCATTAGCGTAAGATTCATGCAACGATTTAATGTGCTAGCAAAAGCTAGTTCTATGATATTTATATAATAAACTAGCGAACAGTAAGCAGTAAGCTGGCATAATCATCATTTGTCTAGAATTTTTCTACATTATAAGGCCTTGTGCAGGATCCTGTTTGTTCGTCCGCGACTTGGGTAGTTGTATGTTGATTCATGAATAATTATGTTGAATGCACAAGAATTCTTTAAAATGGGGGTGGGAAATCACCAAATAACCTCTCCCACTCTGGCCAGAGCGGGAGGGAGTGTCAGACTTCTACTGACTTAAAACCACCCGTGTTCTTTCTTAGCCCTTTGTGTTGAGGCCGCGGTATCTCTTTCGAACAACCTGCAGTCCCGATTGGCCCACAGCCCCGACATTGTACTTACATTATGAGCAAATAAACGAATATTCTATTATTCTATTTTTTTTTTACTTTCTACAGATACGCAGTGGAGAGGTTTTGCAAAATATTGGAGAACTTCAAAGCGGCGTCTACGATCTCGTTCAAGGTAATTTTATGATCTTTAAAGAAATGTAATTACAACCTAGCATTACATAATTATTGCGTATCTTATCAAATGCCAGCTGTGGCTATCATAGTGTCCATCGATTAACTGTCGAATGGTCCGACGGCACGGTTGGCGCAGTGGCTGAAAGATTGGACTGCTGCGCTGGGTGTCGCGGGTTCGATCCCCGCACGGAACAAATATTTGTATGACCTACAGTTAGTTGTTTAGGGTCTGGGTGTGTTTGTGTATGTGAGTTTATATGTTTGTGAACGCACCCACGATACAGGAGAAATTCCTAGTGTGGGTCAACGTTTTTTTTAAGAAAAAAAAAATGGCTTGGTATACTAAACTAACCATTCGACAGTTAATTGATGGACACTATCTATTCGACATTTAAAAAAGATACGCAATACCCCTGTTGGTTGGCCGTAGCAAAGACAATCCCTTCTGATTGTCTATTGATGAACTATAATTTGACACAAAGATTGAAAGTATCATGATCATTGACTTGTAATGGACATTGTTGTTGTAGTTTATTTAATGAAATGACTTATGATGTTAATTGATTTCTGAATTAACCTATGACATTAATTTTGATATATTTTATTTTATTGTTTTTTTGCATTATTCATATTGTGATTTTAATTTAATTTAGATACCTAATTTAATTGTGTGGTAATTTTGATAATCTGATAGCATGTACGAGTTTCTTTATATTTAGTTATATTGTATTGTATTGTATTGTATTTTTTATTGTAAAACATGAGTATACATCAAATAATATGTGCAAGGTCTTAAAATAAACAGGTTGATCTGCATGTTTTGCCATTTAAGGCGTACAAAATAACATATTTTTTGGTTTAGAATAAACCATAAAACAAATAAGAAATGACTTGACTCTACACAGCAAACAATGAAATTAATAAAAAAAAAAGATTGCTAATGCTAATTACTTAAAAAATAAAACGAAGTAAGTACTGTTTGTGACTCAAATTGTGAAGAATGTCGCGATTATAGGAATCTCGTTAATTAATTGCGTTCATTTAAAAATTCTGATATGGTATAGTAGCACTTGTTTATGAGGTATTTTTTTAAATGTATTTTAAAATAATAAAAAAAATAATATTTTATAGACATTCAGACACGATGTAAAAATTGTTCTTGAATAAATGAATTGAATTGAATTGATTGGGGTTCATGGGGGGCTCAGATCTCAAGTGTGTATGCGGCGTAGGTCCACAGACAATATCCCACCTTCCATCTTGCGCTATTTGCCCTGACACCTGCGCATTTGACGATGTTATGACTGCATCAGCGAGTAGAGTTCGCATTGCCGAAGTTTGGGCCGAAACGATTAAGGACGCATTTCCGATTGATAAGTGAAATCATTACTTTTTTAAACAAAAGTATGTTTATTAAATACAATGCTTTGTATTTTTAAAATGTTTTTGCTACTTATTGTAGGTACAATTCTTAACTATAAATATAATTTTAGATATGTCCAGTTTCTCAATAAATGTACCGAAGTGAAAAATTTTTACTTCGGTACATTTAATTACAATAAGTAGCAAAAACATTTTAAAAATACAAAGCATTGTATTTAATAAACATACTTTTGTTTAAAAAAGTAATGATTTGATTTATCAATCGTAAATGCGTCCTTAAATAGAAATTTGCTATCGACACGCTAAGAAGTTGATTAGTTGGAGAAACTTCATGTTTTATGTCGTTATTCTTCTTCAGGCGTGTTGGTTAATAAACAAGTCCTCATTCTTCCTCATTCGTCTCCAGGTGGACATGATACCAGGCACTGTAGGCAGCAACGCAGACTCTGCGCAATGGGACTGGGTGTCAGCAGCACGGTTACGTCTGCAGCGATACCTCCTGCCTCATCAACGGGCCTCCACCAGGGCGCGCCTGGCAGACATGGCTGCTAGAACTACTCCTCACGACTGTAAGTATCATCATCGGCCTATAATATTTCCACGTGCGGGACTCAGGCCTCCTCTCTAGGAGAGGGATGGGCTATAATCCACCATGTGGGCCCAGTGCGGGTTGGCAGATGTCACATGGTGTGCTTTCCGCCTGGGTGTTTCCATTGCTCATATCGGGCTCGACACACGGTGGAGCATACCGTGGCCACCTTGCCCCGCTTGCTCGTGTTCACGTAGGGACGTGAGGCAGCTCGCTCTCGCGTGCGGTCCGTCCGCAAGCCTGCGTCCGGGGTGAGAGGAAATACGGCCGCCTCGCAGAGATGTCAGCAAGATGAAATTGGTCCCGCAAGGACCGACGCCTGCCGGAGTTCCGGGAATGTTCGAAAGAGATACTGCGGTCCAGCCGGCTTAGCATGACCACCGAAGAAACGGGTTTTGTCGACGGAAGAATCGACAAAATTACAGATTATAGCAAGGTTTTATGTCAAATTGTATGGAAAATCTTTGTCTATTCTTGGTAGAATAGAGATAGAATCGCCATGCTACGGGGGCAGGATACAAAGAGCTAAGAAAGAACATGAGTGGGTTTAAGACAGTACAGGTCTGACACTACACTTGAAGATTTTCCCACTCGAAACAAATAAATATTAAAAAAAAAGGACGAACGTAGTGCACCTCTGCCGGCCATACGGGAATTACAAGCATGATGTTATGTTATATATTGGTAAATAACAGTTTTTGTTTGTTTTGTAGTGAACGCGTGGTCGGGTTACAAACACCGGTGTGACTGCCTCACGCCGCGGTCGCTATGTGCTCAGCAGAGGAAACAGTTGCTTGCGTAAGTTACCAATATCTACTTATTTTTTTTTACAAATTTTGTACACACAGTAGAAAATACAAGAAACTAACATTATATAATATTTGAGTATATAAGTAGTTGGCGGGTTTTCATCTAGGTGCTTGTTTTTTAGTCTCCTTCTTTTCATGTGTATGAAACACAAATGTTGTTCGACCAGCCAAATCTAGCCAAATTAATAATGTCTTATTAATCTTTATTATGAGTTCCCGATATATCACGCTGTTGCAAGTGCCATCATCGATGGTAATGTGAATGCGGGTGATCTATACTAATATTATAATAAACAGGTAAAGTTTGTGTGTTTGTATATTTGTTAAATTGTAAGGGGTAATCTCGGGATCTCTGAACCGATTTTAAAAATTCTTTCACCAATTGAAAGCTACATTATTGCTGAGTGTCATAGGTTATATAAAAAACCGAAAAATAAAAAGGCTTTTACGTGGTAGTCCGTTTTGCAAAGTGAATCGGAGAAAAAACGGTCGCATGAAAGCGTTTCTTACGAAAGCTGCCTTAACTATGAAAGATATGTTTTTGAGTTCTATAGAAAAGATGTGGAGCTTGAAAATGCCTACAAAAAAATCAACGACAGCATAATAATATGTGTAATTTTTATATTTAAGTTACAAAAAGAAATTAACACTCTGTACTAAAAAAGGATTATTAATATTATGCCCAACGAAGTGGGCACGGGTCAGCTAGTTGGTAAATAAATTGATAGGTAGAGCAGACAAATCTGTCTACCCTCTTTCTAATTCTTTTGCTACGCGCACTACTAGACTCGATGAGTGTGTTTTGCGGTATGCCATCATTAACTAGGTAAGGTTTACTAGGTTTTTTGAACTCCTTATTATGAGGCCAGCAAGAATGAGCGTGTGCTTGAATGAGTTGCATCTTGAGTTCATACTCAAGACTTTACTTGACAGTCCGATGATCACACTACTAGACTATCGATGCTTTCAAAGCTAGGCTGATGAATATATTTATTTATTTAAACTTCATGCACAAGAGTGGTACATAGGCGGACTTAATGCCCACAAGGCATTCTCTTCCAGTCAACCTTAGGGTCAAAAGATCGCGGATTTTAGTACTAGATGACGTGGCCTCGGCACAAGGGCAAAGAAGGAACATGGGTTCGGTTTTTAGTCAGTAGAAGTCTGACACTCCCCTTCGCTATGCCCAAGAGGGGGGGGGGGGGGTCATTTGATGATTTTCCACCCACCAAAAAAAAAAAGGGGTCAAATAAGACAGCACTGTGGTAGAGTACAAAAAATAATAGAGAAAACCATTATGTAATATAAATTGATATACATAAATAATAACATACTAATACATATTATTATAGATAGAATATAATAAACTATTAGATATTATAATTTAACCTCTGCTAAGTAAAATATTGTATTATGTTTTGTTACAGCGGATTATGGGGAGGGCCAATGTGTAGTAGTGGACATCTGAAGGCTGCTATGTGAGTATATTATACTTATCTAGGTGTAAACGGGCCCCCCACGAAGCCGTCAACTAAGCTTCGATCACTAAACTAAATATGCAGCGCGATTCTTAGGTCGGACAAAATGTTATTGAGCTTATCCAAACACCCGTCGGGGCTGCGGATTATCGAAAGGCGTAACGCGGCCTCGGCACAAGGGCGAAGAAGGAACATGGGTTGGTTTTTAGTCAGTAGAAGTCTGACACTCCCTTCCGCTCTGCCCAAGTGGGAGGTGGGGGGGGGGGGGGGGGTTATTTGATGATTTTCCACCCACCAAAAAATTAAACAGCTTATCCAAACAGGAAATTCTGAATAGTAGCAACAGAGTCTGTATTTGTACCTTTTTTGATGGCAATATAGACGTCGGATTAATGTCTACGATGTCGGTGACCGGACGGTGCTCCTCAAGTGGACCTGGGCAGGACATATCGGGCCTTTTCAGGAAGATCGTAACCGCCATTTGCATAATTTTAGAGAACGTTTTTTTAAAAAAAGTTTTTTCGTAATTAAAAAAGTTAATTACCATTTCTACTATACCTACTTTAAATAAACTCAAGTAAGTGACAAAAGATTCAAACATTTCAGAAGTTTAATTAATACATACCATCTGGAACATAATTATATTCCACAATTCCGGAATGAAATTAATAGAAGAAACTTTTGCAACAATTGTGGTTCGATTTACATCTAAAACAAAATTTTGATACTTAAAGACCACTATTATTTTAGTATACCTACTCCTTTTACCTTATTAATATTTTTATTACACGCGTCAGTAAGCAAATGCTGCCGACCTTACAATTTTACAAAGGACATCAGCAATAATAATTGTTTAGTGTGCATACTTAAAATGCAGCCGTTGTAATTTCTTATCTTTGTACATATTTTACTAGCAATAACCTGCGTTAGCATAGTAAAATGTATGATTTTCCCCCTTTTTTTTTTTTTTTTTTGGTGGGTGGAAAATCATCGAATAACCCTCCCCGCTCTTGGGCAGAGCGAAGGGGAGTGTCAGACTTCTACTGACTAAAAACCAAACCCATGTTCCTTCTTCGCCCTTGTGTCGGAGCCGCGTTATCCTTTCGACAAGCCACAGCCCCGACGGGATGATTTTCCCCCTTGATTATAAATAGCTGTATAAATAGTATCAAGTAAAGTGACTTTTGGTTTGTTGATCGTACAAAGTCCCCAATCT
Organism: Diarsia mendica; assembly: GCA_949316265.1. Lineage (NCBI taxonomy): Eukaryota > Metazoa > Arthropoda > Insecta > Lepidoptera > Noctuidae > Diarsia > Diarsia mendica. The sequence goes on from OX438917.1 coordinate 4,193,059, forward strand.
GTCTTTGTGTATGGGACTAGTCAGTCGCAAAAGAATTATTGTATTTTGATTGATTCACATTAATCTAAGGCATTTGAATATCTTCCGCGCAAAGTCAATAAAATTCAGAAGATTGTACTAACTAAAAGTAAACATATCACCTTGATTATAAATGTAAAAAATGACTCAGCAAAAACCTAAACCAAGGTTCAAAGATCACAATGAGTGATTTAATAATCTTTGGACTGAAACGCGTCATTCTTATCTCAGTAGCAAAGGCTGAAGGCGACGAGGTAGCCCGCGAAATTCAAAATTTCTTACGTTTTTTGCAATTTCCCGGTCAGTGTCAAGTCGTATGTTAAATAAAATAGGAATCGCGGCAGTAACAGATGTCTATTTACTGAATAATAATGATTAAAATCACCAATACAACCGTCTCCGTTCATGAAGGTCTCTCATATTTTGATAAATATTTGACTTTCTTAATACTTTTTAAAACCAGAGAAACAAGCTGTGTGCAGTGACAATCCTGACAGTGCACAAAATCTTACTTTATTTATATTCAGTACTAACTTAGCTTGTTTGAGGTCACATAAATAACGCCTTGATATATTGGTATAAAGCTGTCTTCCTTTAGACTGGACTGGAAGCCAAAGAGTAAAGTACTATATGTATAGAGGGCTGGAAGCTGACCCCAACCAAAGAAAGTTTCTTTCACGGCGACCACAGCCCGACCGCGTTGACTGACTGATATTTTAGTACATTATTTGTCCAGTCTCAAAAAGGCGTCACACACTCACACAACACAACGAAGCGGTGCGAGGTCATCCAATCGTAAATGAATAAAGAATTAAAGACAAAGATATATGCAAATCATTTCATTAGTACACATTTTATTTACGTGGAAAATATAAGACAGATGTGAAATAATAATTAAACAACTATATAAACTGTTTATAGATAAAGTCCTTCAGGAGTGCCTTCCTTCTTGCGGTATAGGACACTCTCCTTTGATTTTTTGAAGTCTTCATTGGTTACTTTCATTCGGCGTTCTCGTAACGCCATTAAACCCGCTTCAGTGCAAATAGCCTAAAATAATAATAACCAATAAGTAAATATGCTGACTAACACTGTGTATAGCCCCTTTTCAGACAGGTCGAAATTGTACTTAGTTGTTTTAAAAAAAAATACAAAGCAGTTAAAAAATTGGGAATAATTGTTACCTTAATATCAGCACCAGAGAGATCATCTTTTGACATGATAAGTTCAGACAAGTTGACATCATCAGCTAAAGTCATTCTTGATGTATGGATACCTGATGACCTGATACATGATTACCTGCAAAATTAGTAGTATGTTAGTGTTATTTATTTATTTTATTAGTGTTATTGTTCTGTATGATAACCATTTCTTTTTTTGTAGTTGGATGGTCCAATCAGTACCAATTCCAAAGCTATTTTATTTAAATTGAACCTTGGTATTATCTTGGAGTTATACAGATATAATAAAACAATTTGTTTTGTGGGATGTACCCAACTTACTTTAACATCACCTCGTGAATCAAATCCATCAAGTTGGTTGAGCCACTCCAACATGGTTCTTTGGATTTCTCTTTCACCACCAGAGTTGGAATCATAACTGTAAATTATAATAATTGTTAAAAACTGTTTAAATAAAATGTAAATTTAATCAGTAATTATGAATATTTAATGTATTACCGTTTTGTGCCTACAGCATCAATTTCATCAATGAAAACAATAGATGGTGCATGTTCTTCGGCCACTCTGAACAGCTCACGAACCAGTTTGGGTCCATCTCCCTGTACACATCAAACATATTGTTGAAAAGAGAACTAATTCAGATATTGTATTATTTTAGCAAGTCACTCATCATCTGCCTAGCCTTTTTTTAACTATGATAGTGTTGGCTTCCAGTCTAACCAGATGCAGTTCAATACCTGTATTTTAGCAAGTCACTGAGTATGAAAAATAGTCAGCCAATACATAATTTATTATTACAAGCCCTTAATTAAATTATGAAATTTCGGTCGCAGTAATCGAAGGTACCCGTCCGTATCCCTGACCATAGGGTAGGGGGGGGGGGGGTACAGCAGCAGCAACTAGGCCACGGCATAGCCGCCCTTAATAAAGGGTTAGACTTGTTTCTTGACGATGGCAAAGACAAAGTTCAGGCCATTACAATTTTAAGCGACAGGTGTCGCTTGCTGTACGATCTGCATTTTTATAAAATTAAATATACCTAATGCAAGATAGTGATCGTGATAAATTGCTTTTTGGAAGCAAGCTTTCATATAAGATAAAAACCACGAAAGTGATCGAAAACCATGGTTTTCAAATCAAGAAGTCCGCTGCAATAGCCAAAAACTCGTACTTCGTAACAGGCAACAATCAAAAATTGTCGCGCCTCTCCTCGCTTCTCGTCGAACAAGGGGGGGGGGGGGGGGGGGGTAAGGCCCAAGGAGGACTGCCCCAGCACCGCGCAAGCCAAGCGCAGCTCAAAGATCACTGATGATCCATTAATTCTTAAGTGGATAATTATATATCTAACCACTCAAAACGTCCCGACCGCTTTAGCGGCTTTTACTGCCATCTACACTTCGAAGTTTCGAACGCAGTATTATCTATGAAAACGTTCAAAGAGGTTCAATACTGTTTTATACAGATGGCGCTGTATTAAATTACGAAGTATTCAATTTCATTATAAAAAAGTGAATCAACAACTAAGTATTTAATTCTGTATCGCAGCAATGATTTAGTTTCCAAAATATTTTTGACTCCTGAACCTTTAGAGGACAAAAAGGTTATTTTAAATTCAAAGGTTTTAAATAAGTGTGTTTTACACTGCTCACTTTAAAATGGAGAACCATAAGAAGAGCGTTCGCTGTGTCAAATACACATACATGTTAAATTATTTTTGTCCTAAGTCATTTCTAAGCTGAGATATTAATTTGCGTTTGAAGATTATAAAAATGTCTTCTTCAATTACTGTTCTGCGTAAAGAAATCTTAGTTATGTGTTTAGAAGGTTGATATTAGAGCTGGCTTAATAATAACTGCTACTCGGGGTCGATCTTTAGGTTAAGCCACGCTTGCCTAGGTTGGTCTGTGGATGGGTTGGTGTGGATTATATACCGAGTTTCCTCCGTGCCTTGGCAAGCACGTTAAGCTGTTGGTCCCGGCTGCCATATATAGATCTTTTGCAGACCTGAAAGTCTGACAACCAGTCTTACCAAAGGGTATCGTATTACCCAGTATTAACTGGGACGTGGAGGTCAGATAGGCAGTCTATCCATGTAAAATACTGGTATTCAGCTGCATCCGGTTATACTGGATGCCGACCCCAACATCGTTGGGAAAAGGAATAAATAATACAAGAGCAATTATATTGCTCTCAAAACGGTGAAGGAAAACATCGTGAGGAAACCGGCATGTTCTAGAACCAAAAATTCGAAGATATGCGACATCTACCAATCCGCACTGGGCCCGCGTGGTAGATTATAGCGCATCCCTCTCCTAGAGAGGAGGCCTGAGTCCCTGCAGTGGGAACAATTATAGGCTGATGATGATGGTGATGATGATTGCAAGCCCTTGTGTAGCAGTTTCTGCGAGAATGTACACGTAAATGTCAGTCTAGAATTCTAGATGAATGTGTAATACAAGTTCCGCCGACACGATTCAGACTTCGCTGGATACAAATGCAAAATGCACTGTTAATTACATCCATGGTGTCATCCAAATCTTAAACATATAAGAGTCTAAAGAGGTATGCTGGGTCTGTCACAATACACAAACGATCACAATGCCAAGTCTTTATAATGCATCAGCCCATAGATAACAGACATCGAGCCATGCAATCTACGTACGTATTTAATTTATTTTGATTATTTTTTTCATCGTTGGTTGGCCAGCACTAGGAACTTCTGCTGTATCGTGGGTGCATTCACAAACATTTAAACTCAAACACACAAATACCCAGACCCGAAACAACTATCTGTAGGTCATACAAATATTTGCCCCGTGTGGGAATCGAACCCGCGACACGTAGCGCACAGTCAACTGTTACTGCTTGAGCCACTGCGCCTGCCGTGCCGTCTGAATTCTGAAAAAAATACGACTGGAACCTTAAACAGTGCAATAGACTGTAATAACTAATAACTTCTTCGATTTTAATGAGCAATTCAAAACCAAATATCTCCGTTCCGATTAGATTTAGAGAAATGCATCCATAATATTTTTTGATCGCTTTATTCTGTTCTTTCAAAATATCCAAGTTTCATTACTGGCCGCGCAACTTCAAAACGACGCCAACTTTACCCAAACCCCTTTGTAATAATAAATAATAAAAACGAAATAATTCATAGTCCTTAACATTAAATGATAAGGACTATGAATTATTTCGTTAACATTCTAAGAAATTGAAGTGAAGTGCCAAACAGTTTTAAGTATAGTAGGTAAGTACTAAAAAACTTGTACAGAACCCTTGGTGCGTGGGTTCAACTCGCACTTGGCCGGTTTTTTATTAAAATATTGTTTTTTAACACACGTAATTCTTTATTCATTTGTGTTAGTAATAAGTTTCAAGTTGAATCTCGTAGTAAGATTTTTTATACAAAATTCAACCATGGTCTTCTTTTTCCACCCATTTCCATCCAAAAACCTATGATGGCAAACATTATTATTCCTTTAAATCCATACTCCTGTCATGTTTCAAGAAAATTGATTCACGCATATTGATTTTTCGTAACTTTAAAACGATTTAACTGCCGTCGTGGATAGATTTGGGGGTTGTAACCTAGCCAGTTTTATTCCTTTCATTACAAGGAATCTACTGATATTATGTAGCTTGTTCGTATCGATTACCGAATTTAAAATGTCACCATATCATTTGTTGAGTAGTATTATTAGTAAACAATAGATATTGAATACTACTGTGGTATATTTTTGTAATCTACTTTACAAGTTCTAGACGATGATTATAGTTTTCATTGAAACTTTAATAAAAAAAAATCTAAAGTTGTTTTTATTCCTAAACCATGGCCACCCTATCATATTTTTCAAAATTTTAACTAACCCATGCCACCCGGGATAACGCAAAGAATCTAACGATACCACATACATACAAAATCGGTTGAGGCGTTTAGAAGTTATGGTGGAATAAAGAAACTCACAGACAAACATACATACATGAACGCTAAAAACATAACACTCTTTTTTTTGGGGCAGTCGTGTAATAAAAAGTATGTTGTACTTTTTTTTCTTACCTATACTAACCAATGTACTCTAACTGCAACAAAAAAAGGTGGCAACCCTAATTATTATGGCATGAACATGTGAACTTACATGTGAACCACGAAAAAGTGAAAAATAAAAAAAATGAAATCAAACAAACAAAAGTCACCGACTTCAGAAACTGATTTTTCTTCTAAAGTTTATTTTTCACTTTTTTGTTTGTGTTTTTTTTGAAGTCGGTTTTAGTTTTTGTTTAAAAGTTTTTGTAAATTTTTGTTAATTTGATAAATTAAAAAACACGTATCTAATATTTTTCGATTATCTAACAGACGGACTAAACAGAATCATATATGTATTATTTTAGTCAGTCAACTACCTTTTTTTTATTTTGGTGGGTGGAAAAATCATCAAATGACCCCTTGGGCAGAGCGAAGGGAAGTGTCAGACTTCTACTGACTAAAAACCGAACCCATGTTCTTTCCTTGCCCTTGCGCCGAGGCCACGTCATCTAGTACAAAAATCCGCGGCCCCGACGGGCGTCGGCCCTTGCGGGCCCCTCCTTGCTGACATCTCTTTGAGGCGCGCGTGGAACACGAACGCGCCGCCGACACGGTCTGTTGTCGTCATGACGACGGCCGGACGGCGAGCTAGCCCGTTACTCACCGTCCACAGGCCCGCGTCTACGGTGGCCGGAAGTTATCACGTGGCCCCCGACGCCCGGAGCGCCTTCCGCGGTGGCTGGGACGGTGAGAGGTTCTCTCCCTCTCTCGTTCCGCCACCTCCTTCGCTAGCATCACTGCTTCGCAGAAGGAGGCGACGGTGACCCATTCCTCTTCGTCCCGGACCATGGCTTGCACCAGGGCCGGACGCGAGAGGTCGCCGCCGCCGATCGCCGCTACGAGAACACGGCGTGGCTCCGCCCAAGCAGGGCACACCTCCACAGTGTGCTCCACCGTGTCCTCCGGTCGATCCTCGCAGTGGAAGCATCCGAGCGTTTCCTCCCGCCTGATTCGGTGCAGGTACCTCCCGAAACATCCGTGTCCGGTGAGGACCTGCGTCAGACGGAAGGTGAGGGCGCCGTGGCTCCTCTCTAGCCACTCCTCAAAGAGGGGACTTACCGCCACTATCGTGGCGTGCCCTCAGTCAACCACCCTTACGTCGAGGTCACCAATTTGGAGAGTGATGTCGGGAATGAAACGAATTCGTCGATTTAAAACGTATATTATGGGCAAACCAGATAATATGTATAATATTATATTATGAAAGGGCGACGGTACCTATATAAAGCAAAATACGCGAGTCTAAGGCTGCAATCACATGGCTTGAAATCCACATCTCATAACAGCTATGTGGATTTCAAGATTGGTGAATCGCGACACAGCTCGTCTCCGCTCCGCCTCAGTGGAACCGCCTTACGCGGTCGCGCAGAGTGGCAGCGAATGGCTTCGAGTGTGGTTCGCAGTGCACTGGCGCAGACGTCGACCGAATGCTCGGCGCTGCCCGGTCTGCTTCCTCCCGTCTCCGCTCCGCCTCAGTGGAACCGCCTTACGCGGTCGCGCGGAGTGGCAGCGAATGGCTTCGAGTGTGGTTCGCAGTGCACTGGCGCAGACGTCGATCGAATGCTCGGCGCTGCCCGGTCTGCTTCCTTTCGCCCCCGCGCCGCGGTGTTTACCCCTCCGGCGCCTGGGCGTGTAGTGACATGCTGGGGATGTGCGATGGTACATATGTTATTATCTAAACAGAATGATTGTTAAATGAAATGGGCGATACTCGAACTAAAATCTAGTGAGTGTGACAGAGAAAGGGCTAGTCCTGCCCACATGACCACTGGATCGCTGACCGTAAGCCGTTAACTCTTCTTTTATATGGTGTTAAAGCGAGCTAGTCTCGCGGCGCGAAATTTTAACAGAGCCGCGCGTCTGGCGCGCGAACAAACAGTTTCTGGTTTATTATGAATTACGTTCCGTTTTGCGCATGCAGATTTGATATAGCTACTGGATAATATTATTACTTTTTGTTAGTGTTTATTGTATTACTGCTTTTTTATTATTTTAAGGCAAGCCCGGCTTATCGGCTTGTTTGAGAGATCTGCCACTGGATTATACTCATATGTTGATCTTTATCATGTCAATTTCATCGTGGACCGTAATTTCTGATAAAAACAAAATGGCGGTGGATTTATATGCCAGCTTCCATACAAAAAAGTTCAAACCCCTTTGTTTAATTTAAATGAGGTATACGTTCTAGGCCTAGCCCAACTCTCTTTGGAATGCTGTACTTCCTCGAATCAATATTACAAGACCTCACAGACGTCGACCGTGTGTCCCCTGAGCACTAAGTAACTCATATGATTTTCAAAATTGCGTACTTACAACTCCCAATATCCTAATGTCATAATCACAGAAACCAGTACCAATATTTGATATCTGTGCACGCCTCCTGTCCTCAATCTACTTGGAAAATTGTACTTACCGTATTTATTATCGCAGGGTCGACTGTCGCGAAGAAACCAAAACTGCACTTACGAAGATCAAAATCAGAAGACTCAATACCAGCCGATCAAAAGACGAACCAAGTATCGGACTCGACAGTTATCCGAAGCACTCGAAATCGTACTTCCAACGCTGAATACAAAAAGCCACACGAATGTGAAATATGCCTCCGTAATTTTAGTCAAAAGAGTCATTTAACTACACATATGCGTACACACACTGGTGAAAAACCTTACAAGTGTGACATATGTCAGAAGAGTTTCAGTAGAAAGGCTACTTTAAACGTACATAATATGCGTACACACACTGGTGAAAAACCTTACAAGTGTGATACATGTCAGCGTTGTTTCAGTTGTAAGCAACATTTAATCGATCATATTCGTACACACACTGGTGAAAAACCTTTTGAGTGCGATATATGTAAGATTTGTTTTGTTTCCAAAAATAGTTTAAAGAAACATAATATTCGAACGCACACTGGTGAAAAACCTTACAAGTGTGACATATGTCAGAAGAGTTTCAGTCAAACGGCTACTTTAAACGTACATATTATGCGTACACACACTGGTGAAAAATCTAACAAGTGTGACATATGTCAGAAGAGTTTCAGTAAAACGAGTTCCGTAACTACACATATGCGTACACACACTGGTGAAAAACCTTACAAGTGTGACGTATGTCAGAAGAGTTATAGTAAAAAGGCTCATTTAAACGTACATATGCGTACACACACGGGTGAAAAACCTTACAAGTGTGACGTATGTCAGAAGAGTTTCAGTAAAATGAGTTCCGTAACTACACATATGCGTACACACACGGGTGAAAAACCTTACAAGTGTGACGTATGTCAGAAGAGTTTCAGTAAAATGAGTTCCGTAACTACACATATGCGTACACACACTGGTGAAAAACCTTACAAGTGTGACGTATGTCAGAAGAGTTTCAGTATAAAGGGTCATTTAAACGTACATATGCGTACACACACTGGTGAAAAACCTTACTAGTGTGACATATGTCAGAAGAGTTTCAGTGAAATGGGTTCTATGACTGTACATTTGCGTACACACACTGGTGAAAAACCTTACAAGTGTAATACATGTCAGCGTTGTTTCATTTATAAGCGGAATTTAATCTATCATGTTCGTACACACACTGGTGAAAATCCTTACAAGTGTGACGTATGTCAGAACCCAAGTAACAATTGAGTTTCTAGAAAGGTTTGCAAAAGGTTCTAGAACCTTTCTACAAAAACTCTAGGTTCTGCATAATTAGTTGCCGCAACGCTAAAATAACTTTATTATTGTGTTCTGTAGCCTAAAATGGCCTAACCTACAGAACCTACGCATAACGTTTTAGCTTTGAGTGGTCAGGATAAAATAGTAAATCCCAGAAACGAAATCTAACCTTCTCAAAACCCGATAGGCATTGCTAAGCCTGAATCAGTACTTACATGCAAGCCTTGAAGTAGACTAAATGGCATAGAAAAAGTCTTGTTAGTCTGACTTAAGTTCTGAATAGATGTCATTCTGAGTTCTTAAAGGAATACAAAAATCAAAAATAAGGCTATATGGAATTCGTAAAGTTATAATTAGGTTAGTTGAGTGGCCTCTGATTGAATGTAAGCTTTCAATGACTGGAATAAATAAATAATGGCGATTACATTTCATAAATGATAATGATAATAATAATAATTTATCGACACGCTAAGAAGAAGAATGATAATTATACTCGAGATCGATATTGGTGTTATTACTGAAAATCCCTATTTCTATAGCGACTGTTACTTTGTTGATGAAGTAGGCCTCAATACCTCTGCAAAACTCACGGGCCGTCAAAAATACATAATTTTATATGATTTAGGTATTATAATTTATTAATAAAATTTTCAAATTGTACCTGAAAACGGTTAAAATGCTGAGAATATTGATATTATTATCTGTGTGTAACACCGAAAGGGAATTCAAATCTTGTTATATGAAGAAATAAATTTTTTAAAGAAAAACAACCAAAATGAGAACCTCCTCCTTTTTTAAAGTTGGTTAAAAAAATGGCTGACTTGATACTAGAACTTAGAAGTTTGGCATTTAACTAAGTTATGATAAAGAAGCCATGGTCAAGTCTTTATGTACTTATACAATACCAAAAGAACTTGCATTATGCTAAACTAGGAGCTACTGGAATATTTGAGGGCTTAATCAGGACTTACTAGTAAGAGTCAGGCTAAGATTGGTTATTGTTTATTCAAATATGATCTATGACATGACTTTTAGTCTGCGTTAAGCTATATTGGCAAAAGGATACAATTAGTGTGTGCATAAAGGCTGTTCACTTTCAAAGAGGTGAGTCCCTACCCTGCTAATATCAAGTTTTTTTAATAGAGTAGGTAGTAGTTCGCCCCGCACCGAGAATTCGCGCTATCGCGATATTTTCTTTTTATCATTATTTCTATGCAATAAGTCCGAAACAAGTAACGTTAAAATAATGAAAAGCTATCATATTTTTCGCTCGCTCAATCAAAAAAAGTATATAACTATCTACTTACTTAGTTCAATAAAATAAATGAAATAAGATGGAAACGAGCGCTCAAGCCAGGGCTCTGTCACTCCTTGTGTAGGCATGAGATAACTACCTACCGCTTCGCGCATATTGAATAAGCAAGCTCAGTAGGACTATCGCGCTCCAGCCGTGCGTACGTATGCCGTGTTCATTTTTCGCGCTCTTTCGACTGGTCGCTTGCGTCGCGTACCTACTCGTACCTACTTCGTGTTTGTTATAATAACTGACGGATTTATTGATCTTTAATTATTATTAAGTAGTGAAAATTGTTGTACCTATTTATAGATGTTTGTATACATTTAATAAATGTAGAACCATTACGCAGCGAAACGCCGAATGCCTAACTTAAACATGCGCTAACGCGTGGCGTAAGGCACAATTTAGATCGAGCGGACCCAGTTTAGGTATTGAAAATGTCGGCTTTCTACATGATCAAAGGAATGCAACTTCTGTTCGCTAGTACCTACTATTAGCTATTCTGTGCTCAAGCGCGTTGTTCATGGCGATTGACGGCGGCCTTCCCATCATGTATGCCTAATCAGCGCCATCTATCTTTCGAGAAATTCTTTTTAGTTTGGTGTCACCGTCGCGTCGTCACCGCACCGAGCAAAGTTGATACCGAATTCATTTAATTTACTTATTTGAAAAAAAAAAACATTGTACCTACGTCTGTTACCTAGTTGTATTTAAGCTACTGTTAGTAAGTAGGTATTTATTTTAGTTTGCTTGTTGACAATAATAATAACCGCTTAATTTTTAGGTTACGAAAATAAACTTCTAAGAAAGTACCTACCTAGTCTTACTTTCCGCCTGGATATCTCTTCGGACTGTAAAGGTGAGTTCTTTATTATAAACTTGTGAGGCTGTCTATTTTCTTAGAGGGTTGCGATTACTATCGATTTTTCAAACGATGTTTGAAAAATCAAAAGATAAGTAGTAGTGTAGGTAGGTATTGTCTGCGCCACGTAACTTGACTTGACTCGAAATGTCGTCCACTGCGCATGTACAGTCAGCACTTCATGTTTATTATGACAGTAGGTACCTACCTAATTCCTAATTCTAAGTCGTGTACGGAGGAACAGACCCATAGATAGATACCTATCCAAGTACCTAATTTTTATCGTGATATTATGACTGGGTCTGTAAATGGGTAAGTAGGATACGTTCTGGTAGTACACAACTCCAGCTGAATGAAATGGGCTATGCATGCATGTTGCATTATTTGGAATGAGATAAGACCTCATTATTTTTAATTCGTTAGCTATCTTCGTTAGGTAATATTTTCTTTATAACCCACAGATGCCATTCAAGATAGTACAGACGAAAGAAGATGGAGCATTACGCCTGTCTATCGTGCCAAGTAAATGGGAGAATAATGGAACAACGTCGTGGCCATCAACACCGATGGGTAATATATCGGTAAAGGAACATTCCATACCGAAGTCGACATGGCAAAAATATTCTTGCGTAGTTAAACGCCTATATGCTACGTATGAAATGGCCGCACAAGAGCTAATTAACATGGAGGCGGAAACAGATACTGAAGGCGAGGAAGTCGTACAATCATTGACATTTTATGGGCGACCAGAATCGCTGGCGCTATCCACCGAACGCAGTCAAGCAGAAAACACTAATAATAGCATACAATATGATTTTAATAACTTGCTGGTAGTACCACCTCCCAACCCGAGTAATAATATAGGACAACCATCGAACTTGATGAAACAAAATAACCGAAATACCAATATAAAACCCAACTCGAAGATACAATATACCGACTTCAATAATATGATCCTGCTGACTGACAAGCCATCCCCAACGCCGTCCGCAACTACTGGTGCCAATGTACTCGTAAGTTAATACGTTACTGATCATTTCACACACATCAACAGCCCACTGCAATAAGACATTGAAAGTTAAACTTATGTATTTTCTTCAATGTTTATCTAGTGGACGAAGCCCGCCTGACATACAGAAGGTTACGGGTTCGATTCCCGCCGCGAAACAATGTTTGTATGACCTGCAAATATCGGTCTCGGTGTTTTTCTACGTAAAATGTACAGCATTATTCCATGTCTTTATTGATTAAACAATATAAGTACATTATATTTAAATGGTATACATGATTTACTTATAATTTCACATTTCATTTCATTTAATAATAATAAAAGCATCCTTCCAGAAAAAAAATCAGCTAGGGAATTGCTATAATCACCACGCTTGGCAGGCGGATTGGTGATCGCAGTAAAAGGTATCGAATACTACACAGACGGAAGCTGCTGCCCTTCGTCTTTTGACTCACCAGACGAAGGGCAGCAGCTTCCTTAGTCGACTTTTACGACATCCATGGGCTGAGTTGGAGGGGTCGATTCTTATGCCGCGACCGCCACGGCAGCGTTATTGATCTCTAACTGCTTATTACCTTACTACTTAACCTTAACTTGCATACACACATACCATACCGACATTCTTTCTCTTTCTCTCACATACACAAAGATGCTCTTTGGTAATCTGTTATTTTTTCCATGTGCATGTTTGTGTTAGAAAAATGTACTTAGTGACTTAAAGTTTCTGAATTTTTGTTTCAGGGACCGAATGTTTCACTCAGTGATGTTGACTTTCTGATTTCACCGCGAAATGACAATGCGACTATTCTTGAAAATCAGAAACATATAATAGAATTACTTCAAAGTCAGAAAGAACATACAGCCAAAATCCTGTCGCAACTAGCAAAGCACGAAGTCATTCTTGAGGAGCTCTACAAGAAGATGGATAAAATAGAGCAGAACCAAGTTAGTTCTGTTACTGTTAATGACAATAACAATTATTTATTTGAAAGATTTCCGCCAATCAAAAATATAAAAGAACTTCAAGAGCTTGAAGAAAAACTTAAGGACCAGTCATTTTACAAAAAATATATTGATTGTATGTCAGTATTGTGTTCAGAAGGAACAGTTTTGAGAGGTACTAATTTATGTTACAAGATGGTGGACTTTTTTTTTACCAGAGATGTATTTATGGACTGTTCCTGGACAGGCAACACGCGCGACGATATGCGAACGGAAAAAAAGCCCTTCAAATTCTTTGAGAATGTGCGATCCACATTTTTGGCCGTTATTCGCACTGCAGATTTAAGTTTTAGCCAGCTGCAGTGCGACGACTTTTTTAAAAGAATCATTAAAAATTCAAAACAACGCTTTGAGGCGACCACAAAGCCTATAAGCACTAGCTCGCCCAAACGTTGTTCTAAAAAAAGGGCAAGAACTCTAGACTTAACTCAGGAAGTAGAAGCCGAACCACAAAAAAACAACAGGGCAAGACAGCCTACAGATATGGAGGCTGGAGAGCCCCAGGAAAATAGGGTGGCGCCTAGGCCGCTACAAGATGACACTCTCTGTCCCAATGAAGATATTCAGCTACAAGAAGCTGAACAGCTTCTGAATATAGAAGGTATTGAAGAGAAAGCTATGGAGACTGAACAACCATAATCTATTATTATTAGTTACAACTCTAACCAACTTGCATTTTATATCTGTCACTTGGAAAATATTTTCTTCTGTCATTATTTTTTCTTTGATTTGATAGATGTTTAGTACAGATGAATTTATTGGTGTATGAAAAAATGGTTCACATTCCTTTATTTTTCTACCACATATTAAAAAACCCTTACAATATTTTACAACCGCAACGAAGTATACTATATCATGATTTTTAGTCATAAACCAATTATTATGCGTATTGCTACCAAGACATAATTCTTCCATAATTATTTTTTTGTATATTATAGCTTTTTTGTCTGCAATAACATTCCTTAGAAACGTATTTTTAGTAATGTCTTTTACAATGGGATAAGAAAGAGACTCTTTATTCAAATAAAGAGTCTCTTTAAAAAATAAAATAAAAACATAGATTTCAAATTAACTCAAGTTAATTTGAAATCTATGTTTTTCAACTAATCGCCGCGCTACCTGAGCCAAAGGATTGGAACCACTTCTTAACATATTTTTAATTTCATATAGTTTCGATTCAAATGGGTAGGCGTTAAATTTATTAAGGTTGCCAAATTTTTTTACGTCTTCAACTAGATGAACTAAATTATGGATATTACTAGTTATGTAATGTTCTCCATATATTTTGCTATATACGTCTACAAAATGAATTAACATTTTTTCAGCGACATTAAGGTACATGTTATAAAAATCAGTTGAACATATGGTGATTGCACAAAATAGGTTAAGAAAATGCTCGTACACATCAGGGCGAAGTATATTTTTTAAAATGACAATGCCATAATATAGCAGGAAATGTTTATACTCTAATCCTTTCCAGTGACCCAAACAGTCCAAGCCTCTTACAGCTCTGTGCAGTTCTTGGGGTAGCTTTATTTGTAACAACTGGTCTGTAATTTTGTCAACTGTACTAGCAGGCCACTTTAGCGCTTTATTTTTATAGTATCCGTCTCTCCAACCTGTAAGTAAGCGCTTCATCACTCCTAAGTCGATCAAATGTAAAGAATCTGCTACGGGAAAGCATGAGATCATGTCAATCGGAAGTTTCAATAGCTCCGAGTCTGTTTTTTGATGACATTCATCTTTCTTAGCACGAAAATTTTCATCTGTCCTAATAGGATATTCTTTGTTTGGATAGTAGTTCATGTGAGTTAAATGAGAGTATTCTCCAATAATAGTACATTTTTGACAACCATGTTGAGAGTTAAAGTTTGCCACTCCTTTAACGAAGGATCTTGCTGGAGAATCGCATATAAAACTTTTCAGTGTTATATTAATCTTGTTATCACCAATTTCCATTCCTTCATGTAAAAGATTTAATAACTCTTCAACGAGTGGAGATAAAAATTCGTTTAATTGACCTGGTTTCCCTTTTCCGTAATATATGCCAATAATCATTGGTTTTACTTGAATTTCGTTTATATTGAAAAGAATGGGCCAAAATTCATTTTTTGACGACTTGTATATTGGCAGTCCATCGATATTAATATTTATTGAAATATCATGACCCGTTTTTGTGTCACAGTAAACATCTTCGATACATTTTTGTAATCCGTGATGCCAATATTGCCCTCCTCTTATGTCGTTAATTGTTATTTTTGCTGGAGTCGACAAAAAGGTTCTTGGATCTTTAGGGAGACTTCTGTAAGGATCTTCATTTAATATATCTAAAAGATCCTTTAGGGCAATATGTGTAATGTTATGCTGCAGGGCCCAGTTTTTGAGTTTTTGATCTTGGTTTTCATAAAATTTAAGCCGATTAAAAACCGATGCATCATACCTTTTCAAACACCTTGCTAAAAACTGGCAAAACGGATACGGGTCTATAGTTATTGGTGTCTTTACTATCACCGGATTTGAAAAGTGGTATTACCTTGCTGTATTTCATAAGGTCCGGGAAGACTCCCTGGTCCACACACAAATTAAATATTAAGGCTAAGTACGGAGCTACAGTCTCAATAATAGCTTGACAAACTTTAATCGACAGTCCCCATAGATCTTCGGTTAATTTGACTTTAATTTCCTTAAAAGCTTTAATGACTGCTATGGGGTTTATATGTTTAAATTGAAACTCAACCGGACAGGCTGAAACGTTTGCTCTTAATAACTCAATAGAAAGCAAGGGTGACGAATTTAAGGTTTCAGTAGTTTTAAGTGGGATACCAGTGAAGAAATCTACAAATTCTTGAGCAACTTTTTTTTTTTTTTTTTTTTTTTATTATAAATGGGCTTGCTCTTGACTTCAATCTTGCCCTAAGGGCAGAGATGATGTCGACGATGGAACGAGCTTACCCAGTAGAAGCCTGTTTACTCGCGACTTAAACAGATTAGGGTTAGATTAGGATTAGGGCAACTTCGTTTTTAGAACTTATAAGGCCACGTGAAGTCTCTAGAGTGATATCATTATTACATTTTTTATTTCTATTCGTTTCACTGTTGATAATTTTCCAAACCGTCTTTATTTTATTATCGGCGGATTTAATCTTGTTGCTAATGAATAAGGCTTTAGCTACTTTGCAAGCGTTTTTGAAGATTTTAGAGTAAGTTGCAACATATTTATTAAAAGTTTCTGAGTTAATGTAAGGCTTAAGACCGTACAGCTCAAACAATCGCTCCCTACTTTTCCTAATGCCCTTAGTTGCCCAGTCACTGAACATAAACTTAGGGCAAATAGATTTAGTTTTCGTTTTTATTGTTTTATTGAACTCCGTGTGAATCACCGAAAAGAATTCCTCATAAAATAGATTGACATTGTCAATAATCTGGCTTGGAATGCCTAAACAACTAATTAAATTATCATTAAACCTATTTAAATTGCTGGGTGTTATTTGTCTAGATTTTATTTGGATTTTTTGTACTGGTGTGTAGGACTCGAAAACCACGGGTTGACCGCTGTGATCAGAAGGTAGGTAATCTACAATGGATTTATTCGAGTATTCACAACAACAAAAACCGGCCAAGAGCGTGTCGGGCCACGCTCAGTGTAGGGTTCCGTAGTAATAATTCTTTTTTTGTTTGAAATACGGGCCAATGAAACTTGACCTCTGGATTGTATAGGCGCTCATACGATTCAGGGACCAAATTATATTGGTTAACTGCAGTTTCCATCTGTTGTTTCCATCCAAGTTCAAAATAATTTTCCTAGAAAGTCCTTATAAAGTTCTACTTTTCAGATTTTTTTCGTATTTTCTAAACTTATGGTTCAAAAGTTAGAGGGGGGGGGACGCTTTGTTTTTTACTTTTGGAGCGATTATTTCCGAAATTATTGACATTATCAAAAAATGATTATAGTAAACCCCTATTCATTTTTAAATACCTTTCCAACAATATATCACACGTTAGGGTTGAAATTAAAAAAAAAATCACTTCCCACTTTACATATAGGGGGGCTACCCTAATAAAACATTTTTTTCCAATTTTTATTTTACCACTTTGTCGGCGTGATTGATACACATATTGGTACCAAATTTCAGCTTTCTAGTGCTAACGGTCACAGAGATTAAGCGAGGACGGACAGACGGACAGACAGACAGACAGACAGACAGACAGACAGACATGGCGAAACTATAAGGGTTCCTAGTTGACTACGGAACCCTAAAAAACATTATCAATACATGTAGCAGAATTTGTAGTAATTCGGGTTGGTTCTGAAAACACGTTTAACAGATTGAATGATTTAAAAAGATGTAAAAATCTACTGGTATTCGAATTTTTGTCTAAAATATTAACGTTAAAATCACCACAGATAACCAGAGATTTAGGACTAGTTGCAAGTTTAGCTAAAGCATCTTCCATTACTGACTCAAATATAGAGTAGTTTTGATAATTTGGGGGTCTGTAAACGCACACTATTATATGCTTATCGAGCTCAACACAAGACAGCTCAATATTATATTCAACAGATAGATTAACAATGTCACTACGAGTTTTGAATTTAATACAATTTTTAATTAAGATTAATGAACCCCCACGAATCTTAGATTTACGGTTAAAGCGCCCACACTGTAATTTGCGTAATTAATTAGCATTTCATAGTCTCTTTTTTTTTTTTTTTTTTATTATAAATGGGCTTGCTCTTGACTTCAATCTTGCCCTAAGGGCATAGATGATGTCGACGATGGAACGAGTGAAAAAAAAAAATGCTCAGTGAAACAAACAATTTCAAACTTTGTTCTTTCTAAAAACAATTCAATTTCAAGTTGCTTTGAAGAGAAACCTTGAATATTTTGATGAAACAATTGCAAGTCGTTCTGCTTAGCCCCTTTATTACATTTAGGTCTTTGAGAGCCAGAAGGTACATTTTTATGTTTTGGTATAACATTAATAGTACTGGTATCTTCTGTTGTCTTACTGACTAGTTTAAATCATCCGGAGTGGGTCCCAAGACTCCCATGCTAACAGGCAATGAAATCCTACTACTATTGGACCCCACTCGAGAATCGTCTAACGTTACACAAGGATTGAAAACATTGTAAAAAGAATTATTAGTATAATTACTAATATTGGCCGTGTTAATTATAGAACTATGCATCGACATACTACCTATGTCTGACTGAATATTATAAACTAATAGCCTAGCTATTTTGTGTCTACAACTAATGGGTAGATACACATTACCCCGTGTCAACTTAAGTCTATCAACAAAACTGTTGGTATCAAAGTATATAAGTCTGTCACTATAGTGACCAACTAAGAAATGAACATGCCTGTTTAGCATGTGTATATAATTATTTTTCCTGTTTGACAATTTTTTGAGGTATGGAAAAGCACACAAAATTATTTTCCGACACTTCAACTTTAACAACTCTGTTACATAATTTGTGATGTCTTCTATTTTAATTTTTGAGCTATTTCCTACAAATATAGTTATATCAGTATTTATATTATAAACATTTTTAGTTACTGAGGCCACTATCTGTTGGTATGTTGACCCTGGCATACAATGATTTTGATGGGAAAAACTCAGGTTATTACTTATTAATTTACCTACTCCTCTTCCTATACTATCTGAGAACATTATTGAGTAAGAATCATGACTATTATAAATCTCCGGCTGTACCACTTCTAAATATTCTTGTGTAATATCAGCTGTTACTTGTTCGAGTGTACTGTCCTGAAATGAATTGACGGCCTGGGATGGGTCCTCCATTACCTCAGGCTGGACAGTTTCATATAGGGGATCTGACTGACAACGACATTGACTCATTACCAACTCATTCGCAGCAAGGATATGCTCCCTAATTTGGTTCTGAGAATTCAGATACCTACTGGAAAGGGTACTGAGTTTGTCGTTAAGAACCTCTATTTCAGACTGCAAATGCTGAGTATCAATTTCATAAATTTTTATGCTATCTTCTAATTTAATTTGATAATTATTTACTTTTCTAATTAATTCAACACGCTCTTTCCTTAGTGGAATATATTTAGAAAAGAGTTTATGCTGTTTCTTAAATTGATTACATTTTTTAATTAATCTATTCAGTTTAGCATATTTTTTAAGTTTCTTATTGCTAACTTTATAATAAATGTTTTACCAAGGAATCTTCAGTCAGATCAATAGTTATTAAGGAAGAGGGGTTACTATTATTATTTACTAATTCGTTATATAAGAGATTTGTTGTTGTTGTTGTTTTAAAAAACGTTGCCCCACACTAGGAATTTCTCCTGTATTGTGGGTGCGTTCACAAACATATAAACTCACATACACAACCCCAGACCCGAAACAACTATCTGTAGGCCATACAAATACTTGTTCCGTGCGGGGATCGAACCCGCGACACGTAGCGCAGCAGTCCAATCGCTTAGCCACTGCGCCAACCGTGTCGTCAAATCGTTTGTTTAACCTGAGAACATTCGTTTTCTCGTTGTAATTTTAAAATAAGACTATTGGCATTAATTAACTCATCTTCGAAGTCCCTAATTTTATATAAAGCCTCCTCATATAGGTTACTACAATTATTAAAACCATCCGTGACCACCTTCAATTGATCCCGTTCATCAACAACGTCCAAGTATTGCTGATGTAGGTCTACTAACTCCCGTTTTAAGCTGGAATTTTTGGCATTAATCTCAACGACTTCCACCTCACTCTCTTCTCTCTCTAGTAACAGTTGTTGGACTTGGAGATTTGATTCTTTGAGTTCTTGGAGGGCCGTTCTCAATTTTAGCTCCATATCCATCTTACGAGTCATAACAGGCATGGTCTCCGGAATGGTAACTGAAATTAGAAGTAAAGAAACGGTGAGAACTAATAGAATAGACTTATAAAGAAAAGTTAGGGATGAGTGGGGAAAAATACATGAAATTAAACTAAAACAGGGAAAAGCCTTCAGTTATGAAAGAATTGAGGTAGGCTGCTGAACTAGGTTTAAAAGATTATCTATAAATTCAATTTAAGTATCTAATTGAATATTCAATTTGCTTTACTTTGACAAGAGGGTAGCTTGCTTGAGAAAAAAAAAAGAAAATTACTTAAACTTATTACTTTAAACCAATAAATAATGCACAATAATGATCATAAAAAGAATTAATATTGTAAAGACCGATCAAACAAACAGAACTATGGATTTATTCTCAGTTTTGTTTCTTATTACGAACGGTTGTCAACAAAGCGATTTAGAACCCATCTAGAGTAATAAATCAGCAAAAAAATGTACAAGAAATTGTCATGGATGTGTTATAAAGTTAGAAGTTACGTTTGTGGGCTGATATTATATAAAAATTAACAATACTTCCCCTGAATTATCCGATAAACACTCCGTAGCTAGAACATCAGCTGTTGTTTTTAGGTTACCGGTGACGTTTGGTTACCGACAACTTTATTAATTATCAGGAAAACAATTTTCCTGGGTATTTACGCATTTATAAGACGTTTACACAATTAATTACACCTTATTAAAACTTAATTACTATTGTAAGGAGAGTTTTCTCAGGGGTTGGAATATTTGGGCTATTTCAATGAGTCACTACGTTAAATGGTAAAAGTATATTGTATAACGGTAAAAACACATAACTATAGGTATAACTAAAAGAACAAACAGGAGTTAAACAGTAAACTTGGTAATATTAAAACGAGCGTTTCGCGGATCTGTTGAAAGCGCGCGCGAACCGAACTCCACTGTCTTTGGTTTCGCGCGTCACGGGCTGGGTTGCCAGGAGCCGTGGACGGTGTTGCCAGCTCACAAAAATATTTAAAAAGGTAGTGCTACATCCTCCCCCTCTGACCCAGACATTGCGCCCTCGCGTCTGAGTCAGTCAAGATAACGCCTTGGTCTACCGCGCCTACGCTTTCCCTTGACCGGTACTGGCGCTACATTGCCTACGAATGGGGTCAACTGAGGTACTTGGTACCCTCCTAACGTTCCACCACTACTCACCCTTTCCATACAAGTGGTCATTGAGCTTAAGGGCTCCTTAGTACGGTATCGTCCATTTCTATAGACACGATCAGACCGTCTCCTCCCCCTACTCCCCCTAAACTGAACGTCGGTTGATTTGAGGTCTTTAGTTATCTTACACACGTCAGGGTCCTGTAACTTCTGCACCCCTTGCTCCAACAGAGCCCTCTTACTAGAAGACATCCGGTAAGTTGGTGAAGCGCTGGGTTCCTGACGTGGATCAATCTTCAACCGATGCCTGGCATATTCTGTTGGTGGTCCACCCCTCTCGAAGCGGTCGGACCTCTTCAACAGAAACGCATTCAGTTGAATCCTTTGAGCAGCTGTTGTCTTGATGCCTTCATCATCCTTTAGCACAAGGTTTGAAGCTTCCACCTTCATCAGCTCCATTTGGCCGCCAGTGGATAACTTAAAACCAGTGATGAAAGGATGCCAGCATTCCTGTTCGTTGTTAAAACGCCAGCTGCTCTGAGGTAAATCTATTATGATTCCCGCTTTCATAATGAAGTCCCTACCTAATAATGTACGGGTTTGCGCATCTGGTAGCACTATAAACATAATAGGTATGACGCGTCCCCGTAATATTATGTCGGTGGTGCACTCGAGCACAGTACCCACTCGCTGTGATCCATCAGCAAGCCATAGGGTACGTGAATTTTCTTTAAAAACAACGCCGGCTTTCAAAAGTAAGTTATAAAGCATGGGGCCCGCTATAGAATGCGTAGACCCCGTGTCCAAGATAGCAACCCCCTTGTGATTCACTACCTGGATTTCCATCAACGATTGTGGATCGTCACTATTTTCTACCTGAGCGCTACAGAAGTTAGCTTTTTCCGAAGTCGACACATCTTTGCATTTACTACATTTCGAACGTACCACACCCAGCTGACCACATCCGTAGCAACGCAACTCAGAACTTTCGTTCGATTTGTCAGAAGGGTCAATGACCTTAGGTTCCTTCGCTTTATTGCGGCAATTTTCAACTGTATGACCGAATGACCGGCAATAAGTGCATTTCGGTCTAACACGCTTTTCCCCATCACTATCGTTATCTTTTTTAACGGACTCAGACTTAGTGTTGTTTACATTGTTATCAGGGATAAGGATATGAGCACTTACCTCCGCCAACGACTCCTCGACAAACCTGGCCTTCGCTAACAGCTGTTCCAGATCGTCCACTTCGTCGCGAGACACTCGTTTCCTTATCCTACGGTGTAACAATCCGTAGACAATGTCTAATAACATCACTTCCGGCACAACATATGGCAATTTGGAAACTAAAGCGCGCACTTTACATATAAATACGTCGGCCCGTTCACTATCTTGTTCTGTACGGAAAATGTCACGAAATAGTTTATATCCCGGTCGCGGCACTCCGTACATCCCTCGTAGCCGTAACAGTGCGTCGGACCACGACCGCACTGACGCCTTCACACCTTGCCACCAGATGGCGGCCTCGCCGACCAGCAGCATAGGCAGCCCTCGCAGCGCGTGCTCGTCGCTGATGTTGGTGCAGTCGCGGTATATTTCAATAGCGTCAATGAACGCCTCGAGTTCCTCTGCATTCTTCGATACTCCATCGAATCGCGCCGTGCACTTGGCGAAATTACCCGATCGCCACACGTTTTCCCGCACGTCAGGAATTCGTGGTGATGATGTGCACGGGGCATCCTTATTCGCCAATATGCTCTCAATAAGAATGCGATTAGCTTCCGCCTGGTTTTTGGTAATGGTGCTAACCAAAGACTGAAGCATCTCCTCGGACATGGTGATGTTCTTCGATGATGATGACGTTGGCACCATCGTCCGGTTTTGTTCCGCGTCCGTGTCGGATTCCGATCCAGCATCTCTTCCGGTAGGTTTCTTCAGATGTTTCGGCGGCATAGCAACAGGGTACTATCTCCTGTGTGACTCGCTCGAACAACCGGATTACACGGGTGATGTTTATGGGCGGTACGAGTGTAACGAAACACCTTTTCGTTAATATACTCGTTGCACAACACGAACTGAACTTTTTAATATTTCGCGTCAAAACACTATGCGCAATGGACTCTCCCGAGTCTCCCGACTGCGCGTCGCGTCACGTCGCATGTACTTTTTGGCGGCAAGAGTGGACTCGTCCAATGTTTTACTGTTTCGTTTTTGCACTGTTTGTTATTATTTGGCACTATCGGAATGAGTTAGCACGATAGGAAGTTGCACTAATATGTTTTTACGGGTTATTCACTTTAACGTAGCCACAAGTTGGGCGTCACTGTAAGGAGAGTTTTCTCAGGGGTTGGAATCTTTGGGCTATTTCAATGAGTCACTACGTTAAATGGTAAAAGTATATTGTATAACGGTAAAAACACATAACTATAGGTATAACTAAAAGAACAAACAGGAGTTAAACAGTAAACTTGGTAATATTAAAACGAGCGTTTCGCGGATCTGTTGAAAGCGCGCGCGAACCGAACTCCACTGTCTTTGGTTTCGCGCGTCACGGGCTGGGTTGCCAGGAGCCGTGGACGGTGTTGCCAGCTCACAAAAATATTTAAAAAGGTAGTGCTACACTATTTAAAATTAATTTTAAAATACGGAACATAATTTTTACATGTCACTGGGGCAGTGTTGCCAGCCTCCGAAGAGAAAAGCCTTCCGAATTTTATCGGTCGGCATCTTGCCACAATACACATAAAATATCTGCAAATAAACACTTCACTACGATTGTTTTTGAATAATTTCAATAAAAACTCGTCACTTTATTTGAAATTGTCAGAAAATCCGTTGAACGGTGCTCGGCTTCAAACAAAATTCAAAGCTAACTGATGACTAGGCAGCATGGTCTCATGCTGGATTTACACTCTCGCGCGAGTGACGAGGCGAGCCGCGAGGCGAGGCACGAGGCGAGAGTGTGAACGGTGTGTTTGTGACTCGCCTCGCGGCTCGTCTCGTCACTCGCAGCGCTCGCGTCGGGGGCGGCTTTTTAGGCACGAGTCAAAGGGCCTCGCGCCCGCCCAGTGTTTCCTTTCCCCACGCCTCAATTGAGATTTCCCCTTTTCAGGTCCTTTTTCCCCTCAAAATTAAAAAAAATATATATATTCTACTGTAGTTTATTTCTGGCAGATTTTTGGTCTTTGCTAAAGGAAATAATATTTTTTTTAAACGTTTAATAAAGCAATAACATGAAAATTACATTTATAATGTAACAAAATACTTGAACTTCAACTCACTAATAATTCATGGCTTTTGTGGAAGAACAAAATACTTAATAAAACCTATTTTTTAAAAGATGTCAATCAAATTATATTATTAAGTTATCTTCAGATGAGTCGTTTCCGCCCGTATCATCATCTCGGACTGATACGACTCTTTGGTACCAATTAATTCCACTAGAAAAATCCACTAGCCACTAAAACCGTTATTTGTCCGCTAAAAGGTAAGTCAAAACCACCAGATTTAGTGGAAAATCCACTAAGTTGGCAACACTGGTCTGAACGCCTCGCGAGCACTCGCGAGACTCCGCGAGAGTGTGAACAGATACACCATTTACACTCTCGCGCGAGTGACGAGCCGCGAGGCGAGGTGCGAGACGAGCCACGAGGCGAGTGTAAATCCAGCATCAGACCTTAGCCCATAGAGTAAAGTACCCTAACCTGTTCCGACAGGAACAAATTAAAAAAAAAAAAAAAGAAAAAAGCGCGGGAATCGTTCGAACAAATAGGCGGCAATTTCTAAGCTAATTCTATTAATTAATTAAATAATCCTTAGAACTTTATAAATAATAGTTGTAAATAGCTTATTTATATCAGTGTCACTGTAATTATTGTAAATATGGGGAAAAGCGGGCGCAAAAGGAAAAAAAAAGAAGAGGAGGAAAGTTCCATCGTCGACGACTCGTCTACAGAGTCAGACTCGTCGTCGTCAATTGATGAAAAGCTGGACTACGTTCCATATAATGCACCGAACTACATAAGGAAGTATCCTGATAGCAGTATTGGTAATGTAGAATACATTGTATTCCTTTCACATGTTGAAGCTAACCAACCAATCACCGAAGGCACCCGAATGGGCATCTCGCGCGCAATCCGGAGGGATTGTATAAGCGGCGTCCAACACTTACGCACCATAAATAAATTTAAAGTCGGCATTGTCTTCGATAATGCCAACAATGCCAACATGTTCCTCCAGGGGAGTAAATTAACTGCAGAACATAAATTAAAAACCTCTATACCTGCCTACTCTGCCACGGAGACCACTGGGGTCCTAACTAGGGTCCCCATACAATTGTCTAACAAGAAAATTTATTCTCTTCTGGCCAGCACCAGGAACATCATACAAGAGTGTAGTGATAAAATTGTTTATACCAAAGGTTTAGAAAAAGTGTTGTGGTTAAAAAATATTTTGAAAAATAATAATAATAATATAAATAATTTAGAAGATGAAGGTTGTCCTAATTTATTAAGCTTGTACAATAAATATGAAAATTCTCATGATGTGAATAGTTGTATTTATCATGATTCAATATGTGCTTTAAAAAATGTAATATGTTTAAATAAATGGTGTATAGATAATAAATTTTTGAAATAAATATTTTGTTGTTTAATTTTTCACAGTTGGATAATAGGTAACAGTTTTCTATCCCTACCAATACCATCCAATGTTAATCGTTATAAGTTGCTGGTAATAACTGTGCGATGTCATTATACATTTATAATTATCAGTATCAAGAACTAAGAAGTGAGTAAATAGAACATGTCTCAAGATAAATACAATCCTCGATATGACTTTTATAATTCATATAAAATGCGTGAATTTTCATTTGGTTATTATTGGGCAACATCTGATTCAAGGAGAAGATTGGTAAGAGAAATGGCTGACGCTGGATTTTTTTATTGTGGAAATGGTGTAAATGATAAAGCAGCATGTTTCTCATGTGGAGGTGTTATAGAAGATTGGGAGATTTACGATGATCCTTGGATGCAACATACTATACAATTTCCTCAATGTTGTTATTTGAACGCTGTGAAAGGAACGGATTATGTTGACAAATCAAAACGTCTATTTTAAAAGAAACAAAAATATAAAATTATTATAAAGTGGAGGAGGATAGATTCATTGTTGCGATGGAGCCTAAGTAACTATAAATTACATACAGTCATCTATGCAACAGTCGATTCCTAAAATTGTAGTTAAAACGTTGGAGCATAAAGAATTTAAGAATAAATTATATTAGCTACAATGCAGGATTCAATGGAACATAGTTCTGAAGGCATTTGTAAAATAATATTATTCAGAACGCTAATGGTGAGGCTATATTTATCCGTGAGATTCAGCCTGCTCGTAAAAAATCGAGCGCAGATTCATCAAAACCTCAGGTCAGAGATACATCGCAAGAAGATTTATTCTATCAAAACATGATAACTGATGTTGAATAGATACGGAGTTGGGCAGACACGTTTACATCTTCTTTACTATTTGAATAGATTTGTATGATTCAGACTTCAAATTTACTCCCCCTGCTTTTAGTCTATACAAATAAATACCTGAATTTATAATGATGTTTTATTTTAAATTTGAATAATTATTTAAAGTGATCAAAGAAATATAATGATAAAATAGTAAAAAATGAAATAATAATATTTTGAATAGATGATCGATTAATAAAAAATGATGATGATGAAATTATTTGAATAGATGGATATTTTGGTATTCCTGGATAAATGATACCTTATCTGAATATATTGAAATGAAAACAGTATTGTGGGGTTTGAATAGATGAATGGGGTTTATAATGAATAGATAAATTGGGTTTGAATAGATGGAGTTTTTATTGAATAGATAAATGGGGTTTCTAGATCTCATCTGATCTAGAAAAGCATCAAAGTCTACTACTTTCTTTCTTTTGAATGTTGATGAAATGAGTAATAAAATTGGGATTGACTGGTTGTCTAGTTCACAAAAATATTGATCGATCATTTTTATCAATAAAATGAAGATAATAATGTAAATTGGGTGTTTCTGGATCTGATCTGATCCAGAAACCCCAATTTACACCTACTTACAAGTTCGAAGATTTATGCGACGGGTAAGAACCGGAGGTGCAGTGAAGTTGGAGCCGACGCAGACTGTGGCCGTAACGTTCTCAGCCACTCAGCTGCCCGACCATGTTTACCTGGATCACTGGCGCCACGAGGTCAATACATACGTCCCACCGGTAAAACAATGTTTAACCCTTAATCAAACGCGAGCCTGTGGAGGAGTTAACAAAAAAGTAAGATCCATTTCCAGGTAATTTTAGGCCGTAGAGTTCAAAAATAAACAGAAAAGAGGGGGTAATGGGGGGGAAGTACCCTTTTTTTGGTGGGAAGTATATATCCCGATATCTGTTCCAGTCCTGGTCCAAAATGATGAAAGTGGGAACTATAGCTCCCATTGTCCTGTATGGTATAAAAAAATTATAAGACTAGTTAGTTGCCCATGTTTCGCCTGTGTAATAAATTTTAACCTAGAATTGTACATAAATTGTGTTTTCTAATAAAGGAGGTTAAAGTACTCATCAATGCAAGTGTCGCGAAAAACTCCAAAATTAAAAAAAAAAACTTCCCCATACAGTTTATATTATTCTAAAACAAAATAAAAGCAAAACATAAATTTTAATGTATTGAATCCCTTGTTGTACAATTATTTGATCATTAAATAACTAAGTTGCATATATCTAATAATAAAATCTATATTTTGTCTAAGTTTATTCAATCAACAAACACACGGATTTTATATAGATATTTTCAAATAATCAGATCAGTAACGGACACTGGTATGATATCTTCCCACTTGGAGACTTAAGTTTAGTCGAGTTTATCAAGCTGAAAACGAAAGATTCCGGGCCAGTTTTACGGTCCACACAACCGTAATATAGTCTAGTTTGCATATCTAATACTCAAATCTGCTTACCTAATTTTTTTTTAGCACTACACAATTTTTTTTAAAATAACGGTACTTTTTGTCCTCAAAATCACGTTATCTAAATTTGACATTTTTTTACCATGACATGTGACATTTCTTTGAAAAGTGTTGCTGTTAAAAAAGTTTTCTGAAATGCAAAGGATCCGTTCAGAAATATTACAATGCATTAGGTGTTACCAAATAAAAATAAAATACGATTTTCTTCAATCTGGGAGGTGGGAATGGTTGCTCCCAGTGTTTTATTAAGGGTTAAAGTGCCTAAGGTATGGACACATTGCTAAATATTGTAAAAATACAGAAAAATGCTCCATCTGCACAGAAAATCACAATTTTAAAATGTGTACCATTGACTCAGCCAATGCAAAATGCTACAACTGTGGAGGCAATCATATTGCTATATCTTCTGTCTGCCCAGTTAAAAAACAAAAAATCACGGAATTGAAAAAAAAGGCCATGTCATATATGACGACGGTAGGTCAGCTATTTCGGGTACTTCGTTGTCAGAGTCCAAGTTCAGCATGGCGGAGGTACGAAATAATAGTCTAAACACTGATTACTACCGCCTATTTATTTACTTCCGATAACAAATTAACAAAATCTCAAACGATCAAGCCGATGGAAACGGATTAAAGTACGGAAACGCGGTAAGTTCGATACAGGCGGGCAGCTCAACCGTTCGCGCTCGTGTCTCACCAAAAAGTAACGTCCCTCAAGTCAAATGCGTCTAACGTCAACGTCAACCGACCACTCACAACTGACATTTGACATATGACAACCGACAGCTGTCATCTGTCAACCGAAAACTGTCAAACCAGACCTGCCACGCTCTGCATCGACCTCACCCAAGCTCACTGCTTGACGTTTCCGACTTTAACGATGATAGATCCGAAAAACGATGATAGATGGCGTTATTCTAAATTGTCAACTCTAAATATTGTGCCTCGGTGTTGAATCTGCGACACGGCCATCTTGACATTTCACACGTCCTCGTGTGAGGTATCTGCAACAAGAATTCACGGAAAGTAAATCGTCCCTTCCTCGGCCTCCCTGACCAAGACGTCGGAGTATTAACACACACACACACAATTCAAAACAAAATTTTGTTCTGATCCATAATCTCATCAAATCTCATAAAGAAAATCTCAACATTGAAATCAACATTCTTCAAGAATCATCAACTTTCGACCAAATTAGTATCCGATCAAATCCAGTATGCAATGCTCTGCTCGGTACCATACAACACACACAGCTTCCAACAGGCAACCATGGGACCTCCATTCGGTACCCAACCTCAACACATCTCATTGCCTCCATCCGGCAACCATGGGACCTCCATCCGGTACCCAACATCAACTCAACACATTGCCTTTATTTAGCACCTTTAGCTACATTGTCATGCTCGACGTTGGTCACAGCCCTCAAGTAAACACTTACACGCGTGCAGCAACGAACAGCATTGCAATGTATGCAATCTGAGCCACTTGCATACTACATTTGCATCTTTTACCTCTCACTTAAGGTCCTTCATCATCACCCGATCTCGTTTTGGTAGTGTCTATCGTGTCAAAGTCAAATTTACAGTCAGCAATTGCGTCACATGTCGCAATTGACCGTATTTTCACAAATCGTATCTCATTTGATGACATTATGAACCGAAACTAATCTCAAATAATTGTCGGGTAAAACGTGAAATAGAATTTCTAAAACAATTCAATCGGTCTCAACAGAAGTCAAAATTTGTACAGTTGGCCTTACAGAAGTCTGCTCAATACCAGTCGTTCGGCCATTCCTGGCCCAAGTCGGTGGGGAATAAAAGGTATTCTGATCAAAGTCATAACAGGTTCTAATGCAAATCATAACAAACTCTTTTTCTTAAAGCTGTCATGTCGAACAACACCCATACTCATTCAAATAATAGGAAACTCATTAAAATATTGCAGTGCTCATACTCTGACCTCTATCCGGTCTTCATCATCACACTTATAGCCTCCATCCGGCCATAAGCATCAAAACAATCGACCTCCATCCGGTCTTCATCATCACACTTATAACCTCCATCCGGTTATAAGCATCAAACCAATCGACCTCCATCCGGTCATCAACACGTAACCTCCATCCGGTTACATACACAACAGGCAACCTCTATCCGGTCACCTTCACATGTAACCTCCATCCGGTTACATACACAACAGGCAACCTCTATCCGGTCACCTCCACATGTAACCTCCATCCGGTTACATGCACAACACCATCAAGATAATCATTTCGAGCCTTTATCAAAATAATTTTTAAAGTAGGGTTGTTCAACATGTTACTTTATTTTTCCTGTAACGTTACAGGTTATAAGAAAACTCTTACTATGCTAGGTACTTTAAATGTTTAGTTGACCACTTAGTATTCAACTAGTCTTGTTGTAATATGGGATCTAGAAATCACTAGTAAACAAAGATGAATATGCTGTCAATAGATTAATTAATTGGGAACGAAATTCTAACGGAACATCTGTATCAACTGTATTGAAATCAATTTGAATATTAGAAGCATTCTTGAGCTTATTTGAAACATCACATAACCTAACAACCTTTTCACGACACAAAAACAACACTATCACACATCTAACTAACATTAAATCCTTGTTGTAAAATCTCAACGCCAATTAAAATATCATTTTTTAAAACAACTATCCGGTACAACATGAAATAAAATCTCTAATAGTAAATCGATAATCATAACCTCAGTAAATAATTGTGAAGTACAAACTATCATGACCTATTCCGGGTCAATTTACAATGTTATTTACACGCTTGCCACTGAACTGTAACGAAACATTTTTGATCAGAGAGCATTCGGCACCAGAATCATAGTAAAATGGATACGACTCACCAGATATTCATCAGCACACCGCTGGGATTGCTCACATAGCAAACTTCAACACGTCGCTCGCTATTTGCCTCTGCTGCAGGCTGCAGGCACTGCTTGGTCAGCCTGCCGCGCCGCCGCGCTGCCAACCACGCGCCGCCAAGCCGCGTCCCGCCGCCGCGCCGCCGGCGCCGCTGCCGAAGTAAATTCTCAGCGCACCGTGACGTCATCGCACCATTCTTCGTATTTTCTTCAGCTCGAGTGAATCCCGGTTCTGATGTCGCATCAGGGTCTTCGCGATCGTCATCACCATACGGGGCGCTCCAGACTATAAACAGCTCCTTAAAATCGCTCCATTTCATCCCAGGACAAGATATGGACGACCGCCATGACGAAACTTCTCCCATGAGTCTCGTGGAATTCGCTGCGTCCCCTGTAGGCACGCCACAGCGCCGGTTTCACGGTGCTGCTGTCTTCACAGCACCCCGGCGGTCCATCCCCACCAGGTGAGACCAACGGTTACCCGGAGGAGGCCCAGCGGAGGACAACCAGCGACGGAGGTGCCGACTTACGACGCACCTACAGTGGATGTGTGACTCCCGTTCGTCCCGTTTCTCCCATATCGGATCGATAACACACATGTCGGCTGTTGCCAACCAAGCACGCGGGACAATATTCCATTTTTCAGAGTCAAAATGCGGTAGGCGAATATCCGTACTCGCAAAAGGTGTCTTCATTGCTTGCACAATAGCCATAAAGTTTTTGTTTAGCTGCTCGAACATAAAACACCACATTTCCGTTTCTATGTCACTTTCAGACGCACGCGCATTGTCTTTACACTTTTCCGGTCTAGCACTGTCTTTTACACTATGTAGGCGTTAAAGTTACATACCACTTCTGATGACGACGGTAGGTCAGCTATTTCGGGTACTTCGTTGTCAGAGTCCAAGTTCAGCATGGCGGAGGTACGAAATAATAGTCTAAACACTGATTACTACCGCCTATTTATTTACTTCCGATAACAAATTAACAAAATCTCAAACGATCAAGCCGATGGAAACGGATTAAAGTACGGAAACGCGGTAAGTTCGATACAGGCGGGCAGCTCAACCGTTCGCGCTCGTGTCTCACCAAAAAGTAACGTCCCTCAAGTCAAATGCGTCTAACGTCAACGTCAACCGACCACTCACAACTGACATTTGACATATGACAACCGACAGCTGTCATCTGTCAACCGAAAACTGTCAAACCAGACCTGCCACGCTCTGCATCGACCTCACCCAAGCTCACTGCTTGACGTTTCCGACTTTAACGATGATAGATCCGAAAAACGATGATAGATGGCGTTATTCTAAATTGTCAACTCTAAATATTGTGCCTCGGTGTTGAATCTGCGACATATAAATACTCAGATATTGTAAACGAAAAATCTTTTCCATCTCTTTCTTCATCAGACAACTTTCAAAACATTCTAAATTCAGATAAATTCATGAACATGCTTGTTCAATCTGTCATACAGATCATTACTTTACACAAAAATAAAGAAAATGTTAGCTCTAGTAGCATCAAAAAAATAATAAATGAAACATTTAATAAAAATTCAAACAACATTTAATTATGGACATTAACATGATACAATGGAATGCACAAAGTATACTATGTAATAAACTCCTTTTACATAATTTTCTACTAGATAACAACATACATATAGCTATTTTATCTGAAACCTGGCTTAGGCCAGAACAACCATTTAAACTTAGAGGATACCAAATAGAGCGTAATGATACTGGTAATAAACATAATGGAGTAGCCATTCTCATTCACAATAATATTAAATATTCTAAACTTAATACTTTCTTTGATGACTCTTTACAAAATATTTGTGTTCAATTGCATGTTGCTGGTCATGTCATCAGCATTGTTAGTATGTATTGCCCAAGTCATACAGTTCCTAGATTTAATAAAAATAAATTGGATTCATTCATTAAAAGTATTCCTCATCCTTTAATACTAGCTGGTGATTTTAACGCACATCACATCTCCTGGGGATGTAACTCTACTGATGCACGTGGTAGAGACATTTTGGACGTCATTGATGAAAATGGTTTGGTATTACTTAATAATGGTCAGGTAACTACTGTGGGCTCCATGACCTGGCGTCCAAATGCTTTAGATCTCACTATTGTATCTCCAACATTAGCTCTTTCTTGTGAGTGGTCTGTTCATGATGATCCGCTTGGTAGCTATCATTTACCTGTAATCACAAAAATTATCTTTAATTGTAATAGTAACAACGATAATAACAGTGTTGGTAATGATTTACATTTATTCCCTAGTTATAAATTAGTCAACTGGGATAAATATTCTAATGAAGTTGACAGTGCACTTAATAATTACACAATAAATCCTCTGGATCCTCAAGCTAGCTACAATGAATTCTGTTATATACTACATTCTGCAATTGAAAAGTCCTTACCAATACATCAAAAACGTAACAGACCATTTTCAACATGCAATAGAAAGAAGTCTCGAGCTCACCTCCCATGGTGGAATCAAAAATGTAGATCAGCTGTTGAAGTGTCTAGGCAAGCATATTTACAATTTAAACGAGATCCTACTGAAGCTAATTTCCTTAATTTCAAAAGGTTACAGGCCTTAAAAAAAATTACCTTGAAGAAGGAAAGAGATGCTAGTTGGGCCCACCTGTGTGAGTCATTTAATCGAACCACTCCATTATCCATAATCTGGAATAATATGAAAAAATTTAATAAAACCTTCACTTATAGCAAATTTATGAGTAACAACAATAGTAATTGGATACATGAATTCTTAAATAAATATACACCAGACTATGTTGATATTATATGACTGAACACTTTAATGGAGACAGCAACTCTAATTCCACAACCAGTTTTCTAATAGAACCCTTTTCTTATCAAGAACTCAAATCAGCAATATCCTCAAGAAAAGATACAGCTTATGGATTGGACGGTGTACCTTATACTTTTCTTAAAAAACTTAACTCCAAATCTCTTAATATTGTACTTCACATTTTTAATCTTCTTTGGCTAAATAACGAAATTCCTTCTCAATGGAAAACAGACTGCCTTATCCCAATACTTAAGCAAGATAAAGAGGAATTTAATCCTGATTCTTACCGTCCCATTGCTCTCACTTCTTGTATTGGCAAAGTCTTTGAGCAGCTCTTAAAACAAAGACTTGAATTTTACATTGAAAAGCATCATTTATTACCATCCAATCAATATGGCTTTCGCAGAGGCTATTCAGCCCGTGAAAGTATAAGCACTTTACTTCTTGATCTTCAAAAAAGTATTCATAACAATGAGACAGCTGTTTGTGTATTTTTTGATATAGTTGGTGCTTTTAATAATGTTGATCATAACATTCTCACAGAGCAACTTAATCTTCTTGGCATACCTGGAAAAATGATTAATTGGATATTTAGCTTCTTACATGGCAGGGAAGTTTATGTTAAACATAACCGGAAGCTTATTGGGCCAAGATATTCCTATAAAGGAACCTGTCAGGGCAGTATTTTGAGTCCTTTGATATTTTTGCTTTACATTCACAGATTAAATTTTGTTTTAGATAATGTTGTAAACCTGCAATATGCTGATGATTTGACTATCTACTGTAGTGGAAACAATATAAAACATGTTGAATTAACTTTAAATAATGCATTGCAAAAACTTCAGCATTATTTTTCTTATTTAAATTTAGACATAAATGCAATTAAAAGCAAAGTCATGATATTTGGCAAGAATAAATCTTATAATATTAGAATTTGTTATGACAAAATCACAATACCAGTAGTTACAGAAGCGAAGTTTTTAGGTATCATTTTTACAAATAATTTATCCTGGAATAAATATGTCGATTATATAGTATGCAAAGCCCGTAGGGCTTCTAACATTTTAAAAGTCCTATGTAGAACTTATTGGGGTGCAGACCCTAAAGTCATGTTAATGCTCTATAAATCTTTGGTAAGGAGTCATTTTGAGTATGGTTTTCTTTGTTTTGCTTCCAATGGCAAGCTAATAGACAAATTAGAGAAAATCCAGAATAGTAATTTACGCCTTATAACCGGTGCTTTTAAAACAACTCCCATTGTTTCTATGCAGCTAGAATGCAATATTCCTCCTTTATTATACCGCTTTAGATTCCTAAAATCAAAATTTCTCCTCAAACTAGCTGCCATTAAATCACATCCTCTTCTTATTAAACTCAACCTTCTTAAAAACTTTCCCGATTGTTGCTTTATTCTTCAAGATTTTTCTGAAATAACACAATATATAGAGTCAATGAACATCTTCTCCTCAAATGAATGGCCTTGTTACCAGGGAACATATAAAAGTAAATACCCACAGATGGATATTATAATTGATAAAGAATTGTCTGAAAAACATGAAGTTTACGACAAACTATCTCATTGGGCAGATTATAGACATGTCTACACAGATGGATCTAAAATATCTGGCAGTACATCCATAGCCATAGACGATTCTACTTTGAAAATAGGTGGAGGATCCAAAATCAACAAATATTCTAGCATATTCACAGCCGAAGCTACAGCCATTCTATCAGCACTTGAACACATTAATAAACATACAAAATCTGCAATAAAATGGGTTATTCTAAGTGATAGTTTAAGTGTACTTACTGCGCTAGAAAATCACTGCCTGAATACAAAGTCTAACTATTTGATTTATGAAATTAAAAGAGCATGGAAGTTGCTTCAAGACTCTGGCATCACTGTTATTTTCTTCTGGGTTCCAAGTCTTAAAGGAGTGCAAGGAAACGAGAATGCAGATTTCTTGGCGAGGTCAATAAATTCCGTTACGAATACAACTGTCACTCATACTAGTGTTGCCCTACCGCACACAGATATTATTATCGAGCTAAGAAATAAGTATTGCGAAGATCTGAACCGACATTGGACCCATATAACAACAGTGGAACAAAAAGGACAATGGTATGCAGGTATAGAAGGTACGACAGCAAACAAGAAACCATGGTTCACGAAATCATCAACTTTTTTGAATCGAAGATTTTACACTACAATAAACCGCTTACGCCTGGGTCACTGCAGAGTTAACTCGCATCTATAACGGATGAAAATGATTAATACATCGGAATGTAATTGACAATAGTGCCTGACGCCAGGTTTGAACTGGACCTAAAGTTGAGAGGTAATTAATGTAAATTAGTATTATATTAACTGAATTAGATGTAGGTCCCGTAAGCAATAAAACAGATATTGATGACTGATTGCTGACTGTACATGGCCGACGAGAGCTCTCCTCTAGATATACTAACAAACATGCTTTGTTGTACTCGCTTGTCGCTACTCACCGGCGATGGGACCGGCGCCTTACGGTACGCTTTCAAATGAAGTGGAAAATCTTCAATACATACCATTTAGGAAATTAATAGATGTTATTTGGAGTATTCCCCGTAACGCGGTAAATATCGTTGTTCATAACATACCGCCTACCATTACCGAGAGGGTAGGCACAAAGCACGGTATGGCATGTTGTTACATACTTCTTTTGCTACTTTCATTTTTCTTTACTTATTATGCGGAACATATTTTACTATGTTTTAATGGAGAACTGAATGAGTTTCATTATAATAAATGTGTACCTTCCTACGGTATAAATTGATGTTTTGGAAGTTTCCAAATTATTTTACAAGGCATAGGTAAGTTATTTCCTTACTATAGTAGAACCTGAAGAAGTATGTATGTATGTTTTATCTATACTAATATTATAAAGCTGAAGAGTTTGTTTGTTTGTTTGTTTGATTGTTTGTTTGTTTGTTTGTTTGAACGCGGTAAACTCAGGAACTGCTGGTTGGATTTGGAAAATTATTTTTGTGTTGGATAGTCCATTTATCGAGGAAGGCTTTAGGCTATATAACATCACGCTACGGCTAATAGGAGCGGAGCATAAATGAAAAATGTTACAAAAACGGGAAAAGGTATTTCCTTTTTGAGAGCTTCCGCTGCGTGCGCTGCAAAAACGGTTTAAGTTACGCAAATATCAAGTATGAAGAAATTGTTCCTCTTTAAAAGTTCTAAAAGAGAGTCCGCGACAGCATATATCTATCTTTTAAGATTGACTCACTGTAACCCTTTTTTACTATTAAACTGATAGGTTAAAAATAATTATTTTTTGCGTAGCTTCTTTAACCCCTATGGTATTAATCTATATCTAAATAAATGTGTTTGTTAGAAGCGAAATTTAATATAGAATATTTGTGCACTTTACTCTATACAGTTTAAACAAAAATCTTAGAAGATATCGCAATGTAAAAATATCCGCGCGGCAAAATAATTCGCGCGGCGCAATGTAGGGAGATTCTTTCCGGGAAATTCAAATTCAAAATATTTACTGCATCATAATGTTTACAAGTACAGAGTGTTATCGTATATTTAACAGTAAGAGATACCTATAGTAATTCACACTTTAATATAATCTAAGCTAATCTAAACCATCTAAACTATTAAAGAGGAAAGAAAAGATTTTTTGTTTGTTACGATTTAGCTTAATTTATGTCGGATAGTCGATATATCGAGAAAGGTTATAAGCTATATTTATGTGACGCAGACGAAGTTGCGTGGGTCAGCTAGTGTATGTATATGTGTATATTTATTGTATATAATTATGTAAATGGTACACCACAGGCTACCTGCAGTATTGTTTCTCCTACTTTCATATATCCATCCAAAGGTTGTCTTTAAAAGATCGCGATAAGACCGCCCATTGTGTCACCCCTTGTAAAATGTTTTACTATTGTTTTTTTGTAATTTGGTGTACATAATAAAGAGTATTCTATCTATCTATCTGACATGAATATAACATCACGCCTGTAATCCGCGAAGGTTTAGGCACAGGTGTGCCTAAAAGTACACATATATTTTACCAGTTATGTTTAGGTCCCATGTAATAGGGTGCGATCCTATTGCCATCAACCGGGCAAAAATCTAAACTCTGTGGCTGCTGCTGAAAAACTACTGATGTAAAACCAAAATAGAATTTCCCCGACCCAGAAATCGAAGCCAAGACCTCATATCCAGTAGGCGACCACTAGTACAAACCAACGAGGTAATCACAAACTACTTTTCATTACAACCATAATCATAACTAGAACAGACATGAAACATTAAAATCAAAAGCTTTTATCTACTTCAACAGTTTCCAACATTAACAGACAGACTCTACACGCTACGTTACACTGCTCCACATGTAGAGTCCACGTAGAGCAATGTAGAGCAACATAGCGCTACGTAGAGCGTGTATAGTACTAATTAGCGATGCTAAACGATAATAGTAATACAACGAGTAAATGTAGAGCAAACATAACGATTGATGATCTCCACTTTATTGAATTGAAGTGTTAAGTATCGTGTGAATCTGTTATTAAACTATGTATAGTATAGATTCCTTGAAATTATTATCAGATTGTTTGCTGTTGGTATATCTATAGGTCTGTGTTAAGGAGAGTTTATTTATGATTTAATTAGACTAAGGGACTAGTCATCCAATCAGGAATACTAACTAATTTTAAAAGATGTGAAAGTCGCACAGTATATCTGATTGTTACATTTCACTTCTTTAATGGCTTGATAACATTCAGAAGATCTGGGCGAGATCTGGCTGTACGAACTTCGATCTAAATTGGGAAACGGGCTCCCCATGGGTAAGGCGTACGATATACCAGTATTAAAAGTAGTCCTAACATACACTTTTTATTCCAGCAGTCCAGTTTACTTCCAACAATTTCCGATGTCCACAAAAAGCGAATAACTCCGTACATGTTATGAAAACATCATCAAACACAAACTCCTTCATTCGTTAGCATGTCATGTTTGTATCGTGTTGACTCGTTGTTGACTTGTTGTTGACTCGTTGTTGACTCGATTTTGACTCGATGTTGGTTTGTCATGTTGATATAACTTGCGAAATGTTGGAGTGTGCTATATCTGTACACGATTCTGTCTGTTTCATCATCATCTGTTTACACCTTTAAAATAACAGTCGTGATGTTAAGATGTCTCAAATTAGTATATTTTCTATATAAATAAAATATCTAAGCTGTTATGTAAAGAGCTTGTCTAAGTTTGGATTAGTTCAAGCAACTGATATATTTATAGATGAAGTGTTCCACGAATTTCTATCGCCAACTTCAACGACAAAAGCTCTTCAGTTCAATAGGGAGAAAAACAACAATCAGTAAATAATAATGCTGAAAACATTTCCTTTTCTATGGTGCTTCTTTCTTTTCTTCATAACATCACGCCTGTAGTCACTGAAGAGTTAGGCAGAGATAAACTTATTAGTACATCCAAATGTCGTCAGTTATGTTTAAATTCTACACAATACTCGTAGATGGCGAACGTATTGCCATTTCGTCGTTGATAGTGCAAATCCGCGTAACTGACATTGTCGAATACCGCGAATTCACAGTCTGTGTACAGTATTACATGACCCCTAAAATAAAGAATAAGAGGGAAAGTGGTGTGAGAACAGACGTCGAATAATACTGGGCACAGACTGTGAATTCTCGGTATTCGACAATGTCAGTTACGCGGAGTTGAAGCCAAGTATTACCTGACCCCTAATATAAAGAATAAGAGGGGAAGTGGTGTGCGAAGATGGGTCAGAATTATACTGGGCACAGACTGTACATACGCGGTATTTGACAATGTTAGTTACGCGGATTTGGACTATCAACGACGATTTCACAATTCCAGATTCCGAGACTGCTAGTGACAAAATCCCTGATTTAAAAACCCAATAACACTACTAGATCTGGTTATCAAAACTGCCCAGTAATCAGACTTTGTGACTGCTAGACCAATAAGACAGTCTTTCTACCTAATCCTTAATGTCGTCTAATCATCATAATTTAAGCTGAAAGTCATTGACTGGTGAACATAGCCGACCAAAAGTGTAGTCATATCGACTGATCCCGTGCTTCACGCATCGACTGGATTTCCGCGGTATTCAGTCCACCAGATTCAGCGTTGAAAGGCCTCCATCCCAAAACGAGGCCTCAAAAGCTACACAACCTTTCGACCACATTAGCGATCCGATATCTCATGTAAGCAATAAAATTTTTGTCCATTCAGCCACAACACAAAGGGCTATCACACAAGTTATGACGTAAGCACGTCTATAAAGGGCTAAATGGCTAAATCCGCGGCGTTTTCACGTTCGATTGTATTGCAGCGAAGTTGCCAGACGTCGTTATAGGCTGAGGCCTGAAATAAATCACGATACGTCTGAACTTTCCCCTCGGAACCTTAATGTCTTTGGAGATACAACACGCTAAATATGGAACCCGTGTGTTTGGATGTTAGCTAGTACTGGGAGCAGCTGGGGAGACTTGCAATTGAATGAATTCAATTATAATTTAGTTTTTAAACAGATGTTACTGTCTGATAAGTCAAAACAAAAACCAATACTTTGGATGTACTCTGTATATCTGTTACTTTTTCAGGCCTTAACGGCGGTAAGAATTTCGATTAAAATATACCATATTTTTTTTTGGGTGGGAAAAGGACTTCGTTGAGGAATAATCTTATTTATCATTTCAGTTTTTTTTTTATTTCTTTTTTTTTGAGTATTTTACCATAGAAGCTTAGCCCCTAATATTGAAATTGGAGCTATTTGACCCCCTACAAGAATTATCCCATTCAACCCCTTCCAAATTCCTTTCATCATTACAAATATGATGAAACTTATAAATATATTCATTTATAGAAATAACATTTACATAATATTACAGGACATCATTACATGACTCTTCTCACTCTGGGCAGAGCAGACTCAGACAGTTTCAGACTTCTACTGACTAAAAACCACCCATGTTCCTTCTAAGCCCTTTGTGTCTAGGCCTCGGTATCTCTTTCGAACCACCCGCAGCATTAAAATAGACCATGACCTCTGCTAAGATCTAGAGTCACCTTTTAGCCCTGCAAAAATATTTTTGGCATAATTTCCGACCTACAGGAGAAGCGGGAAGAAGATAGTTGCCAACCGTAAGTTCGGTGATTCACGGAGAAAAAAGGGCCAGATGCTCTTCTTAGAATTAATTAGAATATAAAATTATTGCAATAACAAGATTTTTATAGTAAACATAACCTAAAATGTAAGCATACTTTCATGTTGATATAAAACGTTCCCGTTTATTTATCTAGTTAGTAATACCGCTATATTGAGACCGACGCACGCTTCCCAGAATTTAAAAGAGTAAACTTAATAGAATTTTCTTGGAAATAATACCATCTACGTAACCCACATACAGATATGCGATCTCAGAAAGAAATATATTAAACCTGAAGCATTCACCTCGTAATAATCACTAGCGAAGGAAAATTGTGGGCAAAATGAAAAAGACATCATGAAAACCATTTACTAACCTAAATAAATCAGTCTTTTTTAGAGTGGAACGTAAAATCTATCTTAAGTTTTTGCAGTTATGATAGTTCCATTAACACAAAGAAATCTTAAAAATACTTGTTTCTGTATTTTAAATCTAATTGCAATCCAACAGATTTATATATTACTAGCTGACCCCGGCAAACGTTGTTTTGCCATATAAAAAATTTCAGAAAAAAAAAAAAAAGATGAAAAATAGATGTTGGCCGATTCTCATAGATACCCGATACGCACAAAAAATTTCATCAAAATCGGTCAAGCCGTTTCGGAGGAGTTTGGCATCGAAAACTGTGACACGAGAATTTTATATATTAGAAGATTAGTTCTTGGTGAACATGTTGCAGAGAACAAAACGTAATTACTATTTCTGCCAACTCTATACAACGCAAGCAAACAGTCACAAAGAATAAAAGGTAGGAACCGCACAGTTAATGGAACGCGAGTCATGACCGCTGCCGCCACGCAGTCCCACCGCAGACGCCCCGCAGCCACCCCGCAGCCGCCACGCAGCGCGCCTCACTTCATATTTACCGACGGACCGCGCCTCAAAGGGCCAGTGATGTGCCTGC
The DNA here is from genome assembly GCA_949316265.1 of Diarsia mendica. Taxonomy (NCBI): domain Eukaryota; kingdom Metazoa; phylum Arthropoda; class Insecta; order Lepidoptera; family Noctuidae; genus Diarsia; species Diarsia mendica. The sequence continues at coordinate 4,235,079 of OX438917.1, forward strand.
GTTAATGTGCGCACACCGGTTCAATAACTATTCGTTTATAGCACTAGAATGTTTTGTGAATTACACTGCAATTAAATAGAGCCGAAATGATTTACTGAGTGTACCGTTAATTTGGGTTCCTGCAGCGCGTGTCATTTTAATTTCGAGAGTAAATGGTGGTTAATTATAACATAGTTCAGTATTGCAATTACAAAGTATTATGAAATGATGGATTTTTATCAGTTAATTTGTGTATTGCGTTCAGTAAATTAACAAACAAGTCATCGACACAAATGCACACCACTACAAGATAACTCGTAGACGTCTACGACCCGCGACGCGTAGCGCTACGACCCTCCGTAGCGCGTAGCACTCCCCCCCCCCCCACACACCCCGCACCAGCGCTACGAACTGTAGCAAAGATCGTAATTTTTAACACGGAATATTGTAAAGGCTATAAATTTACGGAAAATTAGATTTCAACGTTACAATTATGTGTACAGATATTTGTAGAACTTTGTTGCAGAACTGAAAGATTCATTTGAACCACAAATTGGTTTGTAGAGGCGGCGGGAATGCAAACAGACGCCTTTAAGGCTTATGATTGGCAAAGCGTTGTGTTATTTTGAAGGAAAAGAAAGAAAGAAAAGAAAGAAAGAAAAGAAAGAAAGAAAAAATGTTTATTTGACGTCAGTACATCAAGCACACACACAATAATAAAAAAAATGAAAAAATACAAAAATGGAAATACATAGTAGGTATCTATGTGCTGTGTGCCTCACGGCTGCGCCAAAAAGGTTCATTTCAGCATTCATGCCAGACAGGTGATGCTGTCTGACGCTGGTCTTCCAATGAACCTTGAGGGGGTAAGTAACATACAGAAAACAGTTTCAAACATATTATGTAAATATATGGTTACAATAAATATAATTATATCGAGTAGGTACTTAAATTAAGAAAATGTGTATAAATATACTAGGTACTATGTAGGTACTTAAATTAAGAAAATGTGTATAAATATGTGTATTATAATAAAGAAAAAATGTAAGCAATAAATATATAATTGTGTAAAAAAGTAATAATACTGGTAACAATAAATAAATACAGAGATAAGCCAAGACAGAATAAATATTTTTAGAAGAAAATAAAATTAGTTTAATAGTTATAGGTATTATAAGTAATGTCCTAATATCAAACAACTACCCATTTTTAAAAAGATTAGATAATTTAGATATTAGTCAGATTAATTTTCAAGGCCAGGCATGTTTTTAAAAAGCGCTTCGCTCTGAGGCATGTCGGCTGAACACTGAACACAGAGATATTTCAGCTGCTCAGTTATATTAAGGCTATGATAGTCTTGGCGAAATTAATATTGTATTGCATGAAACTATGAATTTAAGATGAAATGAGACGGCTTAGTTTAAGAGCTTTCATTGTAGTATCATTTTAAATATTAACAGTACTTTACAACTTCATTATGTATGACAAACATACGTAACATAATATATATAAAGTATGTTCGGTCCTATATATACATAAACGTCTTCGTATAAAAGAACAATGTGTAAAGTCGGAGAAAAGAATTGAACTTGAATATTGTGCGTAACTTTTAGAGTAGAAAGTGTATCCCGAGGGAGACGCGAGAAACACAAGCACTCACTAAATATACAGGGAATACGTGGATATCATATATTGCAGATAAAATAACAAATGTTCTTAGTAACGTACAAACTTATGAGGTAATAGTATTATTAGTATTAGGATGTTGTGGGTTCAGTGGTCACAAATAAACTGTGGAGTTCGAGGCATATGATTCCCGGGTATGAAATATGGGGTGCTTTTTCCCCGACTGCGGCGAAGCCCAAAGGGAGGGTTATTGTTGTACTATAATTTAAGTAAGAGGTACTTTGTAAGTTTGGGTACCTATAAAGGGTAATCTTGGGGAATTCTGATTCTATAAAAATCTCTATTGTCACCGAATGTCACAGGCTATGTTTAAAATATTCCTGTATGATTATTTTGAAGCGAACTCAGAAGTTTTTTAGCAGTTTGGATTGTACATGTATGCCCCTGTTGATTTGCATTAGACTTATAAGGCTTAAGGAAGGCATAATAATTGTGCCCGTCGGGGCCGCGGATTTTTGTACGAGATTACGTGGCCTCGGCGCAAGGGCAAAGAAGGAACATGGGTTCGGTTTTTAGTCAGTAGAAGTCTGACACTCCCCTTCGCTCTGCCCAAGAGCGGGGGGGGTCATTCGATGATTTTCCACCCACCAAAAAAAAAAAAAAGGCATAATAATTGTTATTCTTGAGATAAATCCTCTTGGGAACGTCTACCTCCTGTCTGGCGCCTTAGAGTGTAACCAGAGACGATGGTGGCCGGTCTCACGGTCTCAATCCGGCTCGATATCTCCTAGAGAACTCTTGGCACAGTCGAGGACTCCGTTTGAGATTGAACTAGTCGAGCGATACCATTCGATAAATAGCTTTGTCTTTATAAACAATTCTTTTGAGTAATTGCATCTCAACAAATTTCTTTAAAAAATAATGTGGTATTTTGCTTATGTTTCCTTTGCATTTTGAACCATTAACAACGAACCCATAAAAACACTTTTATTGCATTTTATAATTATTGAAACGAAATAGTTTTATCGCGACAAATAAAATGAAATGGAAAACCCATTCCCTGGAGCACATTAGCGGCACGGCCACACTATCGCATCACGGCACGCCTAACGACCTCGTGTGCCGCATAAACTGAATGTTGCCATACTCGCCACTAGCCACTCGCCACCCAGTGTTGCCATACTTGCCACTAGCCACCCTGTGTTGCCGACATTATAAACGACGCACCGGTTCGCGCCATCAAGAATGCACGTCTTACCACAACGCAATCAATTATTGACTTTAACACCTCACATTTAAAATTCAATTTCTATTGCATCTCCCTTAAGAGCGTAGACGGGCTGCATTTTTCCATACAAATGTATTCCCCTATTCTCTTCCTGGATAATGCCTCTAGAGTAATCGTTTTTATTTATAAAAATCCAGGTCTATTGAAGGCATGCCCCTGTCATTTTTTTTTTTCAAAAAATTTATTACAAAAATAAATATGACTTACCAAAAACCTAAAAAAATACCCCGTTTTTACCTACGTAATCAGATGACTACCAAAGAAAATTGAAAAGTTTTTAAAATAAAAACAAGTAATAGGGGCATAGATCTATTCTTCCTTTAAATTTTGATACCAAATATAGTTTAATTGGCTTAGGTTTCGAGGAGAAAACAGGAGAATACGAAACGTCGATCGGTCAAGGTTTTTTATAGGTAAAATCGTTCTGAGCTGCAGTTGTCTCTATCGCACTCACATATTGATACCGCCCGGTTGCTAGAGCGCAGCGCGACGGCAATAGTTATATATACGTATATTATACGCAGCCCGTCTACGCTCTTAAGGTGCTATCTTTAGAATCTTTAAGTCGAAAAGCAACCGTAAGATCGAAGTTGTAAGGTCTATTATCGAGAGGGTTTGTAGAGATATAATCAACAGCTGAGAGGAAGGGAGTGAATCAATTTATCCGGCAGAGGGAATTATGAATGCTTGGGGGATTGCGTTAGTAAGATTCATTTTGTAAGAGTTGCTTCAGGAGTGGCTCCCCCCCCCCCCGCAGAACTAATGCTCTTATGTTTACTTATGAGCACTAAGCCTTGACGTGTGGACTAGAAATTCAGTTGGTTTAGCGTTACCATTTAGAGCTTTCACAAAAAATATTGCTCCACAATACATTATATAAAATATGAGTTATTTATATGCTCCAGATTTATATGTAAAAAAGTACCTATGGCTTTATTCTACCATAAACACGTAGCCTCTTTAATATTCACATAAAAGTGCGTACCTTTTAGTGACCCTCTATGACCGTAACTCTTAGATATTTGAGTTAAGTCCATACTATCATTCTGAAGGTGCGATGTTCCCAAATCCCAAAAATATCTCAAACCATTCTTGGTACGTATTTGATGATCTCAATAGTGACACATCGTATAAAGGGAGGCGTGGCTTCCGTAGGCTCAGTGTAACATGTAACACGGGGATGTCGTAACGAGGTTAGTGTTGCGGCTGTTTTACACGATCACTCATTAATTTTGCGTTTACTATTCATAATTATTTGGAAAATAAATGGTACGTTAGACAAAAGTTAACTTACACTTGAACCGAAGAGGTTTTCATTCAATAACGCTGTTCACAAAAAACCTTGGACTATTTTTATCATTCCAGCCTGCCTAGTATCATACAGTGAGCATTGAATCAGCGGCCACAACCCCCCCTCCCCTGGACCGTACTCCAAACTCAGACTTTCTCCAGATGTACGCAAACAACAGCCATTGAAAGGAAAATCTTCAAAAATACCCGCTAATTGGTTCAATTATGGGCGAGAGTCCCTTTCGAGTCGCTCACGGCTCTAGGGTTTGCCTAAACTTGATTATACTCGAGCACACTCGTCCTCACATAAAGCGTGTCCCTCCGGCGAGGGTCGAGGGAGGGTGAGTAACCAGATTCAAATTCAAATTCAAATTCATTTATTTGTCCGAACATGGTACAATACATGGTCTTAAATTATATAATAAACGGTCTCATCACATTCTGCCACAAAGGGCGTGCAAATATCGGGTACACATAATAAATTATTACCTACAACATAAAGATAGAAAAATTAGGTTATTATTGATACAAATCACATACAAAAGAATTAATGTTACAATATGTGGCAAGTCATGGGCTAGTCTGAGCTATTAAAATTATGTCATTAAATAAATTCAAATAAAAAACAAATGTCAATGTCAAGATTAATGTCAAGTTAAGTAGGTATATGTTATCAAGGAGAGATTACAATCAAATTAGGATGTCAAAGTATCATTCAAAAAGTCATTTAAATTATAATAACACTTTTTACAAAGAAACTCTTTAAGCTCTTTTTTAAACCCATTTAAATTTAACAGCTTAATTTGCTTTGGGATTTTGTTAAAAACTTGCGGGGCTATACAAAATATGCGGATTACGGGTCAGCTTTACTTTACGCGATCATTGGGCGGTTCTTTTTGAGTTGGCAAGTTTTTAGGTGAGGGAAAAAGGTCTGTTTTCTTAATATCAATTTAGGTTATGGAGTTTTTTTTGTAGTTAACCTATTGTCACGTGAGTAAAGTGAAGTTTTTTGTTTTTTGGCGATCAAGGAAACGATGGTTGGATTGTGTGAGGAATCATATGATAAAAACGAGTAAATAATAGCGTAACGATTGACAAAGGAGAACGCCGACCCCAAGTAACATGGGAAAATGATAACGATAAGTATAGTTTTTAATAGATAAGTAATATAGTTTAAAGGAACATGAATAACTTTTATAGAGGATTCTTACAGCTTATTTAAAAGGCAATCGGACTCACAAAAGCGTCTACTGCTGAAAGTAGCAGTAATTTAATTCCACATCACAATATGAGCTCCTCTCGTAATGAATTGAATAAATGTGAAGTGTTCGCGTTAATGAGGCGCCTCCCGAACACAAGGGTCGCTAGTTACGCTCGAGCAGCTGAGCAGGGCGACACGCAGACACTTTTCATTCCTCTTTATATTTAGGTTAAGACGAGGACGTCTGTACTTCTGTCACTTAATACATAGGAATGAGAGAATACGAAGGTTCGCTTGATATAAATTAAAGATGTAGTAGATAGCAATGCATGAACTACTCATGTAATTCATATTATGTAATTCTGCCGCTGCAATAAGCGTGGCTACCTACTAAGCCCAAACCGTATGAAGTAGAATCGATACGAAAAGAAGAAGAAGAATTCATATTGGCTCTTTTTCAGGTATAATCAACTTAGTTGTCCAGAGACGACTAGCTATTCATCAAATATCCATGTTGGGCGATGAGCGTCAGAATTTCCTTTTCTAAGAAAAGATTTGCTCCTGAAACTGCGGACGATACATCTCATTTTGTTACCAGTCTGGAAAACCACCTTCTCTTAAACACGAGGATAAGTGGTTCTTTTTTTTTTACCCGACTACGGCGAAGCCCAAAAGGAGGGTTATTTAGTTCGGGAAATCATTAAATGACTCCTCCCACACGGGCAGCGGTAGGGAGTGTCAGGCTTGTGCTGACTAAAAACCACCCATGTCCCTTCTTAGCCCTTTGTGACGAGGCCGCGGTATCTCTTTCGTACAACCCGCAGCCCAACTGAACCTATCTCAGTTGAGAAAATATAAGTAAGACTTGAAACAAATGAATGCATTAGATAAGCAAGTTGTAACAAGTTGCGCGCAGTTGTTTCGTTGTCGGTAACTTGTTGTGCAGTCGGTTCAGTTGGGAGCAGTTCGGTCTTGTGCGGTAATTACCGTCTGACTCGAGCGTTTAGTTCGCGGAGAGATTGTGCCCAAGTTTCAGCTAATTATGTTACGACTTGTTCGTGTTTTACACAAGCTTATATAATAAAATATGTTTTTGTCTTAGTGAATTCGTTGGAAGGTGAGACAGGTTTGCTATTGTAGTAGTATTGTTTTAAGCAGTCTATGGAAGAACTATAGTTTCGTAGGCTTTGAAAGAAAAAGCTTTGGAAAACTAACAATCGTACGGTAAAAAATGTTAGGTTAGGCCCGACAAGAGCCCGTCGGGGCTGCGGGTTGTGCGAAAAAGATACCGCGACCTCGACACAAAGGGCTAAGAAGGAACAAGGGTGTTTTTTAGTCAGCAGAAGTCTGTCGCTCCCTACCACTCTGCCCAGACCGGGAAGAGGAATTTGATGAGAGGTCAGGTAGTTCCAATGATCCGCGGTGGAAGTGTGGGTGGTTTTAGTCAGTCAGAGCCTAACAGACCCCTCCGCTCGCACTAGTTCGGAGGACATACATACATGAGGATTTACCAATCCGGAAAAAAGGCTCGATAAGAGGTGACTAACTTACGTGTTATTAACTCGCGTGTGATTGGTTACACCGTGTACATAACACCATTCTAATATACTAGTCTGTTTACATATCGATTCCTTATTGGTCATTCATTCACTTTAGAGTACAATCGTGGACAACAGCCCTTAATCTACTAAAAGGTCATTAATAAGGTTCCGTCGTTAACATTTTTCAACGCGTTAATAAACATCGCAGCTCATAAAACTTAGTGAATGAATGTAAACATCGCATCGACGCAATAAAACAAAACACGTCGGATCGTCGTCATAGATCACGACACGTCGAAACAACGCAGCGTTAACGACTACTAGCTGTTTGTTACAGATTACTGTTTTATGTAAAACTGCGTTCGTTTGTGACGAGCTCAAGTTATTTAACGTTTAATCTCTTACTGCTTTGAGTCACGGATAAACTCGCGTGTTTTAAATTTTTATAATAAAATATTTTACAATTTATTTTTAAGTTTATATGGCAGTAACTCTTGACACGCACTTCACAGAGTTAATAGACATTGCCACACATTGGACATTGTTTTGAATGCCGGTTTTTATAAGACCTCTGGCATTTTTTTTTTTAAATATTGGCAAAATATTATTATAATGTTTAGAAAATATCAAGTAGAAATCACTATTATCAAGATAAACAAAAACTTGTCAGTATTAATAATATGCTCATACATAATGATAGTGACAGCTCTTGAACGCGGTTTAATTATGTTGATCGTGTTTAGTTTCAATGGAGAAATCGGCAATTTATGATTCCATCATGGAGCTATTTGCTCCATGGATTCCATAGTTGTCTCGTGTAGTGTTAAGACATATCGAATAGAGTATACAGAAATAAATGGAAGTGCTTCTCATTCAATGTTTTTTATTAATAGTGTGCGTGTTCATCACACGCGTACAATATCAACGGAAAACAATAAACATTAGGTTATTATTGAACGGCTGATATAAAAGTAACGGCTCGCCCCTTCTCGGAGCTTTCCAATCAGCTCGGACACTGTCCGGCCACTAGGCAAGGCCGTTGTCCGGCGGACGCGGACACCCCTACCGCTACCTAGTGGTACTACTAACGTTTTCAATTCTTTTAATCCTCTGGGGAGCTCCAGGTAATGGAATTTGGAGAGGAATACACTGTCGGAGTATCGGTTGGTATTTTGTCGTAAGTAAAGATGATGATTGACTTGATGAAATGATAAAAATGTTTGCACTGTATTTTCAGTTACAACGGCAAACGTATTTATGTAGTTTGAAAAAAACGTTACCGTTTAGTTAAAAATCCCAAATGGGTTTGCAAATACCTACATAATGAATTTGAATAAAATTATTGCTTCTTATATATTTGGGAGAACGGCCAATCCATTTCGCTTATAAGCGCTTCAAAAAATTCAATACAAAAACACAAAATTACACTGAAAATCGCGTTAAACAATTCGTTTTGTAAACAATAAACACTTCCACTTAATTTGTGATGATTTCTGTTCACATCTCTCACACTATTCAACAGTATCCCTAACACCTGCAAATATTACAACTAGACCTACCTTTGCCGTGCAGCTGCTGGCGGTTCTCCGTACCCTTGAGGCTCTCAGCCGTGTGCAGCAGCTCATCCAGCTGTGGCTTCTTCTGCTCCAACTCGCGGAGGACACCCTGCAACAGAGGAGAGGAGATTAACTGGTTTGTACATGAAATGGTGCAAGAAAACATTTGGAGATAAATGCGACCATATTTTGCCGTCTAATATAAAATAACGCTTTCAAGAACAAATGAATTGCGGAATTCTTAGTAAACTATGATCTCGTTTAAACCGAGCAATTTATGGAATTTCCAAGAGCGACTTGAAGAATTTGTTTTTGACACGATTGTGCGATTACTTTCGCAATGTTGGGCTATCTAAGGAAGTGAATTATAAATATCTAGAACGTTATATACTGTTTATATTTAATATTCAATCGCGTCTATAAGCACCTTCTTACGTTCAAAGATACATCTGTGTAAAATTCTGAGATACTTTCCGAGTTCACCAGTACCGAGCAGTATTGACAACACTGCAAAAAAAAAATGTGTTTACAGTCACTCAGCTTGTACTTAAATTAAGTCCTGGTGTGGCGAGTATCGCCCCTCAATTTCAAGTTGGTTGGTGAAGTACGTAGCACGTAGTGTATGTGTGCCTGGCTATAGGCATGTATTGATATAGCGTATGGGACCGCCATTTTTTGGAAGAATTCAGTGGCCATGTTGAAACAGATGACATAGTGCACTCGCGCCGTACGCACACGTCTCACCGCGTGTCTTAAATCTGAAGACATCATCCACCCGCAAGACCATAAAATCCTGAGTATTATCCCGTAAGCATTGGGGATCTACCGAGATTTAATAATATCCCATTTTACCGCGTCTGTGTACCTAATTTGTGATCAAGCAAACGAAGGTGATCGGCACGCAAACCCAGGCAGAGAGACAGGTGGTACCACCTGAGAAGACCTTCGAGACTGAACCAGGAAGAAGCAGGTATTAGCACACCGGCTAACACCGCCGGCGGCTATTTACACGCCTGTCCCTCCATTAGATGGTCCTTTCGAGCCTAGATAGGCACCAGTAAAATTAAGTACAAATAAGTACAAGTCATTACGTTAGGTACCTACATAACTTCATTAGTGCCTTAAAATGGCTACCCGCAAGCAAGAAGCTAAATTAGCTCAGCTCACCGCTAAAAAGCAAATAATTTTCGAGCGAGTTAATCGCTTGTATAATGCTTCTAGAAGCATCTCGAACTTTGATTCGCGCTCAAATGAGTCTTTCCTAGCGCAGTCAGAAACAATTAGTGAACAATATAGCAAATTTGAAGAAATAATTGAACAGATCAATGACTTGCAGTTTGAGATTGACGAAACCGCTCCAGATTATTCGAGTCTAAATTCTATTGAAGACTTATATTCTCATATTAAATATAAACGTAATCTCATACTTTCGAACAGCAAAACATCAGAGCCGAAAGGAGGTACTCGCATAAAATTACCACCGATAGAATTACCATCGTTTGACGGTAAGACAGAAAATTGGCCCATATTTTATGAAATGTTCCGCAGCAATGTTCATTTAAATACTGATCTTAATGACTCACAGCGTGTGCAGTACTTGGTCAGTAAATTGACTAATGATGCCTCAAAATTAACCGCAGGTATTGTTCCCACAGGTGAAACATACAGCGTTATGTGGAACAGTCTCGTTAAAAGATATCAAGATAAGCGTGGTCTAGGGATTCATTATCTCAATAATATACTGGACATTAAAGGATGCGCCGGCAATGCTGCTAGTCTTAATACATTTGTGGAACGATATTCGGCGTCGGTGGCTGCCTTGAAGCAGTTAGACATTCCAGACTTGCTAGATTTCGTGTTATTACACTGTGGCTTAAGAAAGGTTGACGCGCAAACTGTTCAACAGTTTGAAAGCCGTGTGAGTGGGGAAAAATTACCTTCATATACGGAGTTTATAGTATTTATGCAAGACTATGTTAAGGTACTCCAGCGCTCACACGCTAATAGTTCACAGGCGGAACCGCGCGCCAAGTCTAGTTCAGCGCATAGTCGCTCAAAGTCATTTGTCTCGCGTAGCGAACCGGTTTCAAATGGCAAATGTGTGCTGTGCGATAGTGACGGCGTCGAACATCGGCTGTTTGATTGTCCGCGATTTAAAGATATTAGTACACCGCAAGCTCGTTTCGAATATATTAAAAATAAACGTGGCTGTATAAATTGTTTAAGTTTATCTCATTCATTAGTTAAATGCAAATCACGAAGCGTTTGTAAAATATGTAAAAAGACACACCATTCTCTGTTGCATTTCTCCGAAGTAAAAGGTGACTCATCGCTTGAGCAGCAGGTGCCTGCTACCAATAGTTCAGTATCACTCACAACTGCGGCCAAGACTTGTTTACCGAATGAGTCAACTATTTTGTTAGCGACCGCGCAATTATATGCATATTATAGGGTCAGCAGAGATAAGGTTGTTATCAGATGCTTGTTGGATAACGGATCGCAAAATAATTTAATTACTGCGGACTGTTGTAAACGTTTGAACTTACCCATAATTAAATTACGCAATTCATCTTTACAGGGTGTTGGTATGACATCAAAACCTATACACGGCTTTGTTCATCTCAACATAGAATCTCGGATTAATTCTCACACTAAATATTATATACAAGCGTTAGTCGTCGATTGCATTACAGATAAACTTCCCGCTAGATTTATTAGATTAAATGACAACAATAACATGTCATATTTAAATAACTTACCACTAGCCGACCCGACCTGGAATGTACCAGGCGGAATCGACATTGTGCTTGGAGCACAGCTGTTTCCTTTTATTTACCTAGGAGATAGGGTTGACTCAGGCACCCGCGCACCCCCAGCTATATTGACTAGTTTCGGTTATGTACTGATGGGTGATATTGATTGTTTCAATAGTGATTTATCATTATCAAACATTACATCTTCGTTTACCGCTCTTTCCGACATTGAATTTGAGTCAAATTTGCAGAAGTTTTTTGAGTTAGAGGAAATTCCAGCTCAACGTTTTATTAGTCCGGACGAATTAGAGTGTGAAAATAATTTTAATTCTTCAGTCTTATTTAAAGAAGGCAGATACTTTGTCGATTTGCCTTTCGCGCGCGCCCCGTCTGAGTTAGGCAGCTCACGCGGTGTCGCTCACCGGCGGCTACTTGCGCTCGAGCGTAAATTCACGTCAGTGCCGACCCTACGCGAGAATTATAATAAAACTATCGCGGATTACATAACTCAGGGGTATTTATCGGAGGTACCCGACTCGGAATTGACAGAAGAGGGTTACTACATACCGCATCACGCCGTCATTAGACCGGACAAAGACAGCATTCGAGTGGTTTTGGACGCTAGTGCCAAAACGCACTCAGGGTTGTCACTCAATGACATTCTGCATGTCGGACCTAATTTACAAGCTGACTTGTTTTTGTTATTAATTGATTTTCGTACGCTCCCTGTCGCGATGACAGCTGATATAAAACAAATGTTTTTACGTATCGGTGTAAATGAACACCACCGCAAATATTTACGAATCTTGTATCGATTCAACAAAAATGAGCCTATTCGCACCTTTCATTTTAACCGCGTTCCCTTTGGACTAAAGCCTAGTCCTTATTTAGCGATGCGCACACTGCGTAACTTGGCGTGTGAGCATAGCGACCGCTTTCCTGAGGCTTCTAAATTGGTGGAAACTCAGTTTTATATGGATGACTATGTCCATTCTGTTTGTGATGAACAGACTGCTATGCGTATATCCCGCGATTTAATTGACTTAATGAAGGAAGGTTCCTTTGACTTAGTCAAATGGGCTACTAACTCACCCGCTTTATTGGAGATTCTCCCAGAGTCTCACCGCTTACCAGTTAATTTTTCTGGCATGGATAATGAAGTCCATAATTTCAAAATTCTTGGACTAACCTGGGAACCCGCTGATGATTATTTTTCTTTGACAACAGTTGCCGTGGATAATAAATGCACGAAGCGCGCGATTCTATCGCTCGTTGCCCGCTTGTTCGACGTACTTGGTCTTGTAGCACCCGTTGTACTGTACGCGAAAATATTAATTAAGGAACTTTGGTTAGCTAAAATAGGTTGGGATGAAGTTCCTCCGGAATCCATCACTAATCGGCTTTCGGCTTTTACACGCGATTTCCCTTCGCTCTCTTCTCTAAAGGTTCCTCGCCACATTGGCGTCTTTAGAGAAGCTGTAGTGAATATCGTAGCCTTTTGCGACGCCAGCTTTAGTGGGTATGGCTGTTGTATTTATTTACACATTACCAATCCTACAGGCAATATCACCGTCCGGCTTTTATGTGCTAAGTCCAAAGTTTCCCCCGCTAAAATAACAACGCTAGCTCGATTAGAACTTGTCGCCGCTTTACTTCTGTCTAAACTTGTTCGCGTGGTCAAAGACAAACTTTCCGCTCGTGTACCTATTGCAGGTGTCTACGCTTTCTCGGACTCCACCATAGCTCTCTCGTGGATCCACTCATCTCCCCATAGATGGTCTATCTTTGTCAGCAATCGCATTGCTCAAATACAGGAAAACATACCTGCCGCTTGTTTCAGTCACATGTCAGGGAAAGAAAATCCTAGCGATTGCCTGTCTCGCGGCATGTTACCATCTGATTTAATAGAACACTCGTTGTGGTGGAACGGCCCTACATGGCTCCATCAGCCCATGAGCGAGTGGCCTATAAAATTCTCTCCGACTCAATGTGAAACATTGCCGGAGTTTAAATCAAAGATTTTTCTTGTAGAAACATCCAATACTGAACCGCGTATTTTAGACACTATAGCTGACCGTGTTTGCTCATGGAATAAATTGTTGCGTGTATTTATGTACATTCTTAAATTTACGCGCAGACTACACAGTTCTAGCTCTGTCCAAAACATTAAAACCGCCGAAAACTTCATTATTCGAATAGTTCAAAGTGTACATTTTTCTAATGATTTAAATTTAATTAAAGCAGGCGAACTTCCTTCTAAGAAGTTGCGCTGTTTGTCTGTCTTTGTTGATAGCTTCGGAATCCTACGTATTGGGGGCAGATTGTCTAAATCTGACTTACCGTATGAAGCCAAGCATCCCGCGCTTTTACCTAAACGCGACCGCGTAGTCGATCTAATTATTGATCACTATCACAATACATACTGCCATACGGGCCCCGGGTTATTGATATCCATTATAAGGCAGCGGTTTTGGATATTGGATGGCCGAACAGTCATACGTTCCCGCTGTCGGAAATGTAATACTTGTTTCCGTCTAAATCCTAAGCATCCAGTACCCAAAATGGCTGAGCTTCCTGGATACCGCGTCCGTGATGCTAAGGCCTTTGTACACACTGGTGTAGATTTTGCCGGGCCGCTTGCTTACGTACCTATTCGACGTAGGGGTCAACGCTCGCAGAAAATTTATTTATGCTTGTTCGTATGCATGGTGACTAAAGCCATACATATCGAGCTTGTATCGGACCTCACATCTGAGGCTTTCCTATCCGCATTTAAGAGATTCATTTCCCGCCGCGGTCCAGTGTCTGTCATGTACTCAGACAATGGTACCAATTTCGTTGGCGCTAAGGCACAACTAGATGATATTTACTCTTTCTTATTAAATTCGACTGTTCAAACGGATATTAAAAATGAGCTTCTTAAATCACGCATCGAGTGGAAAAGAATACCGCCGCGAGCTCCACACTTCGGAGGTATTTGGGAATCGAACATTAAGAGTGTTAAAACTCACATGGTTAGAGTCATAGGTAAACAGCTTCTCACTTACGAGGAGCTCTCGACCGTATTGGTGCAAATTGAGGGCCTTTTGAATTCTCGACCTCTTAGTGTTCTTTCATCAGACCCACATCTGGAGGTACTCACGCCCGCGCATTTTTTAATGTCCAGTCCGCTCACGTATTTGCCTTCTTCGGAATTGACAGAAGAAAACATAAACCTAACAAACCGCAAAAGGCTTTTGGATCAGCTTGTGTTATCCTACTGGAACAAATGGCGAGTTGAGTACTTGCACACGTTGCAAGTTCGCCAGAAGTGGTGCACTCCCGATCGCCCTATAGAGATCGGTACTGTCGTTCTCTTGGGTCAAGATAACGTACCTCCATTGACCTGGCCATTAGGTATCATAGAGGAAGTTTTTCCGGGATCGGATGGTGTAATTCGAGTCGCTTCAGTAAAAACCGCGTCAGGTACATATAAACGTCCTGTCACTAAGTTGTATCCTTTGCCAACCCAATAAAGTAAAATTACTAGTTAGTAGTTACTAGTTTAATTTAGTTTAGAGTTTATAGTGAGTAAGATACGTTTTAATGGCACGCCATTATATAATTATAATTTAGATTAATTCGACTCTTCTTAGTCAAATCAAACCGCAATTTCATTCTCTGGAGTCAGATAATAATTGATCCCGAACATTATATCATTGTGATGGTGTTTCAGACTGCCACTTGGATTTCCCTTAATGCTCTCCCACAACCAAATACTTACATGTCACCCCCGCTTCTTAAACCGCACCCGCGCCGCATAGATTACTTAGCTGTTTTGAAAGCTCTGGACCTTTCAAGGCGGGGAGTATGGTGTGGCGAGTATCGCCCCTCAATTTCAAGTTGGTTGGTGAAGTACGTAGCACGTAGTGTATGTGTGCCTGGCTATAGGCATGTATTGATATAGCGTATGGGACCGCCATTTTTTGGAAGAATTCAGTGGCCATGTTGAAACAGATGACATAGTGCACTCGCGCCGTACGCACACGTCTCACCGCGTGTCTTAAATCTGAAGACATCATCCACCCGCAAGACCATAAAATCCTGAGTATTATCCCGTAAGCATTGGGGATCTACCGAGATTTAATAATATCCCATTTTACCGCGTCTGTGTACCTAATTTGTGATCAAGCAAACGAAGGTGATCGGCACGCAAACCCAGGCAGAGAGACAGGTGGTACCACCTGAGAAGACCTTCGAGACTGAACCAGGAAGAAGCAGGTACCGCTTTTCTTTATATGCTAGAGTTAGGCCGCCATACGCCGTCTACTGCCGCCACCCCCAACTTGAAAATTATACAGACAAATATAGGCATTTTGAATCAGCACGCAATCCAGGTGTTAGATTGTAACAAGTCCTCAAACCGCAGAGATACACGGCTATTTACACGCCTGTCCCTCCAAGTCCAATGCCAAAGTATGTCTTATTCCACTTATACTTTCTTGGTTTCCTCCGAGGAGAGACCTGAACTCCTCAACAATATGCATAACAAGCAAACTTGTGCCTTTACCTGTCTGTCTGTCTGTGTGTGTGTATGTGTGTCGGGGAGTAGGGCTTACTGCTTTATAACGACTTAAACTTTTATAAACTTTGGTAAAAAGGTAAGTTATACACGCCTATTTATACTGTTTATTATATATTTGATATACTTTTTCGCCTTCTTGGTCCAACGGCTGTCTCGTTGATCCAGTGTCCGTAAGTAATAATGCCAAGCTTAGCTAATGGCTTTAATTCACAGATCAGATAAACTTTTATTAAGTTTTATTCTATAGGAATTTCTTAGCAGCCCAAAGTCTGGGTTTCCGCACGGTGAGGTCGATAGGCCCTTTTACACAACTCTTAAAATATGCCAGATATGGTTGTATTATTAAAGTAAATACGACGTGACGATATGTTAATTGGGTTCAGTATTAGTATTCGGTAGTATCATAACAATTTGTAAATACACATGAATGAGCAGTGTTACTACACAAACACGGTGTGTAGTGTGTGTTGGCCGCGTGATTCTGACCGCAGCCGTTATTAACACGCCACACCGACGCGACGCACTATACTTGTATGTGGGCTTGTGATTACATCATGAACTACAAGCCTGTTTATTTTCTCTATGTATTCTCTAGAATTTATACTTGACTACTGTCAGAAATTGTCAGTTTTAACTAGCGATGAAACAAGTAAAAATACGTGAATACCAGCAAAGGTCCGAAAGAATTGGAATAATAGAAGTCAGTTTCATTTAAGATTGTGTTATACGAATGTCATACCATACCATCGCATTACCGTAATACAACAATTTTACCGAGACCTTTTATATGTTTAGTAGATTTGTTTTTTGTTTTATGCACTTCTGGCATTTTGTTTCCTTTCTTTCTTTCTTTAGCGTGTCAAATGACTGTGACGTCGTACTATACGAAGATGTGTAAAGGCGTCCCCAGCACTACCCGAGTCAGTGCATTAGTAAGCAAACGCGCAAAGCTTCGGCAATTCTTTGGCAATACTCTGCCTCCCTGCCAGGGTCGTCATGAAAGAACCACTCACTGAAATTAAGTATGTCGGTCGGTTGTGCGAGTGCTTGTCGAATTACATTACTGACTGCATTTCTCAGGCGTTCGATAATCTGTAGTGGGTTACAAATCTACTTCTTTCATACATTTAAGTTTGGTAATAACTGGCTATATTTTTACTGGAATTTACGTGGCTTCAAGTAAATAACTCCACATAATACTTACAATTGCAACTCTATAGCTCAAAATAAGAACACGTACAAAACTAGAATGGCAGACTCTATAAAAAGGTTTCGAGCTATTTGTTCGCAAAAATGCATGAAGCCTTAAAATTCATAGTGGTTGGAATAGTTCACGTGCACCGTGTAGCGACTTCCGGTAAAATGCAACATGGCGGCGGATCAGTTTTGAAAATATTGGCGGAAATACGCCGCCATCGGACGGGCACAAAGAACACCGGCTGTGGCCGGTATTTTTATTTCGGTAAGGTTGATATAGCACGGATGGCTAACCGAAAATATAGGTTTATGCAACATCTATATAAATTCTATAAAACAACTTTCATCCTTGCCTATCGGCTAAGCAAGTAAAAATAGAATGTTATTTTCTGTAACATACAAAGACAAGTGAAACACCTTTCTTTAAAATATTCGTGTCTCTAGCTCTACATTTCCTTTCTGAGAAGATACTTGTTAATATTTGACGTTAGAAGTGCATGATATTCACAGGTATAATAACACAATCTTATCAATATGTATTACTCGTGTAGTGAACACACCTCGTATCCCGGAGGACCCCTACAGTCTCGGGGGGAATATAGCGAGATCATACATTCATTGCAACTTTTAAAACGAGTCTAAATGTAATATTTTCAGCAAAAAACCACCAATCTCGCAGCAAAGAAATATTGCCAGACCTAGCTTCAGTCAGCACAGGGTTTTTGAACTTTCACAAAGGGGATAGGAAGAGGCACCTCACAACAAAACTTATTCTAATATTTATTTGCCCGTTAAATACCTCCTACCGCCCCCTATTGTGTGTCACATAATCAAGCTTAATTTCTTTCCAATCGATCCATCCCAAATTATAAAGTAATTACCTTACAACCTTAGTTCAACGCAAGTAACTTAGACATGCTACGAGTATATCCATTTGCATGATCGGAAGTTATTTGTTTGTAAGCCAAAGAGCGATGCTTTGTGTTCCCATCGATCATTTAAACTGGCCACTGTGTCATTACTTGATTATGATAAAGGGGTTTGAACTTTTTTGTATGGGAGCTGGCATATCGACCCACCGCCATTTTGATTTTTTTTCGAAATCGCGGCCCACGATGAAAGTGGTATGTATGGATAGAGGACATATAGACGAACAAAAAAATGTCAAGCAACACGGTACTCAAAGTGTCACGTTACCGAGATATTTGAAGGTAAAGATGGACAAATCAGTACAATGACCACATAAAAATTAGACCTTTTACGTGTCTATAGGCGTTGATTGTTATTATTACTGGTTATTGAAAGAGAGTAGGTAAATTACATACTACTAGGAGCACGAGAAAACTATTTTTTGACATTACATAGCGTTTCAATGAGATGCGAAGCGATTTCAATGTGCGTATAACAATAATCAACCTGCGAACTATTAATTGGATATAATTTAACGCCCAAACACGTAAAAAGGCTATTTAAAAAAATATTTAATTAATAATATCGTATAGGGATAGCCTCAGAAGTATTGCAGAAAATAAAATCCAGTAATATCTCCACAGCACTTTAATCACACGATTCACCTCTTCCTTGTACAACGGCTACGCGATGACTGACTATCGCAACGGCTGTCAGTTATGACATTAACTTTCGATTATAAATACACTATCTTAAATTAATATAATGGCTATTTACAAACGATTATTCATCTACAATTAGTTGATAATTAATAATACATTTAATTATTATCATTTAGATTAACAATGTAATATATTTCATTAAAAATCAAAACTGTTTAAACTTTATCATCTGCCTACCTGTTGCTTCATAGTCCAGTCAATACAACATCTATTATTAGATTTAGAGGTATCATAATTCCAGGATATATAGAATAATATTAATCAGTCGTACATTAAACTAATTAGGCTGGTGTAAGCCCCGTACGCCCCTTCGGTTATGCCCCTTGGAGGAAAATGTTCCATACGCCCCGTTTCGAAGGTTCCGTTTGACCCTTGTGACGGGGCGTATAATATTTTATTAATTTTTAATTATTTTGGTGTGTCCGTTCGCCCCTTGCCTCATATCATTTAAAAGTAGTTATACAAAGTACCGTTAGACAAAAAAGTATAACACACTGTGCTTTACTTTTCTCTCTAAGTGATTTGAAAAAGTTATCAAATTGTGTTTATGAGAACACGATTTGATTGATAACCTATTTAAATTACTATATTCGTAATCCCATCACATGTATCTGCTTTTGCTACCTTGCTACCTGACTCACTGGGCGAAACAAGTTTTATAAACAATAGGCAAAAAAGGGTTGGTTTATCATAAGAATTGTATGCTATCTCTTTCTAACTTATTAATGAGGTATGTAGGGGTGCAATATGTGTTAAGTGCTAATTAGTCGACATCTTATCTTTGAGTGCGATACATACACATAATAGTTTCTGCTAAGTGAAATTATTAACGTTTATTGAATTTAGTGTTTAATTGTGTGTGTATGTGTAAATATTTTTATTGGGTAAGTGTCAAATAAATATTATTGCAAAAATTTAGTATGTACGTAATAAAAATATGTAATACTTGATTTTTATGTCTTAAATTCTGTATCTAGGTATGAGCTTTTAGCTTATTTTTTATAGCTTTGATCGATAGCTCCCTATACAGATTTAGGCTTAATATAACGTATATACTAGTATAATATACGAATCAGTTTGTTTAATGAATAGCAAAGACCTAAAAGTTAAGAACTTTTTTCTAATTTAGTTTTTTATTATTATTGTAGAACCATGTCAGACGGTGCAAGCTGTTCGAGACGTGAGATAAGTGGTATTAAATACATTTCGTCACGAAAGGGAGGCCTCGTTTTGCTGAGAGCTGGTCATAGCTACCACAAAAAACGAACTTATAAGAATGGTGGCTCTAACTGGCACTGTGTAAATAGACCTGCTTGCAAAGGAACTCTTACAATTAATGGTGACGCAATTGTAAAAGAATCTCATCATGAGTGTGCTCCAGATTTTGAAAACAATGAAATTAAAACAGTGCTAGACATATGTAAAAATAAAGCAGCAACAGAAGCAATTAAATCAGTTCATGAAATATATGAAAATGAAGTTATAAATTACAAAGATAAAGGATTCCAACTTATTAAAAAGTTTCCAGAATATAAAAACGTACGGCGCGGTCTTTATAATTCAAGAAAAAAGGCTTATGGAGTTAAAAAGATTAGAAATCGCAAAAGTACCGATCTAGAAATACCAAAGAAATTTGAAAATTTTCTTTTTTGTGATTTTAATGATGGATCTGGACGCATAATTGTTTTTGCCACAAAGGAATGCAGTCGGCAACTAGAAAAATGCAAAAATGTGTACGTTGATGGTACTTTTAAATTTGTGGTCCAACCATTTCTGCAACTATTTTCTATTCACGGTGATCTGGGAAGCGATATACACAGCAACAATATCGTACCACTAGCATACGCTTTATTACCAGACAAAAAAGGAAAAACCTACAAACGTCTCTTTGACATGATGAAATGTCGTCTTCCAGATTGGCAACCCGATCAATTTCATCTAGATTTTGAGATGGCAATAATTAATGCCATTTCAGAAATCTTTCCAAGTACAACTATATTGGGTTGCTTTTTTCATTTTGCCCAAGCCCTGAAAAAAAAAGCTAAAGAGCTGAACCTCTTGAAAAGGAGGTACACTAAAAGACACGTGGATTTATGCAAGACATTGAGTCTAATTCCACAAGAAATGAAAGACGATGGATGGCTTTACATTATGGAGGACAGTCCAAGTGATAGCGAAACATTAAAATTTAACAATTATTTTGTAGAGCAGTGGCTTGAAAATAAATCAGTCAAGGGAATGTGTAACTTCTATGGGCAACAAAATCGCACCAACAATAAAGTTGAAGGCTGGCATTCCCGTTTAAACAGAAATCTTAGCGGAAAAACGTCTCCTAACATTTTAAAGTTTTGCGAGATTTTATTAAAAGAAAGCAAACTCGTGGAACAAAGAATCGAAAATGTGAAGAGTGGAGTAAAAATAAAAAATAGAAAAAAAGAGTTTATTGAAAGAGACGAACGGATAAACTACATTATGGCAAAATTATTAAATGGGGAAATCGGACTAAATCTATGTTTAGAGAAACTGTGCGCATATATATAACCGTACATTGATTTGAAGTGTTAATCTACCGTACATTGATTTTATATTGTTATTCTTATACAAATGATTATAATTATGTAAGTGAAAAAATTAGACTGACAGTATTATTCACTAAATGTTATACTTGTAATAACTAATCTGTGATTTTTCTTTTTTTTATAGGTGTAAGTTTTATTTGATTTTGTTAGTTTTTAAGGCTCATTTTACCTACTCGTAGATATTTAAGTGATAATTCATCCAATCTGTGATTTGTTTAATTTTACATATTTTATGGTTAATGTAAGTTTTATTATTGCTGATCTGTGATTTCGTTAGTTGTTAAGGCTTGTTTTACTTAGTTATATGAGTAATAACTCAAGTAGTCTATGAAAATTTTACATTTATTTTATAGTGTGTAGGATATAATAATGATGGTCTATGACTTTGTCAGATCATAATCTGTGATTTTATTGTTTTTTTTTCTATTATTAATATGTTATTTAATGTGTTGATTTGAGTCATTTAAGTTTAACAAATAGTTTTTTGACTTTCCTTACAAATATTTGCACTTTTTGTTTTCAAAATAGATCTTTTATTTAAAAAGCAGTTTCATTTATCTCTTCCCATCACATGATAGACATTGCTTTGATAAAAACAACTCTAAACCACTCCCTGTTAGAAAATAAATAGAATAATCACAACTTTTCAAAGATCGTTGTTTCTGACTGTACTTTTAATTTAATAGCAATCGGGGGCGAACGAGACCATCTAAATACCTAAGGGGCGTATGAGTACTCGAAGCCGATCGGGGGCATAACTCAAGGGGCAAACGGTGCCTACACCAGTTTTATGATGATTTCATTTATCTTATTGTGAATCAGTATGTTTGGTTGTTAAATACTCTTATTTACGGTAAACTCTCTAACCAACTAGCAACCCGTTATAATTATCACTTTAAACAGGAGATAAATAACCTCAATTCGAAGTCGTCGTAATTACATAGTGGTAATATTTGATCGACATATTTTTTTTTTATAAAGACAACAGTCATACATTTTCACGCTAAAAAAAATTCAAATCAAACAGTTAAGTTGTTGGTACAATACAAATAAATGTACTTACGTTTTTCCTCGTAGGCGTAAGTCGAAAAGAGTAATACTTTTCGTTGATCCCACTTCTGAAGCTATAGGGATAGCCTCAGAAGTATTGCAGAAAATAAAATCCAGTAATATCTCCACAGCACTTTAATCACACGATTCACCTCTTCCTTGTACAACGGCTACGCGATGACTGACTATCGCAACGGCTGTCAGTTATGACATTAACTTTCGATTATAAATACACTATCTTAAATTAATATAATGGCTATTTACAAACGATTATTCATCTACAATTAGTTGATAATTAATAATACATTTAATTATTATCATTTAGATTAACAATGTAATATATTTCATTAAAAATCAAAACTGTTTAAACTTTATCATCTGCCTACCTGTTGCTTCATAGTCCAGTCAATACAACATCTATTATTAGATTTAGAGGTATCATAATTCCAGGATATATAGAATAATATTAATCAGTCGTACATTAAACTAATTAGGCTTACAATCGTTGTACTCGTTTGTCGATCTTTAACTTCAAATATCTCGGTAACGTGACACTTTGGGTACCATGTTACTGGACATTTTTTGTTCGTCTATGTCCTCTATCCATACATACCACTTTCACCGTGGGCCGCGATTTCGAAAAAAAATCAAAATGGCGGACAGGTTGATATGCCACATTGGTTCTATCCCCTTTATCTTCGTATATATTGAGTAAGTATCTAACTTCATTCCCTATTATATTTATAACCTTTGCTAATTTCGTGATTACTATTAGATATTAATTGTAACGACATAATTATATTGCGTCCTACTTCTGATTATTTTGACTAACAAATCTTTAGATACAAAAAAACCGAAAACTATTTACCATCTAGTGCTAACCTCCCTAAACCAAAATTGCCGTGATCACATTGAGAGCCTTTCCCCAGCCGAGGTAACCGACCTAAGATCTAATCTAACCTCAACCGATTTATTTATTTCCTCACCGAAGCAAAGGTTTCCTGCAGGAGCAACTTACTGAAGTCAATTTAAGGCAGAGACTTACTTTGCTTTAAGTTGAGCACGAGTTTAAGAGCAGCGAATAGTTGCCCAACAACCGTGCTGTTTGCTTTACGAAACACGTTGGATATTACGTTACATTATTTACTTGGTAACAAAAACAACCAGAAAGTGAATCGAATCACACAAAAGGCTGATTCACTTCTAACTGTGTTAACGTCAAATATCTACCACCATGATATGACATCACCTCACAAACTCAACTCTAGAGTGATTAACTCTTTTGAGCTTCTCATTCCACGTAACGGGTATTACATGTGTTCACATGACAATCAAGCTAAGTACCAGTTAAGCGAATATTTAGGAGTCGTCTCACTTATTAACTTGTGATATATCTACACAGTAAAAGTGTGTTAAACTGAAATTACCCAATTTTCAGCTACCTATAAGTTTCCGGATGAAAGACACCGCGAGCACTTCAAGTTTCGGCAACTTGACGTTATTTTAATGACAGCTAGTAATTAGCACTTAGTACTTGTGAATAAATCCAGGTTTAGAGGTTTAAAGTTACAATAGGGGATCGGACTGGGTCAAAATAATATGATTCTGTTTTGTCCGTAAGTTAGATTATCGAAAAATATTGAATACGTGTTTTTTGTTTTATCAAATCAATAATAAATGACGAAAATAAAACGCGTCAAAGATCTTGGAGTGGGGCTTGAAACGTCACTTCTGTCGTCAAAATGTACTATCATATGACGTCACACGAGTTTTCGAAGCACTGTATCGTCTTCATTTTAAGTTTACGTGAAAAAAGAAAAATACGTGTCCAATAATTTTTGAAAATCTATTTGACGGACTAATTAGTTTTTTTTTGTCAACAAAAACTAATTAGTCCTTTTAATCTCTAAGAGCTATCACTGAATACATTGTTAGTTGCATAGGAGATTTGTCCTGTCATTGTAGCTCCACTGTGTTTGTTAGCCTAACAAGGTGAACTTTCTCGAGGTATTGTCAGTGTACACCGTACGAATGGAAACTAACACAGAGTTAGATTCAACAAGGCTTTGTACACGTTGCATTCGGACTATAGAACACGGAATTCGAGTCGCTATCTGTTGAGATACAAAGCCAAACGTGGTCAGTCAAGTAATTAAATTAAAGGCACTTTTGGGTATCAAAATTTAGTGTATAATACACTAAATTTTGATGATTGTTTTAAGTAAGTCATTCCAAGAGATAGTTTCTTTTGATCTCCTGTATATATATTTATGCACACACGTGAATGCTTTACAGAAATTTCGACAACAGACTAAGCCTGCTACCTACCCGCTATTTCTAATTATTTTCGACCCTAAATCACATGAATATGAATCTAAAACCAGACATTTGCCCGATAAGTTAGAGTGATACGAGTAGGAGTTCACGCGGACGTATGAATAAGTTGGCACTACAGTCAGGAGTTTTAACAACGCGGCACAAGCCTCTTATGTCAAGACATAGGTACATGGGTTCAGTAGGTCTGCCGGTGGCACGGGAAATAGGCGCAAGTAGACACCGATACACAATGATTACAAACTATGACAATCGAACACCGCTCACGAATGCGCTTATACAAGTTCTATATCCCTGCATGAAACACATATCGTAATTTGCAAAAAATCTATGTACATAAATACGACTGTGTTCTTGAACAAAATACTTAAGTAAAAAATTTTTGTATGCCCTGAATAGAACATAATTTTCGCAGAAATAAAGTGGATTTTCGGTTATGTGTCAAATAAGAATGATTTGAATAACAATAATAAGTATCTATCTTGAAAGAAATGAGTCACTTTGAGTGATTGCAGCGTTTTTGGTATTGTATGTAGCCAGCCTTCTGTACTCATCTACTGACTGTCTATGCTCGAATGTGTCGAGCAAGTTGCTCGAATGCTCGTATCTGTCGAATCTGAGAGTAACTCTGCAATGAGATACATGGGGAATGTTCAAAAGCATATCATGCATGAATTTGACAAATATTTACGCGTATACCGTTGCTTTTAGTTGATATTTTAGAACTATGTGATACCTTGAATATGTTGAGATTGGCAACAATCTACCGATTACCCTGAGATAAATAAAATTAATTTAACTTATTAGTAACAATGGTGCTGTAAAGTAAGCGAGAATCAAGGATTCCTGGATTTATAAATAAAAGAGCTAAAAGCTCGAATACTCTGACTGATTACAAGGACCATCTACAACTATTCGTTGATTTCATTTCGTCTGAAACCGGTGTTCCTACTAAATAGATACATTCAAAGTAAGTAGATAGTAAAACATGATTTCAGCAATTAAATCATAAAAGCTAATTAATTTAGTCTTTATTTTACGATTACACCTATTAAATGAAAGTAAAACGTACATCTTTACGTCCGCTACGTTCAGCGGCGGGAGCTCGAGTGCCGCTGCCGGCCGGCGCGCCCCCCTCTACCCGCGACACGCCTTATTGATCCCCTCCCCACCGCTCCACCGAGTAACAACGAACCAACTTAATAAGAACTACTACCCTCCTCACGCCAAGTGCTTCGCAAGACGATTTAGGATAATTGCGTTACACACTAAGAGCTCAAATAACAATGGCAGATGGGCTCAGGTAATATTAACATTTTTATATCGAGAGTTGAGGCGGATCCTCGGAGGTTTATATCTAATAATTTGCACAAATATTGACATAATTAAAAGTTGTCCATTTGGCATTGTGGTGTAGATGATGATGTTTCAGCGGGATGAATCAACAACAGGCGGGTTGCTTGTTTGTGTTGGTTGCTGTAGCGCGGGCGGGGACGCGGGTGTGCGCTAGTGTTGTTCGTTTCGCATTCCGTAAGCAAAATAGTTGATTTGAGTGGTGTTGTACTGTTCCGTTACTAAATAAACCAGCAGTTCATCAAACTCGTTGTTCGCTTGTTTCGTTTCGTTGCTTCACTGGGTTCCACGGATCTGAATTCGTGGAATAAGCTCTGATGTTTTTACATGATTTTTGGTGTAATTGGAGAAGGAGTTTTTGGATTAGTTTGGAGTACCTACTGGAATTGGATATCATGGCTGTCTATTATATTTATTATACATTGAATACTGAGAACCGGTGGATTAAATAGTACACAGTGAAACAAGCGTTTGTATGTGTGCTGAATAAATCTTGAAGGAAATCATAAATCTAGTTTATAATAATAGTGTAATCCATACTAATATTATAAATGCGAAAGTAACTCTGTCTGTCTGTCTGTCTGTCTGTCTGTCTGTCTGTCTGTTACTCTTTCACGCCTAAACGGCTGAACGGATTTTGATGAAATTTGGTATGGTGATAGATGATAACCTAGAAATGGACATAGGCTATAAATAATCACGCCATCGTTCTTAGGGGGTAGGCAGTAGGCAGATAACTAAAGTGAGTTAGTGATTTTTAGTCGTTTTTGTTGGGACTTTTGCTCTTTCACGTCCAAACGGCTGAACGGATTTTGATGAAATTTGGTATGGTGATAGATGATAACCTAGAAATGGTCATAGGCTATAAATAATCACGCCATCGTTCTTAGGGGGTAGGCAGTAGGCAGATAACTAAATTGAGTTAGTGAGTTTTAGTCGTTTTTGTTGGGACTTTTGCTCTTTCACGTCTAAACGGATGAACGGATTTTGATGAAATTTGGTATGGTGATAGATGATAACCTAGAAATGGTCATAGACTATAAACAATCACGCCATCGTTCTTAGGGGGTAGGCAGTAGGCAGATAACTAAATTGAGTTAGTGATTTTTTTATGGTTTTTGCTGGGAGTTTTGCTCTATCATGCCTAAACGGCTGAACGGATTTTGATGAAATTTAGTTAAGTGATAGATAGTAACCTAGAAAAGGATATGGGCTATTAATATTCATGCTATCTTACTTAAGGCGTAGGCAGTAGGCAGAAAACTAATATTATAAATGCGAAAGTAACTCTGTCTGTCTGTCTGTCTGTCTGTTACTCTTTCACGCCTAAACGGCTGAACGGATTTTGATGAAATTTGGTATGGTGATAGATGATAACCTAGAAATGGACATAGGCTATAAATAATCACGCCATCGTTCTTAGGGGGTAGGCAGTAGGCAGATAACTAAAGTGAGTTAGTGATTTTTAGTCGTTTTTGTTGGGACTTTTGCTCTTTCACGTCCAAACGGCTGAACGGATTTTGATGAAATTTGGTATGGTGATAGATGATAACCTAGAAATGGTCATAGGCTATAAATAATCACGCCATCGTTCTTAGGGGGTAGGCAGTAGGCAGATAACTAAATTGAGTTAGTGAGTTTTAGTCGTTTTTGTTGGGACTTTTGCTCTTTCACGTCTAAACGGATGAACGGATTTTGATGAAATTTGGTATGGTGATAGATGATAACCTAGAAATGGTCATAGACTATAAACAATCACGCCATCGTTCTTAGGGGGTAGGCAGTAGGCAGATAACTAAATTGAGTTAGTGATTTTTTTATGGTTTTTGCTGGGAGTTTTGCTCTATCATGCCTAAACGGCTGAACGGATTTTGATGAAATTTAGTTAAGTGATAGATAGTAACCTAGAAAAGGATATGGGCTATTAATATTCATGCTATCTTACTTAAGGCGTAGGCAGTAGGCAGAAAACTAATATTATAAATGCGAAAGTAACTCTGTCTGTCTGTCTGTCTGTCTGTTACTCTTTCACGCCTAAACGGCTGAACGGATTTTGATGAAATTTGGTATGGTGATAGATGATAACCTAGAAATGGACATCCATACTATATACTATATATATACTATATATAATATTATAAATGCGAAAGTAACTCTGTCTGTCTGTCTGTCTGTCTGTTACTCTTTCACGCCTAAACGGCTGAACGGATTTTGATGAAATTTGGTATGGTGATAGATGATAACCTAGAAATGGACATAGGCTATAAATAATCACGCCATCGTTCTTAGGGGGTAGGCAGTAGGCAGATAACTAAAGTGAGTTAGTGATTTTTAGTCGTTTTTGTTGGGACTTTTGCTCTTTCACGTCCAAACGGCTGAACGGATTTTGATGAAATTTGGTATGGTGATAGATGATAACCTAGAAATGGTCATAGGCTATAAATAATCACGCCATCGTTCTTAGGGGGTAGGCAGTAGGCAGATAACTAAATTGAGTTAGTGAGTTTTAGTCGTTTTTGTTGGGACTTTTGCTCTTTCACGTCTAAACGGATGAACGGATTTTGATGAAATTTGGTATGGTGATAGATGATAACCTAGAAATGGTCATAGACTATAAACAATCACGCCATCGTTCTTAGGGGGTAGGCAGTAGGCAGATAACTAAATTGAGTTAGTGATTTTTTTATGGTTTTTGCTGGGAGTTTTGCTCTATCATGCCTAAACGGCTGAACGGATTTTGATGAAATTTAGTTAAGTGATAGATAGTAACCTAGAAAAGGATATGGGCTATTAATATTCATGCTATCTTACTTAAGGCGTAGGCAGTAGGCAGAAAACTAATATTATAAATGCGAAAGTAACTCTGTCTGTCTGTCTGTCTGTCTGTTACTCTTTCACGCCTAAACGGCTGAACGGATTTTGATGAAATTTGGTATGGTGATAGATGATAACCTAGAAATGGACATAGGCTATAAATAATCACGCCATCGTTCTTAGGGGGTAGGCAGTAGGCAGATAACTAAAGTGAGTTAGTGATTTTTAGTCGTTTTTGTTGGGACTTTTGCTCTTTCACGTCCAAACGGCTGAACGGATTTTGATGAAATTTGGTATGGTGATAGATGATAACCTAGAAATGGTCATAGGCTATAAATAATCACGCCATCGTTCTTAGGGGGTAGGCAGTAGGCAGATAACTAAATTGAGTTAGTGAGTTTTAGTCGTTTTTGTTGGGACTTTTGCTCTTTCACGTCTAAACGGATGAACGGATTTTGATGAAATTTGGTATGGTGATAGATGATAACCTAGAAATGGTCATAGACTATAAACAATCACGCCATCGTTCTTAGGGGGTAGGCAGTAGGCAGATAACTAAATTGAGTTAGTGATTTTTTTATGGTTTTTGCTGGGAGTTTTGCTCTATCATGCCTAAACGGCTGAACGGATTTTGATGAAATTTAGTTAAGTGATAGATAGTAACCTAGAAAAGGATATGGGCTATTAATATTCATGCTATCTTACTTAAGGCGTAGGCAGTAGGCAGAAAACTAATATTATAAATGCGAAAGTAACTCTGTCTGTCTGTCTGTCTGTCTGTTACTCTTTCACGCCTAAACGGCTGAACGGATTTTGATGAAATTTGGTATGGTGATAGATGATAACCTAGAAATGGACATCCATACTATATACTATATATATACTATATAATATACTATATAATATTATAAATGCGAAAGTAACTCTGTCTGTCTGTCTGTCTGTCTGTTACTCTTTCACGCCTAAACGGCTGAACGGATTTTGATGAAATTTGGTATGGTGATAGATGATAACCTAGAAATGGACATAGGCTATAAATAATCACGCCATCGTTCTTAGGGGGTAGGCAGTAGGCAGATAACTAAAGTGAGTTAGTGATTTTTAGTCGTTTTTGTTGGGACTTTTGCTCTTTCACGTCTAAACGGATGAACGGATTTTGATGAAATTTGGTATGGTGATAGATGATAACCTAGAAATGGTCATAGACTATAAACAATCACGCCATCGTTCTTAGGGGGTAGGCAGTAGGCAGATAACTAAATTGAGTTAGTGACTTTTTGTCGTTTTTGTTAGGACTTTTGCTCTTTCACGTCTAAACGGATGAACGGATTTTGATGAAATTTGGTATGGTGATAGATGATAACCTAGAAATGGTCATAGGCTATAAATAATCACGCCATCGTTCTTAGGGGGTAGGCAGTAGGCAGATAACTAAATTGAGTTAGTGATTTTTAGTCGTTTTGGTTGGGACTTTTGCTCTTTCACGTCTAAACGGCTGAACAGATTTTGATGAAATTTAGTAAGGTAATAGATGGTTACCTAAAAACGGATATAAGATCAAAATGATCACGTCATCGTACTTAGGGGGTAGGAAGTAGGCAGAAAACTGAATTGAGTTAGTGATTTTTTTATGGTTTTTGCTGGGAGTTTTGCTCTATCATGCCTAAACGGCTAAACGGATTTTGATGAAATTTAGTCAAGTGATAGATAGTAACCTAGAAAAGGATATGGGCTGTTAATATTCATGCTATGTTACTTAAGGCGTAGGCAGTAGGCAGAAAACTAATTAAGTTAGTGATTTTTAATCGTTTGTTTTAAAAGTTTACCTCATTCACGCCCTATCGTCTGAACGGAATTTAAGACTAGGTTAATATAAAGATAGAATACTAGGCACGGACACAGGCTACTTTTTACGGCGGGAAAATACCTCATTCCCGCGGAAATCTAGCGTGATCGTGTCAAGAAGCGCATGACGCCATAGCTTTTTTTTAACTGAGTGTTACTAAGACTTCAAGTTAGTATTTGATCACTTTTCTAACTTAGAGGGTCGCGCCATAATTTAGGGAATTTATGATAAGATTTTGTTGCAGCTGTCTTTATTTAACAGTTTTACTTGGATCGAAACTTAGCGACATTCCATCACACTACTTAACTTATAGGGTAGGAAGGTACCAAAATTCAGACTACTTTTTACTTCGGGAAAATATCTCATTCCCACAGGAACCTATACACAGCTTCCTATCTACAACATTAAACTCTGTCTAGAATCACATTACGCCAAAACTACTGATCTGATTTGTATACGATTTTTTATTCAACTGACTGTTACATTACATACAGATAAAATCTAATTACCTACACCACAGAATCATTATAGTACTACATAACTAGCTACGCTTTAAACTTGAGGAGGTAATTAGATAGACATTTATACGAACTTTAAGCTCAGTAATCAATCATAGTGATAAGTTAATACTCATTTTAGACAAAGAAACGGATAGGTAATCAGTTCATCACCGAAATTATAACACCTACACTTAGTTTGTTTACTATTCAACAAGGGAAAATCCTGGAATATAAATGCGAAAGTAACTCAGTCTGTCTTTCTGTCTGTCTGTCTTTGCTTCACGCCGAAACTACTGAACCGATTTGTGTGAATTTTGGTACAGACATAGTTTGGAACTTGAGAAAGGACATAGGATAGTTTTTTTTTTTTTTTTCGCGAGATAAACCAAAAATCTGCCGGAAGTCACTATTCCACGCGAACGAAGTCGCGGGCAAAAGCTAGTTTCAATAATAAAGACGCGTTATTTCAAGGATCTTATGGATATTGCAAGTGATAACCAGACAACTGAGGTCTATTCTTTTAGGAGACGATACATTTTATAGATCAACGGGTTCAAAGTGTGCCGTAGAGAACCGTAGTGTATCGATAAAAACTAGCTTCCAAAATTGCCTGTGTAAGGCTGTAAAAACGTTTATGGGAAAACTAGCTTTTGCTCGTGGTTTCACCCGCATGTTTAGTAGTTGAAAACTATCTTACAGGAACATACAGCCTGGAATCAAAGCATTCTTGCCCAGGTCATGGAAAAAAAGACAGAGAAGAAAAAGGCAGATTTGGCAGACTGAGTTATTTTTGCATTTATGATCTAAGTATGGATCAGTCAGATGGCAGATGACATTTGACTAGTAAAATTTATGTCGATTTTTCTAACAGTAGTTTCATCATCATCGTCATCGTAAGCCTGTAATGTTCCCACTGCAGGGACTCAGGCCTCCTCTCTAGGAGAGGGATGGGCTATAATCCACCTCGCGGGCCCAGTGCGGATTGGCAGATGTCACATGTCCTCGATTTTTTTGGTTCTAAGACATGCCGGTTTCCTCACGATGTTTTCCTTCACCGTTTTGAGAGCAGCGGTGATGAAATAAATTACACAAAGTAATGCGCCTGCCTGGGTTCGAACCCACGACCTACTGTTCGTAAGTCGGGGCCGACACCACTGGGCCACCGCTGCTCCCTCAGTAGTTTAAGTACCCGTAAAATGGGTACTCAAACTACAGTTAGAAACATCGCCCCCATGTTTTACACTGCAACTCTGCCAGAACAGTGACCATTAACAGTCCAAGAATCAGTGTTCAAATCTGTGCTGTGAGCATCCCGCACTTGGCTTACTGCCAGCACTCATTTGTTTACGAACACTGATCAAAACTACATGAAAAAACGCATTTTCTTTTGTACCTATACGTCTACATAAATAGCTGAAGAGTGTATGCTGCACCGGCCTTAAGTCAATTGGGAAAAGTGGATAGAGCAAAATAATGTAAAATACAAAAATTCTATATCGGATTGTAAGGGGTAAAGTACCCCATTAGTAATGAAGAGGGGAGAAAATTCTCATATTAACTATGAGAATTTTCTACTTTTCTTAACACAGGCATAAAAGAGCAACCTTAAAATTCCTGGCCTGTTGGTCTAGTGGTTAGTGACCCTAACTGCTATGCCGGAGGTCGTGGGTTCGATTCCCACCCAGGACAAATGTTTGTGTGATGAGCACGATCATTTGTTCTGTGTCTGGGTGTAATTTATCTATAATATGTATGTATTTAGAAATATATAAGTATGTTTATCAGTTGTCTAGTACCCATAACACAAGCTCTGCTTAACTTGGGACTAGATGGCGTTGTGTGATATTTGTGGAATATTATTTATTATATTATCTTATGGAAAGCTGCGTGTCAAGGAATCGAAAAAAGTCCATCTGACATACAATAACCAGCACTAGGCCCGCGTCATGTATCATGGGTCACTCCCTCTCTCAGAGAGGAAGTCTGTGGCTCAACAGTGGGCTGATTATGCTAAAGAAAAATCTGTTTGTCTTCGAGTGAGTCAACTGCCGCGTACCGTGGTCACGGCCATACTGCCGGCTGTAGCGTACGACGCGACGTGCGCGCTAGCACGTGTGGTGTGCCGGCCGCCGCGCCGTCGCCTAGCAACGCCACCCTACCGTAGCAGTGGGGTGGGCGAGAGAGATGTGAAGCGTATCGATAGGGAAGATGTCGATAGTTTTGTTATCGATGAAATTATTTGTTATTCTTTTTTTTATTATTGGCAGACAAATGATGTTTTAGCACCGGTTAGTGTTAATTAATTTACCTGCTATCAACAAATAATAATGTTCAAGTTTCAGGTTGCTACCAAACATATGAATTGAACATTCTCATTACTTGCAACTGTTAAAATATGATAAAACTTATTTATAAGCACTAATTACACCATTGTATGAGAGAATACTACTGCGCCTAAATTTACATACACTTCTTTGTAGTACTTTTGTTTAAATAATTAATTTTAAACTATTCTTATTCTTCGAGTTTACAAGCAAATTAGCTCTTAAGATTTTCTTTCTAGTATGGGTTCATCGCGCATTTTATATTTCGTTAAAATAGCGGGTCAGCTTTTACTAGTATATGTCGTCATGCATGCAAAAAAGCATTGAAACTAACAAATCAAAATTCGAAATTAGTGTTACTTTGAGATTTTCTTAAAATACCAGCAAAAAGCTGAATGCAGAAATAGAAGTAGTATTTACAGATTTACACTTTCTTATCAAGTCACACACGTTTTCAAGAATCTGTGGAAAAGTAGACTCATAAATTATAGACCTGTATACTGCCCACCATACACTAAAGTGCAGTAACAGCAAAATCACGATTTCGAGTAAAACGCATTTAAAGTTAAGAATTGATTTTAAAAAATCAACAGAATGTATAAGCAAAAAAATTTGAATGCAGAAAGGTTGTAAAGGCATAGGTTCACACGTTAAAGCAATAAAAAAAAAGATATCTTAATAACTGAATTTATTATGGCCATTTATTCTTTTTGGTGCCTATTACTGCATAGCCTTTTTTGTAAAAAATACCATTTTAAACTTAGTAAAATGCAGCAAAAAGCCCTATTACTGCGTTTGGATCAGTTATTTTGTCAAGAAACCCAACTAACATGCAGTAAGGTCAAAAAAATACTGCATTTTAGTTAGTTTTTTAAGAAAAAAGTGTTCAATTTACTAGTGCAGTAAGAAAAATAGCTAGTTCACATTTTAAAGACCGTTTATTTCTTATTATTTAATCACAATAATTCAACTCACTTATGTAAAATTTACATATCAAAAATAAAAAAAAACATCTAATTAATAAAGGACCCTGCGCAGAATGCACAACCTCCTTTGACAGTTTTCTCTTAATATTTTCATTAACTGCACTTTAGCTAGGAATAATCATATCTGTGTCATTATGCTATCCAAACTAATCTGCAGTAATGCTGTATTTTACTGCGTGTTAGTCAGTTTATAATGATAAAAGAATGCAGGGATGATATGATTTAAATCATTTGATTAAAATCAGTGATTTAAATCGCGATTAAAATCAAATGATTTTTTTATAAAAATCGATGATTTAAATCAGTTCTTATTTACTGCAACCAAAACAGCCAAAAACTGTCCAGGGACTTCCCCCGACATAAACGACGGCGCACACATACACGTGTGCATCGCACTTTACGCCATTATATGCCTTACCATTATACTGAAAGAACTAAAATCAAACAAATAAGTGACTGCGACTACGGTGAAACCCAAATGGTTCTATGTTCATTTGTAAATGTTGTCTTTTTTTTTTAATTATTATTTTTTGTTAAATAAGTATTCAAAA
Source organism: Diarsia mendica (assembly GCA_949316265.1). Lineage (NCBI taxonomy): Eukaryota > Metazoa > Arthropoda > Insecta > Lepidoptera > Noctuidae > Diarsia > Diarsia mendica. The sequence goes on from OX438917.1 coordinate 4,270,042, forward strand.
CTGGAAGCGTTTTTTTTAATAATTATTTAAGAATATAGTTTGTTGATTTTCGTTAATGTCATTTTTTATAAAATTATTTCAATATTTTTGTTAAAAAACCATTTATTAAAAGAATGACTTCATAAAAGAACTACTTAATATTTAAATTTAACAAAAAATATATTAGTTTTTTTAATAAATAACTGACTTTCATACTGAAAACGATAAGGTAATTAAAAAAAATCAAATTAATCTGATTTAAATCAAATAAATCCGATTTAAATCAAATTAATCGGATTTTTTTGATTTTTTTATAAAAATCGTGATTTTTATCAACCCTGAAAGAATGTTAAGTATTCACAACTAAAATGCGACAAGCTTTGATTTTACTGCATTTTAGTTGGGAGTTCGTGACAATAAATTGTATTTTCTTAATTTGCAGTAAAAATAGCTTGTATGGCGGTAAATTTTACTGCGTATTAATTTTTTTTTTAATTTTTTTCCAGAAATATAAAACTATCTAAAGAACTGTAAAATTATATTGCTTACTGCATTTTAGTTGGGAAACCTTAAAATTTAATCTGCAGTATAATTTATACTGTATTTTAGTTGGGAAATCACGCCAAATTGTTAATTTTTTTCGTTTGCAGTAAGTGAAAACTGTTAAATAAAAACCATTCTAATAGTCTTAGAAATAAGTAAGTTAATTCAATAGAAAGCTTAAGAAACCCGCTTTCAGAATCACTAATAAAACGAAAAATCACAAAAGGGCTGTTACTGCTCTTTAGTCTCTGGTGGGCAGTATAGAGATCAATTTGGATTAGTATCTAGTAGTAGTATATTTGGATGAGTATAACATCTTAAACACTGGTACTCACATTTGCAGCACATTTATGTGACTAGATCCGTAAATTTTACACCACCTGTCAGCTCATCAATAAACTTCACTGTTTTCACTGTGCACAAGAGGATCACTGGGAGTATGTCTCAACTTAATGAGATTTTATCGGCTCAGAGGTGTCTGGAGGATAGTTTTGTACGGAAGATGGACGAACTGGAAGCCCAAATTCAGTGTGCTGGGCCTGCGAAGGACACCGTGGCGAGGGTAGCTGAAGAGTTTCGCACCTTCAGGGAGCTGATCTTCAGCATGCTCAGCTTACTCAGAAGGCAGATCAGCGAGTGTGCTGCGCAGGTCGACGGGCTGGAGACCAGGCATCGTCGAAAGGCGCTGATCTTCCAGGGTATTGCGGAGAGTGACGGAGAGGTCAGTAGTGCCGTCATCTTGGACATTATACACAACAAGCTGGGTCTCAAAGCAGTCACTGCATCCTCTATAAAGGTCTGCCACAGGCTTGGGGGAGCGAATAAAGATCACCACAGGCCCATGCTTGTCAAGTTCGCAAGCTATGAGGACAGGTCTGCAGTCTGGAGGGCAAAAACGGGGCTGAAGGGTTCGCCTATCTCCGTCAAGGAGTTTTTGACAAAGATCCGACAATCCATCTTTGGGAAGGCGCGGCTTCACTTTTCAATGCGGTCGTGTTGGACACAGGACGGTGTTGTTGTTATTAAGGCCCCCGATGGAAGCAAACACAAGGTCACCTCGTTGGAACAACTGCATCCGCTGCTGGTGAAGTATCCCAAGGCTCAAACTTCTGGAGATAGCCTGAAAAACAAGACACGTTAGCTATGGTAATAATATACTATCAGTAACATATTATCAGCTATTCCTACGTTGCGTAGGGTTCACTTACCTTATTTTCTGTCATCTCTCACTTTAAATTGATATGGTTATTCTAACTTTTGGCTTGTAACCATTGATGTTATTAGTCTCTGTGTTGTTTTCGTCACTCGTTCTTAATTTTATTGCATTTACTAGTTAGTTTACCCTCAATAAGTTGTCCTAGAACTCCTTAGTAATGTTGTTCTTGTTTATTTGTCATTACTGTCAATGTCAAATCTGACACTATCGATGTATTTAAAGATCGGATACGTTCTTTAATAGTTTTATTATAGATTATTGTGTTTTACGCTGTAGGGTGCGTTCCGAATACTAGTTAAAGTTAGTTTGCAATAATTACTTCTTGTCAGATTTTGTGTTGAATGATCATCATGTAAACTGTTATTTTACCTTTTTTTATCATAGTGTTTTATAAATTATCATTATTTTAAATATGATGATGTTAGCTGGCGGGTGGTGCAGAGATGCAAACGCTGTACCAGATTATCGTGTAGTTCACTTATTATTATTATTTTTAGTTTTTATATATTGCATCACCTTATTTTATTGTATTTATATTCTATTTATATTTATGACAACTTTGTTAGATGATGAATCTTTCTTTTCTGCCAACGAATCTGCAGCCACTTCTGACGATGATAGTTTTTGTTCCGTTACAGATACTCTTGGTGACATTTTACGTAAAAATTTCAACCAAAATCAAGACCGGCTGTTTAACGTTTGTCACATTAATGCCCAGAGTATTCCTAGCCACTACAATGAACTGAGTGATACTTTTACGAATAACGATGTCCACGCTGTCCTAATTTCCGAGACCTGGCTAAAACCTGAACTTTTGTCCACCACTTACTCTCTCCCAGGATTCGTTCTTCTACGAAATGATCGAATTGGAAGGAGAGGGGGTGGTGTGGCAATTTATCTTCGTGCAGATTTCCCTTTTAAAATTCTCGCTACTTCGTCCTATAATAGTTCGGCTGAGTTTCTCTTTCTCGAGGTTTGTGTTAAACGAGCTAAAGCCGTCATTGGAGTTGTGTATTGTCCCCCTTCACTTGATTACTTCACCGAATTCGAATCGGTCTTAGAATCTTTGGGTTCAGAGTATGCACATCACATTGTCATGGGGGATTTTAACACCAACCTCCTTGCCCAGAACTCCTCTCGGTCCAGTAAACTCCTCCATCTGGTCGAGTCAGCTAGTTTACACGTGTTGCCTCTCCAACCAACGCATCACAACACTGTCGGTGATGATACTTGGCTCGACCTGATTCTTGTTTCTAATCCTTCCTTAGTCTCCTTACATGGTCAACATGACGCTCCTGGTTTCTCCCATCACGACCTTATCTTCCTGTCTTATGTCCTTAAACCCCCGAAACCCAAACCTATATTCCAGTACAGGCGTGCCTTTGCTCGGATGAATACTGAGGAACTTATACAAGATGCTGCTAATATCGACTGGACACCCCTGGAGGAGGCCACCTCGGTTGATGAAAAAGTTAATATCTTCAATTCAGTTGTAGTCAACCTGTACGACACCCACGCGCCCATCAGGAAAGTCAAGCTTAAGCGCCCGCCGGCGCCATGGATGAATCGGGGAGTAAAGATGGCAATGCGACGAAGGGATCGCGCGTTTCGGAAGTATAAAAAAGATCGTTCGGATAATAACTGGACCCTCTTCAAATCTGCTCGCAATCGTTGTAACCAGATGATACGCAACGCTAAACGCCGCCACATTCTTGATAATATCACTTCTTCTTCTCCTGCTGATATCTGGAAGTTCCTTGGAACCCTAGGTATCGGCAAATCGCGGCATTCAGACCTTCCTACGACATTTGGGTTGGACGATCTAAATCGTCATTTCTCCACTGTTCCCGCCCTTGATAGTTCAGCCAAATGTCAAACCCTTGACTACCTTGCTGGTCTGACGCGACCCAATATTGCTCCTTTCGCCTTCACCCCAGTCGACCCGGGAGAGATCAAAAAGATCATCCTTTCCATTAAATCCAAAGCTGTTGGTTGCGATAACATCAGTCGACACATGATCGTGACAGTGGTTGATCAGCTCCTTCCTGCGATTTCCCATATTGTTAACTTTTCCCTTTACTCCGGTGCTTTCCCTTCCGTGTGGCGGAAAGCCCATGTTCGACCACTACCTAAAGTTCCTACTCCCACTCTTCTTAGCCATTTTCGTCCAATTTCAATCCTTCCTTTCCTATCCAAAGTGCTCGAGGCTTGTGTACATAAGCAATTCTCCAACTTTATCCACAAAAACTCCCTCATCAGTCCATTCCAATCCGGGTTCAGGCCCGGGCACAGTACCGTTTCCGCTCTCCTTAAAGTGACTGATGATATAAGGCGGGGAATGGAGGACACCAAAGTTACGGTTTTGGTGTTGATCGATTTTTCAAATGCCTTTAATACCGTCAGTCACGAAGTCTCCTATCGCATGGTCTCTCACGAGGTCCTGGTATGGTTTTCTTCCTATCTTCGGGGGCGTCAGCAGTCAGTTCTTGTTGGTGACTCTAACTCCAGCTGGTGTGATCTGGATGCTGGCGTCCCTCAAGGCGGCATTTTATCCCCACTTTTGTTCTCTATTTTTATAGATCTCATAACTGCCGAACTTCAGTGTGCGTATCATCTTTACGCTGACGACTTACAGCTCTACTGTCAGGCGGGTGTTGATGGCTTATCGGGTGCGATCGAGGAGCTAAACCGGGATTTACGAGTTGTTAAGGACTGGTCGGATCGTTTCGGGGTGGCGGTTAATCCTGCCAAATGTCAGGCCATCATTATAGGGAGCCCCTATAGTTTGAGGAGGCTGAATGGTTTGACGGTCCCACCGGTTGTCTTTGACGGCACAGTGATCCCGTTTAGCTCTGACGTCAAGGATCTAGGTTTGCATGTTGACACTTGCCTTGACTGGCGTAAGCAGGTTGCGATTGTGAGCAAGAAAGTCACCGGAACGTTGCGGTCTCTCTATCGATTGAGAAATATTCTCCCAGCACACATCAAGGCAATGCTTGTGCAGTCCCTAATCTTCCCCATTATTGACTATGGTGATATGTGCTACTATGACCTGAATGCAGATCTTCTCAATAAACTTGACCGGCTTCTAAATAACTGTATTCGATTCGTTTTCAATCTTCGCAAGTATGATCATGTGTCAGAGCATCGATCGCTTCTGAAATGGTTACCTATACGGCAGCGCAGAGCGTTGAGAGCTTTGACAACCCTGTTTTCTCTTCTTCACAAACCCACTTCCCCTTCCTACCTGACCTCTCTTTGTCAGTATTTATGCACTGCGCACAGCAAGACTCTTCGTTCCGCCAATAATCGCCTTTTACGTTGTCCTTCTCATCGCTCTGGCTTCATTAAGTCTTCCTTCTTTGTCCAGGCGGTCTTCCTTTGGAATGACCTCCCTCAGGATATTAGGATGGTAAACACTCAGTTCACTTTCAAATTAAAAGCTCGTGAACACATTCACAAGAAGTTGGCAGATTCGTCTCAAAATTAAGTTGTTTTAGTCTTTCTTGCTTATCTTTCAGAACTTTATATATTTTATGTATGTATATATGTATGTATTTATTCTTATTTCATAAGTATATATCTTTTCTAACATGATTTTCTGTTTTTGCACCTACTGTGTATTGTCTCTGCATCACCCTAAGGTAGACTGGTAGAAAATGCCCAAGGCATTAAGTCCACCTTTGTACGTTTTGATCAGTACCGTCTTTACCATAAGGGCACAAGGGGCCAGTGCCCAGGGCCCCCATCCTCAGAGGGCCCCGAAGGGCCGACAATTTCTCTCACATTTAATCTCAAAAAACTATTACACTTTTCTCAATGCCCGAATATCGATTATTTTCAGATTTATTCGAATCAATATATTTATATGAATTTGAGTGACATCAAGCCTACAGGTTCTCGGTTGTGTGCGGTATATAGACACGGTAGCTTCTTGCTTAATTTAAACTTAGTGCGCTTTTTGGCTGTACTAAAGGGCTGTTTTTGGTCTGATAGGTATAACTTACCAGACATTTACTTGAGTTTATAAATTTTATAATCTAGAGTCTATAATGTCTATTAAAAATGAATTGCGAACATCAATGCTACAAGAACGACTAGGTAAATAATTTGTCAATTATGAGCATAGAAAGTGATATTCTTCAGGAAACTGAGTTCGAGGATATAATAGAAGATTTTGCTCAACAGAAATCTCGAAAGAAACTATTACCGTAATTTCGCATCATACTAATATCATTAATTATATTAGATTAGATTACCCATAATAAAGCAGATCACAGTAAAAAAATGTATTTCACTTTCTTTACATTCCAAAAGGGCCCCAAATTCTTGTGTGCCCAAGGGCCCCAGCACAGTCTAAGACGGCTCTGGTTTTGATGTGCATAAAGTTTTAATAAATAAATAAATAAATAAATTAGTTATCTACACGTTCACTTGGCGCTATTTTTTTTTATTCAGTACCTATTCTGTTTTAACACTCAAAGGTGTAGTATTGTATTTAAGTAGAATAGATATAAACCTAACCTAACCTTTATGTATGGTCAAAGAATCGGTCAGTTAGATCAACTCAAAATTACTTTATAATTAGTTCTTTACTCTTTTAGCGTTAAGCTATATGTTAAAATGTTTACTTAAGGCGAATGCTCACATCCTGCCCGCGAAATTCAAATTTTCTTACGTTTTTTGCAATTTGCAGGCCAGTGCTTGGTTGTATGTTGATGAACATTTGATTCGCGACTGTAAGACGTATTTAGTTACAGAATTATAATCATCAAAATCATCAATACAACCCTCCAAGTTCATATAGATCGAGGAATAACTTTGACCTTGAAAAAATAGTTTCTCGATCTATATGAACTTGGAGGGTTGTGTTGGTGATTTTGATGATTATAATTCTGTAACTAAATACGTCTTACAGTCGCGAATCAAATGTTCATCAACATGCAACCAAGCACTGGCCTGCAAATTGCAAAAAACGTAAGAAAATTTGAATTTCGCGGGCAGGATGTGAGCTTCCCCCTTAATGTTGAATCTACTAACAGATCAAACTATAGATTACAACGCCATCTATCGCTACCACTAGGAACTTCTTTCCTGAAATAAAAATAAATTCTTCCATCGACACGTTCCCATCACTGTTTCTGGCGCATGCGTACTATGAAATATTTCAGTCTATTTAAACGGAGCACCGAGGGTGAACGCGGCAGTCGCGCTTCCGAACGCGACACATCCTTGAAATAAGCGTACTCAGCCGGCAATTAAAAATAACTACAATTAAAATCTTAATTAATACACAAAACGTAACTTGAGGCATCATTTTGGACTAATTGAGTATCTGTTTCATTCATTAGGGTAAAATAGTCGTGATTGAAAGCAATTTACAATACCTACATGTACGAATGAATATTACGTTTGTGTTCAAATTGAGGCCGTCGGGGTTTTTAATTTGGTTTTAATTTTGAAACTGAAAGCGTTACTGTTTCTATATTGACGGTTACCGGTGGGTGAATTTATTTATTGCAATTTTACAATGCTAGGTTTAATACACTCATACAGACTTTACATTTATTATCACTCTTTGCTTCGAGAAACCCTCGAATTGAAATCAAATTCTTTAAAATCTCAATCGTAAGCTATTTTTTCAAAGCAAATTGTAAACATAAACTTGAAATATTGTCACACAAAATGGACTAAACCTAAGCAAGCTTTTATAGATCTAAGGGCTAAAGACTGTCACTATACATGGACCAGTAAGGGTCGTAACTGGCAGGTTTGCGGTAACCCTTGTGTAAATAAGTGATAAAATATATATAGTGATATAATAAGTCAAGTCAGGGTCACGGGGCGTCACGTGACACACAGATGCTGCATTAACGAGATGAGCAGCGATGACGTCACAAGGTGTCGCATGTCGTGGCAACTAGGCCTCCCTTAGTTACCAGTGGAAGCAATTTATATAGGTATATGTAAACATTATTATAGGAAGAGATTAAAGATTAATTTTAAAGTGAATACAACTACTGTCAATAAGATATAATTAGGAAAAACATTGGTTACTAAAGAAACCGATACCACTATTGCGTTTTCTGTACTTGGTATCACCATAAAAAATAAAGGTTTATTGATTGAAAAATCTTGACTGAAACAGTTTATTGCTACTCACATAAATAATGGCAAACATTTATGATATGTTCAGCTTTTACTAATCTTTAAAAAACCAGAAATCTGTGTTCAGCTTCGTGCAGGCAATAAAGAAATTCCTGTTCAAATACCTTGTTTGAGCAAAGCTGTTCATAATCATATTCTTTGTGAAAACTATACGAAGAATGTTCCCCGTATTATCTTCTTTATGGGGCTAAAGAAACGACGCTAAGAAAATTCTTAGCTTTAGGAAAAGTTACTCGCATTTCTTTTATGATAGTATCTTTTACATGAGTTACGGCTGAGCATATTTCCACTGGTTGGTTTTCATAAAAAAAAGGATTTTATTAAGTAGGTCCCCATTTAGAAGCAAAGACCAGTGTTATTAATATTATCCGGAGGATTTTATCTAATGAATGGGCAACAACTTTTTAATGGCAATAAGAACTTGGTTTCCACAACCCAATTAACTCCACTCAATCAAAAAATCAATCAATCAATTCTCTCTACTCGGTGTGGATACTCTTTGGGAAGACTGGTTGCAGACAGAATTTCAAGCCTTTGAATTCTTAAGCAAACAGTCAGAACCAAAAGTTAAACACGTTATCCTAGGCCTGTGGGGTATGGGTAAGTAATGGGTCCATTATTATTACTAATATTTTAGAATCTTCAGAATGAAAGTATCTCCTCCAAAACACTTCGCATATCTATCTACACCTCAAATCTAGCCACGTATCCAATTCCTTAACAAGCCATGACCAGCGCACATAAAGTCATAAATACATTGAATGTAATGCTCATAAGATGTCCAGCTTGTTGCCCGGGTCGGGTAGAGGACGCGCAATGGATGTTAATCGCGGGAAAGCGTCGTGGTGCATACCAACCGATGTCGGACGCGCACGAATGCTTGCTAAGATAATGGGGGTGGGTTGGGATGAAGGTGTTGTATTTCTATGGGTGCACTGTCAGTATTCTTCTATATTATTATTATTTAACTTTAAGCTGTGTGAATATTTTCACTGAGATTCATTTTGAATTAAGAGAACGGAGAAGGCAAATTGTAAACAAACTTGGTAAGGCATGAAGGAGGCCTTTGCCCAGCTGTGGGACAGAGAAGATCGAACAAAAAATAACTTGTTGCTGACCAAACACAGAGAGACCAGGCCAGAGAGCAGCGGTGGCCCAGTGGTGTCGGCCCCGACTGAGAGCAGCGGTGGCCCAGTGGTGTCGGCCCCGACTTACGAACAGTAGGTCGTGGGTTCGAACCCAGGCAGGCGCATTACTTTGTGTAATTTATTTCATCACCACTGCTCTCGAAACGGTGAAGGAAAACATCGTGAGGAAACCGGCATGTCTTAGAACCAAAAAATTCGAAGACATGTGACATCTGCCAATCCGCGCTGGGCACGCGTGGTGGATTATAGCCCATCCCTCTCCTAGAGAGGAGGCCTGAGTCCCTGCAGTAGGAACATTATAGGCTGATGATGATGATGATGACCAAACACAGTGCCAGCTATAAGCCTCACAGCACATGCATTCAGTTTCCTTTCTGCCGGTAAGCACAATTACAAACATACCTACTCCAAGATATAATCGAGGTGTATGGCAGCTGTTAACATAGCCTTCTTCTTCTTCTTCCAGTGGGATAAAATTTAAGTGCTAGTTAATCGATACGAAAGAACCAAGATTAAAAGTGGTATAACACGGGCTATCTACGGACGGGTGAACGTCCTATTTTAAACAAGTACTTTTTTATGAAAATCATACCCTATCATCATACTGGTACATGTACCAAGTAGGTCATTTTGGTAATATCCGCCTCTCGGCAGGACAACCGATATTCAACAACAGATATTTTAATAACGTTTCGTATTGCGGCGAAATTAAGAAACCTCATAAAGTATCGAGGATTTTTTTATTTTATCTTTGTATTTTCCTCGTTTCCCCCGAAATGCCGTGAGCTTACGTACCTCTGCATATACCTATAGAATTTTGTATAGGTATACTTTCGCATTTGTATATGAATGGCCCTTCAAACCCCTTGCTTTTCAAGGGGTTCTTCTATTCAATACATAGAATTAGGGTTAGCACAAAAGTTGTTAAAAGCCCAACTTTTCTGTATGCCAACCGATACCAAAGCGATGTCTATCTATCTATACTATAGTCATGTCATGGGTTCGTGCTCATTTCACCTATGAATATAGATACCTACAACCTTTGCATAGATGTACAGCACTATTTGCTAATAATAAAGTAGCTTATTCCCGTAATCTTTAACACTAGTTAAAACACTGCCTTTTTATACGATTATGTCCCGTGGGTTAGTTTTAATTCGCTATTAGACTTAGGTGAGCCACAGAAGACATTTGAATTGTATCCTTAACTTAGCTCTGACTTTCGTCATCTTTCCACTGAAGAAGCATCTCGAAACAATTAGCTGTCTCGTCCAACATTAAAGTAGTCCTCTCCATTATGCCGAGCCAGGGTCGAGTACGCTGAGCACGGTACACACGGCGCTGTAGTACGAGCACACAATCTCGAGCCATTGTCGACGAACGGCACAAGAAGCCGCTTCAAAGGCCTGTGCCGAAGCCAAGGGGGCCGTACACATTACACACTTTTTTATACATAAACTACGTGTCTTGAACACCTCAATGCTATTCGACTTATAGCGGAATGCTAATTGACAGCACTTGGCTGCCAGACTTTCAGGCTTGCTGAAACTCGACACCATCTAATATCTATGATAATAAAACGCCTACAAATAATTGGCAGCAAGTAATTTTTTTTTTTTTTTTTTTCATATCCGTTTTCATAATCAAAGATTTATGAAAACGAATTCTTCTAGAGATTTCGTTTCCAACGTTACCTACATATCAGAGACACACCCCGTCAATTCGGTTAGTGTACAGGTGCCTTAAAGGAACCGACAGCACGCGGGTTCCGCCAAAATAACACCCGGAAATGAGCTCTCACACACAAGTGATAAAGTTTAAATTAGTTTACTACAATTGGGGAGTAGCAATAAATTTTAGTACATTATGGTATAAGTGTGTAACGTTGGTGATTACCGCAGAGGCGGCATTGAGACCCGAGCCGTCAGGTGAGGGTCTTAAGAAAGCCGAGGACGGTAATCATCAATACACACGTGTATCATACGACGTTTTTCAACACACTTGCGAATAAAAAAAAACGTGTGGCACTCGGAAACTGCCGCGGTAAAGGTATTGCATAGCATTTTTTATCAATTAGGTATTTAATTAGACAACTTCAGTTGACAACCTTGTTATTTTCCGTAACCATAGCAACCTGGTTGAAATATTTTCGTTTCGGAATTTCTGGATTCGCTCTCCACGCTCAAGGCCCGCGATAGAAGCTTTGCAATAGCTCATTAATACAAGAAAAAACATTTTATTTAGTAGATAAAAAGTTTATTTATAGAAACAATTAGTAAATGTGCAGTTAGTAAAATTATAATTAATTGTTTTTGATGGCGTAGCGGTCTCTTCAGATAGATTACTGGCCATGGTTCTGTATGTCTTTTACAGTTATATTTGTTAATTCTTGTATCCTACAGTTACACCAAATATTAAAGCAACCTGAAAAAAAAGAAAAAAATAATTATTAAGTTTAACACACAACACGCTGAAGCTGAAGTCACGTAGATAGATATTTAAAATTAGTTTAACTAACCTTAGTAACCAGATATTGGTTATCTGGAGCATCTTTTATAAATTTTTCAACATCGTTAGACGATAAAACCTTTGATTTCTTGCTTCTAAATCCATCTGACAGTCTTTTTAGATAAGCTGACAAATTAGAGTATGTTTTTAAGTCCACTCCATTCTTCGTTCGGACTGTACTTTTTAACATTGAGTATATACACCACAAAGAGCTAGGTTTGTAATTAGAAGATAATTCTTTAAAGTACGCCAAGAACACATTTTCAGAAAATTACTGCGATTTCTTGGTGTTTTGCCACTGCTTAAAATTTTGGTACGATAATAGATATTTCTCCTTGGAGTTTTCGGGTAGCAAATTATCCATAACGCTTAGGGCTTCAAATCTTACATCGGGCGGTGTACAACATGAATCATTTTCTTCAAAACTATTTTAACTAATAAAATAACTATAATAACAGTGAAAACGAGTTGTGTATTTTTTTCGCAGTAGCGGGAAAATATTATGTTTTTTTTATAAGCGATCAGCCATAGACTAAAATAGGTTTTTTTTTTTTTGCTTGTCGTGGATAGTGTTTGCAGCCACGTACAAAATGGGGAATTCAAATTTTTATTTATCACAGAGACTAAAACAAAAATTATATTTGAGTGAAAGTTTTATTGATTAAAAACGTACTAAGTTTAAATTATCTATTTAAATACAAAGTTTCATGAAATGAGCAAGCACTAGGTCATTAATTAATTTTTACTATTGAACACGATCTTTTTTGTATCGAAAATTTTTTAAGAACATAGCAACTCAACCAATTAAATTTAAAAAAAAAATCTATAACTCACTAGTGAATAATAGTAATGAAAAATTCACAGTTTGATTATAGGTGTCATTATGTGCCTAATTGCGGTGAAATTTTAGCCACTTTATGAGCAAGTGTGTTGAAAAATCTTTTACCTAATGTTCGCAGAATGATCTATGTTATGTTTTAAATTACTCGAAGGTAGTCTGTTTTCCGTGGAGGACTGGAGTACTGGAGGACCATTCGTCATGTTTATTGCATATTTTGGGTGTCGAATGGTATTGAAGAATTTTAATTTCCTCTAATGTGAGAGTTCTTGCTTTATGAATAGTAACAAATTGTGAATTTACTGTAGTAGTTTAGTGGTGTTTCCAGTGGTTTAGAACACATTATTTTTATTTGAGTTATTCATAATTAATGGAAACATGAAGTAAAGAGTTCAGTCAAGAATAGCTTTTAGATCGAAACTACATATCGGCGTCGAAAAAATCGAAATGCCGTAACTGACACTGAGTGTGCATTGTTAAGCTCAACGCCGAACGTTGCAAGAAGCATACTCAATACCCGTTACTGCATACAGTGTTAGGAGAGTGTGGGACAGTACCTTCTGCTTGTCGAGCTGCTGCAGGATGTCGTCCACATCGCCCACGGCGACCGACTGCGTGCGCAGCATGTCCACCTCCACCGACACCCAGTCGCGAATCTATAGCAAACAATATAGGTACACAGTCAGACAAATCAGTTGAAATAGAAAGAAATAATATAGATTTGATATAAAGATTCCAATACCTCCTTCCTACTTCTGTTCTCCTGGTAGTTTGTGGGATGATCGTACGATTGTAAGTTATAGAAATAAAAACTGATTATTTTTTCATTAACAACTGTTTTTCGGTTGACTGTACTTCACTTGTACTTGTGTCAAAAAGGGGATCAGACCGGAATGATAAATTACAGGGGATCGGAAAGGAATAAACAAAAGAAAAATATTGGCAGTGGATCGGTTTGGGGGATCAGACCGGAACAACTCTTCTTGTTAGCATAAGAAAAATCGTACGAAATCTTCTCGTATGGACTGCACTGTGGCCTTGATCCGATCGCATCAGACAGAAAAGTTCAAAATAACTTAATAATATTAGCATGTTGTATTATTATATAATTAAGTTTATATTACCATGAATTTTCGCTAAATCGTCAGTAGGTATCGATACTCCTCAGAGATATGGAAGACATAATATAAACACGTACCCACAATAGAATATATCTTGGGGAAACAACAGCCATTACACAAGCAGTAACTTGACGTATTGTATCAATTACATTGAACCGAAACCTCTCATCATTTGCTAACAATATTGTTTACGGAAGCGCCACAAACACATCGATACATCCTACATATATTCACAAAGTTTGCTAACATTCCCTTCAACATTCAACTTCAGGAACAGAAATAATAAAACGAATAAATGTCACGACAAGATTATAAGGGGCGGTCCCCATCTTAACATAATTTCCCTATAAAAACCAATGCAGCCCCGCGACCTGACCGATAACAATAAGATTTTATTCCAATACTGTCCTTTTAGAAAAAGGCCTCAAGCGGTAGACAAAAATATATATATTTAGTACATTGGCTTCGGATGGCTGCTCGAGGAATTTTATAGGAATCAGGGTAAAGACGCACATTTTTTCGTTTCTCTGTGGGTATAAAGGCCTGAGGTCTGGGGATCTGCGACCGCTGAGCGCCGCTGAGCACCGCGTGTAATGCCGAACACCCGATTCTGATTTACTGAGGCCTTCTGCGACCTTTTTGGAAACATTCGGGTGGATATAGTGTGCCGGAACCCGGTAACCTATATATTTTGTTTAGCATTTATTATGGTGTAGTTCATAATGTAATTTTTTCTACTCTTCGAATACCACAAAGGTATGTGTTAAGTATCTATGGTCCTAAAACACACACAAGTACCTATTACCACCAAACTCGTATTCATTCATTATTATGGCGCTTACAGCACCGAAACTAGCGCCACCCACATCTTATATAATTATTTACTCTAAAATCACAACAAATTTGAAAAATTCAAAACACTACTCGTATCTTGCTAGTAAATAAACTATAGTATTTAAAAAACCACTTTTCATTGCTTGATAAATTAAGAGAATTACTGATTAAAGATAAAAGTGGCCTTAATCAGTAATTCTCTTAATTTATCAAGTCTAGAATCATGCAAAGTGGTTTTAAATAAATATTATAGGTTATTTACTAGCATGATAGTGTATTGGATTTTTCAAATTTGATGTGATTTTAGAGTAAAAGAAATAAGATGTGGGTGGCGCTTCGCTCAAGGTCGCTGACATTTAGTGTCGCCTTAACATATGAGCTCATACGCCTTATTATAGACACAATTAAAAAGCCATTGTTATAAATCTCCTGGAGATTTATTAGCGGAAGGAAGGTTATTATAGTTTCTGCCTCCCCCATGGGTAGGGAAAGGTGTGAACGTAGTTAGCCTAGGTAATGTATTATGTTTAGAAATCAATGAATTTCTTAATATAAGTTTTTAAACTGACTTTAACTGACATGGTCACTGACACTACAAAAACAAAAATCAAACATGGTAAATATCCCGTTTATGATAATAATAGTAATGAATTTCTTTTTCATCCACTAAATATCCTGAGCAACGATGTGCATAAACTGGATATATAAATGTGTATATTTATCTATGCATATGAATAGCGTCACACTCGTATATTATTGCAGCAATAAATCGGTTATGTCGCTACTATCATAAAACTGTCTCGTTTTATAGTGCACACGCTAAAGTGCACAGCGCAATATAAATGCCATCAAATGCACTCCTGTTTTCAATATCAGAACATCCTTCATCGGATTAATGACGCTAGTATGCTATCAAATACATTTTAGTTCCATGTTCTCGTGTTGTTATAGTAGGTAATTACTAGAACTAGGCTTTTCTTACACTCGCCTAACAAATTACGCTAGCGTGCACGTATGCAATACCCTCCCGTATGTTTACACGTTTCGTCTAAGAAATATAACATGGTAAGCGGCACTTGCGGGAATGGCTCCGAGCCGCGCTTGGCTTGCCTCCCGACGTCGCCTGCCAGCCCAAATGCTGCCTATCACAACTAAGGAATGTCAAGCGTTTGACTCAACGTTTTAATAAAATTCAGTTCAGTAGGTTAGTGTTTGGAATAATCTAAATCAAACTCTGAGCAAATGTTTTATTGATTTGTAAATATTTGGTTTAATAGCGCATCATTTTGTCAATCGTGTAGACTTCGTTTACAGTTTTTAGAATTGCCAGTTAAGCGTATGTTCATCAAAGGTAAGTGAAGTCGGACTATGCAAGATGATCATCATCATCAGCCTATAATGTTCCTACTGCAGGGACTCAGGCCACCTCTGTAGGAGAGGGATGGGCTATAATCCACCACGCGGGCCCAGTGCGGGTTGATAGAATGTCACATGTCTTCGAATATTTTGGTTCTAAGACATGCCGGTTTCCTCACGATGTTTTCCTTCACCGTATTGACAGCAGCGGTAATGAAATAAATTACTCAAAGTAATGCGCCTGCCTGGATTCGAACCCACGAGGCCACGACATACTGATCGTGGGTGATGATTATCTTCATCAAAACACCTTCTCAGTCTTAAAATGATTTTCTCTCTCTCAATCCTTCTTTAAATCTAATCAACTACAACTTCTCAACGAAACTTCCAGTGGCTAGCCTGCCACAGACTACAAACTATAGTTAATCTATCCTGTGCACGGGGTAGTAACCCAGCTTAGAGAACAAAGTCCACAGCATCCCAGCAGTAGCATCCAACTCGTACTCCAAACAAAAGATTAACCTCACCGTACTAAGAATCTTTTCAAGTAAGCGCTAACTTTCAAACTGAACTACTTACTAGAGTTAGGGCTCGTACACGTATGCGGATGTTCGTCGAACGTGAATAAAATTTTTGTAGTGTATACCTTCATGCAAACGCACGTGAATGTTGCAGGCTCCATGCGAATAGTCGTTGATGTTCCCACAGACTGCTGGATCACAGACATTCTCTCAATGAAAGACAGTAGCCAATCCATCACGCTGCCTAGTGCGAGTTAGTGAAGGTCAAGATTTTTTTTATTTAAGGTCATGCCGTTTTTTTGATTGTTTCCTTCGCCCTTTTAAGAATACCGTTAATGAAATTAATAACACAAAGAAAGCCTGCTTCGGTTCGTACCCGCGCCACTCCTGCTCCAAAGTGAACGTTTGAACTGTGTTCCTAGTTGTGAACACACCTTTAGTGCCGAACTGCCGACATTACCTTCTGAATTAATTTCACTTACTACTTCATTAAGTGCTCGATTGAATAGCTTTGCGCACTATTTTCACCTTTTTCCGTCCTTTGGTGTCGTAATGAATTCCGAACGGTAGCCATTTTGTTCGATTAAGGAACTTTCTCGGGAAAAATAGGAATTTTTAGAGGCTATATATTTCGCTGAAAATTGCTTCGGGTATATTTTGATTGTATCGTAGAAACTATTATTTTCGTAAATTAAGTACAGTAAATGGCTTCGCTAGAGGAAATTGGGCAGTTACGAAAATATTTCTACTACGAGTAAGCACAGTAATGCGACAGAGTTTCAAGGTCGCATAGGCCAACTACCTAATCAAAGTAAATTAACTAGTCTAACATAACGCCTTTTACTTGTTCAATAATAATAATTAAAAAAAAATACGTAAACGTAACGTGTTTTTCAAACGGAAAATAAACCAATAGATATCACTATGAACCCTTGGTTTTATTCAAACGAGTTCGTCGAATGTTTGCTACAAAAATATCAACAAGCTCTACGTTGTGAAGGCACGTTTTTTGATACAAACCTAACGAACAGTTCCCTATGCTGTAGAGAGTGCACCGTTTGCCCTCTGCGCGTACATTGAGTGTGTCCTTCGAACCGAACGTAAAATGTTACAAGTTGGATATAATTTTTCCCCGGAATGAGCTAGCAAGGCGGGTATTCCTCAATAAACCGTGGCGTTTTCAAAGGAATGCCTTCGTCCCCGCTAGCTTGCTACCCCCGTACCCACCCGCGCCAAATTGTGCGGAAGAGATAAACTTACAGTCACCGATGACTGGAAATGTACAGAAGGTAAAAAAGTAACAACCGTAGAGACTTAGGGCTACTGCACTCACCACTAAATGTACCACCATAAACACAGAAATTATTTAATTGTCTCCAGACACTCTCGTACCTACAGGCGTGTTTCAAGGATAGATTTTAGACGCGACTTTAATCACAGGTGTAAGCGTATTTTCTATTCTGATTTGAAATAATTACCTACTTATAATTGGTAACCAAACTAAATAATTTCATAAGACATTGTTGCTATTGGTCGGTTATTTGTATTCGTGTCGGACAGGTCTACTGAACTTCTTATTTTTCTTAAAAATATGTTAGCGACATTCGCTAGTTCGTTTACGACAATGTCGGAACGTTGCCAATGAAGCTTCTTCGCTTTTTTATTTGTGGTGTCGACCGCCAACATTTGATACAAGCCGCAACAAAGAACTCAATGCAATCACGTCGCTACAGCGGAGAAAAATGTACCGATTACACTGACGACTTTATTGTGGAATTGAATCGCAGTTTGATGGCGTGGCGGCAATGAATTTCATTTTGTGACATTCGCTCGTTATTTTGAGCACATCAAGTAAATTGCTTGCCTATTTTTCTGTTCCAAAGACCTACGCCTCCTTTGTGTTTAACGCGTATTGTTTGAGAAGAACATAGTAACAGAAGGGCTTTATTGTATTTAACCTGTTAAAGGAATCATCTTGTTCCTATTGATACATAAATAAAATATTTTTCCCTCTCGTAGAATTCAGATTTACCTTTTAACGTCTTCATCATTATCATAGGCCTCGTTGCATTCTCTGATCTCAGAGTCTCATTCAGGTCTTTGTGTGGTCTTTACAAAAATGCTATTCGGTTTATTTGGCACCACGGCATTAATATTGCATCTGAATCGTGCCGAATGATATTAAATTGTACAGACTCCAAGTTAATATCTGTAGTATAGTATTGGACTGGCGCGATGGCGGCGCGCGCTTCAATCGCGTTGTGTCCGCTAAATCGGAGTGGTTACTAGATCCTGTTCCATGAAAGGTTACGAACAGAAGACCTACTCAATTCTACGCCATTTAATTTCCCCTGACGGAAGTGCATTGAAAACTGATCTGGTAAATAGCAAATATTGTTTTTCAGCAGAAATACCCGATAAGTTTAGGCGATACCCATAACTTTACAGAAATCCTTACATAGTATAAAACAAAGTCGCGTCTGTTTGTTTGTTTATTTGTTTGTTTGTCTGTATGCTTAAATCTTTAAAACTACGTAACGGATTTTGATGCGGTTTTTTTTAATAGATAGAGTGATTCAAGAGGAAGGTTTTAATACCTTTTTTGCACCCGTGCGAAGCCGGGGCGGGTCACTAGTATATAATATGGATATGTCCGTGGATTATTCACAGTCCACTGCTGGGCTTATGTCTCTCCCGAGCTGAAACACAACACACTGGCGCTATCCTTACATAGTATAAAACCACAGTATAAAACAAAGTCGCGTCTGTTTGTTTGTTTGTTTATTTGTTTGTTTGTCTGTATGCTTAAATCTTTAAAACTACGCAACGGATTTTGATGCGGTTTTTTTTAATAGATAGAGTGATTCAAGAGGAAGGTTTTAATACCTTTTTTGTACCCGTGCGAAGCCGGGGCGGGTCACTAGTATAATATAGTTGTGGAAGCAACCAGCCTGTCCCAGTTGCAGTCCCAGCTACTTTTAAGATCGTCGGCTCATCCACCTGAGGCGTTCCACGCTAATGCTGGTCAATACGAGCATTCCACTCCAGGAGTCGGCTGTTCCATCGACCGTTATTCGACGAAAATGACCAGCCTAGAGCCGCTCAGCAGCATTCGATATCTATTATGGTTAATCAATACGGGTACATTGTTACATGCTTAGTTCTCTTATAGCATTTTTGTTACAAGTTGCCCTTCTGTGCGTGTCTACCCTGATCGCCGGTAGGTCCCCGAGGGTAGCGGTGGTGCGACTTCAGATTATATTCACGCCGGCTGACTTGTGATCGTCAGCGGTTCTCGAGTACCCGCCATCGCCATTATGTGAGTAGTTACGTACCGCAGCGCTGGGAGACTGACTGATCCGGTAATAATGATTCCGGTTATATAACTATAAGCAAAGCCAAACTGATTTTCAATGTACCTACGATCGCGAATAGACAGAGAAAGAGTGTTCATTGTCATACTTCGGTACCTCGATATCACGCACGTTGATGTCGTTCGAGGTCGTGGGTTCGAACCCAGGCAGGGGCATTACTTTGTATTATTTATTTCATCTCCACTGTTCTCAAAACGGTGAACGAAAACATCATGAGGGAACCAGCATGTCTTAGAACCAAAAACACATGTGACATCTACCAATCCGCACTGGGTCCGCGTGGTTAATAATAGCCCATCCCTCTCTATCCCATCTCTCTAGGGAGGAGGCCTGAGCCCCAGCAGTGGGAACTTTATAGGCTATTCATGAATGGTGGTGTAAACAATGAACAAACAAACAAACCTGCAGCACGGTGGTGTCGAAGTGTGCCAGCAGCGCTGCGGGCGACTGCTGCGACGAGCGGCGCCGCCCCGACAGACGCGCGCTCCAATCTGCAACAATTACACAACCATTAGTGATCAGCTACCAGGAGTATAGGCATACAAGGAGGTTCTAAACTTGATCGTAATATTATCATGGTGACGATGACTTGGCCCTGAAGTATTAAAGCGCGGTGTTGTTGTTTGTGTGCGTGTCGTGTTAACTGCACGTTACAAGAACTGTTGAAATTAGCTTCAGATGCTGAACTCTTAGATTGTCTATAACATATTATGAAGGAAGAGTTGATGCTCTAATGTTTACCGGTGCATGCATCTCGGCTGTCATCAATAAATATTTTGAAGCATGTTATTTAACAAATGGAAGTTGGACTTAAGGGTCGGGGTAAGTACTGCCCCGGACTGAAGAAAGTCATTATCTTTTAATCATTATTTTATAATTATTCTTATTTTACAAATGGTAAGAAAGTCATTATTTTAATGACAAAACAGTCAAAAAGGGTTCACTAACGCCTATTTCAGGTTGACTGAGATTACATTTTTACGTATAGGTATTTTTAAAAACCGTAAGTAGAGCCTATAAGCGCTAAGCACTTATTTATCAAAACTCAATTTAAATCCCAACTCCGTACCAACAAGCAGTACAACTCAAATACAAAAACGAAGCTTTAACATGAAAACAAACTGTGGGTCAACATTTAAAAACTCCGAACGGTTCTGCAGTGAAAAGTAAACAAATAAACAGTCGCTTCCGGCGCCCGCGGCCGTGCCGTGCCGGACCGGCGCCAGGAAACGAACCCGCGACACTACACACACGCCCCGGCGACTGCTGCGCTACAGTTCCCTGCACATGAGACGTACAAACGGACGGTATTCATATTCTGTGTAGATGATCTCGTCTGCTGGAGATTTGAAACGGTAACGTTGAATTGGACACTCGCATGGTTTGCTTTTTGTGATGTGTTCCTGTGACGGCGAAGCGAAGGGTTTCATATGCATGCACGATATGGGAAACAAATTATATTTTGATATTGATGTCTGTCTTACATTTGATAGAGAACGATTATTATTTTGACTGGTTTGGACACACTAATGAGCACGCACATTGCGGCTAGAACTGACATAGGTTGACATTTTGATGTTCAGAGGAAATTGTCTGAATATTTCGATTAAATCTGTTGATGAAACACATCAATTTATACCTGCCGAAAGTGTTTTTTTTTTCAGCAATTCCCAGAACAACTACCTGTAGGCCGTACAAATATTTGCTCCGTGCGGGGATTGAACTCGCGAGTACTCGCGACACGGACCTCAGCAGATAGCCGCTCAGCCACTATGCCAACCGTGCCATCGAATTAATGCAAGCTAACATCAAAGAAGCTTGTGTTACTCTTTTTTCAGCCCTTGATTTCACCATAAACAATTTCAGCTTTGTTTCCACCGATATCAATTTCCCCTTAGTTTCCGAGCAGTAAACAATCTATAGGCTTGCCCCAATTACAGTAACTAAAAGCAAACAGTTTCGTGCACAGTCGCGCACTCGGCACTTTTTGTGTAGTAGCGATAACTCACTGTTGTTGCGACTTTTTGTAGCGACCAGCGACCGGCGACTGATCGCTGCGACTGCTGCCCATTCAGTACAAAGTAACGACATTAATCATTTATTTACGAAGGCGTGTTGTGTTACAGATTTGAGTAATTAGGAAGGCCAATATTATAATTAGAAGGATTTGTCTTGGAAATTGAGGATTGGAAAGGATTGGTTGTTTTAATTTAGGAGATTGATTGTTCCGTTCTTTTGTTTTTTTTTTTTTGTATCCTTTAAGTATTCGATGCTCACCTTACGAAATAAACCGCTTGTCTCATTGGAATCTTCTTGTTAAAACATTGCACCGTTAATCTTAAAACGAAGTTCGTGTAAAGTTCCGAACTTCGGGTTCATCATTAAATACGTAGCGGCAGTCTACAGTCGTAGAGAATTAATATTAATTAACCGTCGTTATCAGTAGGCCGAGTGCACAGTCCCTCCGGAGATATTTTGTAAAAGTTGAGAAAGTCCTCTGAAGTCGCGTCGGTCGTCGGTTTATTTGTGAGGATTCACCCTCTTCGTAACTTCACAGAAATGTTTGAAAGAACATCAAGTTGGTAATTTCGTAAACAGAATACATTTAGAAGGTCAACTTTCTTCATTCCTTGGATCCCGTGTACGGTAAACTAAAAACCCTGCATTATGAACAAGCGTTGTTGGGATTTGTATTGAATTTTCATTAGATGCTGCTGTCTTCTACGGAAGGACCGAATGTCAGGAAATGGAATGTCAGTCTTTTATCTTTTAGTGGTTGCCATTATATCGTCAATAAGTATATCTGTGACTTTCTTGTGGCATGGTTCTACTGGTCTCATCTGTAATGTGTGCCTAGGGAAGTTTGTGTATGTAGGCACGCAAAAACTTCAATTCAAATTGATTGGACTTTAATGGGATTTAGAAACTCCTAGATTCCTTAATGTTTTCTTTTCATTAGTAAGTTTTCAGAATATTTGATCCATTTAGGTAAAACTTTCGTTTTCGACATAAAATATTGATAAGCCGGCTACGACATTGCAACATTGAGTACACGACAACAATACAGGGTATGGCACAATTTGGACAATCCAATCTTGTTATTTTGTTCCCCTTTGCAAGGGTAGGATCGTTTTGGGGCGGTCACCCTTTTGTGGCGATTGTCGTAACCTGTAACTACAGCAAGATATTGGACATCTGAATACAAACAATCACTGTTGCTACGGTAGGTACGACGAAACAACGGTGTGATTGTTTACAAACTTGGGATAGGTCGATGAATAGGTCTATATGGTTTGCCTTTTGTTGTGTTTTTGTTGGAAATCGCTAGAATTTATTTACCAGAAAATAAATGTTAGACTTAGTATAGAACAGGAGCGAATCAGGTGAAAAACACCAAGAAATAAGAAATTAATGCCATAAGTTATTATTTGATTTACATAGTCATTTTCCTTTAGTCAGTGCTTCAACCAAATTCTCTCTAAACAAGTCTTGTTAAACAGCGGTGGATATTATCTTTCTCTATTTCCTTGCAAAGTCTCGTGTGCAGCGATAGCGTAGCGGCGGCTCGTTGAAAGTGAAGCCTTTGCCGGCTGATTACAGTTCACTCACAGCACGTAAACGGATCAACAGATTAACTGGCAACACCAGCACACGCTGGACTACGAGGAGGCACGTTTACTTAAATAATTGTTAAGTACTATAACAACATCAACATTATGCATATTTTCCTCGTCGAGTTTGGTAGAGAAGTATTTGTACACCCACACGTCACGTCAAACTCAGACTCAGGACTAGGATACCTCCCGTCGGGGCCGCGGGTTGTTCGAAAGAGATACCGCGACCTCGACACAGAGGGCTAAGAAGGAATATGGATGGTTTTCAGTAAGTAGAAGTCTGACGCTGTCTACCGCTCTGCGAGATAGCCATTAGATGGTTTCCCACCAAAAATGGCCTAGGGTACTACCTACTAACAAATTTATAGCAGACACCACAAATAACACACTGCCAGGTCCTCGGACCCCATGCTCAGTAGCTACGCTTTCACAACACCAATGAGGAAGTCGTGGTTATCTATGAATAACTCACGGTAACTGCCTGCTATAAATCGCTACAAGATCGATCTCTGAGCCATAATCACCGAGCTGCAGGATTACTGCCAATTAGTGGCCGCGAGATGTTCCCGCTCAGATAAATGATCTGATGCTGGCTGCCGCCCATACACTTGAGATCATGTGGGGCTACTTTGTACACCATCCCAGAAAAGTTAGAGTAACTAATAGAAGCTGTAGCTGAGCTAAAGATTGATTAAGTTACAAATTTTTATCTGGCATTTGAAACAAATTTTATCTTTGGGAAAAAATGTAGATGTTTCGTGATCGAAATAGTTTCAATAGGATCGTAAGCTTTTCTTTTGATCGTCTTTTTTGTCACTAAGCAGGTATGATTTGGCGGCTTTATGTAGCTTTCGTCACTCGTTGTATGGATTTACTCCATACAAATGCAACATTTAATTTAGACTGGCACACGCTCCTTTATTTGGCCTTACCAATAAAAAGTCTTACAGTAAAAATAATGCAAATAAATGTGTTATAAACTCAATAAAATTAGACTGTCTCACTTGTGAATACCGATGAGCGGACCTGAGGCGGTTCACAATAGATGGCGACATTAGGCCGGTTGCTCACAACTCAACGCTCTAATCCTGTTGAATTAGTTTAGAGTTTCTTGGGGCACCTCGTTTGTAGTCGGCCGGTCGCCGGCCGCGGGGTGACTAGCTGTTTGGTAGTCCTTAGGGGATAAAGTAGAGGCTGTTAATGAATAGATCTATTTTGTCGCGTCGCAGGACATAATGACGAACTTAAGTGAATTCGAAAGGGAGAAAAAACACACGAAAAAGTGAAAAATAAACTTTAGAAAAAAAAACAGCTTCTGAAGTCGGTGGCAAAAACATGAAATCAAACAAACAAAAGTCACCGACTTCATAAGCTGATTTTTCTTCTAAAGTTTATTTTTAATTTTTTCGTGTTTTTTTTTTAAGGCGGTTTTATTTTTTGTTAAAAAGTTTTCTTTTTAAAACCCACATGTATGCTACTATGCTACCCACGAGTGCCCGGTCGCACGGTTACACTTACTTTTTAATCAGTGCTTTTGCGGCCTAGATTGAGGCCAGTCAGACTTGTCACAAGGCAAGTCGAGGTTGCTATGTTGTAGTTCAAACGCCTGGCAACATACAACACAACAAGCTTAACTAATCACGCCCAGTTCACGGCGTAGAGATAATAACTATGATCTCGCACCGCGGCTATGTTATCATTATCTACCTCCGCAGTGTGACCATCGTTAATATGCCCGGCTGCGACCGCGACCGGCTTACCCGGCTCAGTGCGGCGCTGGATTATTGCGGATTAATATGTATTTAAACGGTCCTGATCGGAATACTGATGTTAAACGCACTAATTGTGTTGTTCTGTCTTGATGACAGCAACATGGACAAGATTTGTACAGCTATAAAGGATCAAAGTCGTTCGAAAAGATGTACGAATGTATTTTATACAAAAATATTACTGCCATCAGTCAGTGGCGGTAAAGAAATTGTCTGTTTATCCGAGAGAAATACTTTCTAGAAAATATTCTATGAAAGTATCGGGTTTTGTTTGCTTTTTATATGAAATGGCCCTACTCTTGTAGGGCCATTTCATATAAAAAGCAATCTTGTCTTGAGGACAGAAAAATCTTGGTATCTTTGGAACCTTAGTGTTCGAAAGTGGATCTTTACGGCCTGTGTATGATTCAATACAGCCTTCAAAATAATATGGCTATCACAATCTTCTCACTCATTATCCATACTTCCATACTTCCATACTTAATATTATAAATGCGAAAGTAACTCTGTCTGTCTGTCTGTCTGTCTGTCTGTTACTCTTTCACGCCTAAACGGCTGAACGGATTTTGATGAAATTTGGTATGGTGATAGATGATAACCTAGAAATGGTCATAGGCTATAAATAATCACGCCATCGTTCTTAGGGGGTAGGCAGTAGGCAAATAACTAAATTGAGTTAGTGATTTTTAGTCGTTTTTGTTGGGACTTTTGCTCTTTCACGCCTAAACGGCTGAACGGATTCTGATGAAATTTGGTATGGTGATAGATGATAACCTAGAAATGGTCATAGGCTATAAATAATCACGCCATCGTTCTTAGGGGGTAGGCAGTAGGCAAATAACTAAATTGAGTTAGTGATTTTTAGTCGTTTTTGTTGGGACTTTTGCTCTTTCACGCCTAAACGGCTGAACGGATTCTGATGAAATTTGGTATGGTGATAGATGATAACCTAGAAATGGTCATAGGCTATAAATAATCACGCCATCGTTCTTAGGGGGTAGGCAGTAGGCAGATAACTAAATTGAGTTAGTGTTTTTTAGTCGTTTTTGTTGGGACTTTTTCTCTTTCACGCCTAAACGGCTGAACGGATTTTAATGAAATTTGGTATAGTGATAGATGATAACCTAGAAATGGTCATAGGCTATAAATAATCACGCCATCGTTCTTAGGGGGTAGGCAGTAGGCAGATAACTAAATTGAGTTAGTGATTTTTAGTCGTTTTTGTTGGGACTTTTGCTCTTTCACGTCTAAACGGCTGAACATATTTTGATGAAATTTAGTAAGGTAATAGATGGTTACCTAAAAACGGATATAAGATCAAAATGATCACGTCATCGTACTTAGGGGGTAGGAAGTAGGCAGAAAACTGAATTGAGTTAGTGATTTTTTTTATGGTTTTTGCTGGGAGTTTTGCTCTATCATGTCTAAACGGCTGAACGGATTTTGATGAAATTTAGTTAGGTTATAGATAGTAACCTAGAAAAGGATATGGGCTATTAATATTCATGCTATCGTACTTAAGGCGTTGGCAGTAGGCAGAAAACTAATTAAGTTAGTGATTTTTAATCGTTTGTTTTAAAAGTTTACCTCATTCACGCCTTAACGTCTGAACGGATTTTTATAAGACTTGGTTAAGGCGAATGCTCACATACTGCCCGCGAAATTCAAATTTTCTTACGTTTTTTGCAATTTGCAGGCCAGTGCTTGGTTGTATGTTGATGAACATTTGATTCGCGACTGTAAGACGTATTTAGTTACAGAATTATAATCATCAAAATCATCAATACAACCCTCCAAGTTCATATAGATCGAGGAATAACTTTGACCTTGAAAAAATAGTTTCTCGATCTATATGAACTTGGAGGGTTGTGTTGGTGATTTTGATGATTATAATTCTGTAACTAAATACGTCTTACAGTCGCGAATCAAATTTTCATCAACATGCAAC
This sequence comes from Diarsia mendica, assembly GCA_949316265.1. Lineage (NCBI taxonomy): Eukaryota > Metazoa > Arthropoda > Insecta > Lepidoptera > Noctuidae > Diarsia > Diarsia mendica. The sequence continues at coordinate 4,296,979 of OX438917.1, forward strand.
CAAGCACTGGCCTGCAAATTGCAAAAAACGTAAGAAAATTTGAATTTCGCGGGCAGGGTGTGAGCTTCCCCCTTAATATAAAGATAGGATCCTAGGCACGGACACAGGCTACTTTTTACGGCGGGAAAATACCTCATTCCCGCGGAAATCTAGCGTGATCGTGTCAAGAAGCGCATGACGCCATAGCTACTGAAATGATTTTGATGTTTTTTTTTTTAACTGAGTGTTACTAAGACTTCAAGTTAGTATTTGATCCCTTTTCTAACTTAGAGGGTCGGTAGGCGCCATAATTTAGGGAATTTATGATAAAATTTTGATGCAACTGTCTTTATTTAACAGTTTTACTTGGATCGAAACTTAGCGACATTCCATCACACTACTTAACTTATAGGGTAGGAAGGTACCAAAATTCAGACTACTTTTTACTTCGGGAAAATATGTCATTCCCACAGGAACCTATACACAGCTACCTATCTACAACATTAAAACTCTGTCTAGAATCACATTACGCCAAAACTATTGATCTGATTTGTATAGGTACGATTTTTTATTCAACTGACTGTTACATTACATACAGATAAAATCTAATTACCTACACCACAGAATTAATATAGTACTACATAACTAGCTACGCTTTAAACTTGAGGAGGTAATTAGATAGACATTTATACGAACTTTAAGCTCAGTAATCAATCATCATAGTGATAAGTTAATACTCATTTTAGACAAAGAAACGGATAGGTAATCAGTTCATCACCGAAATTATGACACCTACACTTAGTTTGTTTACTATTTGTTTAGAAAAGTTTCTAAACACTAAAATAATTATCTGTAGTTTTTATATGGCAAGCTTTTAACCATGTGAACGATGAACAATGTACTTACTCACTCTAACTTCGTTCATTCTCTTGCATTCTATCTGCCCTACTGCAAAGACGTGTTGTTCTACTATTTATTAAAATACAGTCCAAATTAAAATATTTCTCGCCTTTTATTCAACACTATTCAACGAGGGAAAATAATCCTAACTAATATTATAAATGCGAAAGTAACTCTGTCTGTCTGTCTTTCTGTCTGTCTGTCTTTGCTTCACGCCTAAACTACTGAACCGATTTGTGTGAAATTTGGTACAGACATATTTTGGAACTTGAGAAAGGACATAGGATAGTTTTTTTTTTTTTGCGAGATAAACCAAAAATCTGCCGGAAGTCACTATTCCACGCGAACGAAGTCGCGGGCAAAAGCTAGTACTAATATATATTCTTGTTCTATCTATTAACAAGCAGTCTCGTTGAATGGAGGATGAGTGATGGTGGTCCAGGACCGACCATTACTTACCGTCGCATTTTGAAGGACTGTTTGTTCGAACCGAGAGGACAGCCCATTATGCGCATATCTTTACACACTTCGGGTATAATGTAGTAATTAAAATATCCTTTACCTAAATACCCCGTTGAAGGTAGATATAATTGATTATGAGGCTAGAAACAATACCAGCAATTAAGTTTTCATCCCTTCAATTCGAAAAGTGTCGTTTTGTTCCTCTATAAGTGCGAGCAAAGTAGCTCTTTTCTCCATTAGACTTTTTAGCGGGCAGTAATGAGATTTGAATTTAGAACATGAATCGTTCATTGAAATCGAACGCAAATTGTATTGTGTTGGCTGTACGGTGCGAGGAGACGCGGTAACTAAATTAAAAAAAAAAACAAAACCGCGCGATTTACTTCCCTGTTCTAATAATCGGTACGGACTTTATTGTATTTTATGCAAAAAAAATGAGCTCTACGTCGAGTTCTGAAAGTTATAGTGCATTAACTCCTGAAACAATAAAAATAGAAGATAATAACGTCATACAAAACTTAATCCCTACGAAATCCCGAGAGAAATATTTAAAGGCATACGACAATTTTGTTTAGTAACATGTTGTCTAAAACTGGACACATATTCGTAATTAATATGTCTGATGGATTTAAACGTGTCGTCACTCTATTTTTATTAAATAATAATACTATTACATGAGGAGCCTTTTATTTCTCATAGAGGGTGATGAAAAGTCGAGTGTATCACTCGGGTGCAAAATATATTTTGGGCTCGGGCGACGTACTTTGAATCCCTCGCTACGTTCAGGATTCTACTAAAGAATCCCTCACTACGTTCGGGATTCTACTCTAGAATCCCTCACTTCGCTCTGGATTCAAAAAAGCGCCCTCGCCGTAAAAATATTATTTTGCTCCCTTATGATACAATCTACTATTTCATTACTTTTACTAGCCACTACTCTCATTTTCGGGATTTTCCCATAAAGTCAGCAGGGCTACAAAAAGTACTCCAGCAACATAGAATAAAAATAAAAGTGATTTATGAAAAGGTGTTATTTATATATACACCCCTTTTTTTTGGTGGGTGGAAAATCATCAAATGACCCCCCCCCCCCCGCTCTTGGGCAGAGTGAAGGGGAGTGTCAGACTTCTACTGACTAAAAACCGAACCCATGTTCCTTCTTTGCCCTTGCGCCGAGGCCACGTCATCTAGTACAAAAATCCGCGGCCCCGACGGGATATATATGTTACGGCTAATACCCGAAGTGCGGCTACACCTAGTTTTAGCCGGTTAGAACTAGGTGTAGCCACTTACTCTTGGTTAAACCTAGTACGAGCCGATGGTTTTCGGGTAAAACTAGGTCTATCCTCGAATATGTACTCCATGACGCGCGCTCGCTTCGCTCGCGTATATATATAACACTAATGTCTTCTGTCCCCGAAGTGCCGGGCCTCCGCCGGCCTCCTTCGTCGGCCTACGGCCCGGTGCCCATGCCGCCCATAAAGTCATATTGCCGCGAGACGGTCGTGATATCGGATAGACCTAGTTTTATCCAACAGGGAATGGCCGAACGTAGTTGTAGCCGGCATGATGAAGGATAGACCTAGTTTTACCCGAAAACAATCGGCTCGTACTAGGTTTAACCAAGAGTAAGTGGCTACACCTAGTTCTAACCGGCTAAAACTAGGTGCAGCCACACTTCGGGTATTAGCCGTGACATATACACCCCTTATATCATAGATCACTTTAATTTGAGTAATAATTTAGATCCATGGAATTAAAACCGATTCTTAGCTAGTCATTTTGTGCTTTTTGTAACTGGGTAAGGCCGTTAAATTGGCCTCATATAACATAAAAGCAACTTAAAAGTATAAGTTACCGGTAACTTAAGAAGTACTACAGTGGTAACATAAGTAACTTAAATGTAGCATAAAAGTAACATAAACGCAACATAAAAGTAACATAAAACCTAACCACTTTTCAAAAGATCCTCGAATCTACGGCACTATGATGAATAATTAACAGTGTTCATCGATTAAAGCTCTTATTTAAAGAGCATATTTACTAAATATCCTGTCAATTCAATCAATGTGATAAAAACTTAGCTTAAAATCATTCAAAAACTTTTTTGTGCCGAACGAAAACACGATGCTGGCCCAAACTTATTGACACACGAACTTAACAATGGCCGACACGCAATTGACATACCATAGACAAGTTAGATACTGGAGTTGCCAGTGACTAAAAACGGATTTCAATGCTCAATAACTCTATAATTGTAAACATTATGGTAACTTAAAATCAGTAACATAAAAGCATGAAATACGTGGACGTGCTGTTATTATGCGAAAATATTTATTATTTTAATAGCTACATTGTCGTAAAGTAAATAAACATTGCCTAAAATAGGTTATTCTTTAAAGAAAATATTATGATTGCTGATGGAATAAACTAAAACCTATAATTAATTCCAAATATGTCATGGGGGATCATTTGGGACATTTTTATTTGTTCTAGCAATTTGTAGTCTCGTATACATAATACATATTTTAAAATAAAAAGAAGTAGTTTACCTCAGATTCGCATATAAATAATACTAGTAAAATGATACCTTTTGCAAGGAAAACAATAAAAATCAATAATATTATTGTATTTATCCTAAAAAAATTGCCGGACGCCAAGTCGTCCTTCAAAATTATCATTTTTTGGCGGCCTTACCCAACTACGAGTACAAATAGTTAAGTAGTTAGTTATCTAGCGATAAACACAGTTTACGCGTGAATATTCATAGCTTTATTTAGATAATAATGTCAAACTATTAGGGTCCATTACCGCAGCGTGTGTGAGGTCACGCCTCGCCACAGACCAGACATAGACCGCGCCGCCCGAACTTATCTGTGGTTCAGTTTGAACGAGAACTTTATATTTCGAGAAGTATAACGTGTCTTTGGGTTAGTTTGGTCTGTGGCTAAATCTGATAGGCTTTTGAAAGTAAAGTTCATCTGTGTCTTAAGACTACTAGTGGTTTAATAAATTGTTTTTAATATGGTTAAGACATGGTTAAGAGTTAATAATGATTTTTAGATTGTAACACCGAACTGTGCAAAGGCTCTTCTTGTTTGCAAACTATTAATAACGCAGTGCACAGCGGAACTTCTTATCTAATCATCCTCAACCGAAACTTCAACACATAATTGAACCCCATTGTTACATGAAATCCAAAATTCGCTTCATTGTAACATCGAGCTATCGAGTCATAGAGCCGAGTTTCCATTGTATCGGCCGCGGCTGGACAACGAGCGATAGAACTAATTGATTAATCAGACGAACTTACCTTAAGTGAAGTCCGATTACAATTTCATGAAGGATGAACTGAAATATAATTGATTACAGTGTAGTTCCCAATTCGCAAGTATTTGGCATCGCAGTTTTAGAGAGAATAAAATAAAACTTTTTCTCTATGGATTGGCAACACAGCTTTGACACTCTTTAGAGATAGCGTTGCTCTATTAGCCCATTCGACAAGGGACTAATCCTAAAAAGGATGGGTTGGGTGGGTAATTATATTTCAGTTCATCCTTCATGAAATTGTAATCGGACTTCACTTAAGGTAAGTTCGTCTGATTAATCAATTTCATTTCATGATGAACTGAAATATAATTGATTACAGTGTAGCTGTTTAGAGTCTAAGTCGACATGGGCCACTCTTTTGGAAATATACAAGACTTACCAAATCAATCTTATTGTTACATGAATCAAATTTATTTGAGACCAATGTAGTCAAACTACCCTATGCTTGTATATCTTAGGTAGGTATGATTCATAATCATCAATCTTAAGGTATTATATAATAAGTATGTATGTGTAAAAAGACAAAATACCTAGCCATTGTGTGGCTTACATAACTAGGGCGTCATTATAGACAAACCAATGATAATTGGCTACTAGTATTTTCATGATAATAAAATACTATCAGTCCTGTCTCATAATCAGATACAATATGAAACAATAAATGCTATAAGTATGTATAGCTAATAATGCCATATTACTAAATTAAAACACTATTAATGACAGTGTACAAATAAAATAAATAATCATTATTAATAAGGTATGTTTGAATAAAACTTAAAACTGAATGTTAATGAAACTTATTAAGTTTGTGTAAAGATAAATAAAGGAATGTAAATATTATTTACATCTTCAAGTTGGTATCTATGACGGTATTATTATAGCTGTCATGTAGGACATTTTTTTTTTTTTTTTTTTTTAAACGTTGCCCCACACTAGGGATTTCTCCTGTATCGTGGGTGCGTGCAAAAACATATAAAGTCACATACACAAATACCCAGACCCGAAACAACTATCTGCAGGTCATACAAATATTTGTTCCGTGCGGGAATCGAACCCGCGACACGCAGCTCAGCAGTCCAACCGCTTAGCCACTGCGCCAACCGTGCCGTCAAACAGACATAAACCATTAACATTCACTGATACATCATGAACCTTGTCAATGTAATAAAACTATCTGGCTAGCCAATAGTTTTCCTAATGACATCTAATGACACCCTTGCCTGTTTAGCAAAATATGTGTCTGCATAAAGTGTGTTATGTGTGGTACATAATATTATATCAGTCAATCCCACTTCCCTTAATTAATAATTTAATTCTTCTACTAATTGTTTGTTTGGATGCCTGATAGAAAAGGAAAGCAGGTTTCAGTTTTTGATGACAGTGATATTTTTATAAGAATAGTAATGTACATAATGTATTATGTCTTGTGACATGGACATATTGTCTTTTAATAACTGATAGAGTCTGCACTCTTTGAGCAGTAGCAAGAGCTGACAAGCTTTTTACTTAATTTTTTAAATTAAAATTCAGATTATCCCCAATTAGACACTGAATACTACTACACTACTATTGTAGGATCACAAGTATTCCCATACTTGTATAAAGCGGGTTGAATTCTTTAAATACCCATGAGAAAACGCTTGGTGTGATCATCCCTGTCAATTCATTCATTTAACAGAGAAGCGAAAGTATTGATCTAGCCTAATGTAACAAGCTGTAGCCAACATTATTTTGGTTTATGTATAATGTATTTCAGTGAGGTATTGTATTAGATCTGGTATTGAATCACACTGTGATTTTGGCAGAATAACTACCAACTCTTTAAGTAGTACTAAATTGTTTTAGCCTACCTGGTGGAGTGGATAGGTTAGTGGCAAACCTTTACATGTACCTTTGCATTTTGCAAAAGATGGTCACTGCCGGAGTAAGCTGGTTGCTTTATGGGTGTTTGGTACTGAAAGGAGATTTTAATAAATTATTATTAGAATAGAAAATGATTGGTTTTATAACCATCATCATTTTTACCAAAGGATATCTGACAAGTCCACACTGGGTACCTACACCTACTCATATTTCCTTGCCCCCCCCCCCCCCTTTTTAATTTTTGAAGACAATTCGTAATTAATGTCAATGGTATGAATGTGTATAAAAAAAAGTAGGAGGTCTATTTAATTGAGAAGGCATCTATCTCAAATGCATATGGGTCTCTATATCAAGTTCATGACACATAGGTATCCCTATAAGTATGCTTTACAATTTGAATTAACTCCGGTAGCTAGTAAATCATAATTGATAATTCCCACTCTGTGGCAATGTTAGTATGCCTTGATTCATCATATGAAAAGTTATATTTGGATTTTATGTAAGGCTAATAAATCATAAATGATAATTCCAACTCTGTGGCAATGTTAGTATGCCTTGGTTCCTCATCTGACAAGTTATATTTAGATTTAAGTAAGATGCTTGGAGATTAATACACCTAGCTTCACACCAAACCCATATCATTCTACAACCATCATTTAGGTTAGACATTGAACACTACTTATCTTGTTCATGCAAGCAATGGCAGTAGTGTTGTAAATCCGAAGAAGAATATCACAATTATTTTTTAAATTTACAAAGCATTTTAAACCAGAAAATATTGCCCTTAACCTGGTTTATGTGACATAATTGCTCTGATTGTGACCACAGGCCTCCAACATTTTCACTATAGCAATGAGTATCCCAACCTGTCAGGTCTGTATAAACTTGTAAATCAAATTTTCTTCACTGCCTTGGTGGAGGAATAATTATATTCCTTCTCCATTGAAAGTCAACGGTCAATTATTGGTCATGGTCAATGTGGCGAGGGGGGCTTAGGCCGCTTAGGGGAGGCCTATGTCCAGCAGTGGACGTCTTTCGGCTGAAATGATGATGCTGATGACCATTGAAAAAGTAACCATAAGTAATGTCATGGATGCATCATAATTAATAAAATAATTGATTGATTGTCTGATAAAAAGATGGTTTGATTTCAGTAATGGTATTCCATTTCCATTTGTTTTGTATGTACTATGCCATATTATGATAAAGCTGGCCATGCTGCTACTAATGTGCCTAAAAACAAGGCAAAATTCTTTTATTTTAAATTTTAGAATGTATCGTACACTCTTCATTGTAAGTATTTCTTATTTCAAAAGGTACGGTTGGTAGGTAGGCACAATGATTTGGAGTTAATCATGAATCCCAGTTTACAACATTAACAAGGTACTAGGGTACTTTTGTCATAATTAATAAGGGTTCCTAGTTGACTACGGAACCCTAATAATAGCATATGAACTTTAACACACTAATTGTTGTTTTCATGTATTGTAAACACTCCTTGTAATATGCTTGGTCAATATATAAAATATCATTAATGTAGATTATGAATAAGTGGCCTAAATTTCTTGCTTACACAACCACAGGTATTAACAATTTGATGAACAAACTAGGTGCAGTACATAGTCCATATGGCAATGCTGTAAATTCATATAAGGTTCCATTGAATTCAAAACAAAGGAACTTTAAATCTAATAATCATAAATATGACTTGTTCAAAGGTTTTAGATTTAAAATTAACCTGTTTGCCATCAGGTTTTGAAACAAGGAAAATCTTTTGAGATGTATTCTCCCTTTGGATGACAACATGGTGTTATAGCTCTTAATTGTAAAAGGTGAACAATTATGAATAGCTTCCTGCATATGTGTAATTTCACAATCAGGTAAATTATTTTTAGGACTGAGACATGAAAGGGACAATACATGAAATCCTTAATCCACTGCAATATAATGGGGTCATTTGTTGATGACAACCAACAAACAAAATATGTACCTTGTTTATTTCCTGCTGTTGTAGTAGGCATCCCGGGTTCTCTCGGAACGCTGCGGGTTCAAGGATGTTCTGCGGTGTGATGGCTGTGGTCGAGTCTGTGGTCCATTTCATTCCATCTCCTTGGTTGGTTGATGCTTTCAACTGTTGTGGTTGACTCTTCCTTCCCATATATTTGTTACTTATGTTTTAAGCAGAAATTGCTGGCTTGGTGCAGTTTTCTTAATAGAATTTGAACTCTGTTGTATTAGGCATCTTATTTACCGCAATTCTTTGATAAATTGCCACCATTTAAAAATAGTTTTATGAGTAATTTCTATGAAATGCTTGTGCAGAGCCACTACAGACCTTGTTTTTAGTTTCTTAATGATAGAGTTCACACACCAACTTGTTGCTTCACCAAGTGATTTTAACATAGTTATTTTATCTAGTAGGTTTTTTATTATAAGAGACATGATTTTGTCTAATATTGTAAGTGCTGTGCCCACCTGTCTTTGCTGGTAAGTGATACACTTATTTCTAGTTATTCCCATTTTAGAGATCAAGCTTTACTTTGGTGATGATAAGGATTCAATATCTGGGATTGTGTCACATTATTCATCAGGGCCTGATGTTTGACAAATTTCACACCTTTTAATGATTTTTTTCTCAAAAAATGATGAAAAAATACCTTACTTGATCCCTTAGGGCTTCTCAACAGCATTTGACATGCACTACACAGTATCTCGTACTGTCGCACATGCTCGTTTTGATCAAATCGGCATCACGTGCCGGTAAATAGAAATCTGACATCCAAGTTGATATCTTGTAGTGTTTGTAAACACTGTATATTGTAAGGTTTCTCGACAGCATTAGAATAGCACTGAACAGTATGTCGTACTGTAAGCACATGCTGGTTTAGATCAAATTGGCAGCTCGTGCCGTTTGCCATCAAAGTCGATATCTCGTATCAAAGTTGATCTTCGTGTTTGGTAACTCGTACTAACACGGTAAACAGTATCTCGTACTGTAAGCATATGTAGTCGGCATCGGCATCGCGTGCCGGTAACAGAAATCTGTTTTACATCAAAGCTGATATCTCGTATCAAAGTTGATCTTCGTGTTTAAGTATCTCGTACCAACACGGTATATTATCCTCGACCATTGCTGTAGCCAGCCACGTTTTTTGATTTAGTTGCACCTAAAACAAAAAGCTTACCTTCTTTATCCGAGGCGAAGTAATGACGAGCAAAAGGGCTCCGGTCCCGGTCGACACTTTGCCGTCGATTTAAACTGAGGTTGCGTTTGCGCAAACCATCGGGACTCCGTATTTTGTTTCGACGTCGACAATCCCACTTATACAACAGTATTTCCACATTTTTCCAATAAGTTTTTCTTCAGAAACCATTTTTTCTTGCGATGCCGTTCAACGCGCGAAAAAGAAGTGTCAAAGCTGTGTTGCCAATCCATAGAGAAAAAGTTTTATTTTATTCTCTCTAAAACTGCGATGCCAAATACTTGCGAATTGGGAACTACACTGTAATCAATTATATTTCAGTTCATCATGAAATGAAATGAACCGTGACTTACTGATATGCGGTGCCAGTGTTGTGGAGCACGCACGTAAGGTACCTCACAACATTCATAATGATATCTAGGCTAATAAACAGAGAAGTATGGAAGATGAAGACATGCTGCGCCGACCCTAAATGAATTGGGATAAGGGCAAGAGAATTATGATGATGATCTAGGCTAATACAATAAGTTACCTAGCCTAAATGATTTCTAGATATTCTTCTGTGAAGGATTAAATTTAGACAAGAATAGTCGAGGATCGAGTTGACTGGCGAGCGAGTGGCAAGTCCGGAAAGTGAGAGTGAGACTTCTTGTAGTCATGGTAATGATAAAACCGCTGTGTTGAAATTTCCAACTATTCCACCTATGTTGGGGTCGGCTTAGAGACTAACCGGATACAGCTGAATACCAGTATTTTACATTGAGTGATTGCCTGTCTAACGTCCACAACCCAGTTAGTATACCTGATATTACGATACTCCCTTGGTAAGACTGGAGTTCCAATTGTCAGATTTGTATTATTTATTAAAGATCCGATTCGGAGGCACGGAGGAAACTCGGCATGAAATGGATGTTCACCAATCCACTGGAACTACCTAGGCCAAAGCGGTTTAACCTAGAAGATAGATCCGTATGGTGATGTTATTTGTTATCATTTAACCACGAATTTTCCAAGCACTCTTCTACAAATACAGGCATTGAATCACTGCTAACGGATCAATGGACGATCACGGACATGCAATAATTCACCAGCATTCAATATGTAAAGACGTCACAGCCAGATTGATTGACAATGGCTCCCGGAGGCATATTATGTTCCGGACACTAATGCCGAGCTTACATCACTGTATTGTGTGTACACGTATTGAATTTATGCGCAAATGGCTGAAATCTGTACTAACTCATTCCCAACACACATAATTCGTCTCTTATTTTCGATAAGCATCGCCATAATACCTATTGTCATAAAAGTTGAAATGGCTTTCCCATCAGCTGCTCGGGGTTCCATTTAAATACATTCTTAAGGTAACAATACGCACCGAGGCGGAGAGGGCTCTACAGCGTTATACAGCGCTATATAGCGCTATACAGCGCTGTGCTGTATCCTACTAATATTATAAATGCGAAAGTTTGTGAGGATGGATGGATGTATGGATGTTTGTTACTCTTTCACGCCAGAACGGCTGATCGGATCTGAATGAAATTTGGTACAGAGGTAGATTATAGTCTGGAACAACACATGGGCTACATATTATCCCCATAATAGCTTAAGGGGGTGAGCAGTATTGCATTATCCATAATCCTCAACTGTTTTACAGTTTGATACTGGAAATACGAAATAACGCAAGGGACATCGAGAGTGCTGTGCCATTTTTCACTTTAGTCGCCTGGTGCGAGCGTTGCAAATCCAAGAGAAAGCTGAAGTCCCTTACGTCATTTCAAATTTTCGTTATCGAACCACAATCGAACTGTCAACTGTCACACTAATGTTAAAGTAGAAGGTCTATTTCAAACTATTAATCACTGGTGTACGTAGCCTAACGGTACAGAGACTTACCTGCAAACAAAGGTACGCAAGTTCAAATCACAGTCAGTATCCACTTTTTGAAATTTTTTATAATGTTGAAAGATTACCAAAAATGTTAAACATGTTCGCGAGTTCGATCCCCAATCGGTTTTCACTTTTTGTAAGTTCCAGGTATTTGTTTTTATTTTGATGCTATATGATTTTCAAATCAATGCAGAGTAGATTAATATAATCTACTTTTTAATTGTAAATACAATATTAAAAAGCTATAATATTAAGTACACGTAGAGTTTCTGTTTATTGAACATATTATTTAGAAAAAAAAACATAAACATATTATTTTAAAACGAATATGATTAGGGTTTCAGTTTCTGTTTCATTGTAATTGGTGCTCTCTATCAAAAGATATACGAATTTAAAGTGTTTAAGAAGAACTTATCATCATTCGGAAACATACATGCAACGACATCTATTGCACCAAAACGGAACTAATGAATAAATGTGTTCACAAGATAAATTTTAAATCGTCTTTTTCAAACAGTTACGATAGCAAAAGGTACTCTTGATTAGTTTAAATGACGCTGCTTTGAAAATCTACGTAGGGTTTTTTTTTGGAGGGTGGGAAATTACAAATGACTCCTCCCGCTCTGGGCATAGCTGTAGGGAATGTCCAACTTCTACTGACTAAAAACCATCCATGTTCCTTCTTTGCCCTTTGTGCTGGGGCCGCGATATCTCTCGAATAACCCGCAGTCCTGACGAGCGGCGGCCCTTGCGGGCCCCTTCCATATTGTTGACATCTCTTTCAGGCGCGCGTGGAACACGAACGCGCCGTCGATACGGCCTGTCGTCGTCATAAGACGGGCGGACGGTGAGCTCGCCCACTACTTACCGTCCACAGGCCCGCGTCTATGGTGGCCGGAAGCCATCACGTGGCCCCCGACGCCAGGAGCGTCTGCTGTTGCGGCTGGGACGCGAGGTTCTCTATCTCTCACATTACACCACTTCCTTCGCTTGCATCACTGCTTCGCCGAAGGAGGCGACGGCGTCCCATTCCCTCTCGCCCCGCACCATGGCTTGAACCAGGGCCGGACGCGAGAGGTCGCCGCCGCCGATCGTCGCTAAGAGAACACGACGGGGCTCAACCCAAGCTGGGCAGACCTCCGCGGTGTGCTCCACCGTGTCCTCCGGCTGATCCTTACAAAGGTAGCATCCGGGCGTTTCCTTCCGCATGATTCGGTGTACCTCCCGAAACAACTGTGTCCGGTGAGGACCTGCGCCAGACGGAAGGTGAGGGCGCCGTGGTGCCTCTCAAGCCACTCCTCCGAGTTACCACCACTGTGCCCTGCACGGGGTTGCCACAGTCTCTCTCTATGTTGCCATGAAATCACACCGCGGGGGTCTGTCCACCAAGCGGCAATATGCCGCGGCAGCGGAATTACCCCCCAGTGTAGTGCCTCCGCGTGCCATTCATGCAGGAAACTACATTGGCTAAGCCCTATAGCGGGTGTTTGCTTCCCATGCATTAAATTTTGCCAGTTTAACTTCGTCTTCGACAGATGGCATTGTTCATTTGACACCATTTTCTGAATTGCGGTGATAACATTTGTCGTGAATAGTCAACAAATACAAATTGACCTGTACACAGTAAGAAAAACAGCTGTAAAAACTTTAAAATAAAAACCTAATTAAAATTAGATAAGACCCACGACGTAAATTTATTTGTTCAGTGCGGGAATCGAATACAGGGCATGCAGCGCCACAGTCAAACGCCGAGACACTGCGCCAACCGTGCCGTCTTACTTATCGCTGTGACTTCCTCGGGCATTGCTTTATTATTATATATTGCAGTCTCGCGCGCGAGTTCTATGCGAGTGGTCGCGGATGTGTGATTGCCCGATAATGTCCGTCGATACGATTAAGTGTGCGAACTGTAATGTTGTGATTTCGGAAGTCCTTGCGTTTATTCGTAATAAACATGACGTGATGGACAACGAAAGTCTTATAAGAATATGTGTGTCGGCGTTTTCCGACGAAGATATCGACGAGGCAAAGAAATTGTTATGCAGCACGACAAAGATTGGTAAACGATTGAAGTCGAGGCGAAAAGACAAGAAACAAAAGGATTTAGAAGACATGATAGCGGTTTTTAAAACTGTAGACCCAGACCAACTGCCGGTTTTTGTCGCCTACGAGCTACACAAACTGCCTCCTGTATGTTTCGACCACGTAGACGTCACGAAAATTCTAAAGGACTTGTTAATTCTACGTGCGGAATTAAATGATATCAAAGATAATTGTGTCACTAAGAACGACCTAGACGTGGCCCTGAAAGAGAATAATATCATACAATCATCTGCTACTAATCAGTTACTAAATCCGATATTTAACTCTAATGTTAACAAAATCAGAGGTGGAAGGTACAACTTAAATAGTGGACCGTTTGGATTGTCGCCGCACCTACCCTCACAATCTCAACATTCGCAGCTGATCGATGCTGACTCACATTCGCCGACGCAGCTATCAAGTGACGATGACGGGCCGAAGTATCGCTCTCTCGTTCACTCTCATGCGCACACCGTGCTACCGGCTGTCGACGAGTCTGCTACCAAGCCGGTTAACTCAACATTGTTAGAAAACACGGATGACACGAATAAAAATCGACAATCAATGCAGAGTAATAAAACTATGGTGGAAGTATTAAGGCAAGGAGAATGGCCTAAAAATCATTCTAATAATGGTTGGACACTGGTTCAAAGTAAAAAGCCAAAGAATCGGTTCGAGGGAAAAACGGGAACCGCAAGTCCTAATGCGAACTTTAAATTTAGGGCTGCTGACTCGAAAATTCCCCTGTTTATTACAAATGTTGACAAAGAGACCACTGAAAAAGATATTTGTGATTACATACAAAACAAGACGCAAGAAATAGTGCAGCTTCAGAAAATTAACATGAAGTCTGAAAGACCGTATAATGCCTTTAAATTGTTTGTCTCAACATACAAATTAAATACATTTTTAGATAACAACATATGGCCCGAGGGTATACGGTTTAGACAGTTTATTTACTTTAAGCAGAATGCTACAAAAGTAAATAAGCAGCCCAGTGTTGAAAACATAACAAACACTTAATGGATTGTTCGACGAATGTTAAACTATGTACATTCAACTGTAAAAGTATAACTCGATCAGCTGATTGCGTTAGACAATTATGTGCACGAGCCGACGTGATAGCGCTACAGGAGACCTGGGGGTCTAAAACGGCCACTTTGGCAGATCATAATATGAATTGCGTTAAAAAGCGTAAAATGGACCTTCCATTATAATAACTGCGTCTGTAACAATTTAGTAAAATACATCATAATAGGAAAATAATATGAATTGCGTTAACATTCGTAAAATAGTCACAGACGCAGTTTTTATTAGGAAAGGTCCATTTTACGCTTTTAAACGCAATTCACATTAAGATCTGCAAAAGTGGCCATTTTAGACCCCCTGGTTGCTGCCCCACGACGTGCCCTTCTTAGCGACCATTGATGGAGACTTCGCGTATACTGGGAAATCAGCTGTGGACACCTCTGCCGGTGTTCTGGTTGGTAGACCGTATGGTGGTGTGGCGCTGCTGTGGAGAAAGTCGTTATTTGCGTCAGTATCGGTGATAACTAGTGATCGAATCGTGTGTATTAAAATAGCACAGGGCGAACGGTCTTTACTAATATTTAGTGTGTACATGCCCACTGACTGTGCCGAAAATCGTATCGAGTTCACGAGTTGTCTAAGTGAGATTATCTCAGTTATTGAGAGCAGTGAAGTGGAGTCGGTTTTTGTGTTGGGAGACTTTAACGCGCACCCAGGGACACGATTCTCACGTGAGTTACTTTTAACCTGTGTTGATCAATCATGGTCTTGCATTGATACTGAACTTTTACCGCAGGACTCGCATACTTTTACTAGTTCCGCCAACGGTTCCCTCCGCTGGCTAGATCACTGTGTTGTCACTGAGGCCGCTAGACATTTAGTAAATAATGCGTCTATCTTGTATGGTGTTTATGTGTCAGACCATATTCCATTATTAATTGAGTGTAACATTAATCTAATTAAACCTAAAATTACTTCATCCTATAGTTCTTGTAACAAGATTGTATGGGGTGAGAGGGATTTAAAACAGATAAATAATTATGTTGATTACTGTAATAGCAACTTAAAACAAATAGATTTTCCTCTAGAATTTTGTAAATGTGCAGATAATATGTGTCACAATACTGAGCATCGGTTGGTGTTGGATATGTTGTATAGTAAATTAATTTGTATTTTGAAAAAAGGAGCCGAACTCACTTATGCTGGTTCAGTTAAAAAGCGTCTTAAAGGAAATTATGTAGTTGGGTGGAACAAACACGTTCGCGAGGCTCACCGCGATGCCCGACTATGTTATCAAATGTGGCTGTTATACAACAAACCTACTTCTGGATTAATCTATGAAAATATGTGTGCATCGCGAAAACTTTTTAAAACTAAATTAAAATATTGTCAAAATAATCAAGAAAAAATTAAAATGGATATGTTAGCATCTTGCCATGAAAGTAAACAATTTAATAAGTTCTGGAAATTAACAAATAAATTAAAACATAGATCGGGGGTTCCGGTGAGCGTCGCGGGCGTGAGCGATCCCACTGATATTGCCAATGTTTTTGTAAAACATTTTAATGTAAACTCGCGTTTGTGTGGTTATTGTGAGCCGTCGGATGGCGGCGCGGGGGCGGTCGTGACCGGGGCTCCCCCTGTCAGGTTCTCTGCTAAAGAGGTCACGAAAATTATACAGAACATGGTGAGGGGAAAGTCCCCCGGTCACGACGGCCTCAGCGTCGAACATCTTAAATACGCTGGGGCACACTTACCGCGGGTACTTGCTATGTTTTTTAACCTGTGTCTAAGTCATAGTTACCTACCTGTGGAACTTACTAAGACAATCGTTGTGCCAATAATAAAGAATAGGACTGGGGACGCCTCCGATATTTCCAACTATAGGCCGATATCGCTTGCCACTATCTGTGCTAAGGTATTGGATAGTCTGCTTGATAAAATCCTAGCTAAACACATCGCGCTTGAGGATGGTCAGTTTGGTTTTAGACCGAACTTATCAACCGATAGTGCAATTTTATGCCTTAAGCAGACTGTCCAATATTATACAGACAGAAAGACTCCTGTAATAGCATGCTTCCTGGACTTATCGAGGGCTTTCGACCTGGTCAATTATGACTTGCTCTGGCATAAGCTGTCTCAAGACACTACTGTCCCGGCTGATGTAATATCACTGTTTAAATATTGGTACAGTAGTCAGAAGAATACAGTGAAATGAGGAGGCTCATATTCTGATATGTACGGGTTGGATTGCGGGGTGAGGCAGGGCGGCCTGAGCTCGCCCCGTCTTTTCAACCTGTACATAAACAAACTGATAGGTAGGCTCAGTAGCACAAATGTAGGTTGTCACGTGGACGGTGTATGCGTGAATAACATCAGTTACGCTGATGATATGGTGCTGCTGAGCCCATCTATCAGTGCAATGAGAAAGCTTCTCAACATTTGTGAGTGTTATGCAGTGGCTCATGGGCTCAAATACAATACCGGTAAGAGTGAATGGCTGGTTTTTAAATCGGGTACTTTAACCTACGAACAGCTGCCTGAACTCTCACTCTCTGGGTCTCTTTTAGGTCGGGTTTCAAAATTTAAGTACTTGGGTCACTGGGTCACTGAGGACTTAAAAGACAATCTAGACATAGACAGGGAGCGTAGGTCGCTGGCTGTCCGTTGCAACATGCTGGCCCGCAGGTTTGCACGTTGTACGGACTCCGTTAAGATAACGCTTTTTAAGGCCTTCTGCCAGTCGTTTTACACGTGCAGCCTGTGGACTAAGTATACCCAGCGGGCATACAGCGACCTGCGCGTACAGTACAATAACGCATTCAGGGTGCTTTTGGGGCTGCCATGGCGATGTAGCGCGTCAGGGATGTTCGTGGATGCATGTGTCGACGGGTTCGCCGCGATCATGCGCAAGCGATGCGCTTCCATGATGGCGCGCTTGCGCTCCTCCTCCAATGGCATCCTGAATGTGTTTTCAGACAGATGGGACTCACCTCTTTTACGTAAGTGGATAAGTGTTCAGACACACTTATCCAAATAAACTTGTAATACAGTGTTGCTTATAATTGTAAAATTAATTTAATACTAACATTAGGCTAAGTTATTTTATAATTTACTAACAAAATATGGAATTCATTCCGAAATAAAATATTTGAATTTGAATTTGAAAAAAAATTATGTATAATATTGCCATCGACCGGGCACGAAAACCACGCTCCGTCACGTGGCTTCTACTGAGAAAACACTTTGCAATCAAACCCCAGACCTCATCCTCAGATAGTTGCACCTGAGACCACTTGATTAACGAGACAGTCACACAACAAAATTTCCACGTGAACGAAGTCGCGGGCATCAGCTAGTACACAATATATATACGGTCCGCACAATGCGAGCTGTCAATACGGACTGCTCTGCAACTGCTTCAAGATAAATGAGAATTTATCAGAGCGAGCCGCATGGAGGCAAAATATCGGCTACAATGTCAGCAGAACGGCCTATGTTTGGCAAACGGGATTTGAAAAACGAGTGGATGTAAAGTCGGTAGAAAGAAATTCCAGTCAGGTCAGTTACTTTGTTCACAAAAGCAATGGTTTTTGATAGTTCTAAAATGCATGGTAAATGGTCTGAATTGAGTTTGAGTTTTTAAAAGGCAAGCACTTTTGTATACCTGTATTTTTTTAAATGAATTCAAAAACATTGTTCTGCTGGCCTCTTTAGCCTGAAACCAATCTAGCACAATCGCACAAGGCTCGAGCCGCGCGACCCAGTCAGCCCGGCCCGGCAGCCAGGCGCGGCCCGACGCGGCGGTGGACCGAATGTCGTTCAACAATGGACGCCAACCCTTTGTGTGAGGAATTCGGAAAAAGATCCATTACTTATTAGGTTCCGTAAGACTCGTATTGTTAAGTAAGAGATTCTCGGTATCCTATCTTGTAAATAAGGAGGATTGCGGTTATTTTTAGTAAGGTTCATTGTTTTGTTGAGATTCTGTCGCGGCGCGTGGTTCACGGTCGGCGTTCGTTAAGCTTGCTGGATAAACAGATAATTGGGTTAGCTGAGTCATTCGGTTCTTTCTATTTTATTTCTCGAAGACGATTGGACTAAGCCAATGCCAATTAAACAGTAGCGCGTGTAAGCAATTATGTTCATCTATGGTTTCATTAGTTAATTATCAGGTTTGGTTTTTATTTGATTGCGGTCGGCCATCTTTAATGGAGTCTCTTCGTAAACAATCACTCCTACATTTCATACTTAATTTTTATAACATAACTTAAAATATAAGCTAACTTTAATACCTGAAAATCCTTTGTGACTATAATAAAACAGCCTATAATGCACTTACTAGGTACAATGTAAGCAACAAGCCTGGTTGCCTGGCTGCCCTCAACGCTGCAATGTTAGCACATTGTGCAGCAAGCTGCAGTAAGTGCGGGCTATGTTCACAAGTTACGATACATATTAAGTTATGGCGCAGGTTCGCCCCAATATTCACTGTTTACTGCAGTTCACTGGGGTTGCAACTAGCGCTCTCAAAAATATTATAAACGTGTACTTTTATGGGTTGTTAGGTGTCCTGCTTTACAACATTACAAAATATCTTATGATGAGCCTCATTTACTACTAGGAAAATAGGTAAAAGTAAAGTCTTATTTCAATTAGTCAATTCAGTAACCGGCAAATAACCTTTATAAGCTACAACTTTCAGTAGGTATATGAAACATTAGAGCCACGTCAACAACGACCCAGACGATACTCCACCCACTACACAAAGAAACTTAACTTCCAACTCAATTTAAGAATACTAAAGGTAACTGGCAACACTATCGTCATCTCAACCACAACTATTTCTCACCTGGCAATATTTCGTGTACTCGCGGTAAGTGATACTGGCAACTTTGCGAAGTGCTGTTACTTATATGGCAACTTGGTTAACTTTAGATATCAAAATACTATTCCCGCGTGGCTGCGGACGATAGTTTCTATTCTTCTCTCGACGCCGCGATCTTTAGCAGATAAATAAAAGTTTTTTAGTATACATTCTTGTGCATAAAGAACACTATAGTATCCATGTCTTGGAACTTGAAATATTCAAGCAAATCTTCTCACTTTCAAACTGAAGGCTTTTCCTTATTTATTTATAGACGCAGACGACTTAATGTCTCCTGCCATTTAGTCGTTTGTACCTACTCAAGCTTAAAATAGTTCCCCGTGTTGTGTTGTCCCCCGGGACTCATAAAAGCCGAGGGGCACAGCCCACGGCCGCCAGCCACCTTTTATAAGTCCTACTTAATGTCTGTTCCTCGGAAATATCCTAAAACAGAAATCTAAATCATGCTTTCGTTATTTATATAGTTATGTGTACTTATTAAATCTATGGCATAAATAAGCCAGCTTATAAGATACTATAATTTTGATCAGCTATAATAATCCCGTATTCAGGTAGTAGCAATAATGCGGCTAATCCCGATCTAACAAAGTTCCCGCACGTTTGTATAACGAGACAATGGCGCTAACGTTTGAATATCGCTCATTACGTGCTTATTAAGTAGGCTAGCCGCCAGTGTCGCGACCGACGTCGGACACTACCGGACACCGGACAGCGGGCGACACTAGGGAGGGGATAACGTTGGATGTTTAGTGATTTTCCGGACACTACCTCTAGCTAGAACAACGAATATTCGGACGTGTACACACGGCTACACATCAAGCTATACAAAACCGGTATAATCTGATCGTTCATTGTGCGAAAAGATCTAGTAAAGCGAGGCCAAGATTAACTGGTTTTGTATAGCTTGATGTGTAGCCGTGTGTACCACTAGTGCGGGATGCTAACGGCGAGTCCGGACACTAACTCCAGAGCATTTACTCCGGACGCTGAACATTCGGACGGCGAGGGCTGAGCTTGCGTAGGATTTGTGCGACTACCGAGGTGGCAGTTATTGGATAGATTATTAAAGTGATTATTTGGTATAGATTTGCGCTCGCTGGGTGATCTCTTTCAAACAAATGGTGTTCTACTGCTGCCCTGATCAAGCTGGGGTTGTGAATAATACGGATTTTTAAATGTTCTACGAGCTGAGAGGAGCTAGGCCTGAGTCCCTGCAGTGGGAACATTAATAGGCTGATGATGATGGCGAATTGGACCAATCCCACTATAAGTGGTCGAAGGGTAGGTAGAGTGGAACTGAAAGTCGTCGCGAGGGCTTATATCAGCACTGTGTTTAACTCAAACTCAAACTCAATTTTTTTATTGCATTCATGTGTTTAAAAGTTGTTAAGTACAATGAATTTGGTTCCAACATGAAACCCGGCTAGGGCACGGCAACATAAATTAGGTAATATTATACCAAGTCAGTAGTTATACATAACTCGATTTGATTAGGTACATACTATGACAATTTTTCTAGCATTAAGTTATTATAGTTATTTTAATTAATCATTAATCATCATCAAGAATAAACAATAGTTATAACTTTTATTATTACAATGTTAGTTTGCGACTTATAAACCACAGCATTCAGAAATCAAAAATATTTTTTTTTTAAATTATAAAAATGTACAAAAGTATCATCATATCAGCCCGGAATCACCCACTGTTGGGTATAGGCCTCCCCTTTTTTCCGCCACGCGTCCCGATCCTGTGCGTCTCTCATCCAGGTGTTTCCCGCAACCTTAACGATGTCGTCAACCCAACGAGCTTTAGGACGGCCCTGGCTTCTATGGCCTAACCTTGGCCACCACTCAGTCAATGCCTTGCTCCATCGGCCATCTCCGCGTCTAGCAAGATGTCCTGCCCAGGTCCACTTGAGGCGCACCGCCCGGTCCCCGACATCGTAGACTTTCGTCCGACGGCGGATTTCGGTGTTACGCACTCGATCCAATAGGGTTATGCCGAGCATGGCTCGCTCCATGGCCCTTTGTGCCACTCGTACTCGGTGGACAGTCTCCTTTGTGAGCGTCCATGTCTCGGCACTGTAGGTAATCGTAGGTAGGACACACTGATTAAAAAGGCGGGTTTTTAGGCACTGAGGGATCTTTTTGGACCGAAATATATGTTCCAGTTTACCAAAGGCCGCCCATCCGAGTTGTACTCTCCTAGAAATCTCCTTGTTGGAATGCTCCTTGTCAAAAGACAGAACATGTCCAAGATAAACATAATGATCGACCATTTCCAGACGCTCGTTTCCAACCGTAACAGCTGAGACAGAGTCGTCCAGAGTGCCCGACATCACCTTCGTCTTGGACATGTTCATTCTTAAGCCAACTTGTAGGGAAAGGGTACAAAAGTATGTATAAATAAAACGCAAAAAAATAAATAAAATCACTAATTCCCAGTACAAATATGTCACAATATAATTATGCAATATCCAGTTAGGCTGGCAGTCAAAAAATAATGTTTACCTAGTTAGTAAGTAACTGTTCTATGTAGCTTCTGTCACTAATTATTGTAATTAATAGAATATGATATTAATTTACTTATACTACGATCGAATTCACGTCCTAAATCACCCCACCCCGGTTGACTGCACTAGCAATATCCAATATCGTGTAAACTGTCTGCTTCACGATTTTAGTCTTTATCTCCTGTTAATGACAGGCTGAGTACACATCTGAGTATACAATTATACATGTTAAGTTACACAAATCAGACAGTTACAGTTAAGATTTGTGTAATTGAAGTGTCATCAGTTTTTATTTGATTTGTTACTAAGTCACAAAGTGAGAGAGTCGTAGAGTGTTTAAAAAGAAACGAACGGTACGAGCCAATGTTTTGGCAGCCTTGAGATACGCTCAGGTTAAGCCTAAACACGTGTAAATACATAAGCCTCTTCACTTCGCTCTTTAAAAGTCTTGAATAGACTGTTTTTCCTTCAAAACAAATTCCGTATTCCATAAGGAAATCTCTCATACACCTCATTCTAATAATATCAAGTTCATCACAATTTGTGAAAAAAAGTATTCCAAAGTAACTTTTTGCAAGTTCAATCATTTAATCTCGCCTCAGTCGTGTGACTTACAGAGTAACGCCTTAATACCAATTATCCCGGAGCCGGCGCCGAGTCCCGGGCCCCGTGCCCGCGGGCAACTCTATGCCGGGAACTGTGAGCACACCTCTAGCGATGCAAACAGACAGTTTATATGTTAAATTGACTGTGTTTGTGTTTGAGGAACAGTTTTAGTAACACTTAAGCAGCTAACACTGATTTAGGGAAAATGAACGTTAGCTCGTTTGAGTAGACGTCGTGCGTGATATGAAAATTAACCGCTTAAAAAACTACTGAAACTACTTTAAGAAGGAAGCATAAGCTTCCATACTGCACAAGAGAGCAAAGCAGCTGTTCTGACGTAAGTAGTTGGAATATAGGGTATTCAGATCACATTAATCGTGATCTGAATAACCCTATATTCCACAGTTTAATTATTCAAGTATTCCTATATTTCACTATTCGAAATGAGACTTTGACTAAATTAATTGAAAGTAGTTTCATGTGAATGATAATGAGAGATTAGTTTTTACTAACTTACCGTTATTATGAAGATAGAGTCACTTCATATCTATCAATAGATCATTCAGTAGGAATGGTCTATTCAGAATGAAAAGAGCAGTCACTTCATACCTATCAATGGATCATTCAGTAGGAATAGTCTATTCAGACATCAACGAGTTTGGAGTGGAATGTGCACAGATGTGTTCCTCCGACACCTTATATAGGTAGCATCTAGTTACCTATGTAAAATGCAGGCTTCATGTATAGTTATTGTGTAGTTATAATTATATTGTGTTCGAATTAACACACACTTCGTTGTGAAATGGCTCTTGTTCTCAAATCTTATTTGTTTATATAACATACTAGATTGCGTCCTAGTTTTGGTATAAGAAGTATTTAATTAAATGCGTGATCATAATGAACTACTGAACTAAAGTTATAATGTAGGTACCTACCTATGTTATATTAAGATCATGCAGACCAAATCGAGGTATGTTGTGTAAATGAAACAATAAATATCGTAGAACATAATTTATTAGAGGATATTTACATTGTTTTGGTCAATTTGCTGCAGAACGCACTACACAACATTTAGCCTATCTTTGACAGCTGGTATCAGGTTTTTTTTTTTGTCTAACTGTTACACTTTTACAGTGAAGATAAAACGGTTTAAAAGAAAAAAAGTTCATTTCCTGAAGTTTATTCACTGTCCTTGTCCCACAAATTTTATTGAGAAGATATGGTAGCCAAAGTCATCGTATGCTAGTAGTTTACCATTAATCATGATTTTTGCAATGTAAGTAATTCTTTATAAGGAGACCGATCAAAACAAAATAGCAACATAGACGCAAAGTAAATAGGTACAGGACGTTACAGCTCCTACAGCGTGCGCAAACGGGCGCACGCACACATTGATGTGTACATAAAGGGATCTCAGCAATGCATGCCAGCCGCAACGAACAATCTCCACTCGCGCAAGTGCATGCGTCCCACATCTATGTGTGCGTGAGGTATCGCTCGTAGGAAGCTGGCGTTCTGTGTCTAATTATCATACTATTGCTACGCTCGGTTTTACTTACTATTTTATATCTAAGTAGTATTATAATGTCAATTAAAATACATAAATTCGTTATAACTGTTTATTATCTAGGTTTATATTAATACCTAATTAATTACATTTGATTTAGAATGATACATAGTTTATACATTACAACCTTTATGTCTAATGTAAATTGTACATACCCAACTACATTTTCTTTTGAATTTTATTTATCATATCTTTAGCACAGTCGTATATATCATCAGTAAATATATTATCAACAATATGTTGAGCACATATTTTAGCTTTACAAGTGCATAATTTAGAACCATTGAGTTCTTCACCCTCAAAGATTTGAATACGTATTATTTTACGGTGTGGGCCCTTTACATACTTTCTAACATACGAATACATCATTTTGCTCCCTCGTCTTTTATCGTTGACGGTTTTCCTGGTGGTATTGGCGCTGTTCAACCTTTCTTCTAACTGGGATGGTGTTTCTCTCTCCCGATTTTGATTCAATGGTGGGGAAATTGGAGAGTACGATATAAACGGTCTCTCTCTTTCCAAATAGTTCATCACATTTTGACGTAATTGTTGTGATGCTGGATTCGGTGAGTATGACGGGGTTGAAATGAAAAGTTGCTCGGATTCCTGAAACATAAGAATGAATAAGATAAGTTAATATACAATTATGATTATTTATTAATATCAGCGGCCCAACTTCATTATTCATAAAAACTAAAATTATATTTCTATGTAAGTTATCATAGTAATTGCGAAAAAATAATTAATTTAATAAAAGTGTCGCTAATTTACTTACCGACATTATTGGTGAAGAAACGCTAGCGATGATGTGATTATTTTTTTCGAGATTGTACTGATTTTATACTTGTTCAGATTTATTTGATTTTTGTAATAAGGCTCAAAATTATAAGATAAAAAACAAGATTATTCTTGTATACCGAATATGAGATTCTGACTCGTCATATCTCCACTTCTCCACGTGTCTAAGAGTTGCATGCGAGCGTGCAAACCGCAGCGTTTGTACCGTCACCGTCATCGACGTCGAAAACATTCAGCAAAAAAACAACAACCTACAAACATTTTTTATAATTGTAAGTAGGTATGAGATTCCCCTATTGTTGATTTAAGTGAGTACCTACACAAGACTCAAAATCGCTTTTTTATTTGTCTTATATAAAACGCTGTAAACTTAAAACCTTAACCGCTACGATAAATAAGCTCGTGTACTCAATTGTCAATTTTTGCAAGTATGCAGTTTTACAAATTTGGACTGAATGACGTGATTTTAGGCCTATAAAAAACGCTTCACAAATTAGTCTCCGGCACATTTCCTCTCTGGAACGAAACCTGTCTGCAAGGAATCAACGCTCCGAGCTCCTCATCAAACCTACCTGTCTAAGCATCAATCAAGAATGTAAGTATTTATTCAATAATTCATTATCGTATCTAAATATTGAATGGTCAGAATAATGTATTAATTGTATTTTGAATGGTTAGATATATTGAATGGTCAGAGTAATGTGTGAATAGAACCAAGTACCTATTACAATGCTTGGCTCAGAGACTGAGTGATGCTTTTCTGTGCTGCAGGTTCGATTCCTGCACAGATGCTATGTATTATATTCATCGGTCGGTGGTTGACTGATCGACTTTTCAGATTCGATTTCAGCACAAATCAAACGATATTTATATCTGTTAACTATTTATCTTCCTCACGATCAGTTCCTTTTTACAAATGTAGGAATTTTGAAGAATTTTTTTTTATTGCAATGCACTAATATGTACATTTATATTTTGGTTGACAGGTCGACACTACTTAGCAACGACCTTTTCCTCTCTAGCGATGACTCTGAGCAAGAGGCGAAGCCGAAGAGGAAGACAGAGGAAAGAAAAAAGAAGCGGGAAAGGTCCATCAAATCGAGTGAAGAGTCAACAAGTGCAAAAAAATCGAAGCAGGTCGTTTCGCCAGTAACACCATCAGCTCGAGTTACGGCCAGTGAATTATTCGGTGAAGACAGTGATAACGAAGAAAGCGTCACCCCAACACAGAGACCCCACAAAACTGGTAATATACCCCCGCTGTACTCATATTTTACTAGAAGGATGGCTAAGGGATATTCACGACAAATAAGCGAGACTAAAGAAGGAAAATATTATGTAGAAGTGAAAATTTACAACACGGAAGAAATTAAAAAAGTAATGCCCATAAATAGATGGCGCTCGGCCATAACTACCATCAAGACGAAATTAGATGAAAATAAAGAATCTTGGCCCCACTTAAAGGAGTTTGTTAAAGCAACTCAAAATGATTTTAAAAATTGTCCTATCACCTGCATAGGTGCTTATTATACTTAAAGACTTTATTTGTTTAACTAGGTGTTCGCCAATATTTGTTTAACTAGGTGTTCATCAATATTTTCTTCTATAATATAGGTACTTACTTTAAATTGTATCTTGTTTTAATTGTGTTTACCTACATGAAATGTCTTATTATTATTATTATTTTGTACTGTATTTTATAAGTATGATATTGTAGTATTAATTAATATAATATAAGTAAGTAATCTAATAATTGGTTTTCTTATTTACAGTTACACACCTCAACAGCAAATCGAGACCTAGAAAGTCAATAACCTGTCATAAATGTAAAATTGAAATACCAGAAAATCAGTATTCCTATCATATGAGAACGAATATACACAAAGCAAACTGTTTATTGAATACCAAGTTCACAGATATTCATATTATTGCAACAGCATTCAAAAACAGATTAATGACATACAGATTGAATGTCACTCAGGAAGACGAGTACCTCGGTTTAGAGGCGTTCCTGGGTGATCATCTAATAAATATAACAGAATTGATAAAAATGTCACTTAATGAACACAATTGCATAAAATTGAATTTCGAATTGTTTGCCTTTTTTATGTTATCAAAATCAGACGAACAACAATTAAAGTCGTTTAATACCAAATATGAAATTATTTATAAGAACACTGATTTGAATGAATTATTAATCAAAGTAATAAATAAACTAAATAATAAATTAACCGAGTTCCAGCACTGTCAATCTGGTTGGACATTTGTTTCTATGAGTCATCTCGAAATTAATGTAAACAAGTATTCCCCTATGAGAGGTGGGTCTTATATACAACTGCCGTCAGCTATTAAGCAGTCTAAAAGTTGTATAAATATTAAAAATAAAGATAATAGTTGTTTATTATGGAGTATAGTTGCTGGATTATACCCAGCTGAAATGAATGTATGCAGAACAAGTTCATACCCCCATTATACCTCTGTTTTAAATATTGAGGGAATGTCATTTCCTCCTACGATAAATGATATTAAAACGTTAGAAAAAAATAATCCTAACATCAGTTTAAATATATATGGTCTACAAAATAATACTGTGACCGGACCTCTTTATGCAACGCAAAATAGAAGAAAAAATCATTTTAATTTACTTTATATCGAAAAAAATTATATCGGACACTACTGTCTAATTAAAGATTTAGTACGTCTGGTGCGACGTCAAGTGACTCGTTCTAAAGGAAAACATTATTTATGTGATGCATGTCTACAACTATTTAGTAACGAAAATAGACACAAGACTCATAACTGCTCTAAGATTTTGACTATATTACCTGAAAATAATTCTGTACTAAAGTTCAAACATTACGAGAGGCAGCAAAAAATCAATTTCATAATTTATGCTGATTTTGAATGTATGCTAATAGACTGTAATGAAAGTAGCTCTTTGAATACACATAAACTAAAAACACATCAACCTTCATGTTTCGCTTATTATATTTGTTGTGCACATAACGATCAATTAAACAGGTATATTACATATCGAGGTACAGATTGTGTGGAAATATTTGTTAAATATTTAATAAAAGACATTAAAAATGAATGAATGATGAATGGATGTATTTATTATTATTATTGATATTTTATGTATAAACAATCTGTTATTATTTATTAATTAATTAATTATTACTAACACTAGTTTGTAAGCTTGCAATTCTACTAACAAATATGGATGTAATCTCATGATGAATCTGAAATAAATGATTATTATTATTATTATTAAAAATATACATAAGATTTTAAGTAGTAAAAAGCCAATGACCCCATTATCGGCGGAGCAAGAGATGGACTATCGAAATTCGACTACATGTCACATATGCAAACTATTATTATTGAATGATAAAGTCCGAGATCATGATCATATTACATCTGAGTATCGTGGGGCAGCGCACTCCCATTGTAATTTGATGTATAGAGTTTGTTCATTCATTCCTGTTGTCTTTCATAATCTGTCTGGATATGACTCACATTTATTCATTGAAGAGTTAGCAAAGTATGAAGGTTCTATTAATATAATACCGAAAACTAAAGAAAAATATCTTTCAATAATAAAAGTAATTAATACGAAAAAACACAATCACCCTATACAAATA
Source organism: Diarsia mendica (assembly GCA_949316265.1). NCBI lineage: Eukaryota > Metazoa > Arthropoda > Insecta > Lepidoptera > Noctuidae > Diarsia > Diarsia mendica. Next base: position 4,325,735 of record OX438917.1, read on the forward strand.
AAATTTATTGATTCCTTTCACTTTCTTAGTTCTAGTCTAGATGCACTAAGTAAAAGTTTGTCAGAAAACGATTTTTTGAACTTATCGAGAGAGTTTACTGATAAAAGACAATTTGATTTAATGAGAAAAAAAGGTGTTTATCCATATGATTACGTTGATTCTTGGTCTAAATATGATGAGACGAAACTTCCCTCGAAGGATCATTTTTATAATAGTCTGTGTGAAAAACATATAACTAAAGAAGAATATTTACACGCTCAAACAGTTTGGAATATTTTCGAAATAAAATCTCTTGGTGAATATACAGATTTATACATAAAATGTGATGTGCTTTTACTATGCGACATATTTGAAAAATTTAGAAAAACAAGCTTACATTTCTATAAGTTGGATCCGGCTTATTATGTAACGTCACCGAGCTTAAGTTGGGATGCAATGCTTCTATATACCGGCACTGAACTTGAGTTGATAAGTGATTTACGAATGTACGAGTTATTAGAAAAAGGAATTCGTGGTGGGCTTGCACAGTGTTCTCTACGTCATGCTGTAGCAAACAATAAATATTTACCACATTTTAATGAGTCTGAATCAAGTAGTTATTTAATATATCTTGATTGTAATAATCTATATGGCTATGCTATGATGAAGAAACTTCCTATTAAAGAATTTAAGTTCTTGAGTCTGAAAGAAATTAGCAAGTTTGATGTAAATGATGTGTCAGATGATAATGATTACGGTTATATTTTGGAAGTAGACTTAAATTATCCAGATTATTTACATAATAAGCATAAAGACTTGCCTTTTGCAGTTGAAAAAATAGTACCTCCTTATGGAAAATCAGTGAAATTGGTTGCGAATCTTTATGATAAGCAAAATTATGTAATTCATTATGTTCACTTGAAAGAATGTTTGAAAAACGGTTTGATTTTAAAAAAGATTCATCGTATACTTAGCTTCAGACAAGAATTCTTTCTCAAAAAATACATTGATCTGAATACTAGTCTTCGTCAAAATTCCAAAACTGCGTTTGAGAAGGACTTTTTTAAATTATTGAATAATGCCATATTCGGAAAAACTATCGAAAATAAACGGAAGCAAGCAGATGTAAAATTAGTAACAAAATGGACAGATACCAGAAATAAAACAAATAAACATCTTGGCGCTGAAAAATTGATATGTAAACCAAATTTAAAAAGTATATCAATTTTTTCGGAAAATTTCGTAGCTGTCGAATTATACCGTGAAAAGGTCGTTTTAGATAGACCTATTTATATTGGATTTACCGTTTTGGAATATTCGAAGCAACATTTGTACCAATTTCATTATGACGTTATGAAAAATAAATACGGAAACAATGCTGAGTTGTGCTATACAGACACTGATAGCCTATTATATTTAATTTATACAGATGATTTTTATCATGATATGCATGATGATCTTTCAAAGTTTGATACTAGTAATTTTGAAATTAATAATCCATATCACATACCACAACTTAATGCTAAAATTCCTGGATTATGGAAACATGAGGTTGGTGGCGATTTAATTATAGAATTTACCGGTCTAAGAGCTAAATTATATTTTATTAACAGTGTGAAGACTGAAATTAGAAAAGCCAAAGGTGTTTCTAAGTCTGTAACTTGTAACCTAAAATTGAATGATTACAACAATGTACTGTGGACAAATAAAGCGCATAGATGTAAAATGAATATGATAAAATCAATTAAACATGTTTTATACACTCAGCAAGTAGACAAACAAGTTTTAGAAAGAAACGATGACAAAGTTCAAGTATTACAGGATCAAATTCATACATTACCCTGGGGGCATTGTGATTCTATGTTTGTAGATTATTCCAGTGATGTGTAATCTGTAAATGTGTTATTATTATTATTACTACTACTACTACTAATGCATTTTACGGTGATTGTACACAAATTAGATTTAAATTTTATTTTGTTGTAAGTACCTAATAAAATAAAAAATACTGTTAAATAAATGCTTAATGTGTAGTAACTATGAGCTTTTTATTTTAATTTCCATTTACACAATATTCTTCATACTTTACTTACAAGTTAAGAATTAGTTAAAAATAAAACATAGCACCTTTTAGTAAAATAAGAAGTATATATACTCGGGACATGTCTTATTACCTCACATTTCACAATGAATTTCGTTAAGCAATCACATACTTTTAAAATAAATAATATAAAATTAGAAAATCATTCACAAAAAGTGAGACATAGCACACTCTTACCTAACACTATAAGATGCATTATATGCGGTCCATCTAACTGTGGAAAAACTAATATAATGCTTAATTTACTATTACATGAAAATGGAGTAAAATTCAAGCATATTTATTTATACTCGAAGACAGCTTTCCAGCCAAAATATTGTTTTTTAAAACAGGTCATCCGTTGCATACCCAATGCAAAGTTATTTATCTTCCATGATAATAAAGAAGTTATACATCCTAATGATGCCTTAACCAATTCAATAATGATTTTCGACGATGTCGCATGTGAAAATCAAATAAATATTCGTAACTACTTCGCAATGGGGAGACACAAACAGATAGATTGTTTTTACTTATCACAAACCTATTCCAAAATACCTAAACAACTAATACGAGATAATGTTAATCTTTTGTTAATCTTTAAACAAGACGACATAAACTTAAAACATATTTATAATGAACATGTAAATACGGATATGGAGTGGCTTCAATTTAAAAAACTTTGCTCTACTATATGGCAAGATCGGTTTGACTTTGTATTGATAAATAAAGATTGTTCTCTAAATGAAGGTAGATATAGACAGGGGTTTGACATATTCGTAACTTTTGAGCAAACATAATAAAAACCATAATACTGTAAAAAAAGTATCAATCGCAGTCTACAATCTGTAAATAACGGTCGGATATTGTCGGGAATCATTATGGAGGTCAATATAAAAGAACAATTGATAAAATCCGTAGATAGTATAAAAAATAAAATTAAAACAATACAAAATGCAGAAGATGTCGATAATTTGAAATTTAAGAAGCTTTTTAAGCCAATAACAGATCCTCTAGAGACTTTAATTAAAGTTAATGATAAGAATAGAACTATATTGGATACGAGTGAAGGTGATAATAATATAATGAGAAGATGTAGCTCACCCATAGATTTTGAAAATTTCAAAGGATTTATAGAGAAACATTCAAATGATGGTTCTTCATCCTTTAGCTGCACAGGTGATGATAGCGAGAACGATGCATTTATGTCACTTAATAAAGAAGATATGATTGAAATCTATGATAATAACATGAATGTACCTTTCGGGATTCGAAGTGAAAACAAAAAATTGATGATGGGTAACTCTAAAGTATCATTTTCTTTTACAAACAACGTTAACAATTCCCTAAAATCAATTATAGCCACAGTTAATGACAAACATTATGAAATAACTCCTGGACTTAAAGAACTTTTACTACGTAATAGACCTGACCTCAGTCTGGTAACTGAAACTGATAAAATTGTTTACAAAGACATGCTCCATAATACAAATGCTCACAAACGTGACTTTAATCCAAACGGTCAATTAAAAGGTGATAAAGGTTTGAAATACCGTCAAATCATAAAACCTTTGTTTTCTGAACAAAATTACATTCAACATGCGGAACAAGTCATTAAGTCAAAAAGTGGTGGCTACTTACCTAAATTGAAAAAAAAGTATAAGAGTAATACAGATTATGTTTATTGGGATGACCCTAATGAATTAATCGATAGATTAAGACTATTAATGGCTTCAAAAAACGCTGGCAATACTAATCATGACAATGAAATTATATCAATTGTTGAAGAGTTAAAAGAAGCTGGTATAATAAAATAATAAAAAGCATTGTATCTAATTTTATATTTAGTTATTTAAAGAGTCTAAACCATGAAGGTTCATACAAAACAAACGTCGCTGTCTTTTAACGAAATAAGCTCTGAGCATATTGAGATCTTAGACAAATCAACCGAAACTGAATGCTGCAAAGATATTAATAAATTCAAAGTTGAAATATTAATTAAAATAGAACAATTGAACAAATTAATTAGTGGTTTAAATAGCAGATTAAATAACATTGAAAAGACCATTGATTTAAAAGAAATAGCAGGGAAGTTAAGCAAGCATTATGAGCAAAATAGACGTCATAAATGAAATCCATAAAAACGCTAGAGTTAATTTCCCAAGAAGAAGTGTAATACTTAAAGATATAGATGACCTTTGGCAAGCAGATTTGATGGATATGCAAGCAATATCAAAAGTGAATGCAGGTTATAAATACATACTGGTGATTATAGACACTTTTTCAAAATATGCTTGGGCGATTCCACTTAAACAAAAAAATAAGCAACAGGTATCAGAGGCGTTTAAAACAGTAATAGAAAAAGGACGAGTTCCAAAAAATTTGCAAACCGATCTTGGGAAAGAGTTTTACAATGATCAATTTAAAAGTGTTGTTAATAAGTATAAAATTAATCATTATTCTACTTATTCTACTAAAAAGGCCTCAATTGTTGAAAGATTAATAAGAACGTTAAAGAATAAACTATACAAGGAATTTAGTTTGAATGGAAATTATAAATGGTTTAACGGTATGTTAGAAAAAAAGTTACATGAGTACAACAATGATGTTCATAGAACTGTCGGCCAGGCACCTGTTTCAATAAATCAAAGGAATAAAACAAATATACTACAAAGATACTTAGACGCAGCTCAGTCTCGAAAAAAATTGAAATGTAAGAAATTTAGTGTAGGAGATTTTGTGAGAGTAAGTAAATATAAAGGATGTTTTGATAAAGGTTATTATCCCAACTGGTCCACCGAAATATTTAAAATAACAAAAATTCAAGGAACAAAGCCAACAACTTATTTAATAGAAGATGGTAGATGTCGACCAATACTAGGCGCATTTTATGCACAAGAACTTCAGAAAACCAATCATCCGGACATATACCTCGTTGAAAAAGTTTTGAAACGAGAAGGAAAGCGAGTATATGTTAAATGGTTGGGGCTGCCGACCAGTGAAAATAGCTGGATTGATAAATCAAATGTATTATAACTCCTGAACAATATTTAAGCATTTTACAAACAATTATCTATTCACTTCCACTTTATTCTTAATGCAATAAAGACATACTTTATAATTCAGGTTTATGTAAAATAATTATTTAAAAAAAAAATATAATAACAATGAAAAAAGCACGAGGACTATGTACAAGCAATAAAGAAATGGCTGGTTTATCATCTTTCAAAATGGATAAAGTAAGATCTGGAGCGGGGTTTAGAAAAACCCTTAAAAATATTGTATCACATACCAAAAAACACATCAAGAAACTAAAACCTACCTGTAAGAAAGCGTTAATGGAATTAGCCTGCGCTGCAGCTCATGAATTTGCATCTGATTTACCCATAAAATTACCCAGAATTATACCAGTACCTAAAACTGGAGGATTTCTTCCTTTAGTACCAATATTTGCTGGTTTATCTGCCGCTGGAAGTTTGACTGGGGGTGCTGCTGGGATTGCGAAAGCTATTAATTCATATAAAACAGCTAAGAAACAGTTGCTTGAATCGGAACGTCACAACAAGCAAATAGAAGCTTTAATTATTGGAAAAGGATTACATCTTAAGCCTTACAAAGAAGGTTTAGGAATTTTTGTTACAAAGAAAAAAAACTAAATTGTCGGCTACCCAATAGAGCTTTAACTAATATTGATATATTGAAGCATTCAAATAGTATCCCATTCTTTCGAGGTGTATTTATGAGAGATGAATTACCAGATAACCCATTACCATTAGAATGTGGAGTGATTAATCTTGATATTTCTCAAAACTCTGGCACTCATTGGGTAGCCTATACCAAAATATACGATCACATTGAATACTTTGACAGTTATGGTAACTTAAAACCACCTAAAGAATTAATAAAATATTTAGGAAAAAATATTCAGTACAATTATGAAAATGTACAACATGATCACTTGTATAATTGTGGACACTTATGTTTAAAATTTCTTAAGTTATTTTGGAAAAGTAATAAAGGAATTTATTAATTAAGTGAGTGATTTTTATTTCTTACGTCTCCAAATTTCGTTAAACTAAAAAAATATAAATGACATTGCTAGTTCATACGCATGCATTCTTTGGTTGTTGGTGATAAAAGTCACTAGTGTTGAAAAAGGATTTTTTTATTACCTATTTAAAGTAACCTCTTTCGTTTTATTCATACCAACATCATGCTTGTTCTTAATAAAACTCCTAATGAGAGAGGGAAATATAACATAAGACTGCCAATATCCAAAGAAGTGAGACGTGTCAGTGCAGTGAGAATTAATAAAGTTTCAAAGGAAAACAAAAGATTTCTTCAAGATATCGGTTTTAAAATATAATATGCTTCAAATTACAGATTTACCACAATATGATACCTCTATTGAGGGTTATGAGATCCACAGTTACAATCCATACAATAATAGCTTTAAAGAAAATGATGAAATTAGAATACCCATACAACAGCAAGATTTATATGTATTGCCATCAGGTAGTTCCATTTACATAGAAGGATATGCAAATGTGTCAACTAAAGATGCAGCGGGGAAATTAGTAAAGAAAGATGTTGATTTTATAAATAATCCCATTTCATATTTGTTTCAAGATATTAGATACGAAATAAATGGTGTTGAAATCGATCGGATTAAAAATGTTGGTATTACAACCACCTTAAAATCGTATATCTCAATGAATGAAGGTGAAAGTAAAGCTGCAGCAGTCTGGGGATGGAACTTAGGTGGTACGAAATTAAGAAACGAATATTTTAGTGTTATCGTGCCATTGAACAGAATACTGGGATTTGCAGAAGATTACAACAAAATAATAATCAATTGTAAACATGAACTTATTTTACAACGAAGCAGCTCAGCATTAAACTGTGTGCTTATAGACAAAAATGATAACGTAGAAATAGATATACAAAAAATACAATGGCGTGTACCGCATATTAAAGTTTCTGATCGTAATAAATTGTTATTGCTCAAAAGCTTGGAGAGAGATCGTTCTATACAGATAGCATTTAGAAATTGGGATTTGTATGAATATCCATTACTTCCAAGAACAACAAAACATTCCTGGTCAGTAAAGACAACTTCCCAGCTAGAAAAACCGAGGTTTGTAATATTTGGTTTGCAAACAGCTCGAAAAAATAATAAAACTAGAAGTTCTTCTATATTTGATCACTGCAATGTAAGCAATATTAAATTATATTTGAATTCTCAATACTATCCGTATGACTCACTCAATCTGAAATTTGATGAAGGTAAATACAGTATATTATATGAAATGTATGCTAATTTTCGTCAGTCGTATTACAACTTGGGCATTGATCCATTGCTTAGCTTAGACCAGTTTAAAGAAATTGCTCCACTTTTTGTGATTGACTGTTCAAGACAAAACGATTCACTTAAAACTGGACCAGTTGACGTGCGACTAGAAATTGAATGCTCTGAAGATATTCAAAATAATACATCTGCCTATTGTTTAATAATAAACGATCGACTGTTCGAATACAAGCCGTTGAGTAATATTGTGAGAAAACTATCATGAATGTCATCGTAGATGTTCAAGGGTTTAAGAGTGAAGAAAATGAGTTTATTCCAAAAGAAATAGCAATAATGTACAAAGGACGCGTACAAGTACTGTTGATAAAACCACCACGACCATTTTATGACTTGACGAGGAAAGAACGGTTACAAGTAGCTTGGATTGAAAAAAACAGAGGGATAAACTGGAACGAAGGCTTTGTACCATATTTTAATTATCAAGTAAACTTTGGGGATTTTTTTAAAAATAAATCTATATTAACGAAAGGAAACGAAAAAGTGTTATGGATAAAAGATATATTCCGTATTAATAATGTATACAATTTAGAAAGTAAGAACTGCCCAAGTTTGTTGACATTATATAACAATTATTCAGATTCATCTGACATTATAAGTTGTATGTATCATACCAATATATGTGCCTTAAAAAATGTGTTTTGCTTAAATAAATGGTGTAAAGAAAATCAAGTGTTTTGTCAGTAAGATAAAATAAGAACGATCTTAGTTTTACGAATAAATAATTATAGAATGTTAAACCTACTTATAATTCGAAGTGTGAATATCTAATCTACAAACTTACTTACACATATTCTATTATTTAGGTTAGTGAAAATGTAAGTAATAGCAATGTAAGAAATGTATCATTGCTTATAAAACAATATTTGAATAATATAATAATATAGAAATAAATATTTAAACTTGACCTACTTGTGAGTTTTATTTCTTTAACACTAAAAATATTAATATAGTTAACCACCTGCCAACCCATATTATAGTTCGACATCGAAAGCAAAAACAGCTTGTTATAATGAGCAGTTCATACTGAACAGCTTGTTAAAGGTAATGAGCAGTTCATACTGAACAGCTTGTTATAATGAGCTGATCATACTGAACCGCTTCTTATAATCAAATTCATATTGAAGTTCATATTGAACTGCTCTGTTTATTTACACACTCGATCAGATGCTGCTGATGAGTATGCGACTACTATACAGGACTTTAATTTTAAAAAGATATGTTTGAATAGAAAACTATAAAATGTTATTAGTAGACCATTTTATGACTTGACGAAGAAAGAATGGTTACAAGTGGCTTGGATTCAAAAACAGAGGTATAAACTGAGAGAAAATTTTGAATAATTAAGTATATTATGGGGTTACAGAGAAATAATCTGATACTCGAATGGTTAAACTGTGGAATATAGGGTTATTCAGATCACGATTAATGTGATCTGAATACCCTATATTCCAACTACTGACGTAAGTAAGAACTCAGTTGTTATGCATGGGTACTAAATATAAAAATAAATAAATAACTAAGCAATCTTCTGCAAGCCACATTTCCAGCACAACAGAGTTGACATTTACGTAGAACACAAGAGTATCCATCCTGTTATATGTGAACCTTATGTAGGACAACAATAATAACCTTCTATTCAGACTGATTCCATAAAAATAGCTTGTAAAGGGCAGCCCTGTTATTTCTGTTCGTATAGAGGACGCGACCGGGATCGTGCCACAATGTAAGAAAATATAGAGAGGGGCTATGTACCAGAAAGCGTCGCACTAAAGTTTAGTGCGACGCTTTCTGGTACATAGCCCCTCTCTATATTTTCTTTTTAGTCACTAGTAGTAGTTTAGTCACTAAACTGAGGTTAGATTTGTGTCCATTTACAGACCATAGGCTCGCCACCTATTTCATGAAACTTAACATAGCTGACGAAATGTGGTGTACTTTAGCTCTGTCTAGAGTTTTGAGAATTACGGGTTTATCTTCTTCTTAGCTTGTCGATGACAACATTTAGTTTGTGATTTTCTGTTCCGTTCATCAGTTTCTTTCTATGATATGCAAGTAACGGGACAGGAAAAACACGATATAAAGTATCGCATCGTTTGTAGGAGAACACCACATTTACACTCCAGGGCAGAGTCATCTATGAATCTCCACTTGAACAGGTTTTCCTTGCTTCGGCCATCCTGTGTACACAGTCTATTTAAAGACTTCCAGGTAAGCCATGGCAACTTGTGTCCAGGTGGGAGATTTTCGGCGAGTGGCACAAATGGGGTGGGTAGGGAAATACTTTCTCGCTACAGCTTTAGGGCACGCGTCGATACTCGGTCGTATTGTTTTCTTGATCTCATCATGTTGCGTGTAGAGCGACTTCTGTAGTGTTTGCGTGGTCGTTATACAGGGCGTGCTCAGGTGCGCGTACGATCACGCTCTGGTAACTTGTTGCGCGTGCCAGTGGCGCGGCTACACCCTCTATGTGTGACTGTGCCTTTGTAATGTGGCGGGTTTCTTTTATTCCTACGTTCTGTTAATAGTTTACATGACAGGGGGATGACTTAAATAATGACGTGACATACGAGAACTGACAACCGAACCTACTAATGATTACTATAGCAGGGTGCAGGTTAAACTTTTGATATTAAGTACACAATAGAACCTAAACTCTTATTATGTTCCTAAAACTCGAAACCGCAAGAACTTTCTAAACACAACACAAAACACCTGTGTTGTGTTATTCCAAGTTTCTCTATTGTAATTGTAACTTTATTACCTTCATCCATCTTAATTTAAAGAATAATGTTATCGCGCCAAAAGTTTTATCATTCGCGGCGCAGTAGTTCCGGAGACATACAATTTGTGAATTAGACTCATAAATTGCGGATGTTTTTACAATAATTTATGTTATTCAAGATACAGGGGAAATTGGACGCTTTTTAAAACTTCAGTTCACGTGCGTACTTTGCAAGAAACAGGGACGTTACTCAAGCTAAACGAAAATGATACTTTTAGCAAACAAAATAAAGTTCCAAATTGAATGCACTTGAGTATACCCTCCGACCCCTATCAAGACGTTGAATAAAACACTAAAATCGTAAATCTGGCGTTTTATTATATAAAAGCTGACGGCAACTGATTGCTTCGTTCTTTTAACAATATTTCTTCCGAGGACTTTCTCTAGTAAATTAAATTCCGGAACTTATCTACCCTCCATCGCGTCAGGTGAACACTTAAATAATACAGAGCACGACAACATTTACATTAAAGGACATTAACAGCTATGTCGATTGACATCCCCTACATACACAGCGACTATCGCACAATCACTTTACAATCAGTAGCGCGCGTTACGCGTTACGCCCACCTGCCGCCGATACAAAAGAGTACGCGCACCAAAAACGCCGGTAGCCCCAAAATGTAATTTTAATATGAATCACTGGCTCTTTAGTCGCAGTCACCCCGGGTGCCATTACGTCCCCTCCAGGTACACCCCGCGCACCCCGCGCGTACCCCCGGGCCTCCCCGACACTATTATAGTCGTTGAGCGTATTTTATTGTTACATGTGTCCCCTTCAGACGGTGGATGTTTAATTTGCGTTATTGCTCCGTTTGCCAGTTCTTGTGATACTATCAGCTTTTTTTGTTCACGAGTGTTTGTAGATAGGGACTCCTATTTCTTTATGATCAAGTGCGAGAGTTGAATTACAAAAACGTCAATCAGTTTCTTGTGTTCTATGAAAAAAAATACTTCAACACAAAATCAAAGTATTTTCGTAGTCCAGTGCGACCGACATAGCCTTGAGGAAAACATGATAATGACTATATTGCCAAAAGCAAGTCAACTACCCCAAATAGCATCCACGACATAATCCTGTCTCGTTAGCCCCACAACCCCGCAACCCCATGATAAACGAATAAATATAAACAAGGGACAGATAACCGCACAGAGCGTGAATCCGGCCATTAACTGTCGCGACACAATAATGTCGGCGTTGGCTAAATCATGTCCACACTGGTGGAGGTGCTACCAGGGTATGTCACTGCCGGGGTGACGCAGTACAGGTGACACAGAAGAACCACTGTCTCCAGGTATAGTCTCGACACAATAATGTCGGCGATGGCTAAATCATGTCCACACTGGTGGAGGTGCTACCAGGGTATGTCACTGCTGGGGAGACGCAGTACAGGTGACACAGTAGAACCATTGCCTCCAGGTATAGTCTCGACACAATAATGTCGGCGTTGGCTAAATCATGTCCACACTGGTGGAGGTGCTACCAGGGTATGTCACTGCTGGGGAGACGCAGTACAGGTGACACAGTAGAACCATTGCCTCCAGGTATAGTCTCGACACAATAATGTCGGCGTTGGCTAAATCATGTCCACACTGGTGGAGGTGCTACCAGGGTATGTCACTGCTGGGGAGACGCAGTACAGGTGACACAGTAGAACCATTGCCTCCAGGTATAGTCTCGACACAATAATGTCGGCGTTGGCTAAATCATGTCCACACTGGTGGAGGTGCTACCAGGGTATGTCACTGCTGGGGTGACGCAGTACAGGTGACACAGTAGAACCATTGCCTCCAGGTATAGTCTCGACACAATAATGTCGGCGTTGGCTAAATCATGTCCACACTGGTGGAGGTGCTACCAGGGTATGTCACTGCTGGGGAGACGCAGTACAGGTGACACAGTAGAACCATTGCCTCCAGGTATAGTCTCGACACAATAATGTCGGCGTTGGCTAAATCATGTCCACACTGGTGGAGGTGCTACCAGGGTATGTCACTGCTGGGGTGACGCAGTACAGGTGACACAGTAGGACTAGTGAGCCCTGGCATAAAGACGACAGAAGTCAATATAGGTTGAGCTATAGCATGTCCGCGCTGGTGGAGGTCCGGAGGTGCTACCAGGGCATGTCACTACCACAGTACAGGTGACACAGTAGAACCATTGTGTCCAGGTATAGTCTCGACACAATAAAGTCGGTGTTAACTAAATCATAACGTGAGTCAGGGCTTACTTACCAGGTATAACAGAAAGATTTACTGTATCCCTACTTGGGTATACAACCAGTGCGTTTACGAGCCTTATTGCAAGAAAATCAAGGAAATAAATAGGTAACGAGGAGAAATAAACGAGAGAAGAAAAATAAATATTGAATGTTTCTAATGAGAACGTAGAGACGTTTTACGAGCATGATGTGATATTCTTATAGTCATGTAAATTTGGTGAGTTTGATAATGTTCTTACTGCTATCTTTCTATCCTGTGGGCTCGCAAAGGGCCCGTGACGTCACCAGTCTAATGGTGTCTACCCGAACCATTACAATGTGCCTAAATTGCATTTACAACACCAAAAGTAAGTCAAACGATAAGAAACCTTACTACATCTTGATAAAGTTCAAATTAAGTTGAGATAAAGTGGCAGTTTACTTACGACGCGGCGTATAATACAGTAAATCGAGATTTTGAAGACGTAATTGTGTGTAAAGAATGTAATTTTGTTAAAAATGTAACGTTTTGGCACAAAGTTTGTTATTTTGAGGTCAGGGATTTGAGGTTGGGGTTCAAAGGTCGCGTTACTAGTAGAATTAAACCATTTAACTTTCTAAAAAAACAGATTTATGGGTTACAAAAAAATATTAGGGGTTACATTTTGTTCACACCTTTAGGCAAAAGCCATTAACGAAACGCCCTATTTCCACAGCCCTAATTCGGCACGCGTGAGGGTAGAACTACAAAAACTAGCTGAAAGGTCCCGCCGCCGCCGCCGCCGCCGCCGCCGCGCGCCGTACAGAACATCATCTAATTACCCCTTTTTTGTCCCACTTTTGTTTTACCAGGGTTTTACTTAAATCGCTTTTCGGTTCCTTAATAAACCGCAATCTGAAAAATAAATTTCTTTCATCGTAAATATTATGTTGAACAGATTACAACGAAAATGTATTTTTGTGTGTGACAATTACTCTTGTCGTTTCAAAGTATTGAAAAAAAAATCAAAATCAAAAAAAAACAAAATGTTTATTTGCCAGAAATACATACAAATTACAGGAAAAGATCTTATAGCCTAAAAAGTCAATGTACTCTGCCTGCAAGCAAGCGTGCAAATATTTACTTATATCTATAATTATATAATCATTATGAATTATGTCATTATTATCATTCAATTACAATTATTAAATTATTATAAGATTAAATTATTCATTATCATAATACACAACATAACAAAACATATACAACAATCAGCGTTCATTCAATAATTTAAAATAGATTATTTAGTTACATTATTTAGGCGATTGCTGTGGGTGCGGGGGCGCGCGGCGGCGCGTGCCGTGGCGGCGGATGTGCGGGGCTTCGGGTCGCGGGGCGGCGGTTGCACGTTGCGGCGTGCATTCGTTGTTCCGTGTTTCGGGGTCTCGAGCATTCGTTGTTGCGGTTTGCGTCGCTGCGTGCTTTCGTGCTCGCAGTGTTCGTTGTTGCGGGCATTCGGTGGCGTGTGGTTCGGCGTGGTGGCTTTCGGAATGACGTATTGCACTCGTAGTTTCGTTTTTCTTCCGTCCTTCTGACATTCAAAAGTGCCTGTAATGGCTTAATTGAAATAAAATATTTGAGTTTGAGTTTGAGTTTGAGTTTGAGATTATTCATGAATTCATTAATAGAATAAAATTGTTTTTCCAGAAGCCATAATTTTAATAAAGAACAAAGTGAACATAACCAGAATAAGTATACAAATCAAAAACAAATTAAGTGTCTGTTTGTAATAGCAAAATATGTAACAACTTTCACATTAGAAAGTATGTAGAAAATGTCTGTCTGTTTGATTCACGTAATCACCGAAACAGCAGAATGGCAGATTACTGATTTTAGAAGGTCTCACTAATTAAGAATTAGGGTTTCGTGCAAAAAAAATTAGAACCCTTGAAATTGATAACAAAATTCTATGAAGTATTTTTTTTAGTTTAGTATTGTGTACAACAGCGTTAGTGGTTGGGAAAATAAAAACTGCTACAGGCACTCAAAAAATAAACAAACTTTCATACAAAACGTAAAAAAAAAACCCCTCCAACAGCGAGATTTGTTTTCGATGCTAACGTTTTTATTTGCATAGGTATATCGAGAGAATCACAAACCAGAGTACCTACCGGCAGCTAACGTCATAAAACAAAACAATGCTCTACCATAGATTTATATACACGATAAATAAAGTTGTGATTTATTGCTACATTGAATGACAATGGCCTGACTCTGATCACCCATCAACAATTTTATCTGAGGTTAAAATCGTGAAATAATTCGCTCCAAACACACCAAGGTTTTGTGCCAAGCCAACACACCTTAGTTGCCTAATACCATATTTTTGGCAACAGTAATAATTTAGCGGTATAAAGCTAGCTGTCAGATGAACAGCAACGGATAGCGGTATCACGTGACCAGAGACAAAGCAAAGTGATTCAAACTGCCGCCACGCCGCGGCCGCGCGCTTTGATGTGAACTATAATTAACGTTAATGCGCAACAAACGCGAATGCCGACATCAAGGAGATAGATGGAGAAGAATCACTGAAACAACACGCACAGACAGAAAGCTAATTTATTTTAGACCACCATTTCACACACTTTCGCTCATACATACCCACACCCTTACACTCATTCACACCCACACTCTCACTCACACACACACACACTCACTATTTTTTGTGTTTATTTTTAAGTTTATTTAGTTATAGCTCAAGTGTTGTCTTGTTTTAGTTTTATTTGAGTACCTTTTTTTTTTTTTTTTTAATAGCCTATATTGTGTCCCACTGCTGAGCAAAGGCCTCCCCTTTCTCTTTCCACACCTCTCTATCGTGTGCGATCTCTGGCCATTTTAATCCCGCAAACATGATCAGATCGTCACGCCACCTTTGAGTAGGTACCTATACTTTTTAAATTCATGTATTTAGTTTAATTAATAATAATAATAATATTCCACCACTATCACACAACGCCATCTAGTCCCAAGCTAAGCAGAGCTTGTGTTATGGGTACTAGACAACTGATAAACATACTTATATATTTCTAAATACATACATATTATAGATAAATTACACCCAGACACAGAACAAATGATCGTGCTCATCACACAAACATTTGTCCTGGGTGGGAATCGAACCCACGACCTCCGGCATAGCAGTTAGGATCACTAACCACTAGACCAACAGGCCAGTCAATTTTTTTGTTTATTTAAATTCTGTGTCTGTACACCACTTTTACATTTTTTTCATTTGTTAGTGAAGAGCGCGAGCGGGATCTCCTAGCACAGGTATATCTTTTACTTAAAAAAGGAGGTCTCTATGTAAGATAAACTGTAAAAGTTGTGCAAGTTTCTGCATAAACATATAAGTTTTGTTTTTCTTATTGGGCCTTTTAAAAACATCAGTGCCAACAGTGAAGTTATTTATAACCAATACTACAGATAATATACCAACAAACAATATCATTGAAGTTATTGGGGTTCTATAAAGTGTAGTACGAGATGAGGGTGAAAATTCGATTACTTACCTATTTATTAAAATTCTGGCTTCGCTTTCCCAAGTCTAGACCCTTCTCGATCCCCAATCGACTGCAGAAGACAATTCCCGACAGACGATGACTTACTAAACGACTCACGTACCTACACGTACCTACACCGATACACACACAGTTAAACGTATCGCTAAAGCACGTACGAATCGATTTTAAACTCCAACATTTTCAATCAATCAACAGGTTTTTTTCTTTGTTTTTCTTTGCAACCCTACCCCACCACTACGGTTGTGCGGAGTAAACCTACTGTTCGTGTTGAACTGTGTCCGCCAGAGTCCTGCCATAAGATACGTGACGTCATCACTATGGCGGACACGGCGCCCACGCACGTCACACATCGGAGGCATCCTTCCTAATTTAATTAGAAAACATTAATAGATTGCTAAATATAATATAACTCGCTTGTCATTTTGGCACCCAGCGAGCTACAATGATCAATAAAGTCGTGATAATTAAATAATAAACGTATTCATAGCGCATATAAAGTCTACCCCTACTTACTGCTACAGCAATTCTGTTTCCGTTATCTTTAGATGATTATTTTTTAATCACCAATCAATTCTTTTCATTAAGCATTTATACCGGAACCCTTTTTCACTTGACTGTTACGAGTTTCAAATAGCCGAAGGAGATTACTCAGAAATGTATGACTTCCCGAAGCCATAAAATATTTTTACATCTCTCATATTCGGTAAGTAGGTCCTTATTACCCCCAAATGGGGCTTGTAGGTGACCAATTAGCGCTCCAGGGCATTAATGTCGCAAGAAAAGCCCTAGGGCGGTAAGTAATTAAAAAAAAAACACTTCACTCTTTCAAAAAGTTCGCGTACATCTAACCATCATAGTACTGGCAATAGACATCATGCATTCAGCCCAATGACAAAAGAGGTCGCTTCGCTATTCAGCCTTGTCTTCGCATGAGTATACCGCCTGTGTTTTAAATATCGAACGGCGAAGCTCAATATCGTTCTTGAAAAAAAAAAATTTAAAAAGAGATGAAAAAGGCGGTAATAGAAAACTTTACTTTCAATATTGTTTGTTTTTGGTTTTTTTTTTATAATTACGTGCTAATTAGGAAAAAAAAACATGAGTTCTGCAAGTGATGAAGATATAAGCTGCACTCCCGATTCAATGAAAATGGAAGCTGAAGCAGCAATTAACAATATTTTGCCTGAAAGTTCTAAAGAGAGATATTTGAAAACTTTATTCTTGTAATGCCGGTTTTTTTCTTCTTACCTCATAATCGAGATGTAAAGCAGAGTAGTTAGCTCGGGTGTAAGCATCAATTGCACCCTCGAACTATTGGCGCCCTCGCTGCGCTCGTGCGCCTAAATATCTCGGGCTGCAATTGATGCCTTACAACCCTTGGCTACTAATCTACTATTTCACACCACCTGCTCGAAAATGTCAAATTATATGTCATGCAACCTTAACCTAAAGTGAGTCATTAGTGGCCGGGGGAACAGCCGGTCAATAATGTTGTACTGGATTTCATTATGACCCGCTGGTCAATAATGTGATTTGAATTTGGAATCTCACATGCTCAGCTAAATTGGCAGTATAGTACCTACTATAGTGCGCGCGGAACTAGTTGGCCGCGCCTTAGGCATGTTTTTGTTTTTTATTTGTATTCTTTTCAATAAATTGAACAATTATTATTGTTCACGATATCTCGAGATTGGTCATCACTGTATAATTATAGTCTTCTGTGCATTGCGAGCTGTAGGCAACCCGCCCCCTCACCCCTGTCGCCACCTAAGGCGCGGCCAACTAGTTCCGCGCGCACTATAACAAACACCCTTTGGTGCCAGAAAGAGGAAAGCTATTCTCGATACCCTTACTACGCGTGGATGATATTCTCGATTTCCTACAAAATCATAACGACTGCTTCTTCATATCGTTGCCATGTTTTCGAAGACATAATAATTTGTAAGAATAATTAGATAACTAGGTACGAACCATTTTTTAAACGGAATGGAATCACATTAAAACTAGCATTAATAATAACAAATACCGTACCGCGCCGTAATATCGTAATAGTAATTGGCTGTAACATTAGTTAATTTATTTTAAGTAAACTGCGCTAAGATAATATTGCTGTGGAATTTGTGAATAAATAAATAAATAATAAAACCTATCTAAGTATACTACAGTCAATTTATCACATTTTATCAAAAATACTATAATTTCACGAGCGTCTCCAATGACGTTCTAAATTCAAAATGCATACAGCCAATCATCCAAAACCATTCTACCATTTCTTTCTTATAATTATTTCTATTTCATTATTTCTTAATATGTTATTCTTACCTACTGTTTGTTTATTTAATAAATACTTTGTTTTTCGTACTACGTAGGGCTATTATTTTCTCAAAGTAGGTGTAAAAAGTAGAGTATCCTCCTCTGGGCTAAAGGTGTCTTTGCCTTGGGCTAGCTTGAATCCCTCGCTGCATTCAGGATTCTTGTATTAACTCCCTCGCTTCGCTCGTGAGTTAAACTCTTAACTCCCTCCCTGCGGTCGGGAGTTAAGTCCCGAATCCTTCATTACGCTCGAGATTCAATATGACGCCCGTGACATAAGACACAACTTTAGCCCCTTGGTGCATAATCTACTATTATTAAAAAGGAAACTTCGTGGAGTTCTCATCGACCTCCAAAGTTCTCAATTAAATGCCAATCCCTCAAACACGCACCACGTCACTGCGACGTGACAACTTGCCGAACTCCCGACACCTCGGAATTAGGACGAACTGGTACCAACGCAACAAAATACCACAAAGTACCACGGAGTACCAGTAACAAAGTACCGGCGGGAAAGGTCACGTATTGTGCTAAATACCAAGTTATACTTTCTTCCAGTTTTCTGTTGTTACTACACTGACTTCATTTGTGCTTTTTAGAAAAGTTATTTATCTTGTTATTGTATATAGAAAACGTTAGTGTAACTCCAAAATGTTGTCTAACAAAATTATTGATAAAATATTTTGGAAAATCTCTACATTGTACAAAGCACAATAAAATAAGGCTATTTAAATTAGAGCATTTAGCGTTATAATATGCTTGTATACTCATACTCAAACAAACTTGTACAATAACCGTAACATATTAAACCCCACACAAGCAAATACCGAGTCTCAAAATCCAATAAAATGCCAAAAAGCCGACGTCCCTGTCACCAAACGAGTTCTCATAATTAAAATTCATATATTACCACATAATTAAGTGGTACTGTGTTGGGATGAACCGCACACAAACGAGGTGGACCCACTCGCCCCACTCATCCCACTCGCCCCGCTAATCCTAAAATAAGGGGCGATATTAAAATCGTTCCCGCTCAAGGGTTGAGATCAAACTCTTGCTAGATAATTTTCATATGAAAATTCTGGCCCAGCTTATTGAAATAATTCAGTTGGGGGTTAAAATATATTGTCGTAAAAAAACATTGAGCTTTCCTTAAATTTCGTTTCAAAAGGTTTTATTTTCCCGCGAACTGTCTGATGTCATTTTATAAAGAGAACAGAGTAGGCAGTGTAACTCGTAATACGAACAAATGGGTTGGCGTATTTCACAAGAAAATTCATTCCAACTTGAAAATGAAAAATAGCAAAGTTTATCATAAAAATATCCTATTTCAGAATTAATGAAGATCCTGGAGCGGTATTAAACTTGCGATAATGTAAAGTTTGTTTAGCCAAAAAGTATTATTGTTCTGATTTATTACTTAGGAGGTAAACCAGAAAGTACTGCTTATTGAGGCAATATAAAATGTGTCATCTTAAAATGTTAATCACAATTAGCAATAAAGTTAAAAGGCCTCATTCGCTTCCAAATAAAAAATAGATTTTCACTAAATACAAAATTGCTGCTACTTTTATCCAAAGCGGCTCTCCATCATCATAAAAATATAAAAACTAAAATTCAAACTTCTTATGCACCAAGATGTCCAATTCTAGCTAAACCTTGGTGTAATCCATGTGCAATGGTCTACATCTCATAGAAGATATGATATTTCATGCCGAGTACTGTAAGCGGACCGATTGGTGAATCGTATGCATTCAAGATGAATAGTAAGAACAAAGATGCACCTGAGAGCTCGCGATTGACACCATTCCCAGCCGGATTGGTGTCGTGTCGAGCTTTCAGCCATCCATGCACCCTGGAGTGTGTGCTTTGTGACTGACGTGTGAGATTACATGGCTGTCAATTTCACGAGGTTTTGCAATATACATGCATCATTACAAGAAAGAATAATATTACACAAGAACGCGCTGTGACCTAGTGCGCTAGTGAAGTGCTACTAACATAGTTTTAAGGCTCTAATAACTAACACAAATTGTATTTTATTATATTTATGTTAGTCTGTAAGGTATTTATCTATGGGCCATAGATGCCTGATAATAAATTGATTATTATTATTATTATTATTATTATTACTCGCTGACAGGCTGACAGGCAAATGACTGTCAAGTGATGCGTTAACAGGGTCTTTAGGAACCTCATACATCCAGTGTCATTATACAAAATTTTCATGCCTTATCCATTAAAAGCTTGCGGAGTAAGTAGTTAAAGTGTACATTGGGAGCTAGGACAGTTCTTTAAAGATACCATAGTTTTCATAAAGAAAGAGGTTTCAAAACTGAATAAATGTTTCGAATTAAAAGTAAAAGTAACAACGAAGCATGTAAACCGAAAAACTAAACAACACTGCTCTCCCAAAATGGACATTATTATTCAAAAACTGCACATTATTTTCCCAAATGCCGCATTTTCCGCCACAATCCCGTTTAATCCGCTCGCGCCTGAGTCCGCGCCTAATCCCGGGATCATCGCGCCCGCAAGATCACGGACTGGCCATGACGAGAACTATTGGCAACAGCGGGACGCGGGATGCGGGATGCTCATCTGTCTTGATCACAGACGCTGACCTGCCTACCCCACGTGCGTGTGGGAGACGTATTAGCGAGCTCTGATTGACGCGCGGATAAATACCGAGCCGTCGATACGACACCTGTGAGGGTTGCATCAATCTTGATTATAGGGGTGCGAGACGTTGCGGTCCTGTCTTCCCTAAGCGCGGCGGAAGAAATAAGGACGAAAGATACAGTCAGAAAGTGACAAACATTCGACAAGTGTGCCATTGATTTAAAGGCTATTTAAATAAGGGAGGGTACAGTACTCGTGTGGAATATCGTGTGTGAGAGAATCATAATAATGACTAGTACAGTAATTATCTTTCAGTACGTCTATCAATTTTGATGTGAATGTTAAAACTTACGTTCTACTATTAATCTGTGGTTCTACATAGTTGTCATGAATAACGTGACCTCTAATGTGCGAAGTTCAGGTCATTAGGACAACCTACCGCAGATCTAAGTTATGGCTAAGTTTGCGAACATGATTTAGCAAGCCATTATTGTTTGAGCAGAAGTTAATACTATGTCATAGGGTTTAGACTAAACATTTCATAAAGTCATGTTTTTGAAGACCTTTGAATGTTCACCAAAGAAACATTGTTTCAACAAAGAGATGGCCGCCTATTTCATGTCAGATTACAGCTAAAAATAGCCCGAGCCTCTTACCAATGAAAGTGTATAAACGGGCAGCCAACAGCCCAACACACTCCACTTTTACGGGAATTCATCACATTTTCTTCAAAAAAGTTTTAATTAAAGGTCGGGCAGACACCTGCCCACGGAGAAGCGGGCAGTCCCGGGAGGCAGGTATATGTTACCGTCTTATATAATATCGACAAGACACTGCAGGGAGTTCCACTCAGGAGCTCACTTGAATGTTGATGGCTTTTCAGACTGTTGTGATTGTTCTTTCTATTTATGGAGGAACTGTTCTACTCCGTTTTTTGTATCTCATCGGTGATTAAGAAATACGTATTAAAATAAAATATATCTGTTACTAAATTTAGCTAAACATGAGAAATTCGACCGACTACTAAACTCTACTTAGATTATAGTTCGCTCAGACAACATTAGTGCTTATCTAGATCGAGAGCACTAAACTTGAGCTAACTGCACAACTAACTACTCACTAACAGCACAACTTATGAGATTGTGACGACTGCCTTAAGCCTGCTCCACACCAAACTGAATAGAAGACAGCACTACTTATATACGAGTATACACGCTTAGATAACCCTACTCAGTACAATAGAGACTATATTCTATTAAGACAGTAATTTACATGACAATGTGTTTTCCGTACGTCTTCATCAAAGCTGCTACCAAAACCGCAGCATTCATTAAAATCAGATTTAGACGCATGTGCATAAGAAGCGTGGCGTATGAGTATTAATGAAGTTGCTTTGATATTCAAAATAATGAATATTTACTTCTTAGGACTAACCACGCTTTCCTAATAAAGGGTTTGACTTTCAGATTCTGTAGCTGTTTTCTCATTTTCCGTGTGAAACAGCCTCAACAACATTATAGCGAGCTCCGCGCGCTAATAAACCAGTAATCAGTCGGTTTACGAGTTGCCCCGTGTCGCCGTGTGTGCGCGACCTTACCCGACTGTGTGCTGTACGCAAATATGTGTGACGAGCGAATGTGCGCGTTTATTAATATGACGTCATGGTGGCTTCATTACGAGACCGTACACAAATAACACCCTGTGTGTCGGTACATTTAATGAGGGAGATTTATTCCTCGCTTGAATCTCTAGAAATGCCTAATTAATAATCCTTCAAATTAATTTCCTATTTGAATAGGGCTGCTCTTTTCAATCATGAAACTTTGTTTGATACCTTCAATCAGTTTCAGAGTATGACAAGCCATCAAATGCAAGATTTCCAAGAATTTATATTTTACTGACAAATGAGATCGGTGATGTAACTAAATATCATTTTAAAGATCATTTGATTGGTTTTCAGGCATGATAAGTGTACCTACACCTTCTCTAAATGACCAAATCAATCTTACACATAGTTTGATCAATCAGCCTTAGAGCCATATACAACAAGTTTCCATCGCCAGCCGAAATGGATGACGTTGCGACCCGAGTCAGTTCGTGTATCATTAATTTCCATTAGTATCTAGTCTCACGAACGTTCAATACAATCGTGTTATCTCCATAGAAACGGAGCTATTGTCTACGAAATATTCAAACGTGCCGTAACGTAAACGTAAGTGAGAACATTTTGACTGAGCTCAAATGAAGCCTCTTTAAAACATCGCCTCGTAACTATTTATATTTCCCTGTTTAGTAATCTCTATCTAATTAATATTTATTTATTTGTTTTCTTTACATAAATACAGAGGAAAAAAAAACATTTTAAATATAAAAATTGTAGCCCCCGGTATCAAGAACCGGTATTGGCGGATACAACTAACGGCAGATTAAAGTTATTTTCTGTTTTTCATTGATTCGTAAATCACTATTACATACAAAATATACCAGTGGCCACTTATAAGTCCGGACATTGGCCAATTGGCCATGTTCCGTTGTATGCTAATACCAGCTGTTATTACAACGACATTATGTTAATGTAAGCTGTTCGCGGCAAGCTAAAACAAGCTGTTTAACAACCCACAATTTACTCCTTCGAATTATTGATTTTGTAAGTGGAGCTACAATTTTATGCAAAACAGTTTTTGTACAAGGGGCAGAAAATTGCGGCATTTTTTCAGCTGTAGACTGTCAGCATACCGGATTGATTGGTTGATTGAAGCGTTCACGCTCAACATTTTTGTTGTTTAGAGAAGTATTCCCCTACGTTATTTCAAATCACACTCGTGTGCTCAGTGCTCAACGCGCTTGTTTTCCGCTCGTTCGCTCGAGGGGTGCTGCCTACCCCACGGCTCTCAGGTAGCGTGAGGGGCAGGTTGAATGCAGTGACGTTCAAACTCGCGAGTCAGCACATCGACATGTGTCTGTGTACTTGTGCACGCGCGACTGCACATGACGAGTGCCATATCGGATCTGTGGATGGCATTCATTTATATAGTGTCTATCTTCTTCTTATCGTGTGGGCAGTAAGGTCTAACGACCCCACACACCCTAGTGTCAGAGTTTCTAAACCGCCGCAAGAGCCTCTGACATGGTTTGACGACCGCCGTTTGGCGGCCGGGACCACCGGCTTATACGTGCCTTCCGAAGCACGGAACCATCTTTTTATCAGACAATCAGGTGATTCAAGCCTGCAATGTCCTAACCAAACTGGAAACAACTTCACAAAGTATGCTTCCCGTGGGAATCGAACCCACGACCACCGGGTCACAAGGCAAACGCCTAAACCACTCGACCACGGAGGCAGTTTATAGTGTAATAAAGTAAATACAATCCTTTATAGTGTAATAAAGGATTGTATTGTATACCTTTATGTTCTAAACACTACAAGGAGGCTCTACGAGCACGGGGGCTCTGCGGGCTCTAGTAGAAACTGCAGGTGGCCCTGTGTGTTCTCTGAGCAATTTTCTTTTCTTTCTTCAATACAAAATAATAATAATATGCAGCAGCTATTGTTCAAGCCTATTCTACAAAACTTTGAGCCCAGACGGCATGAACCCCGACAGTATATCCACCACATATGCATTCCCTTACCAAGCAATATGGAAAACACTACTCGAAACTTGCAAACAAATATCATTGTGAGCCCTCGATGCAGCGGGAGCCGTGCAGTGCCGGTCCTTCAGGGCCCCTCGGGCTTCGCCCCTCGTGTGGGGCGAGCGGGGGCCTGCTGCGGGGGCGAGGGACGAGTTGTTTATGTTTATTGTTTAGGCTCCTTGTGCTGCGATTAGGCGCAGACGTCGCGATCACACGCCTCTGCCGGCTTTGTGTTATCTGTCCTGTTTCTGTGTTGTCATAGGAAGTTAATGGGTAGTCGAGTACTTTGAAGGATCATGTTTTGTTTTTGGAAGGTGCCATTAATTGAAGTGATTGAAGTGGAATGACAGCAGAGATTGAAAATGATTTGGGGCGACGAGCATCGCTCATTCGCTCGCATTTGATTCTTAGATCAGATTCACAGGTTGCTTGGTAATACAGTCAGTACCTATCTACAACAGTTACTTATCTAGTATTTATATTGAAAGATATCCTAACGTAAATTAGATTTCTTACAACGATTATGTTCCTACAACGATGGCGTATATAAAGTTTTTATAGTAAATCCGAACTCATGAACCCCATCAGCGTGTCGTTACTCATACATAGTTAATGCGTTGTTTACACGCCATCAATTAGTCTCGACATGGCGACATAAGTGCCCCCCATCCCTCCCCCCCCCCCACCTCAGCGCACACGGAATTAATTCACAGCTGTCAATAAATTCATTGAAGCCAATTATTTATTTTAAATTGCATTTATCTGACCGTCTGCTCTCCCTAACGCACTTAATGAGTAGCAGCCCCAGGCGCGCACTAATTAACGTAATGCCACTTAAAACCGATGTTTGGTCAAATTAAAAATGTAGAATAACGTATTCCGTTGCAAAAACGTTAATCCCACTAAGTGGTGGCAGAGTGTCTGACCGTCTACGTGGGTTTTATATGCTATAGGTATTTCTTGTTTTGTAAGTCGACGTGGGAGACGAATTTACATCTAGAGATACAGTCATTAGTCTCACTTTTAATCTAAATAGTCATGAACAAATGTTTGCTGAAGCGCTCCTGCAATTTCATGACAATAAATAATTCAAGAACTATAGAGCAACAGAAGTACATTAGATCAAGTGGATGTAGTAATGTACATTGTAAGTCGCGCACCTGTCAGTCAGCGTGACGTGGATACATCGACACTGTCAACTGTCAGCAAGTGTCACTTGTTCAGCGCACAACTGACAACCCCACAAGTAGGTATGTACAACCCCATCACATTACAACAACATGTGACATTAATATATTCCGAGAATCCGAGCTCCTTTTTATTCATTCACTTTGGGCTGAGAAATAATTCACGGCCGTTTTGCGTTAGCTAAAGTGTTCATTTCCTTACGAACCCTTCTCTCTGATTTATCTGATGCCACGAACGGAGTGTTCTCGGGAATGACATCATAACAAAGATTGAGACGCGGTGTTCCAGCCAGGTGCTATGGGACAACCCCAGTAGTTCCCCGGGGTGCTGTATAAGAGCACTCAGCTATTATGCTCTGAATTGTAACCATCATATCGAGCGAGTGCGTTTATCACGTGACTATCATCAATCCTCATATTTAAACTACTCTGAACACATATTTTAATAGGTAACAAAAAAAAACCGGCCAAGTGCGAGTCGGACTCGCGCACCGAGGGTTCCGTAAAAAAAATATATTATGTGATGTAACTAAAAATTTATGGTTTTCGTAATTATTCCTTTATCTATGCTATAAGACGTTGCTTCGTACCAAATTTCAAGATTCTGAGTTCACGGGAAGTACCCTGTAGGTTTTGATTCCCTTGCGAGTGTCGAAAATTTGCGGCATAAACGGGAGTATCTTGATGTAACTAAAAATTTATGGTTTTCGTAATTATTCCTTTATCTATGCTATAAGACGTTGCTTCGTACCAAATTTCAAGATTCTGAGTTCACGGGAAGTACCCTGTAGGTTTTGATTCCCTTGCGAGTGTCGAAAATTTGCGGCATAAACGGGAGTATCTTGATGTAACTAAAAATTTATGGTTTTCGTAATTATTCCTTTATCTATGCTATAAGACGTTGCTTCGTACCAAATTTCAAGATTCTGAGTTCACGGGAAGTACCCTGTAGGTTTTGATTCCCTTGCGAGTGTCGAAAATTTGCGGCATAAACGGGAGTATCTTTTGATCGCGTTGACTTAGAAGTTTGATTTTTTCACAGCTCCAAGAGACCATAGACTTGAGTATTTGATATGAATTTCAGCTTGATACCTCCACGCGTTCCTGAGAAAAAAGGTCTTGACAGACAGACAGACAGACAGACAGACAGACGGACAACAAAGTGATCCTATAAGGGTTCCGTTTTTTCCTTTTGAGGTACGGAGCCCTAAAAACAGTATTTCAAAATTGTTTCATAAGTTAACTCATAGCTATCCCAAAAGGTAAAAAGATTATCGCAAGCCGTAATAATAATATTTTCATCATTCCTATACCCGGGTCACCCGAGGATTAATATTGCCGATGTTAGAAGACACTACACGACGACGACGACAACAGGGACACGCAGCCGTCGTAACTAACACAAGCTGTACCTACCCCACGTATCACCAACACTTTCACTAGGATTGCCCTACACAGTTCATAAAACAGAAGATCGACTCCGGAACACATACAAAAATTCTAAGCGCTGCATCGTACTTCCGAATCTGTTATCTATAAAACCATCAATTAACTTTTCGACGTCGTAGGTTTTTTCTCGAAAACCTGAACAACGCAGGGTACTTACACTGACTGGGCCGTAAAGTCTGTGACATTACACTTTTACCCTGGCAGCAACAATCTTTCCCTTACTTATCGGTGGTTAGAAATGGACCTTCTGTAGCTGCTAAATAGCTAGTTGTCTCATGACAGGCCACTGCGGTAATCCGCGCAGTCTCCCGGGTCCCATCGGTAAGCAAGCCGGTAGGAGATGCCGGCGCCGCTGATCCGGGTGATCCGGCGCGCTGGGACCGACCGGCGCGGCGCCGTAACGTTAATCCTCCAAATTAATACGGCCGAGTAAACGCACCCTACTCCACCTGTCGCGACTAAATAATAGTTAGGGTCTACCTGAGAATTATCTGCTTAAATATGGGCTAGGGTAACACTGCGCAATATTTTAATTAATTTCCTGAGGATCTGCCCGTGTGTCTGTCACTATGCTATGAATATTTAAGTTTACTTGTTACGTAATCCAATCAGTGAAGGTTCTAAAGTCACTGATATTTCTACAAATACATACAAAATTTCATACTGCACTCGCTATTTCACGAACACTGAAATACACGGGTGTCCCAAATCCCTCTCTAGATAGCCACCACTCCGCGGAGTGGTGACACTGATGCCCTCTAGAACCCTCTCAGTCGACGTGGAACTGACCTATGATCGCGAGAGGGATCACACGCCGACACCCATGAAATTGGACGATGACTATATCGCAGGGAGCACGGTTGGCTCTTACAGAGGCTTTCAGAAAATATAAACAACAAATGTTTTGCCTTCTTTATGTCAACCATCTGTTGGGAAAAATAATCTAATGCAACGTTTGTCAGATGATCATTAACAGTTTTGAAAACTATACTTTTTTTCCCATGTGGGTAGGCTTGTCATACAAACGTATTTTTGTGGCTTCCGTATTTAATATTTATTTAAAAATAGTTAATTGTTATTTACTTCTATATTAATGTGCTAAATAATTGATAAACCCACCTTCGCTCTGAACTATCCTATCACTTTCTCTCTACACAAACCACAACACTGCAAACTGACAACTCAACATGGACAACCAACTAGTGCACAGTTTGGAGCAATTAGAGAAGCTGTTTAGCTCTCGCATGAGTGAGTACGAAGATAAGCTGCAGAGAGCTACAGCTGGAACTATCCCTACGCACTCAGATCTTGCTACACTTTCACTGGATTTCACCGAGTTCAAGTCCTTTGTCTGTCAAACATTTCTTCACTTCAAGACACAGATAGAACTCCTTTCTGTGAGTCTGGACAAGCACGAGACTGCGATGCGACGGAAGATCTTGCTGTTTCATGGTATTCCAGAGAAACCCAATGAAAAATTGAGTGACTTGATTCTCCATATCATCTCCAAGCAGCTGAAGATAGATGACTTTAAGTTGGATTATCTAGAAGTTTGCCACAGGTTGGGAGCCTCCCAGGGTAAAACTAGACCGGTGTTGGTGCGTTTCAGTGGCATGGAGTATCGTCGGTTAGTTTGGGACGGTAAAACTACTCTCAAGGGCAGCGGCATCACCATTTCTGAGTTCCTGACCAAAACACGACACCAGGTATTTATGGCTGCCCGCAAGCACTTTAATATCAATAACTGCTGGTCTGCAGAGGGAAAGATTATTGTCTTGACGCCTGACAAGTCTCGCCGGACCATATCAACTATGGGTGAGCTTGAAACTTTA
Organism: Diarsia mendica; assembly: GCA_949316265.1. Lineage (NCBI taxonomy): Eukaryota > Metazoa > Arthropoda > Insecta > Lepidoptera > Noctuidae > Diarsia > Diarsia mendica. Next base: position 4,354,742 of record OX438917.1, read on the forward strand.
ATCGCGCTTTATCCCGCTGTCGCCCGTGCTGCCACTCCCGGTGACCTCGTGCCTGCTGCTTCTACCTCTCCGGCTGCAGCTTCTACATCGCCTGTTACCGAAACCCCCAAAGGGAAGCTTGTGAGGAAGGCTCGTCGCTAAATTTGTTATCATGTTTTTCTTTGTTCGGTGCGCCTTCACCGGGTATTGTCGGTACATGTTTAAATAATTGTTGTTGATCTACCCATAGTTTTTACAATTCGTTTTTATCACTACTTTTTCCTCACTTTATTATTGCTAGCCGGTAGATGTTTGTTTTCGTCAATGACTAATAAAAAGTATGGACCCGAAATACCTACAGAAAAAAGGTGCATACCTACGGAGCATAAAATGGCTGCCAATGCTAGGGTTGTGTCAATCATGAAACATAGTATTACTGTAACGAGTATCGATACTAGTATTACGAGTATTATTAGATATCACGGTTGAATTAAAATGAAAAGTCCGTTGTAAAGTTGTAACAGAAAAATATGAGTAAATTTACTTACCTACAACCACTTTGAATAAATTTTATTCTCAGGTATCGGATACCTGAGAATAAAATTTATTCAAAGTGGTTTTTCTAAATACAATAATTAAAGAATACTTTTTACCCGACTACTTAAAAGCCAAAAGGAAGGGTAATGATTTTGGCAGTATAAGTATTATGTTTGTATGTTCCAGCATAGCGCCTAAACTACTGAACACTTGTTCTCCCCACCACTGCGATATTTTTTTGTTCTAGACCATACCTAGGAACCCCCTAGTTACGGAGATATTGGTCAAGTTTCAGGTTTTACTATTCATAGCATCCACTAGCCCAATGTGTTGCTACATTGAGTTTTACCGTAAAATATGATATTTGACCCCAATAAAAAATCGTTTACCAGCAAAAAAATTGCGTAGGGGGGTACTTAGTTTGATGTTTCTGTACATCAAACTAAGTACCACCCTTGCTTGGTTGTCGGCTGAGTTATGGGTTAATTTACACCCTGTATAAGTTTAGATTGCGGTCAAACAGTTGTCGCGGTTAAGTCTTTGTTATTTACTCGTATTATATAACAAACCAACATTAAATTAGAATGTTACTAAAACTCAACTACGATTTAAATCGCAAACTAATAAATTTGACCCAAGAAAAAAAAACGGGGTGAGCTAAGTAAAACCATTTAATAAAACCGCGGTCTTCTACGCAGAAAAAACAAGAAAATAATTCTTGTCTATAAACGCCTTATCCAATTGATTATCGTCTAGTAAGTAGATAATTTGTATATTTCAATGTAACGTATTTTAAGTAAAATGAAAGTAGAGGGCAGTCGTCGCATGCCACCTTGCTAATGGCAACAAGCAGCTGACTTATATATCAATGGGAACGCCATGAAGGAGCATCAGGTATCAGTGGCAGGCGAAATAAGACTATCCTCTATAATAATTTTACTTATAATAAATACCTACGTTAAATTGAAAATTACAAATTATCTACCTACTAACTAGACGATAATCAATTAATTGGATAAGGCGTTGATAGATAAGAATATTAGACAAGAATTATTTTCTTGTTTTTTTACTTTTAAGACCGCGGTTTTATTTGTCTGCGATTTTATTCGTATTCGTGTTTTAGTTTTATAAACTTATTTTTTTAGGTTTGCGCTTTCGGTTATAACTGGTCTGTAGATTCTGGTAGGTATGCAGATCCTAGTGAAGAAAAAATCTTCTAATAGTAAGAAGATTGTTTCTATTATGATTAACATACTGACTGGCGGAGTAAAATAAAAAGGGACTTTGTTTCTTGTCGCCAAAATTTGTATTTGTCACCAAGTTGTATCTCCTAATAAATAGATCTATCGTCACGAAATATTTTCGTTCTCAGATAAACAAAAAGTGTTCAAAGATATGAATGATCAAATTAATGTTAATATAATTATGTGTAAAATAAGAGATGGATCACCAATAAAATTGTAGTGCAATAATAGGGTTTGTCAAACCCTATTATTCTACTGACTAAAAACCACCCATGTTCCTTCTTCGCCCTTGTGCCAAGGCCGCGTTATCTCTTTCGATAATCCTCAGGGCGGTCCCGCGCCCTGACCGGACCTGGCACGGTCACTCGAACAGATATCGTTTCAGCACAGCGAAGGAACTAGTATCGGAAACTATTACGCAACGGTACAACACTATCCATGTTTGTAAACAAACGAATCATATTATGAAATAACAAAAAGGTCTCTGGGACGGAAATAAACCCAAATATTAACACTTTAGCAATAAATTAATGATCACTTAGCATTTTTTCATCGAAAATGTATTACTCCTAGATACTATTGCATGAAAACGACTACTAACCTATGCAAAGTCAATTGAGGTTGATTTTCAGTCCTTCTTGCACCACACTTCACAATACAACACGCAGGCATATTGAATTGCTGTTTCCTAACATATACACGCAGTTTAAGAGATAATCTCGTCGTAATTTTCTCACAAATCGCAATTTAACAAAAAGTAAACAACTATTTGACAGCACAACTACCACGAAACTCGTCGCCATCTTCTAACACAATATGGCGAAAACGGCACCCTACCTACTATTCTGTGACTTGCATATCCAAATGTTGCCATTGTGAGAAACAACTGAAATATTGTTGTCTCTTTCATCAAATACGATTACTGCATTAGAAAGAACGAACCAAAACTATATTTTACGTTCTGTCTCCTATTTCACTCATATTTGTATAAGCAAGTGTGTATATAGAACATCGCGTCGCCTCCATAGGATCCTATCTCAATGGTTTTCGTTGAATTCTATTCTATTTTTATGAATGGCAATTGTGCCGATGTCGACAATTCTGCCAATGTCAAATGTGGAATGGAGAAACGTGTGTGGAAAGCATTAAAAAATAAAATAATTTAGATTATGAAAAATAAATAAAACAAACTGTACGTAAAGTGTAACTTGTCGATAAGTGTTAATAAAAAATATACATAAAAGAAAATAAATACCTATTATTTGTAATATAAATTAATTTAATAAATCGAATACCACACTACGACTTACAATCTGATGTTGTTGCTACGGATAAATATAATTAGGGAACTACAAAGCTTTGGAGAAAAATGAGTTAATAAAGAAGGAAAGTTAATAGGAACAGGGATTTTCAATTCTGAAAGACGGCTGTATAGATCAAGAGAAGGGTTATTGTTAGTACAATTAAAGAAAATATGTTCCAGGGTACCCTCGTCCAAACCACACTCGCAAAGAGATGAATCTCTGACCCGAATTTTGTGTAGAAAAACTGGGGAGCAGCAATGGCCTATGCGAAGCCTGCACAAGATAGAAAGCACCTTCTTTGAGAGTTTTTTATATGGCTTAAACCAAGGCTTTGAGGTAACATTAGGTTGGATCGCAGAGTAAAAAGAACCTTTTGTTTTACTCGAATTCTGCCACTGTACCTGCCATGAGGATAGTAAACTCTTTTTTGGAAGGCTCAGCAAATCATAGCCCTGGCATTGATAGTATTTTAAGTCTACGGACTGGGAATTTACAGCATCTTTAGCAAGGGCATCAACACATTCATTTCCTATTATGCCGCAGTGGCTAGGAATCCAAACGAGATTAACAGTTTTATGGTTTTCAGCACAAGATAATAAGGATTTTTTAATTTGGAGTAAAATAGGGCTGTGTAATTTGGTCTTGAAGGGATTTTGCTCTAAGGCTTGCAAACAACTCAGAGAATCCGTGAATATAACGCCATAATTTATACTGTGAGCCTCTATAAAAAGGCATGCTTCCAGTATGGCAACGCACTCGCCCGTAAACACAGATGACTGGGCAGGGCATTTAAATTGAAGAACTATTTTGGAGTTTTGGTAATATACCGCAGCACCAGTACAGCTAGAATTTGTCAATTTTGATGCGTCCGTAAAGAACCTTTCAAAATGACACCATCGCTCACCAACGGCAGCATTAAATAGAGAGTCCGCCGAAACAGAATTTTTGGAAATTCCGATATTATAAAAGATTTTTGGTTTGAAACAAATTACTTCATAATTAAAGTTATAAATAGGAAGTTTTGGGAATTGAATAATGGGAGAATCTAAATTTTGACGATAACGAAAAGATTTTAAAAACAGAGGAACTTCTTTGTGCTTCCAATAATTAGATGTGCTATAAAGGGAATTTAATGCATCAACTTTTCCTATAAGAGGGTGAGCAGATTTCGTGATAACTCTGGCCCAAAACCTGGATGCTAGATATTGCCTTCTCAAGGCCAATGGGGGTTCTGCACACTCCACCTGTATTGCGTTAGTAGGTGATGATTTCATACAGCCTAAAATGATCCTAAGACATTGGGCCTGAATCCTGTCCAGTCTTGTCAAAGCCCCTCTGTTACAGGGAATGAGCAGAAAAGAACCGTAATCTAGAACACTTCGTATCAAGGCATTGTAAACCAGCTTCATAGTGTATGGGTGGGCACCCCACCATACACCTGCGAGAACTTTTAAAATAGGAATAATTCTCTCGCATCTATTTACTAAATAATTGAGATGGTGTAATCCAGTTAATTTACAATCTAAAAATACACCTAAAAATTTGGCTTTCTTAGCAACTGGTATACAATGATTTTGAATTTGTACCGAAATTTGAGGGATCAGTCTCCTGCGGGAAAAGACAACCACAGAACTTTTGGGTGCAGATAAACTCATACCATGCGGAGTTAACCATTGTTTCAAAGAGTTCAGGGAGACACAAAGGGATGACGCAGCAGCTTCGATAGATTTGTTGGTAACATACAAAGCTAAGTCATCAGCATATTGTAAAATATGACAGTCATTGTTGAGACATGTGCCAATATCTGCTGTGTACAAATTATATAATAAAGGACTTAAGACATAACCCTGTGGTAATCCCTTCCATGTCCGCCTGACATCAAAATCTTCACCTGGAACTCTCAAAACCAAAGACCGAGACATTAGCATGCTAAATATACACTGTACCATTCTCACCGGAATCCTCATCTTTAGCAATTTCTGTCTGAGAATGGGAAGTAGGACATTATCATACGCAGCTGAAATGTCGAGAAAGGCAGCAACAACAGACTCGTTTTTAGAAAACGACGCTCGGATATCTGAAACTAATACTCCAATACTATCCATGGTACCAAACCCCTTCCTGAAACCAAACTGATGGCTCGGGAGTAAGTTCCTGGACTCAATAATGAACTCCAGCCGGTTCTTAATCAGGTGTTCCATTAATTTAGCTAGTACTGATGAAAGGGCAATTGGTCTAAAGCCGTTAGGGTCATCGCTATGTTTGCCCGGTTTCAAAATGGGGATTATTATTTGAGTTTTCCATTGATCGGGGACCCAACCATTGGTGTAAAAATAAATAATTAAATTTAAAAAGTAGTTTTTTGCCTTCAGGCCTGCTCGCGATAAAAAGGAGTAAACAATACCATCAATACTTCGACTGGCCTGTTGGTCTAGTGGTTAGTGATCCTAACTGCTATGCCGGAGGTCGTGGGTTCGATTCCCACCCAGGACAAATGTTTGTGTGATGAGCACGATCATTTGTTCTGTGTCTGGGTGTAATTTATCTATAATATGTATGTATTTAGAAATATATAAGTATGTTTATCAGTTGTCTAGTACCCATAACACAAGCTCTGCTTAGCTTGGGACTAGATGGCGTTGTGTGATAGTTGTGGAATATTATTATTATTATTATTAATACCAGGGGCAGAGTCGCGGACATACCTCAAAACTGAATCAAGCTCCTGTATTGTAAATGGAGCGTCAAAAGGATCCTCTGAATATGAAGAAGACGGTAGATGTATCTCTGCTTCTGAGGGCACGTAAGGAGGAGCTAATTTATCAAAAAACAGCTCTGCAGTTTCACGGGTAATAGGAGAAGAAATCGAAGGGGAACATCCATTTCTGAATCGGTTAATTCTTTGCCACACCACTGATATAGGGGTGGACGGGGATAAGGAACCGCAGAAATTAACCCACCCAGCTCGTTTCTTGCTCCGCAATAATCTTTTGGATTTCGCAAGAGCATGATTATAAGCGCTTAGATTAGAAACAGTCATATCTTCGTTATAAACCTTTTCAGCATCATTTCTCTCTTTAACGGCCAATGAGCATTCCTGATTCCACCATGGAGGGGGAGGAATCAAGCTACGAGCAGAGTTTTTGATAGGGAAACATGAATCTGCACTCGATGTTATGGCTGTCACTAGATTTTCGTAGCAGTCTGACACGTAAGAGGGGCTTAGAATACCGGAATCTTGAGGAATTAAATTTGGAAGCAAATCAATTTTATCCTCCAGTGATGATGAATATTTTGCCCAATCGGGGTTGGACAAATTATACCTCATCAGCGGAGGATTCGATTTTTCTAAGTAAGTTTTATCAGCCAAAGAAATTAAAATCGGATAGTGGTCACTACCATGTGTCAAACTGGTACATTCCCAACGACACGATGCCGCAACATCAAGTGAGCAAAACGAAAGGTCTACACAACTCTTATGCTGGCCAGGAAGAGTCCTACGGGTTGAACACCCATTATTTAAGATGCAGAGGTTGAGATCATCCAGCATTTCTACCAAACCTACCCCAAAGGAGTCACATCTTTCAGACCCCCATCGAAAATGATGGCAGTTGAAATCTCCCATAACAAGTACAGGGCCGACTACGTTTTCGAGAATGTTTCTCAATAGTGGAAGAAAATTTTGATTGGGGTGAGCTATATAAATAGATAAAAGGGTTATGCCCTCTACTTTACCTGCCACAATACTTACATCTCCTCCAACAGAAGGCAAAGGTACTGTCACAAGAGGAACACGATTGTTCACGCAGAGAGCCGACCCTCCATAGCCATCAGATCGATCGCATCTGATAATGTTATAATGTGGTAAACGAAAGCTAAGACTAGGAACTAACCAAGTCTCAGCGAGAGCACAGACTAAAGGTTTATATTTATTCAAGAGAAATATGAGATCGTGTTTCTTATGCCACACGCTTCTCACATTCCACTGAAGGAACACCAGCCGAGCCATTATGTCGAGTGAGAGAAAGGAAATTTATAAGCGAATTGGCAACGTTGGACGGTAATTGTACTGACTTAGAAGTAGACATTAGAGTGTTAAGAAGTTTAAGAAGTAATTCAATAATAGATGACAAGTTATCAGGAGACTCTAAGTACGGATTATTGAGGGCACAACCATTATGCTGAGACGAAGAGGGAGAGCTAGTTATTAGTTGATGAGCTACTTTATCATATGAGGGAGAGAGAGGGGCATGGGTCTTTGGCTTGAGAGTGATGGTTTTGTGGTATGACTGAGATTTAGTGATATCAGCATAGCTGCGAGAAGAATTAGGAATGGTTTTACTTGCCTCTGAGTAAGAAAGAACTTTTTCAGCCATAACAACCTTTATGGACCTCTGCCTACCATACTCCGGGCACGCCTTGCTGTTGGCAAAGTGGCTGCCAGAGCATAATACACAGAAGGCTTCGCTTTCGGAAATGCCACAACCATCACCGGGGTGATCGTTGCCACACTTGCTGCAGCGAGGTTTTGACCTACAAAGAGATTCTACGTGACCAAAACGGCAACACTTGCGACATTGTATGGTTGGGTATATGTACTGTTCCACTGTTAGAGCAGTATAAAAACAAAAAATTCTCTTCGGCAGAACTTGGCCATCAAAGGTGATGACACAGGTTTCAGTAGGTCTATACTCAGTTATGCCGTCTTTCGAAACTCTACGATTCAACCTGCGAACTCTTAGGATAGGACCACAACCTTGTGGAACTTTCAAGTAAGTTACAATTTCTTCATCGGTAAACTCCGTAGGGATGCCGCTTACGACACCCATACGGGTTATATTGAAAGTCGGGATGGTTGCATCGTAAGAATTCGAAACCAGGTTACTATTACATAAAAAAGCGTTTGCATCCTGAGGGGACGCAAACTCTACTGAGACGCGGTTTCTACCAACTCTCTTAACTCCAGTAATATTTGAAATGCTATTATTGGCTAAAAATCGGCCAAACGAAACTGGGTGTAGCGTAGTACCGGCATTCGGTTTACTTTCCTGACGAGAAACATGTATAATATATGGACCTTTATCCAATACCGAGTAACGCAGGCGACCTACTTGAGATCGTGGTTGTTTAGTGGGATGGATGGGAGAATCATCTAAAATGCTTGGACGTTTACGTGAACCTGACTGGGATGAAGGAGATTGTTGATCTACATTTAAACGGATGGATGAGGAAGAGGAACTTGAAGAAGAAGAGGAAAAGTTTAATGAGGGGGAATTCGGAATGTCAGGAGGGTCAGGAGGTTTTTTTTCATCCATTATGGCAGAAAATGGGAGCCAAAAGTATGTGTTTTATTTAGTAAAAATATATGCAGGAATATATACAGAATATACTTATATGCATAAAATAAATATGTAGAACACAACAGAACACAAAAACAAGACACAATAGGCACAATATCTGAAAAAATCCGTTAAATTCTAAGCACACGTGTTAACCATAGACACACTGACGCAAGAATGAATTATGAATTACGTTGAATTGTAATGACGTGACGTCGGTGACGTCTGTCAAAGTATCATTGTCAGTTTTGTTTTTGCATGGAACCAATTAAGTCCTTTCTTTTTATTGTCTGTTTGCATTTTTTTACTTTTTGCATGGAACTTATTAAGTCCCTAATATGATGTACCGTTACAATACTACTTTTTTATTTTAATTTTAAATGATGTCTGCTTGTAAATGTTGTGGCTGATATTCTAGTTGGTATTTTCTTTTTTTTTTCTTAATGTTTGAACTGTTACCACTTATTCTTTGATTTCCTTCACATTATTACGCACTGGTTAGGTCAACTGTTGTTAATATCTATACCGACTACAGCGACTAGGTGATTTTATTAATTATGTGTATTTGGCTATTGTTGTTTTAAGCAAAACAGATAATAGTTAAGTTTACTTTAATAATTTAGTTTAGTAATTTTAATACCATCCATAGGTATAACCATATACGTGTAACCTACCTATAAATATTTTATTAGTATTTTTATATTGTTCATGCAAACTATGATCAATGACGACCTTGATGATGATTTTTTCTCCTGTTCTTCCTCTTCCAGCAGTTTTCTCAGTGCGGCAAGCGGTTCTTCCTCACCTCTGACTCTTAGTGATCAGATTTCCTCTTTGCTTACCCACCTCCCAAACAACCTCAACATAGCCCACATTAATGCCCAGAGTGTTCCTGGCCATTACTCTGATCTTCTGGCTTCCTTCAACAGTGCACATATAGATGCTTTGCTGATCTCAGAGTCCTTCCTTAAACCCTCTCTTTTATCAGTACAAAATGCCAAACTCGTCGCTAATTTTTGGGCTAACTCAATTTAAATTGTCATCGACACGCTAAGAAGAAGATCAGTACATTATGCCCTACCTGGTTTTGTTCTAATCCGTAATGATAGAACTGGAAAGGGTGGCGGTGGTGTAGCCATCTACTTGCGTGCGGATATCCCTTATAAGGTTGTTAGCACATCACCATCTCCATACTCGGGGTCAGCGGAGCATCTATTTCTGGAAATTACACTACATCGCGTTAAAATGCTTCTGGGGGTTTTGTATAGTCCTAACCTCAGCATCGACTACTTTGACTCTTTAGATTCGCTTTTAAATGATTTCTGTCCAACTTATGACCACGTAGTCTTGATGGGTGATTTTAATACTTGCCTTCTTAAAAATGATATTCGTTCTAACAAACTACAATCCATCCTATCTTCTTTTAATCTCAGTATTTTGCCTCTTTCTGCCACTCATCATTTCCCTAATTGCACTCCTTCTCTCCTGGACCTGATAATTGTATCTAATTCTAATAATGTTTCTACCCACGGACAGCTTACTGCTTGTTTCTCTTACCATGATCTCGTCTTCTTGTCATATAAGTTACGTCCTCCTAAGCGCAAGCCGCAATATATTCTCCTCCGGAACTACAAGGGCATAGACCTGGAGGCATTATTGCATGATGCCGGTAGCATCGACTGGACGGACATCATGGAGAGTTCGTGTATCAACGAAATGGTTCGTATTTTAAACAGCAAAATACTTAGTTTATACGATTGTCATGCCCCTACGCGTCGAGTGAAGGTTAAATATGTTCCAGCTCCCTGGCTTACTCCTGCCATTAAGGATGCGATGGCAAGTAGAGATAAAGCCAAGAGAAGGTTAAAACGCTCTCCTTCCGAACGCAATCAATCAGCGTACAAAATGTTGCGTAATCGCTGCAGTCGTATGTGTAGGGATGCTAAGAAACGCTACTTTCACAAATCGCTCGACAACCGCAACTCTTCTGAAGTTTGGAGGTTTTTAAAATCTGTCGGCATTGGCAAGTCTCCAGTTGTTTCTGGTGGCGACACTGACGTGTGTGCTCTTAACAAACATTTCTCACTCCCCCCTGTTACGTTGGATCCGCACGTCAAGTCTGTTACTTTAAATAAACTTTCCTGTTTGCCTTTGCCGCAATGTACTTCCTTTGAATTAAGTCCTGTGAGTGAGAGTGAGGTCAAAAAATCTATTTCCGCTATCTCCTCCTCTGCTGTTGGTAATGACAACCTTTGCTCAAGAATGATTTCTCTTATCCTTCCCACTTTACTTCCCGTTTTGACTCACATTTTTAATTACTCCCTGTATTCTTGTACTTTTCCTGACGCCTGGAAACAAGCCCATATCATCCCGTTACCTAAAATCTCGAATCCGGTTGCACCATCCGATTTTAGACCCATTTCCATCCTCCCTTATCTCTCTAAAGTTCTTGAGCACATTGTCCATCAGCAACTTACAGCCTTCCTTGCTAAGAATGACCTTCTTAGTCCTTTTCAATCTGGTTTTCGTCCTGGCCATAGCACTGTAACGGCTCTTTTAAAGGTGACTGACGATATTCGCTGGGCTATGGACCACAAATCTCTTACCTTACTTGTACTTCTAGACTTTAGCAGCGCTTTTAACTCTGTTGATTTCGACATCCTCCTGGGTATCATTAAATCTCTCAATTTCTCCTCTTCCTCTATTGGTTGGTTTGACTCCTATCTCAATGGCCGCTCACAGCGTGTTCGTCTTAATGAGTCTTCCTCTGATTGGTGTCCTCTTAGCGCGGGTGTGCCTCAGGGTGGGGTTCTCTCTCCGCTTATTTTCTCTATTTTCATTAACTCTGTCACCAGAGTCATCTCTTCCTTCTTCCATCTCTATGCCGACGACTTGCAGCTTTACCATCATTTCTTAAGGGAGGATGCGGAAGCCGCCGTGTCAGTCATGAACAGGGATCTGGATTTGATTAGCGAGTGGTCGCGGTCCTTTGGACTGCAAATCAATCCTAGGAAATCTCAGGCCTTGATCATCGGCGGCAGGTATATGCGGAATAGGCTCGATGTTGCGTCGCTGTCTCCACTCAGGCTGAATGGAGTTCAGATTGATTACGCAATTAAGGCTAAAAACCTGGGGGTGACAATGGATTCCTACTTATCTTGGACTGCCCATGTTGCTGAAGTTAGTCGCAAAGTGCACTACACGTTCCACTCATTGAAATGCCTCCAGAGCTTCCTTCCCTTGAACACCAAAATCTCCCTTGCGCAAACTCTCATTCAACCCATCATAGACTACGCCGATGCCTGTTATTTGGATGCCACCGAGGAGCTTTTAAATAAACTTGAGCGCTTGCAAAATATTTGTATTCGTTTTGTCTTTAACCTTAAAAAGTATGATCATGTTTCTAACTTTCGCAAAATACTCAAGTGGCTCCCAATTCGACTTCGCAGGAACTCTCGGATATTATGTTTGCTATTTAATATCCTTCACAACCCTAAAACGCCATCGTATTTGCGTGAACGTTTTTCCTACTCCCGTCCTTCTGATGCGCCTTGCAGGTCGCATCTTAGGAACCTCCTTAAATCCCCTCCACACTCTACCGACTTCTACTCTTATTCCTTCACTGTACACGCCGTGCGGCTGTGGAATTCACTTCCGCCTGACATTAGGGACTGCCAGACTGTAGCAATCTTCAAAGGAAGAGTAAAAGAACATTATCTTTCCACTTCGTCATAGTTGCTTATCTATTTAATATTAGTTATCTTAATGTATTTATAGTATTATATGTTTTGTCTTTGTATTTAGAAGTACGTTAGTTTATTCATGGATGGTATATTATATTATTTTTAATTATTTCTGATGTTTTACGTATTCCATTTTCTCTTCTTCTTTTACACACTGTGTCTACATCTCTTTTTTTTAGATTCTCCTTTCGCAGGTATGCTGGAAGAGATTTCTTTAGAAATAAGCATTACCTACCTTTGTACTATTTTCTGTTCCTTTCTTCTTTTCTGTATTTAGTGTGTACATAAATTGTTAAATAAATAAAATAAAATAAATAAATATAGATTTCGATTGTATCAGAACGAATTCTGCAAATAAATGTACAAGGATCGCGAACAATAATAATTTTATAAAAAAACCCCATCCTGTCATGACAAGATGCGAACGCCAAAAGCTATAGTAATAATCACATCACAATGGTAATGGGATCGAGTGCGACCATAGATCACGGATGACACACCTTAACTTCTCACCCACCCCCCCGTCCTACCGCTCCGCGCACTCCCCCCGGGGGTCACGCGTCGCGCAGGAGATCACAGGAGGAACACGATAATCAGGTTAACAGCGATCCTCAACTCTTTATTATAAATGGTTAATGGTAGATATTTATGTAGAATTGTCTAATCTACAAAAAGAAAGAAGCACTGCACCGTTCTCGGAAAGAAGACGGTGTAGAATTTGAGGGTAGCATTTTATTTGTTCTGACGGCGATGTGCCCACAGATCTTGAGATCTTCGGACAACAAGTATAGACGCTCCACAGCCGCGCCATTTAATTCGTCGTAAACTGTACGTTACAAGTGTTGTATTGTACAGTTTACTACAGACAAGAGTCTCTCCTCAACAAATAATAAACCCTCTCTCATAATAAAACTGCAACAATGTTTGATGTCTGTCTGTACGCTCCCGGTATAATGTACGGAATCACCTCGTAAAAACACTGCGTGGATTTGGCTGTTGTTTGCACCGTCAGAAGGGCGTACTAAAGGTTCGGTATTTATTTTGTAATATAGTCAAATATAATAAAGCCAACAATGTTCTCTATTTCTTTAAATTACCTTCGGTAGCACATAAATGTAAATGGATCAGCAAAAGCGCGGCAGGTAAGCAATTACCCAGGACTCGGGCGACGCATTACGTGAATCCATTCGCAGCGCACCGCAGCAGGCCACAACGGGTGCGCCAAAGTTCACCTAAAATTTCAACTCCGATAATTGGAAATCCGAAAATGTTCTTCCTAACATTTTTCATCCTAACGATCGCAATTCCTAAAGTCTCTGTCTCTAATGTTTTAATTCCGAAGCATTTAAGAGGAAATGCGAGTGCTGTCTCTTTCTACTATCGCTGTCTCTCTCCGTCCTCCTGCCCTCAAATTCGTGCGATAAGGACAACTATAGAAAAAAGTTAGAATTCGAGGTTTGGCTCTCGCCTATTTCCTCCTCCAATATTGAACCAATTTAAAAGATATTTTAGACAATGAATAAGGAGGTTATATACTACGCCGCTATGTTTTTCTTTTTTCGTTAATAGTTGTCAAATTTGTACACTAGGACTCTGTAAACAGCGATCTAAACAAGCAATTTTGAGCATTTTTTGAGGGTTCTAGTGCTTATAAAAATAATTTATCACCAAAAAGGAAAACATAGGGGCATAGAAATAGTTAATATTTATTATTCTGTAAAAAACCATTGCTCTAGGGTCATTAACCAAAAAGAAAACAGGCGAGAGCGTTTGTATGGAGAAAAGACCACTCGCGTTTCCTCTTAACTTCATAATGTCAGTAGCAATAAACATCTATTACACTATTATTTGTTTTCCTATATTTTCTCAACATAACCATCTTTTACACTATTATTCAAAGTCATATCTTTTTTGTTTATAATACTTTTTATTCATAATAATCAGTATTGTTAGCAGAAAAGACACCGTCGCGACGATGCGTGAAGAGGAACGCACATTCCAGCCACCGCGCGGCTATATAAACCGCTGCACGACTCATTTCGCCCCTTTTTTTCCATCGAGTCAACAAGCTACGAAGAATCTCTGCCCGTTAGAACAGCCAATTCTGCCTACCTTCAATTAGATTCTGCCTATTTATTGTTCTTTTTATTTCCTGTTAATTTAATTGTTTAAAATATAAAACCGTTGGTTGATAGTTGTTTTTATTTTTATCTTTTTATGCTAGTTTGCTAATATCAGAAGTGGCATTCATTCTCACGTCTCCACTATGTTGTTAAGGCAAAATTGGTTGTTCGAATTTGAAAAAGGAACCAAGTCACTGTTTTACATCGTAAATAAAATGTTGACTTTTTTCCTGCTATTATCATAATTACTGCGGGTAGATGTGTAACATGGTAAACGAAATGTTGAAAAATCTGGTGAGTACGTTCCAATTTGTTAACTGCATTATTGAAAAGATGACGGTAGTGCGTTTATGATTGCATTTTATAGAATGTTGTTCTGTAGCTTGTTGGTAATTTTGTAACTTTGTTTGTTAGGTTCAGCCTAGTAACGCTAATTAGCTATCCAGCTATCCTTATTTGTGTTTTGTTTTGTTAGGTTCAGCCTAGTAACGCTAATTAGCTATCCAGCTATCCTTATTAGTGTTTTGTTTTGTTAGGTTCAGCCTAGTAACGCTAATTAGCTATCCAGCTATCCTTATTAGTGTTTTATTTTGTTAGGTTCAGCCTAGTAACGCTAATTAGCTATCAAGCTATCCTTATTAGTGTTTCTTAGTGAATAAGCTATTTAAGTACCTCGTACCACGCTTGCGCGTTGAACGGCATGTGAACATGCTTAATAGCAGAAAGCCGTAAAAGCAGAAGGCTTTCTAAGAACTGTGGTTCTCAATCTAGAAATTCGTGATTCGAATTGTGGTCATCCAGGTCATCGGAACTAGGGCTCTAGTCGTACTCCAAAAGGACGTAGGTCACCTAACAATTTACTAACAGATCAAATGCATCAAATCCTAGATCGGGTGACGTCTTTGGAAGTGCAGCGTCACAAGCCTCCACTGCGAGCACGTGGGGCGATTGCGGTCGCGTCCCATTGGCCGCGGGAGCCCGCTGAGGCGGCTTTGCCCTTCCCGGGTCGCCGGTCGTACCGCGATGCCGCATGGCCGTTATCAACGCGACGCGGTGAGATCTAACCAATCTTATTTTTCTAATTTCGATCAAAGTATCAACGATTTAGACAATACCATTTAAATTGACGGCATGGTTGGCACAGTGGCTGAGCGATTGGACTGCTGCGCTGCGTGTCGCGGGTTTGATCCCCGCACGGAATAAATATTTGTATGACCTACAGATAGTAGTTTCGGGTCTGGATGTTTGTGTATGTGAGTTTAAATGTTTGTAAACGCACCCACGCTAAAGCAGAAATTACTGGCGTGTGGCAACGTAAGAATTATTGGAAGGATAATGAATTAATGACTGTCTGTATCGAATTGGAAATCGCTTAATAAGTGGGTCAGTAGTGACGGTAGATGAAGTGATAAAAAAAAAAAAATACTCTGCCATAGGAGGCCGGATATTGCAAACATTTTAGATGAGGTCATGAGGACATTTAGGTCCTGGGTTTGATTCCCAGGGCGGGCAAATTGTTATTAGGTTTTTGTGGGTGTACTAGTAGGTAAGTACCTACACCTCTGCCTTACCCTTCGGGGATTGCAAACGTGATCTTATGTTGTGTTATGTTTGGTGAGTGTTGATTGATTGAAACTTGATTTTGATTCTGGAGTTCATCATCATCATTCAGCCAAAAGACGTCCACTGCTGGACATGGATTCTGGAGTTGAATTTTCCTAAATGAAAGAGTAAATTTTGCTTGTAAATTCAAATGATGAGGAGATTTTGAACATTTTGATCTTTGAATCTAATTGAATCTTTAAATCCTGCACGTACCTACAAACATGCACATGATTGGCTAAGGAATTAGGTCAGTGGATCATGTACCAGACAATGTTCATAAGAATTTTCATGTTGGTAAGTTGTGGTAGAAATTCGAGTAAGGGATTCTATCGGCTGTATTGTGTTTGACAGTACCAGCTAATTGCGAAGTCGTAGCCCGATTCAAATGAATGTTTTTTGAGGAAACTCATGTAGAATGTAGGTGCGCGATGCGCGTTAGCTTTAGTAGATGTCGGGGTCTGGAAAGACCGTATTGTGATGTCAGTGAGTGATGCACACGGGACATCCACTCGATTACTGGTTGTTTTGAGAGCCGTGGCGTTAGAGGTTTTACTCGATGATTTCTGTAAACCTGGCATTTTTTTGTCGCAATAGATTTTAAAGGATTCGAACTTTTCGAAATTCAGAACGACTATAATTCAGAACTACTATAGGACATGACTTCACATGACCTAGGGTAGTTCATTGTTCTATTTTGATAATTCCCAGTTTAACCACGTTCGATTCAATCAAAGAGAGTGGGACCCAATGAAAATAAAGTTTGGTCAGGGGTGACCGAGTGGAGCAAAATTCTGTCGTAGATTTGTTTCTTTGCAGAGTAACCATTGCACGCAACGCTGCCTGGTCTCACAGCAGTGGTTGCCAGGGCTGCGCTACAGTGACGCCGTGACCGTTGGCTGCGCGTGCTACTGGCGTTGCCAAAAGCGCGTCGCTGTACGTTGACTGCGCGCCCTCTTGGCGTTGCCGAGCGCGTCGCTGCAGGCCGACTGCGCGCCCTCTTGGCGGTGCCGAGCGCGTCGCTGCAGGCCGAATGCGCGCCCTCTTGGCGGTGCCGAGCGCGTCGCTGCAGGCCGACTGCGCGCCCTCTTGGCGTTGCCGACAGCGTCGCTGCGAGCCGACTGCGCGCCATACCCGCGTTGCCGAGAGCGTCGCTGCGAGCTGACTGCGCACCCTACTGGCGTTGTCGAGCGCGTCGCTCCGGGCTGCCTGCGCGATACTGGCGTGTACAGCGCGTGGCTCCGGGCTGCCAGCGCGCTACTGGCGTGTACAGCGCGTGGCTCCGGGCTGCCAGCGCGCTACTGGCGTGTACAGCGCGTGGCTCCGGGCTGCCAGCACGCTACTGGCGTGTACAGCGCGAGGCTCTGGGCTGCCAGCGCGCTACTGGCATGTACAGCGCGAGGCTCCGGACTGCTAGCACGCTACTGGCGTGTACAGCGCGAGGCTCCGGGCTGCCAGCGCGCTACTGGCATGTACAGCGCGAGGCTCCGGACTGCTAGCGCGCTACTGGCGTGTTGAGCGCGTCGCTGCGGGCTGCCAGCGCGCTACTTGCGTGTTGAGCGCGTGGCTCCGGGCTGTCAGCACGCTACTGTCGTGTTAAGCACGTCGCTCCAGGCTGCCAGCGCGCTACTGGCGTGTTGAGCGCGTCGCTACGGGCTGCCAGCGCGCTACTTGCGTGTTGAGCGCGTCGCTACGGGCTGCCAGCGCGCTACTTGCGTGTTGAGCGCGTCGCTACGGGCTGCCAGCGCGCTACTTGCGTGTTGAGCGCGTCGCTACGGGCTGCCAGCGCGCTACTTGCGTGTTGAGCGCGTCGCTACGGGCTGCCAGCGCGCTACTTGCGTGTTGAGCGCGTCGCTACGGGCTGCCAGCGCGCTACTTGCGTGTTGAGCGCGTCGCTACGGGCTGCCAGCGCGCTACTTGCGTGTTGAGCGCGTCGCTACGGGCTGCCAGCGCGCTACTTGCGTGTTGAGCGCGTCGCTACGGGCTGCCAGCGCGCTACTTGCGTGTTGAGCGCGTCGCTACGGGCTGCCAGCGCGCTACTTGCGTGTTATGTGCGTCACTCCGGGCTGCCACACCACGGCACACCACGGTGCCAGCGCGCCCTACAGGCGCAGTTGTGCGTGGCACTCCACGGTGCCAGCGCGCCCCACTGGCGCGGTTGCGCGTGGCACTTCACGATGCCAGCGCGCTCTACTGGCCTGGTCGACCGACTCGCTGCAGGCCGACTGCGCGACCTGGCTTGGTCAAGCGCGTGACTTCGGCTGCGTACGTATGTAGAGACTGTGCGGTATGCTAACGTCGTGCCTATGCCATCTGAAGCTGTTAGATTGCTGACAAGCTAACGTCGTGCCTATGTCATGCAAGTGTAGAAACTGTTTGGTATGCTAACGACGTTCCTATGCCATACAAGTGTTGAGATCATGTGGTATGCTAATGTCATGCCATGTGAAGTTGTTAGATTGCTGATAAGCTAACGTAGTGCTTCTATCATGCAAGTGTAGAGACTGTTTGGTATGCTAACGACGTGCCTATGCCATACAAGTGTTGAGATCATGTGGTATGCTAATGTCATGCCATGTGAAGTTGTTAGATTGCTGATAAGCTAACGTAGTGCCTCTATCATGCAAGTGTAGAGACTGTTTGGTATGCTAACGACGTGCCTATGCCATACAAATGTTGAGATCATGTGGTATGCTAATGTCATGCCATGTGAAGTTGTTAGATTGCTGATAAGCTAACGTAGTGCCTCTATCATGCAAGTGTAGAGATTATTTGGTATGCTAACGACGTGCCTATGCCTTATAAGTGTTAAAATCATGTGGTACGCTTACGTCGTGCCTTTGCTTTATGAGAGTTGAGATTATTTGGTATGCTAACGACGTGCCTATGCCTTATAAGTGTTAAAATCATGTGGTATGCTAACGCCGTGCCTATGCCATGTGAAGTTGTTAGAAATATGCTAAAGTTGTGTATGTTTCTTACACTTATCTTTTTGTTCGTGTAAACATGGTTCACTGTGTATAATGGTAATGATGCGACTGAGGTGTCTGCATCGTTTCAGTTTCACTGTTACTAAACGTTATAAAAAAAAAAAAACGGAAATCACAAGTAATGTTTTAAAATCAGAATAGTAATACCAGCTGTTTGTGTTTTCAGACCGTAATGCCGAGGACGTGGAGTCTACGTCTGAGCTGCCAGACACAGTGATGTGACATCTGGCGAGATGATTCCAGAACCTGTACCAAGCACCTCCAGTGCTGCCGAAGCCCTGCAACCTGAGATATAGGAGTACGAGGACGTCCTCCGGTCAGGAGAGGCCGTGTTAGCAGAAAAGACACCGTCGCGACGATGCGTGAAGAGGAACGCACATTCCAGCCACCGCGCGGCTATATAAACCGCTGCACGACTCATTTCGCCCCTTTTTTTCCATCGAGTCAACAAGCTACGAAGAATCTCTGCCCGTTAGAACAGCCAATTCTGCCTACCTTCAATTAGATTCTGCCTATTTATTGTTCTTTTTATTTCCTGTTAATTTAATTGTTTAAAATATAAAACCGTTGGTTGATAGTTGTTTTTATTTTTATCTTTTTATGCTAGTTTGCTAATAGTATTATAAAAGGTCCCATTAAAATAGGTGGACTAAATTTTAGAAATCATTTAGACCGCTAAAATATATAAGAAAAAGACATTAAAATACCTACTTTTATAGGATGAGTTTGTTCTAGAGTGCCGGCAATTTATTATTTTAAGTCAAAATAAAATCACTTTAAATAGTGTTTTTTTTGTTGTTTAGGTGTCTTTAGTTAGGCTTACTAAACGCTGTGTTAAAATTTGTCCACCTATTTTAATGGGACCTTATATACTATGCAAAGATATCCATAGGTTAGGTTAGGTTAGAACTGTGACCAACTACGCGCGAGCCGAGCGAGCGAAGCGAGCGGTGCCGCGGCAGCGGCCGGCGAGCGCTACCTGGAAATTGGTCGCGAAATTTTTCTAAGTATTTTTTTCATAGTGCCCCCAAGACGACACTCTGACCTGAATTTCATTCATTTATTTCATTTCAAGACAAAAATCAGTGAAACGACCTTTAATAATTCTAAACAGTTGTAAGTATGAGTGAAAATATTATGGTAATTATGTTTAGGGATAAAAACGTTATGATAAAAAACAGTAGGAGTTGAAATGTGTTTACAATAACGATATTATGAATTAAAATTTTCGGAAACATGAGTGTTAGGAACATCGCCAGTAGCATTACAAATAGTAGGAATTCAAACTTTAGGATGAAAAATTTTAGGAGGAGTGATCATTCGGATTACAAATCGTTAGGAAGAACAATTTCGGGTAAAAAACTTTAGGTGAGCCAATATGGACCCGGCCACAACGGATCGCAGCGGGCCGCTCGGCTAATGGATATTATTGCAGGCGCCCTGCACGCCGCCTGATAATAGATTATACTAAAACTTCGTTTAGATCTTTTTAATAGAGTTTTAGTGGGGCCATTTTTGTAATTCCTAGAATATTTAAGGAACTCAAGGTTGCGATTGTTTTTAGGATACATTGAAAGTAAGTACATCGATGACGATTCTATTTTATGTGTATGTCTGATATAGACAAACGCTTCAACTACTGCCTGCAAGAGTACCAGGGTGTCCGCATTAGCATGGTCTGCCAATACCATCAATAGTCCCCGCGGCGCGCCTACTGCGCTAGTTATCTTCCGGGGGTGGGCAGCAGCGGCGGTGCTGGCTAATTTATGAGAACGTAACGACTGCCGTCAGCACCCCCTGACACGCAACACTCACTGCTGGCTCTACAGCGCTACTTGAGAAATACGAGCTTTTGGGGAACTCAATCCTGTTTTTTAAAGAATACAATTATTGCTTTTGACATAGTTGAGCGTAATGCTCTTTGATCAACAACAGTGGTAAAAGCAGTGATTAAGTAAACTATGGTAATAATGAGGAAGGTTAACTTAAAAGGCAACGGAATATTTCACTCGTTCGTTCGTTTCTCTAGGCTGGAATAAACAAATCGCCTAGACGACAGTGTTAAAACAAAGAAGTTAAGTGGTGCTATTATATCGCGCTGCACAAAACGAGTGGCTGGCAGAAAGCCAGGATAACGCCGGGGACGAATTATGGGACAAAATGTTAGTACAGCTGGTATAGGGACGGTCTAGACGAAACAAATGCGCTTGACTTTAATAATGACCACCGAATGGCGCAGGAGGAGCGTGTGTCGTCTCTTTGTGGCTACAGATACATTCCTGTATCGAGACAAACAAGTATTGAGGTATCTTCGTAAAATAAACTTAAGGTAGCATTAAGTCTACTGTAGTGTACAGAACTACAGATTCAGCAATGGAGTGTATAGAGTTGCAGATTTTAGAACTCGCTTGATTCTTTGTTAAACTGGAATTTGACCTTAGAATTCGCTAAAAATATATAAAACGGTCAAAGATTGTGTACGAGTCATGCATCGTACATGGCCCGCGCGCATTGCATACATCAGCACTTTTCCGTCACCTTGCACAAATTATAGTTTAAGGCGACAGTACACAATCAGCATTCATACACAGCGGTACTCATTCACGCATTAGCATTAGTTACGTGGTAGTTAAATATAATCAATAAACAGTCATCTTTGGCTATCCGTGACTTTCATTCAAGCTAACAGTCAAGGTGTGTGCGACCCATTCAGCAGCGCGTACATCTTTATGGTCCTTCGAGCCTTCAATGCTCCCGCCTGGCCATCTTTATGGTCCTTCGAGCATCAGCAGAGTGCTTAGCGTGGTATATCCCAGGTACGTTAGCAAATCGGTGTTATTGGCCTCCCACAAGCGGGTCTCACCAGTAACATTGAGACGTTGCACATAACGTACAGGAGGGTGAGCTACACTGAGTGTCTGTTATTAACAAAACCAGCAGAGAAGACATCTACTGCTACAACAACTTCGGTGAATTTTCCCGTGTCAATAATTTTCCAAGCATGGAGCCAGTTATTCAAACTCAATATCAAGTCATGGAGGCAATGCAGAAACTTCTGATCAACTTCAAGAAAGAAGGAGTAAGCCGCAAGACTCCCGACAGTGTGCAGAGGAAAATAGACATTCTCGACAAGTATTGGGCAGAATTTCAAAGTAACCACGAGAAAATTAGTGAGCGCGAAAATCCATCTCATCAATACTTTGTGCAAGATTCCTATGAACAGACAAAACAGTTTTACAGAAGCACTAGGGAATTCTTAATCAAGTATTTAACTCAAGAACAAAAACCTGCTTCACCCGTATTAACCCAGTTGTTACTGAAACTTTTTTAGCTCGAATTCCAGTGAATTTTTAGTATTGTTACCTTGATACATGTGGTAAAAAATTGAGGGATTCCTCACTTTTTTTTTGATCTTTATAACGATCGGTCGTTATAAATGGGTTAAAGCCAGCAGGCTTTAATTTTGAGCTCGCGCCATCAACCTCACAGGCATCCGAGCTGAAACTCCGTCAAGAGCAAGGTAACCAATCACCCCTGTCAATAAAGGTACCTGAAGTAGCGGAGATCGCGGGTAACAGCAAAACCGACGAAATGCTACGCAAACAAAGGAGCAATATCAAAGCCTTCCAAAGAACGGCATCAAGCATCAAAGTGGACCTCCTCAAAGAGAATTGGCAGTTTGAAGACGCCTTAAAGGTGTTAGAAACCAGGTGGAAAGCAGTTGATTCACTTTACTGGGAACTCGACAGTTTGCCTAACGAAGCCAACGTGCAATATGAGATGTCCTACAACACGTGCGAACTCGTTTACAACGAAATCAAGGCAACCATCAACTCCAAGATGTGGTCAGTTACTCACCGAGAGTGCTTGGCCAGACTGCAAACGCGGGCGCGGGGCGGGCGCGGCGCGACAAACTTAAACGTATGGAGCTTCATTTGAGTGTCCGTAGTGGGCACGCGGGCGCGGGAAGCGGCGCGGGCTACTTTCCGCGGGGAGCGCGCGGGCAACTCGTGCCATAGCTCGTTCATACAAGTGGCCGCAGTGAGTACGCGGGGCGGCAAGCGATAAACCGCGCGGGAGCGGCGTATCTCAAACTTTAGTCTGCGCCAGATAACCAGATAAATTGGATTTATTTATTTAGCTTTAACTTTTATAAGTTAAAGCTTAAGAAATTAATCCAATTATTTATAATTATTTATAGAAGTATCCAATTAATTAAAATAACCGAATTTTAAAATTATTACCAAATAATTTTTGCTTTTTTTTTGCTTCGGCGAAAGTTGTTATTTTTTTTTAAATATAATTTTCTATATTTTGTAATATGTAGTCAAACGTATCCATTGACATTCTTGTATATTCAAAAAACTTTCGAGGTAGCTCTCGCAATCTTTCATACAGTGTGTAAAATTCTCCTTCATTTTCTCTGGTTAAATTAATTTTATTAACTCCATTTTTCACTTTTAGCATTAATTGCCATTTAAAGTAAGAATTTTCCAATAAAAACAAGTCTTCGTCATCCATATTATATTTTGACAAACACTGGACGAACAGTTGAACGCGACAACGCTCGGAACGAAATCGCGGTCCAGTGCGGACAGGCAAATCGCGCGCGTTCCCGCACCCGCGCCGCTCCCCGCGCCGCGCTGCCAGTCTGGCCAAGCACTGAGAAGTCGACGCCGAAGATCGAAATTCCAGCCTTTAGTGGTAGCTATGAAAACTGGACAGCATTCAAAGATTTATTTGTTGAGACCATCCATTCTAGTCCGTCTCTTTCTAACGCACAGAGAATGCAGTTTCTCAAAAGCAAAGTAAAAGGCGAAGCCGAGAAACTTATTCAGCATCTATCAATCAGTTCGGAAAATTATGAGACTGCATGGGAGATCCTCAACCGCAGATATAACAACAGAAAACTGATCTTCACGTCACATCTCAATGCATTACTAGCTGTTCCTGTCACCCAACATTTATCAGCAGCATCAGTCAAAAAACTCCACGATACGACAACAGAATGCATCAATGCAATCAAGAACCTTGGTGTAGACACGTCATCGTGGGACCCCTTGTTGGTACATTTGCTTTCACAAAAAATGGATACGGTAACTCAAAACGACTACCTAGAATCACTGGCGGAGCCGCGCGAGCTACCAAACATAGCAGACTTCCTGGATTTCCTTGAAAGAAAATTTACATCATGGGAAACATCTCGTCGTAAGCCAGAAACATCAAAACCATCTCAGTCGGAGCCTACACAAACTAACAAGAAATTTCATTCATACAAAGCATTCAGCGCAAATCAGAACAAAAATAATAAGTTTAAATCAAACTCATTGACAAAAGACAATGAAAGTCCAACAAAATGCCCACATTGCAATCAAGAGCACCGGTTGTTTTCGTGCAAAACATTTCTCGAATTACAACCTGACGCAAAACGGAAGGCAGTTGCGAAATACAATTTGTGCAAAAACTGCCTAAACGTACACACAAATAGCAAGGAATGTGCATCGAGTAAAACATGCCGCGTCTGCAACTCAGATCATAATACTTTGCTTCACGACGCATACAGCAAAGGGGGTGGGCAGAAATCAAACAGCAACTCAGTGCAGCAAACAACAGCTGGCACCGATAGCAAGACAACGACAAGTGACAGCAGCAACCACGTGTCTCAAGAAGATGTATCAGAAACTCTGCTTACCACAGCATTGATCAAAGTACAAGCATACGATGGGTCTCTGATAACTTTACGAGCGCTCGTTGATCAGGGTTCACAAACATCCCTGATAACGGAAAAAGCAGCACAGAAACTACGGATACCCCGTGGCCGCTGCAAAGGGGTCATATTCGGTGTCGGGGCGAAAGAAAATAATTGCAAAGGCGTCATTCGAATCACGTGCAGTGCCATTCACGGTGATTATACATTTGACACCGATGTTTTTATTATGCGCAATTTGATAAACAATTTGCCTAATAAAACGTTCACAAAACCAAAATCATGGACATTTATAGAAAATATCACATTGGCTGATCCAGAGTTTAATGAAAGTCGTCCTGTAGATATTTTACTCGGGGCTGAGATATACTCAAACATAATCCAAGAAGGTATCATCAGGCACGAAAATTCTCAACCAGTCGCACAGCAAACACGTTTGGGCTGGATATTATGCGGAAACGTGCAAACAACATTTCAATGCAACGTCGTCATAAATAACATCGAAGACATTAAACAATTTTGGACAGTCGAGGACATAGCAGAAAGCTCGGGAATGTCACAGGATGATCAGGATTGTCTGCAGCACTACAAGAACACAACAACTCGCGACAATGAAGGTCGTTACATTGTTGAGATACCGTTCGAACCAAACTTTCAAGAAAAGCTAGGAGCTACAAAACCCATGGCTTTGGCACAATTCAAACAACTGGAGAAAAAATTCTGCAAACAGCCTCAATTAGCAGATGCATACAAGCAGTTCATTCATGAATATCAAGCACTAAATC
This sequence comes from Diarsia mendica, assembly GCA_949316265.1. Lineage (NCBI taxonomy): Eukaryota > Metazoa > Arthropoda > Insecta > Lepidoptera > Noctuidae > Diarsia > Diarsia mendica. Next base: position 4,380,095 of record OX438917.1, read on the forward strand.
ATATGGTCGAGTGTACAAGTAACGTGACACCGACTTGTTATTTACCTCACCATTGTGTTCAACGCGCCGATTCGAATCAGCAACTACAGCATTAAGAGTAGTATTCAACGCATCGGCGAAAACATCCTCGGGCTACACTTTGAACGACCTCATGAAGCGTGGCCCGAATTTACAGCAAGACCTCATGTCATTAATCTTGCGATGGAGGCAATATCAGTTCGCTTATACGGCGGACATAGAAAAAATGTATCGACAGATACTTTGCAACGCTGAACATCAACCCTATCAGAAGATACTATGGAGGAACTGTCCTGACCAACGTTTACGTGAGTATCAGCTCACGACAGTCACTTATGGCATGAAAGCAGCCCCATTCTTAGCCATGATGACTTTGAAACAGTTGGCAGCTGATGAAGGCCACAAGTATCTGCACAGCAGGGCGGCACAAGCGTTGCAAGAAGAATTCTACATGGACGACCTTGTAAGTGGAAGCTTCACGTTGTCATCAGCCAAACAACTGCAAGGCGATTTGGTCCAGTTACTACAGTCGGGAGGTTTCAATTTACGTAAATGGTCAGCTAACAGCGAAGAATTACTTCAAAACGTCAGCAGAGCGTCCTCAAATCAACCATCATTCGATTTCAAGCAAGCAGAATCAACAAAGACGCTCGGGTTGAAATGGAACCCCAATGAAGACACATTCTCGTTCGAGCTAAAAATCGGCGAAACAAAGTCAACAGATAAACATACAAAACGTTCATTACTATCAGACATTTCAAAGATATTTGATCCACTCGGTTGGTTAGCTCCGGTTACAACAAAATTGAAACTTTTATTCAAACAAGTTTGGTTGGCCAACATTCAATGGGACGACCAGCTTCCGGTTGAAATAAGCACCGAGTGGGAAAAACTCAAAGCAGAGCTACAAAACATTAGTCAGTTTAAAATTCGAAGATGGTATCAGACAGGAGAGCAAAGCACAATTCAACTGCACGGCTTCTGCGACGCATCATTAACAGCATACGCATGTGTCGTGTATTGTAAACTTGATACCAACATAACACTCGTCGCTGCAAAAACAAGACTTGTGCCAGAAAACAAAAAGCTGACTTTACCACGTCTGGAGTTGAGTGGGGCGCACTTACTTACAACACTCATGCGAAGAATACTGCAAGCCCTCAACGGACGTGAAATCAAAATTTTTGGTTGGTGTGACTCCACTGCAGTGCTCGGATGGATACAAGGCAACATCAATCGCTGGACACCATTCGTAGCGAACAGAGTCAAACAGATCAGAGACGTTATACCGTCAGATAATTGGCGTTACATAAAATCAGCTGACAATCCAGCTGATTGTGCCAGCCGTGGAATCACAACAGAGCAATTGAAGCAACATAATCTGTGGTGGAGCGGCCCGCAATTCCTCCCTGGATTCGATGAATCATCGGTAGCGGAGAAGAGCATCTACGTTACGAATGAAGAGGAGAGAAAATCAAAACAAAGCTACGCCGCAACTAGGGCTTTCAAAATACCGGATGTTTTCAATACCGGTATCGATCCGGTATTGGACGTCAATACCGTGATCACGGTATTAATACCGGTATTACATACCAACATTTAAAGTATGTGTTTTTATTTGTAAAAACAGTCTTTTTTGTTTTATTTTTATTTTAAATAACTTTTATAAATAGCGCTTTATATAACAATTTGGTATTGGTTGATTATTTAATTAGATAGGACTAAGTAGGAACATAATCAAAACTTAACTCAAGTCTTTTTGTAGGAAGGCATTCCACATAGCGTTTGAAAAGAATAAATATCAAAAAGGTCGATTTTTATCATTATTGAAATGTATCATGTACTCAACATAGCTACCTATCAATATTTGTAGAAACGTAAGTATAGCTTAATTAGCTATTAGCCATCATTCACAATAGCCTACTGAAAAAAAAGCACGCTCTGCATCAATATTCGTAGGTATTACAGACAGTAAATATCTCTAAGCTGCCGGTAGGAATGGACGTGCCTTCATTTTCACACATCATCATTAATGATCATTTCAACCAAGACGTCCACTGCTGGGCGTATAGGCCTCCCCCAGGTGTTGCCGCAGTGGCCTGTCCTATGGGCGCATTCAGCGTGACCCCCCAACCTTCACCAGGTCATCGTTCCACCTTGTTAGACGCCTTCCAACACAACGTCTTTCTGTTCGCGGTTTCCACTCCAAAACTTTTAGGCCCCATTGGCCATCTGTTCTGCGAGCAATGTGCGGGCTGCCCACCACGACGATTTTTACTCTTTCTCGAAGTTCGAACTGACTGACTGGTCGAACTGGACCTATTTTACAACATTAGATCCAGGTAGACTTCGTCCACAACTTCGAGTGTAGAGTCTCCGATTTTGATAAGTGAGGGTGTTACGTGGACAGTCAACATGACCTTGGTTTTGTCCATGTTTATTTTATGACCCACTCTTTCGGAAGCTCTACTGCGGTCATCGAGCATTTCACTGAGGTCCAATCTCAATATCTCTTCAATCCAGAACCTTAAAGGTATCCTCCAGTGCAGGGTGAACAGTTTCGGAGATATGACGTCTCCCTGTCACACAAAAAAAGGTTCCGAGGTCTGGTCCTGAAGTCGAACTGACATGGTGGTGTTTTTGCCACCGTTGGAGACACTGCAGTACGGTCTCGGTCGAATTAAAGGGTTTCTCGTAGTCCACAACCGCTAATCAGAGAGGCAGGTTATACTCTTCGGTCTCTTGTATGACATCCAGCCACATAACCACGCAGCGTATGTAGGTATGCTGTCTACGGTACTAAAGCCTTTTCGGAATCTGGTTCGTTCGGGAGGCTGGAAATCGTCAACGCACTTCGTCTTCAAGGACCCACCAAGCAGACCCACTGGTGGGTCTCCGAATACTGATGTGTCTCCCAAGACCTACTAGTGGGTCCTCTGATCCTACCAGTCAGTAGGTCTTGGGAGACACATCAGTATTCGGAGACCCACCGGTGGGTCTGCTTGGTGGGTCCTTGAAGACGAAGCGAAACCGCTCAGGTTTGACGATTTCCAGCCTCCCGATATCATTTCCACTGCTCGAATTCAATGAAGTAGAAGGTTCTTCTATGGTCATATCTTGTTCATTATCAGTCATTGTCTCACTGTCTCTTTATGTTTCGTGTGTCATTATTATATTTAAAAAATGGAATTTAATTTACGATAATACATGTAATGCTTGCAATACCGTGATCACGGTATTGAGGGCTTCAATACCGGTATTGAAAATGGCCCATATTTGTCCGGGATCACGGTATTACGGGATCCCGTAATACCGGTATTGAAAGCCCTAGCCGCAACACGTCAGACACAAAGCGATGATGTTATAGACTCCATACTAAATAGAAATAGCAATTTGACACGCGCCGTGCGCGTGTTGGCTTGGGTGCTACGTATCACACGACGTCACAGCGAGCGCACTGCCTACTTGGATGGAAGGGAATTGGACACCGCAAAACATATGTTTATAAAATATGTACAAGAAACGCAATTCTCAGAAGAAATTAGCAAGTTGCGAAAACAGGAGCAAGTTCATAACAAGAGTAAAACTTTCAGCACTTTTCTTGCCCAACTTGAAGCATGTCTCAACAGTCGGCCGCTGTGCGCACTTACAGAGGACCCAGATGATTTAAATTATATAACTCCATCACACTTTTTGAGCAGCGGTCCCATGTTGACTATCTTAGACACCGATCAAGATGAAAGGACTAGATGGAAGCGGACACAGAACATTTTCCAAGACATTTGGAAGAGGTGGCAATTCGAGTATCTTGCGACACTCTCAACAAGAAGTAAATGGAAGAGACTTCACCAAAACCTTCAAGTAAATGACGTGGTCATCATTCACGAGCCTAACCTCCCCGCGGGAAGATGGGCTCTAGGCAGAGTCACTGAGCTACATCCCGGTAGCGATGGATTGGTCAGGGTTGTAACCCTAAAAACGCAAAACGGGTACCTCAAGCGCCCAGTGATTAAACTGTCAGTGCTGGTATCTGACCAGACAGATCACCAATCACTACCCGAACAGACAGGGAAAATGCCAGACTGCCAAAATATCAAGACCAACAAACAAGCAAAACAAAGACTTGGATCGAAGTCGAATCTAATAGCAACTATCATCACACTGCTTCTCTTCATGACATCCATATTTGGTCACGAACAGTCAACATCGCCGCCGTATAGCTTGACAACAATACACAAAGCACTCTATTTCGATCGAATCTCAAACATGCAGTTCATTCGAGACGAATGGAAACTCATCGTGTATTACGACATGAACCCTTACTGGGACGGTGCGGCAACCTGCGACAAATATCTCAAACAAATAAACGGCGTATGTGAGAGAGAAACAGACAAAACATTATGTGACATAATCCTACTGCAACTACGTCACTCTCATGACGAACTGAAGTACTACAATGGAATGTTACTGAGCCAGCATTTTGAAGAACGCACACGACGGCGGCGAGGCCTCATCGATGGTGTGGGCTACGTCGCCAACAGCTTATTTGGAGTTCTGGATGAACGTTTTGCGGACCAATACAAGCAAGATATTGCGCTGATAAAAGGAAACGAGAATCATTTAGCTCTTTTGTGGAAAAACCAGACCTCAGTAGTAGAAGCAGAATACAATTTACTCAAGAGAACTGAAGAGACAATCAATCGACAACACAAGGCCATCAATCAACATCTGAACAACCTGACGCAGGCAACCAATATATTGAACAGAAATTTGCAGGAACAAGAAGTAAAGAGCGAGCTAGCACTGTCCACCATCATAGCTACAAATATGCTCACGAAGCTAAAATCTATACAAGATACAATTATCGACACAATCACAGATATTCATCATGGAATGTTTCAAATTCAAAATTCAAATTCAAATTCAAATAATTTATTTGCATAATATGGGTAAAATAGATGGTACATAATGCATTACATAATACAAAAAAAACGATCCTCATATTAACCATTTCTGGTATGCAAAAACTTAAAACTTAAAAGATACAAGTTTATGAAAAAAATGAATTAGGCATCTACATAGGTACACACTTATAGGTATTTGGAATTACATACTAACTTAAATTAAACTAATTATATTGCACTGATAGGAACATACTTAATAAGGCGCTAGCGTCCATTTACTTACACCGAAGCAATTACGAGACCAACTCAGCATAATCTCAGGACAATTATCGCGAGAGTTATCATTACCTATAGAAAACATACAGACAGAACTGCCAAAAATTTATCACCTTCTGAAGGTCAAAACAAGGGTAACACAGCAGTACCTCATATTTGAAATCAGAATACCACTGGTCAATAGAGAGAGCTATGACCTATACCTATATTTCAATACCACAACAACATGGTAACACAACGGTCAACGTCATGCCAATATCAGATTACATCGCAATCAACTTACGCAAAGACACCTATCTGGCAATGACGGCTAGAGACATACAACAATGCGTCCAATACGATGAATCTACGCGCCTTTGCCACTCCCGAAAACCCATTTTCCAGTTTAAGTCAGAAGACAGCATGTGTATCAAAGATAAGATCACAAACAGATGTCTTACAAACACAGCAGCATGCCGTAATAATTGGATGGAATTAAACAAAATAAATACTTATCTTTATTATTGTTGCGGACAGTGCGCACTTCGTGTCATATGCGAGCATCAGATTACCGCAATACAAATCGCTAAAGCCGGGGTCATAGTATTGGATTCAGATTGCGTAATTAAAGGCGAAGACTTTACCGTTTTCTCACACAAACTGGGATACTCAGAGATCAAAACGCCGGTGGACCTGAAATCACAACAAATCGCACCCATCAACCATATCTTCAACGTCAGCTTGCCACAATTCGAAATCAACGACACCGATCACGAATCTGAATTGCGGCACATCAAGGAACAGATCGAGCAGATGAAAACAGAAAACGCCTTGAACACAGAGATTTCAAGCCACGATATCCATCAATATTCAGCAATCTACGTGTTGATGGCCGGCGCTGTACTAGCAGTAGCAGTTTATCTGTGTCGTTGGATCTATCGTCGTCGGCAGAGAAGCACCAACTTACAGTCGGACTTCGGGTCGCAGCCTCCGGCGCCGCCGGGGCGAACACAGCGCGAGGCACCCTTCGTCGCTCCGACGCCACGCAGTAGAGACTCGAGACAACCAGAAGAGGCGGTGGAGTTAAGAAACTTTTCAAGCCTACTCAACAGTATCAAGCGCCACAAGAGGACACCTCCTGCATTCACCAAACCGGTGTCCGGTGATAGTGACTAAGTCTGTTATGGTTAAGAATAGATTTAAGTCATGATTTGTAAAGTGGGTGAAATTTATAAGTTTGTCTATCATTTTGTAACTCACTCTCATCATCCACTAGCATCTCTCTCGCCCGGGAATATGTACGAGTCATGCATCGTACATGGCCCGCGCGCATTGCATACATCAGCACTTTTCCGTCACCTTGCACAAATTATAGTTTAAGGCGACAGTACACAATCAGCATTCATACACAGCGGTACTCATTCACGCATTAGCATTAGTTACGTGGTAGTTAAATATAATCAATAAACAGTCATCTTTGGCTATCCGTGACTTTCATTCAAGCTAACAGTCAAGGTGTGTGCGACCCATTCAGCAGCGCGTACAGATTGCGACACGTTGTCACGCAGAACAACTATGTTTTCAAGACAGCGATTACCATACGACATCTGCGACACAATAATGAATTTTATGGAAAAATATTAGTTTTTGAAATAAAGTCTACTAGTCTAGTGTATACTGTAATTAGAGCGCGATTTAGTTGTCACGGTGAGGTTCATAATGTAGCGGATGGAAGTATGGGACTTGTAAACGCTTCCGTTAAAGAGAGGAAGACGGAAATACTTCGCAAGAACAAGAAGGATAATAAGGAGAAATGCTTACATTTTGAATCCACATTTTACTTCTAAATCACTACACTAAACCATGTTTCGTGTTCCAATAACGCGCAGGAACTGTACGAACACGGGCTTCTATGCAATACATTACACACATAACCCCAAAAGTTGGGCCGCTCGACACAGCCAGTCAGTTGAAAACAAAGTGAATGCGATCCGCTCCGCCACACCACGCCACACCACACCACACCACGCCACGCGCCGGCCAGCCGATACACATAACATAAATATGTGGTCGACAGCGGACACCCGAGCCACGTCTAAACTACCGAATAAGGGAAAATCGCAGACGAAATGTTTATAACGTTAGCGAGCAAATATACTTATTGTAATCCACACGCGACGGGTCACGGTTCCAGTAATTCGTTTTCTCTACTAGGGCTCTAGTTCGTCTACTTATTCACTCTGGATAGCTACTACACCAAGTCTAACCGCAACTTACATGAAGTAATACCGCTCAGTATTACCACCGCAAGCAATATCCTCGTAATGTCAGCCTACTGAGAGCCAGTTCATTATATCTTGAGCTCAAATGTACGAGCAATAACGTCTCCGGCGCGATCCGGTGACACACAGGCGTCACGCGCAACACCGCCACACCGCGCGCCGTCACACACAGCCGTCGCAGTTCTTCTTCTCCGTGACAAGCTTATATTTCGTAGCTGAAAAAGTGAGGGGGAATACGCGATGTGCTCATCTTTGTGGAAGTGCTGGTTGACTTGTGGGACTGCGGTTTCGGATCACATTGCAGGTGTTTTGTTTTTTGGTGCTTCAAAATTGAATCATTTCAAAAAGAGAAGTTCATCTTTGGAAAATTTGGTAGATATACGAAAATATAGCACTTATACGAAAATATCTACCAAAACAATGGCACAACAGCACGGCAAAGTTTTAAAATACCTTTCTTGAAAACAAAATATTTCAAAAATAACGATGACATACTGTTATTGAATTTCTAAGCTAACCGTAAACTACTGGACACCGTCCCGTAAAGCTGAACACCTAGACAGCTACCGCGCTACTAATCCTGTGGGCTCCTCGGCTTTGGACGCCATCTTACGTCGCCAATGTTCGCCAAATTGACTCTTAAGCACACGAGGAGTGACGACGACGTGACGTGACGTCACTCACCCTCTACAGATATTGAGAATTTAAGAGGCGCCTTTTTGAAGTACAGAGGAGTTTAATTATAGGAAATTGTTTAAGTAGATAATTCGCTTTTATGTTGTAATACGCCCGGTATAAAAATTTAGGGATCTACTTAATTGAAAGTCTTATCTTAGAGAGAATAAAATAGTGTTTTTCATTTATACAAGAGACTATAACTTTTAAACAACGACAGCAAATGAAAAAGTGTACAGCAAAAGTATTGCGCCGGTCATGGTCAAAGCCATTTAAATATAAAAGGTTTTTTTCGTATGATAGAACAAAGTATAGTGTTATGTCACGTGGCACACAGTTGCTACATGATGGTAAATAGTAAACAGTTTTAGTATCACTAAAGCCGAGTTACGCGCAAATGAAACTCCGCGGTATATGTTACAGCGCGTCGGCGAACGATAAATAAGCATTATTAGAAACCCGCTGGCATAGTGCGGAATGTACGAGTGTGCGTAAATGGGTGAATATACGTAATACATGGGTAGTATGGGTACCCGGGTGTGTGCTACGTTTATAGAATATTTTTTGTACACACAACCCACAATACTTATTTGTTATGGATTTAGTTTTATTAAGACTAGAAAACTACGAACCAATAACCGTTCCACGAAAATATTCTTTAATAGATGCATGATCAAAGTCTAAGGTAATAAAATCAATGCTAAAAACATGGCAGATGATAGAGAAGAGCGCGCGAGATGCAACCTTGACCCCGTTCGACACAATACACACTTAACTGCGGAGTGACAGGGATCGCTTGTTGGGCGCCAACAGCGGCTTGTTGGGCGCCAACTGTCGCGATATATGAAGAGGTAATACGAGAAAATTGATTTTAAAGAACAATATTATCATACAAAATTAAGTAATAACTCTTATTTCTCGGATTAGTTTGATCTACTCAGCAAATTATTAAAAAAATATTAAAGTGGTAACAAACGATAGCAAGTGCAGCGATGGATTACACCGATAACTTGAACACACTACCATGTATCATAATAACAATGATAATCCAGCCTTTACTGTTTCATGAGATATTGATGCCACTCGAATACTCGATATTAATGCGATTCAATGTGTCTGCCCAACTTGACAAAAAGTGCGTTTTCGCCTCTAACTGTAATAATTGAGAGACGCAAGGGAATGTTCAGCAGCGAAAAGTTTCCGGCTGACATTCTAAAATATTCGTCAAAAACAGTTTAGTTCATCTATTCGACAAAGGAATGTAAAACGCGTTGGAGCACATTAAACGCGTCTTGTTGCTCTCCCGGGTAACGAGAGAAGTAATGGCGGCGTTCACCTTGACCTTCGCGCTTTACTGCCGCACGCAGCAATATTATGGAAGTGCCACTTAATGCAGACTGCTGAGTGTTCGCGCAGATTCCTGCGAACAGGCGCGTAACGAGTGGAGCTAAGATATGGGTCGAGTGACCCTAACATCGCAGACACAACAATATAGAATAGCATGCAACTACTGACCTATTTTCCTTATTTATAAAGGGAATGTAACAAGGAAAATGTTGTATTGTGGTCGTTATGTAGTAAAACATGCACATTCAAAGCAGCTCTCACATTCAGCAATAAGTCTGCCACTTTAAATATTGCACCAGTTGCCGTGTGGTGCCGTTTCATGCCTCCCTATAGTCGCGGCGGCCATCAGCTAAAAGCCTGCACTATTACTAGGCAGCAGGCAGCTCGTTTTATTTTGTTTGTAGATCAGTTCGGAGTCGCGGAACCTGTCCGTCTGTCGTGTTCGGTGCAGTAGTTACGCCAATCAGTCATGTATTCCTTTGACTCAATGACCAGATATTTCAATGCATTATTTGATAGAATATTTCATAGGCACAAATAAGCGGCACATTAACTACAAGCGAAATTTCAACCTATATGTCTTTATGGATCTGCGTCGCTTGGCAAGAAGTGTTGTGGCATCCATGTCTATTCTAATACGAGGGAGGGAAACTCTGTGGACTTTGGGAGTCTCATATGGAATCGCTAGCAAGGGAGGTATCCGTGTAACTTTTCAACTACGTGCACGATATTTGCTAAGAGCCCACGCTGCACGCCGCCGGACACCGAGTATAAACACTATCGGCAAATAGACATTCCTAAACGACCCGTTAAATCGCAGCCGAGCGAGCTTCTGTGCCTTTGATTATTGTCAACATTTACTTATACAACCAATCTGGGGAAATATGAAGATTATTCGAAGTGAAGGAAGACTAAAATCGCACCGTTAAAGCGATTACAAACAAAGGTAAAATTAATAGGTAGTGAAAGGCTCGACTGTCGGCACCCTCGCAACCCTTTTCCTTTACGTTTTTACAATAGCAGCAAGTTAAGCAGCTTACGTGAGTAGCGCTTGTTTTTGTTTAATTCCCGGATCGGCGGCGAAATGTTTTTTGTGATATTCGTTATTGAATAAAACCGAAGCCGTGTGGCTGGCCCTGAATAAAACATGCCTGAAAGCTACCCTACTTATCAGATAATCCATACACGCATGTTTCTGTTTCTTTGTATGAAAACTTTGCAACCGATTGGAATTCCCGAAACGCGACTCTTCTGCCGATAATTTATAGCTTCGTAAATTGGATTACTGAGTATTGGATCCGCAATCGAATATTCAATTACAGGCACAGAGGAGCTTCTTAAACAGAACCGAACGTGGTTATCATAACAGTCGTGTGTATAACATATAATAGGTATGCTTGGAGCAGACATTTAATACATATGGTTATTTGACCAATAGACTTGTGATTCTATAGACCTAGCGAAAACATCAACGTTATCTAACAAATAAATTCTAAGGTAAACCTTGGATTTCGCTTTTAATAGACGGAATGGGTTAAAATTAATAGCTTCCATAAATCCTATAACACACTAAGTGCCAATCCGCTGAGCTATCGAACGTAGCGTAGCGTTAGCTAAATATATGTGCCACTCTCACACAGGTTCCTTTGAAACATACAACTTTATGCAGTTTTCAAAGTGTCGAAAGTCGGTAGTAATACGAAATGATTGGGCCATTGAAGGGTACTGCATGGGAGATATTGTAAAGTGCAAGGGGTAGGGAAGACGCAATAAATAATAAGATAACGGCGCTTATCCCTCGCGGGGGTCGGCAGAGCAGTACCCCGGTGCACGGCGCGTGGCGTGCAGATACCGGTATTATCAAATTATTGAACAGTTCAACGCCTCTAATGTTTGCTGATACGCATTGTGTTCCTGCTGGTATAACTGTTCCAGTCTTTAGATAGTCTTTTGACCTGTGTGACTTGAACCTTTGCAAATCTGACATTGAGTACTAAATGTCACGATAACTCGACAACTGACTTCAATACCACTACAGCCCATGTACTGATAATGCTGTGATAGAAACTTTGTTCTATGAGTTTATTTGTTCAAACCAGTCGAAGCCGTATTATGCTTAATTAACAATCCATGCTCGTTTACAATCACACTGATTATTTAATTTAGTGTTCTGTAATTATCATTAAATGCTTTAGTTATAGTTAATTACAAGCGAGTCCTGTGCGATGGAGGCTCATTCAAAACTAATCAACCGCTTTGTGATTATATTGTACTGTCATCAGAGTTAGCCAGCTGTGAAGTTGCAAATACGAGAAACTTTATGCGAAACTAAACCTAGTTTGTAACACTTGTGAGTTGAACTTTCATGTGCAAATAAAAACAAAGGGTTTGTGTATGAAATCACATGGTTGTGTCAATGTTTATGTTGTTGTTGTTGTTGTTCCTGATAATCAATATAGTAATAGATGTGGTACGTACGTATGTCGCAAGCCGGCCGGCTGCGTCACATCAGACACACAACACACTCGTATCAATGACGACGATGTCAGTATCGTGCTACTAGTGCTGTTCCCGCGGGTGTCACTGTCACATCACTCACTAACTCGCGCGCGTCACTGTCGCGCGTCACCTGCCGCGCGTCACGTCCGCGTGCGACACGCGCGCCCGCCCCAGTCACACTGTCGCTGCCGCCCGCCCAAACGAGAGGGAAATCATCCCCTACTGTCCGCTCTCGTTCCCACAAGTACAAGGAGGCCCATGTACTCTGTCTCGGGTGACTTTTCCCGGCGCGTAGTGAATGTCGCCTTGTTTCATTGACGCCCGCGCGACGCGACTCTAACGGATGTTTTTTCACGGTTGCAATGCGAGTTTTTTCGATGGCGGTAGAGTAACGTGCGTCAACACGTTCAGGTAGATTACTATACGTGATTATGGAGGTTGTTTTATAAGCGATAGTGCGGATAGTTGGCGACACTGGCATGTCGGAAGGTTGACGTCTGTCTTCAACAGCTGTTTCAATGAAACTGCTATAGAAGCAATATTCCCGTCTACATTGAGTACCACAGCAGTGTGAGTCATAGTAAAGCATGTTTGTAAACTGTCTGTCCGTACCTACTCCGTTCGCGGCGCGGTGACTATTATGTTTGTTCAGCGTGTTTGTTCGCGCGCTAACTCTCACACGTCACACAATACTAACCACATTTACTAACATTTATTTTGGTCCAAGGTAAGTACAAACCTTGTGACCTAAATAGTGCAGTGGCGATCATCTGTGAATTCAATGGTTATTCTTATACTAGTATATGAATATTCTGAAATGAAAGTTCATCGACTGATTTTCATTCATTTCACCAAAGTGTATCACAGTTCTGCACAGCACAGCCCCATCTCTGCCCTTAGGGCAAGATTGAAGTCAAGAGCAAGCCCATTTATAATAAAAAAAAAAAAAAAACAAAGTTACCGTGATCATCACTACATGTATGTTTATCTAAAAAGCAACGTGTTCCCGCACTCACCCGACATCGTCTGATATCAGCTGTTCGCACAGACGCACGTGTTAGAAAGTGTATGTAAATCTATATGTATATGTATTAATATCCACCAATTATTAAACTTGTCAGGATGATTACTAGTTATTTACTGTGTTCGAAAGTACCTCTAAAGAAATGTGTGTTGGGAACAGGGGTTTTATGAAGTAAAAGCACAAAAGACAAGACTATTCATTTTATTTCTTTTGGTCTTGTCAACTACATCAAACTCGATTCCATTCGCTAGGTTCCCAGTCTTCGTGGAGAAGAATGGACAAGAAACTCCACGGGAACATATTTTAAAGTAATAAGCAAAGACAACCTGACATTGTCTTGGACTGTCTCAAATTACAGCAATTTATCAGTTTACATAAACAACAATCAATATGAACCATATTATAGTACATATTTCTAACACATAGTCATCAGTAATATTCATAGCATAATATCAATTAACTTACATGAACATTGTAGATCCTTTAGAGTAATACAAATAGATTTCAGCTTTTACACATTTGGTATCTTCACAACTAGGCCACAATATGTAAACTTAATCCTTTCTATACACAATTTATATACTACTTTGGGTCTGTCTTTACCCTTCAACAGTTGCAGCGTAACTCAACCTGAATTAGCGGTACTTCTACTTTTATAACCGTCAAATATTAAAAAGTACATCAACGACTACCGCCATAATAAACCAATGGCAAATGGTTATTCATTATAGCTAAATATAGCATAAATAATAATTAACAAATCCTATGTAGTGAAACTATTTTAAAATGTCTTAAGTTAATTTAGCAATATAATATGTTTTAATTTGTAATCTTTATGACTATCAGATAAAATATGAATATCAACCGATAGTTCAGAGAATTGATTGAAACTATTTAATTTATTAAAATTGCAAGATAAAATGTAGGAAACATTATAAGTATCTTTTAATAATAACTATATAATTTATTGGCAACTTTTAATAAATAAACATTTAACTTGACTTAACTATTCCAAATACCACAATAGTATTTGTGGTTCGGAAACCAAGTCTTTTAAGCTACAATAAAAGCTACTTCTATAAAATACGTCGGGATATAATATATCATTTGAATAATGTAAATTAGGTTTATTTGAAATTAGAACCTTTGTTTTTAAGATATTTTCGGTGATTATTAAATCAACAATATACTTGACTCAACGTCGCCCTACGTCATTGTCACTCGACATCTGACAGCCGACGTTGCTACGTTATTTTGGTCTGAATCAAGGAAATCTCAATTTTATATACTTGAACAATTAAAAACAGTGCTAATATTACAAAAATAATTAAAGATATAACACGGCCATTCTGATATGTACTTCGTTCTCGAAGTACATTTTTTGATAAAACAATTCATCAATCACAGAACATCTACATTTTTCATTAAGATATAACATGGTCATTTTGCTATGTACCTTGTCCTTGAAGTACATTTCTGGCAATAAAATTATTTGGTTTTAAAATGGTATATTATTGGCACAGACACAGGCACAGCCACCTTTTTTTATAAGGCACAGGCACAGCCACCTTTTTTTATAAGGCACAGCCACAGGCACAGTCACCTTTTTTTATAAGCCACAGGCACAGCCACCTTTTTTATTTTTTATAAGGCACAGCCACATTTTTTTATAAGGCACAGGCACAGCCACCTTTTTTATTTTTTATAAGGCACAGCCACATTTTTTTATAAGGCTCAGCCACCCCTTTTTTTTTTGTAAGTCATGAGTCATGAGTCGTAAGTTATAAGTCATTTAATCATTTGATTAACCAGGTGCAATAGTTGTTATAAAAAATGTAGAGACTTAAATAGCGTCTTCAACAATAGCATTCTCATAGACCATTTCACCTGGCCTAAATCGTAGCTTGTCCTTAGAATTTACAATAATTATTGTTTCATTTTGAATAACACATCAAAATTTCTGTCCACATAGAATTCTCAACAGCAATGTTTTCATCTAGGTATCTATTTATTCACCACACTAGAATAGCAATTTTTTTTTTTTTTTTTTGCCTTTCATCTATGACTTTATCGAGTACTGTTTCTTTGACTTCCATTTTGTAAAATGTACCCAGATCGTATTAGATAGTATACTCTAACCATTGAATCATACAAATCTCATTTACAACACCAAACAGTCACCGCTCGGTCAATCTGACAATATCATTGCGAATCTAGTTTACCATTTTGTACTATTCCATAATAAATACAGATTATTATTATTTTAACATATTATCTTAAATTTTTAGATTAATATCACGCCTTGTAATCCCCGAAGGGTTTAACCTACCTAATCAAGTTTAAACAAATAGGTAATCATTTAAATGAATAATTATCACATTGGTAATATTAAATAATAAAAATACTCAATTAGTAATACAACTTAATTAGTATTTTGCCATGTATTGCCACATCTAGTAAAAAAAATGGAACCCACTTTTGGTTTATGTCAGTGTTTGCTTGGCTGGTTATTAGCTACTAGACATTTGTGTTGTTATTGTAATCGTTTATTCTCAAATTAGTTGTACGTTAATTTCTGCGTTTTCATAAACACGTTTTTTTTTTATTGTTTAATTTAAATTATCAGCAAGTGAATTATTGTTTATTCTTGATGAGGAAACCCCTGAGCATTGAAGAATAATAAAGTTCTTAATACATTAGCTAATATAATGGTATTAGTTTTTTTTTTTAAACATGTTTTCGTATGAATCAACAAGTCTTTTGTATTGATTAACTCAGCTAGACTGACTGACCCATAAATACGTTTCGAGAAATAAAAAAAATTCTACCCTCGTTATATGATTCAATCTTATCTATTTAGATCGTATTAGAATTTTATTGTAGTTTCAAACTTCATACTACGTAACGTTTATACATTATATTCACAATATTTATTTTGCGAGAACCAGAATTATCAAGGAAACAAATATTGACATTGTCATTAATACTATTTACAAGACGAGGTTCAAAAATAACGTCAGATATTTGAATATCTCCAATCCCATAATCTCATTAATTGAATTGAAGACGAGATACTTATTTATCTTTCATTGTATCATTGGATAATAATAATAATAATACCTCCAATCCCATAATCTCATTAATTGAATTGAAGACGAGATACTTATTTATCTTTCATTGTATCATTGGATGTTTCGTGAAAACTAACAATCTGCTTGAATTTGGGGTACTAACCAAGCCAGGGTAATGCTTTGCATTACGAAAAATTTATAAATATTTTCATCACAAGTTTTGATGTCTGGTACATTTATTACTACGTTTTTAGAGAATAAATAAATTAAAATAAAACAAAGCCTCTAAAGGCCTTTACCGACATTAGCTAATTCGTACTGCTGCTTGATTTAAGCCATGGCCTGGCTTCCAAGTGGTTCCAGCAGCTTCTCAATCTCGCTGTCGGAGTACGTGCGGTCGACGTTCTGATCATAGCCAAGTAGAGGCGGTGAGCTATCGGCGTCACAGCTTTCATCATCACACCAGCAGCAGCTCCAGCATTGATCATGAAAATAAAACAGGAAGACCATTAGAAATTATATCACAGAGCCAGAGACTGTCCCACTTCTGATGTTAGGAAGTGTATGTAAATCTATATGTATATGTATTAATATCCACCAATTATTAAACTTGTCAGGATGATTACTAGTTATTTACTGTGTTCGAAAGTACCTCTAAAGAAATGTGTGTTGGGAACAGGGGTTTTATGAAGTAAAAGCACAAAAGACAAGACTATTCATTTTATTTCTTTTGGTCTTGTCAACTACATCAAACTCGATTCCATTCGCTAGGTTCCCAGTCTTCGTGGAGAAGAATGGACAAGAAACTCCACGGGAACATATTTTAAAGTAATAAGCAAAGACAACCTGACATTGTCTTGGACTGTCTCAAATTACAGCAATTTATCAGTTTACATAAACAACAATCAATATGAACCATATTATAGTACATATTTCTAACACATAGTCATCAGTAATATTCATAGCATAATATCAATTAACTTACATGAACATTGTAGATCCTTTAGAGTAATACAAATAGATTTCAGCTTTTACACATTTGGTATCTTCACAACTAGGCCACAATATGTAAACTTAATCCTTTCTATACACAATTTATATACTACTTTGGGTCTGTCTTTACCCTTCAACAGTTGCAGCGTAACTCAACCTGAATTAGCGGTACTTCTACTTTTATAACCGTCAAATATTAAAAAGTACATCAACGACTACCGCCATAATAAACCAATGGCAAATGGTTATTCATTATAGCTAAATATAGCATAAATAATAATTAACAAATCCTATGTAGTGAAACTATTTTAAAATGTCTTAAGTTAATTTAGCAATATAATATGTTTTAATTTGTAATCTTTATGACTATCAGATAAAATATGAATATCAACCGATAGTTCAGAGAATTGATTGAAACTATTTAATTTATTAAAATTGCAAGATAAAATGTAGGAAACATTATAAGTATCTTTTAATAATAACTATATAATTTATTGGCAACTTTTAATAAATAAACATTTAACTTGACTTAACTATTCCAAATACCACAATAGTATTTGTGGTTCGGAAACCAAGTCTTTTAAGCTACAATAAAAGCTACTTCTATAAAATACGTCGGGATATAATATATCATTTGAATAATGTAAATTAGGTTTATTTGAAATTAGAACCTTTGTTTTTAAGATATTTTCGGTGATTATTAAATCAACAATATACTTGACTCAACGTCGCCCTACGTCATTGTCACTCGACATCTGACAGCCGACGTTGCTACGTTATTTTGGTCTGAATCAAGGAAATCTCAATTTTATATACTTGAACAATTAAAAACAGTGCTAATATTACAAAAATAATTAAAGATATAACACACGCGTACTGCACGATACCCGCCAGACGCTCGATCTGCAGGAACCCCACACGGCACTACACGGCACACGTCACACGCAGCACAGAGTTAATTAATATTCATTAACAGATACACTATCACACACACACAGGGGGGTGAGCAGTGGAATAGATCAGCTAAACAAATGCAGCCGTCATGCAAACGACCGGTGACGTTCAATAATAGCGTCTGCTTTGTGCGATATTATTCCCGCACGCACCCGGCCCGCAGCAATCTCGTTACCTGGCTAGTTGAATACCTGAGAGCGCTCACCCGTGCGTGGAATGCTGAAGGATTGGATTCAAAGAGGTTGCCGTACTTTTTGCCTTTCTTATAAGAATTCCCGAATGATAGTATTACAGTGATGAGATTATGAGTTTTATCTCTTTACTTACAAACCTTTATTTTATTTTGAATGAATATTTACATTTACAGCGCTGCAGAATAATAACGAGAATAAATGCGTAGCATATTCGTAGCGAGTGCTACGTACGAGTGTACAACAGCTTGCTACGCGACAGACGTGCTACGAGAGTGCTACGAACGTTCACAAAGAATGACGCCTGCTACGAGTGCTACGCCGTCACGTAGCAATGAATGCTACATTTTTTCGGTTGCAATTTCTAAAAGGGCATTTGGGAGCGAAACTTCCCGGGATTAAAGGAAACTTCAGCAGTTTTTCTTTAGGAAATTGCTCGAGTTTATAGCCCCGTATTGGAAGTGCACGCAATAAATTAGGCAGGCGCCCCTCTTACTGCCGCGGGGAGGATTACAAGCGTGACGCCGTAATGTTATTATTGCTTCGTGCCAATTGCTATAACGTTCAGGGTATAGAGTAAAGCAGGCTCTTAACACTGATGGGTGAATCAAACCACTAGAAGCTGCCCGCCCGGGGGGAGGCTCGATCGCCATTACTGATTACAATAGAACGTTTAAGTATTGCTTTTACTAGCAGTTGTTAGAGCAAGTATTGCTTAACTGTTGTAACAACGCATTGTTAATACCTACTGTGATGATACTATAACTTTGTAAACATAATATCATCATTTCGCGATCAGTTTGCGTATCATGAACATATTGCTACAGTTCATAACTTAGTTAACAAATAAAATATAATAACCAGAGGCAACAGATATGCGTAAAGCAAAGGGTGCGGGGTTCGAACCGGCTTTACTGCAGGGATGTGTGTGAGTACAGACCTTGTAGGGTAGGAGGATGTTGCCTCTGGTACAGTCAGAGAGAAAGTAATTTCACTTGTATGGTTAAGTTTGAACTTTTTTCGTTGTCTGTACCGCAGCACGGAGGGATGTCTGTTTCTTAATTAAGCAGCTTCAATTCGTGCAAGTACTCGCGGGATCACAACCCCCCCCCTCCCTTCCGCGGCGCGTCGCTGCACCCCCGCTGTGTTGCTGTTGCTTTCATCTTTTATACTAGCTGAACCCGCGCATGCGTTGCAATGCGTTTTTCCTACCTACCTATCTACCACCCTACCTACTACCCTACCTACTACCCTACCTACTACCCTACCTACTACCCTACCTACTACCCTACCTACTATCCTACCTACTACCCTACCTACTACCCTACCTACTACCCTACCTACTACCCTACCTACTACCCTACCTACTACCCTACCTACCTACTACCCTACCTAAAAAAAAAAAAAAGTATCCTATGTCCTTCTCCTGGTTCTTAGCTACCTCCCTACCAATTTTCAGCTAAATCCGTCCAGCCGTTCTTGAGTTATAAATGGTGTAACTAACACGACTTTCTTTTATATATGTCGCCGCAAGAATGTCTATCTGCTAAGATCATTGTTTAATCTCAACCAGCTTATAATATTGATGAACCTGCCATCTCTGAGATCTTGGTACAATCGTTACAAAGGTCGAAAGTGAGCGACAGTGCCATCTATTGACTCAGCATTGAACAACCATCATTGAACCACCACATAGATGGGAATGTAATTAAATGCTTATGGAGCATTTAATTACATTGAATAGTAATTTATTAAACAGAAGTCTTTAACTAAGAACTATAGTTAAAATTAAGATAAGCTAATGTTTTATGAATATTGGGATTTCAATGATTGCCACACTTGAAATTAGGCTGTCTATGAGACGTCATCGCACAATGTTGTGAAGATGGCGGCGAATACGATTGTAATGGTCAATAACTCAATTTATAATCTGAAACTACAACTAAATCTATTTCTAAAAGTAATTATAAACTTAAAAGTCATAAGATCATTTTACAGAGCCATTCGTGTTATGCAATTAGTAGAAAACCCATTGTCTGTTTTAAATCCTTAATCAACCGGAAATGGTTAAGTAACATTTTGTTGTAAAAAGGAATGAACCTATTAATTAGACATTAACGTTTAATTACGCCTTTACATTAATATTGGTATTGTTTT
The DNA here is from genome assembly GCA_949316265.1 of Diarsia mendica. NCBI lineage: Eukaryota > Metazoa > Arthropoda > Insecta > Lepidoptera > Noctuidae > Diarsia > Diarsia mendica. Next base: position 4,400,465 of record OX438917.1, read on the forward strand.
ATTGTTAAATAATTATTAGAATCAATTGTGAAGTATTTTAGTAATGATTGTTAGTTTTAACTAATTAGGTCATTAATTACTATACTGATTTTGTGGTACTTCCGCTGAAGACCACAGACGCATGCGACGAAAAGTTGAGACGCTAGAACAAGTTATGTCGCGTTTAGCGAATAATTGCAATTCAAGTAAATGAAAGTGGTTTTTGATGTGATTAATGTTATTTAGTGCAAATGATAATTGTAACATGATTTAAAACAGTGTATAAGGAGTTTCTTTGCCTATTCTTCTCCTAAAAGATCAACCATGTATTCGAATGGGCGATTCAAACCACAAAGTTTATAAGTGCCTGTAAATGAAGCAATGTAAATAAACGTTTGGTGTTTGAGTCAAGTAAAGTGTGTGATTTCAACTACCCATTGACCTATCTGCCACGAAAAGGAATTTAGGGCGACGACACTATGGCGGAGCCCATTGATATCTAAGAACAGCGTCCCTCCAGACTTCCAGAGGGTTTCCCGCCGCGTCATCAGAAGTGGGATCGCCCCCGCGATCCCCTTCAGCCCGCACCGCTGGACATCCAGAACAAGCAAGAACTGCTTCTGTGACCATGGCCGACGGCGTGCCAAAGGAATTTTTCGCCGAAATGGTCACCATGATGCGTTCTATGAGTGAACGGCATAACAGCCCGCAACAACAGCCAAGAGTCAAGATAACTGAAATATTTCGCCCGTCTTACGATCCGGATGGAAACATTGGCGTACGTGAATGATGTGATCATTTATCGACGGCATCCAATCAAAATGACAACCATGTACAGTACAGCACAGAATGACCGAAGCAAAGCAGCAGAACAAATAAACATGGACACTGAAAGCATAATTATCAATAAATGATCTGCATGATGAATCATCAAACCCGGGAAGTATTTTGTTTTATTAATTTTAGTAACATAAAAACTGTAGATATTTACAGTTACCTAACAATAATAAATCACACACTGGCAAGGTTAATGCCTCCATAAATTGACACCTTTGGAAATGAATTAATAAGAAATCTTTTCACTGCTTCTAATTAGGTTTACCAGTTCAATATTATTATTAAAATATGAACCAGTAATGTGTCACAATCAGATCTCGAAAATGAATCAAATGACAGTTACTTTCATTCATTAATTAACTAACATTAATTAATTAACTAAGTATCAACTAGTATTAAATCTTGTTGTGTCATTCAATACAAATAATTCTTATTAGAAATCCCTCTTATTCAACATTCCAGTGAGGAATTGCATTTAAGTGCAAGCTTTAGTGCTTTGTACAAACTTCTAAAAACATTTGTATCGGACAACATGTTTAGAGATTAATTAAAATAAACAAAGTTGTCCGTCACGGGACACCGGGCAGATGTGAATCTTTGTATTGTAATGACACATGATAAATATTACAATAATTATTTCTTTAATCAATATCTATCAATCAAATTTGCATCTGACCTTACTTCATCACTAATTGATTAGCTTAAACTTTAAATAATAAGAAATTGATTAAAAATTGATCCACAATCAACTTAATTTTATTAGGAAAACACAACTAAAGCATCATACTGTTTCCTATTATGGCTTAGGAGTTGGATTCAATGCCAGGGTGCACATGTTTCACATAAATGATGCTTTGTTATGTAACTGATTCATAAAACAAAGCAACTACAATACATCAATGTTGTTCAACAAATTGTGACTATGAAATTAAGTGTGATATTTCTATAGAAATCAAAGCTTTAAATACTTAAATTGAGAATGTTTCCATAGTAAGTAAGTAAGTAAGTAAGTAAAGATTTATTTGCATAAATTGTAGGTACATGAAATAAGCTGGAATAACAATATGGATGAGCCTTGTACAATCTACCTAATATTAGGCACACAAATTTTTTTCCAAGAAAACTAATAATTAAACAATAATTAAATTATGGTATCTAAATTAAACAAACAATTACATTAAAATTAAAAATGTTATCTAAAAATTAAACAAACACAACAATTGTCTTAAGTTATATAGGTATATAATTATATTAAAATTATAATTGTCAATATATTAATCGGCAAACACACTACTATAACAATTAAATTTAACAATAAAATAAGATTCAATTGATAAAATAAATAGGTAATAATGTCAGTATGTAAAAGGTCAATGTCAAAATGTAAAATATAATAACATCTCCAATCAAATTCAAAAGTATAATCAAAAATAAGTCAGAATTTATAATAAATATGTTTTAAGTAGTTATAAACATTATCAACAGATGTCAGTGTCATTCAGAAACTCATTTATGGAATAGTAACATTTTTCAATCAACAGCGATGTTAGTCTCTTTTTAAAATGTTGAATTGTGTTATTTTTAATAATATTGGGAATTTTGTTGAAAATTACTGGGCCCATACCAATAACACTTTTTTTGAATAGAGCAGTATTACATCTCTCAACATTTAATAAGTGTTTATACTGACTTCGTAGGGGTCTCTTCCTATTTTCTGACATTGAAGTAAATAGGTGCATGTTACATTTAACGAAGATTGCGATTTCCAGAATATACATACAAGGGAAAGTTAAAAGTTTGAGGGACTTAAACACAGGAACGCAGCTATCCGTCATTTGCATATTATGTATTGCCCTTATGCAGCGTTTTTGGGCTTTGAACACTTGTTCTCGTAAACTACAATTTCCCCAGAATATTATTCCATATCTTAAGACGGACGCAACTATACCATGGTATGCAACTATTGTTGTGGTGATGTTGACCTTTTTTGTTAGATTATGTAGGACATACGCGGATACGTTCAGTTTTTTACAGACTTCTTCTGCTTGCGGTTTCCAAGTCAACTGGCTATCTATCAGTACACCTAGAAATTTCGCAACGTTTACATGGTCTATAGCGCAGTTATTATATTCTGTTACTACATTCGGTACTGATGTGCGTTGATAAAAGTGCATTACATTGGTCTTTTGTAGGTTAATAACTAAATTATTTTCGTCAAGCCAATTCACAATGTCCTTAAGTGTATTATTAATGTCCTGTTCGTATTTATTTTTATCTGTACATTTAATTAGGGCGGTACTGTCGTCAGCAAATAAGACCATGGGGTGTATAATGTGACGAGGTAGGTCATTTATATAGACCAAAAATAAGAGTGAGCTAAGAACTCCTCCCTGAGGTACGCCATGTCTTATAACTCTTGCTTCCGATCTATATTTTTTCTCACGCCTAGTGATAGTGCAAATTTTAGAAATTTCCGTGTATTGTTTACGGCCACTTAGATATGACTTGACAAGATCAAGGACGTTTCCCCTTATTCCGTACTTGTTAAGTTTATCAATTAGGGTTTCGTGATGAACACAATCGAAAGCTTTTGTCATATCCGTAAGGATTGCGCAGATTGGTATTTTTTTGTCAACATTTTCCATTATGACACTAAGCAAGTCATAAATAGCACTATTTATGCCTTTGTTTTTCCTGAATCCTTTCTGTTCATCGCATAAAATTTTATATTTACATAAAAACTTATTAATTAATTCATAAATTATTTTTTCGATGACTTTTGAAAATATGGGAATAAGGGCAATGGGTCTGTAATTTATTAGATTTTCTTTATCGTTTTTTTTGAAAAGTGGTTTCACTATTGCTGTTTTTAGACCGGTCGGGAATATTCCTGAGCTAATGCATAAATTTATGATATGGCATAAGGGTAAGGCAATACTATTCGCGACGAATTTTATGACTTTTGTATCTATACCATCATACCCAACGCTATTTGTATTTTTTAGTGCCTGTATCACTCTTACTACGTCTTGAGGTAGCACTGGACACATAAACATTGATTGCGTGTTGCTAATTAAGCCAGCAGTAGTTGCACGCGTTGGTGAAGTGTTAGATTGTATTTGGTCAATGAAGAAATTGTTAAATGCAGTTGCAATTTCTGATGGGTTAGTAATGACGGTGTCTTGAATTTTGATTCTACTTATTGGCTCGACATTGCGTGTTTTATTATTTATAATACGCCAAGATGCTTTTGATTTGTTACTGGAAGTGTTTATAAAATAATTGTTTTGTGCTCTTTGGGTCAACTTAATTATTTTTCTGAATTTTGAGGAGTAATTTTTTAGTGTATTTTTGTTTTCGTCTGAAGACTCGCGTCTGTATTTCCACAACAAATGTCTCTGTCTTTTACTACATACGCGTATACCACGTGACACCCATTTAGTAGTTGAATTTGATTTGATGGTCACTAACTTGTATGGAAAACAAAGATCGTACAGCATTCGAAAGTGTTCCAGAAAGTAATCATATGCTTCGTTTGCGTTCTCTGTTACATAAATATCAGAGAAAGAAAGACATTGGAGATAATTTTTGAACCGTACTAAATTTTCTGTACTAAGATCGCGTTTTTTAATGCGCCATGAACTAATTCTACAGGTTTTATTTACTTTTACTTCCAGTATCTGTGCAGTGTGATCAGACAAAGCCAAGTCTATTATTTCACATTTACATTTTAGTTGGGCACTACAAGCAAAATTATCAAGACAACTGTTACTGGCTAATCTAGTCGGTTGTCGTAGTTTTAAATTAAGATTGTATCCTAATAGAAAGTATTCAAACTCTTTGGTAACGTTGTTTCTTTTTAAGATGTCTATGTTGAAGTCCCCGCATACAATAATTTTTTTATTTGGTTTTGTACATATTTTCAATACCATGTCCAAGTTTTCATAAAATACAGTCAAGTTGTTTAGTTTAGGTGGTCTATAAATACAGATAATAATCAATCTTTGCTTGACTAGCTCTATGCCGCAACACTCGAATGCGTTTGTTCTTGATTGTCGTGAGATTTCCGTTAGTTCTCTAAACTCTAGATTTCTTTTTATTAATATGCAAGCTCCTCCTCGTTTTTTTGATTGTCTTGCATAACATGCAGCTAATTTATAGTTTGGAACATTTAATAATTTTTCATGACCAAGCATAACAAAGTGCTCGGTAACACAAACAATATCTATGTCTTTTTTTTTCCTGGTCATTTCTTGAAGGTGGACAGTAAGTAAGTCAGTCTTGTTTAAGAGACCAGCGATATTTTGGTGCAGGATATTTATTTGGTTATAGACGAAAAAAATCTGCGTTGCTTGTCGTTATATTTGTTCCATCCATATTGGTATGTAGTGCCTCTGAACTTGTCATTGTATTCGTTCCATCCATATTGGTAAGCCGTGTCTCTGAATATGCAACATTTGTATCGGTCCATTCATCGGAGATATCCTTCAGTAATATTTTCAGGTTTTGGAAGATATTCAGCACTCCTTCGTTGTTAATACGGCCTGTGTACCAGGAGAACATGTCATAGGTCAAGTTCAGATTGGAGTCGAACACCCAAGCATAGTAATGGCTTTGATTATCCATGTATAACAGATTGTTGAACGTTTCGATTCTGCAGTTGTACATCGTCAAGTAATCATTGCCTTTATAAGTAGGTAGGCATAACACAATTTTTGTGTTATTTATCTTTGATAAAACCTCCCTTAAATGAGCAACCAAATTACAGTAGTTGCTTGTTTTACGAAAATCTTCCTCCCCTATAAATATAATGCAACAGTCTTTTTGGGTGTAGTTTGACAGTTTGTATTGCAGCTTGTCTATAATTGTCTCAATGCCGCAATTAGGTGTAAGGTAGTGGCATATTTGATAATTATCGAATGTGTTTACTGCTGTTGCTAATATTCCCTTGTTGCCGCTTATGATACACAGTTTATTTCGTTCGGGGCGAGATATACAGGGTGGTACTATGTTGGACTTGGTTGTATTATTGTTCTGCGTTCTGGGAGAAATATTGATTGCAGGAGATTCATTGACAGGATGAACCAAATCACATTTGTCAGTCACTGGAGACACTGCAACGTTTTGTGTAGGAGACGAAGTTATAAGGGTTGACCTGTTCTTGTCGTGCATGGATAGTCTTTTCTTCTTCCTATTTGATAGGGTTTTCGATGAATCAGAGCAATCTATTTTTTTATACACTTCTACAACTTTCAGATACTTGGCTAATTCGCTTTTTAGATTGCTAATTTCGTCATGTAGGTTGTCTATTTCGTTATTCGCAGTTATAAGATTATTTGTTAATGACTCAACTTTGTCTCGTAGATCTTCACAACAGGATTTGTGCGTATTAATCGAGGTGTCCGGTAAACTTAACATTGTTGAGTCAAATATCGTTGTATTAGACATTTCGTGGAATGACACAGATCGCCTCATGCGCCGGAACGTAACATTCTGCTGCTCATTATTATCCATTGTACTATGTGGTGGTTCTTATATCACGCACCTCTCAACAATCTCTTGTGTTTTTGCGTCCGTAGGGACGGAAAGTAGTTTTTGAAACACAAAAAGTGAATGGTGTATGTGCGGATCGAACTCAGGGCATCGTGCGCGTAAAGATGTTGTCGTATCCACTGCGCCAACTTGTAGATAGTACAAAGTGTTGAAATAAGTGGTGTCTTTTAAGTTGTTACTTTAAATTAAACGATGATTAGGACCCTCATTTGAAAATGTAAATTATTTTATAGCAACCTTCAGTTTTATTTAATTCTCAATTAAACACTTTATTTTGTAAATAGTTTATTGTTTCACTGTTCTGTAGTTTATTGTTAATTGTTTTATGATCTTTTCACTGCACTTGTATCATTTAGACGAAGTTTTAATCTTAGTTTTATTAGTTCGTAGTTTTGGATGTAAACAATCACCAGTACCCCGTGCCACTGTATTTCATAGTATTTTTATACACTATGCGTCCACGTAATACTCAGATAATAATAGTACTTGTTATTTACACTATTACACTGACAATCCAAGAGTTTTTACTTGTTATTATGCTTTTTAAATATTTTGTGCGATATAAATACTAAGAGACGATGTTGTGCGTGGCACTAGCGCCATCTCTCTCCACATAGTACAATAACACAACCAATAATGTTTTTAAAGTAGTTTTAATCAGATTAACTTTCCCATCTTAGTTTGATTACCCGAATCTAAGTATGAAGACTATTTCAAAACAATTGATTACCATATTTTCATTACTAATTCAGGCATTTAGTCAGACAGCTTCGTGGGTCTAGTGGTCATGGACCATACAATTAAAATGTGTGGGCCTGGATTCGATTCCCAGGTCTAGCAAAGTGTCATTCTCAGTAGCAGTCCAAACTATAAATATTAATGGCAAACAGTCTTGCCCTTTAACAAGAGGCTTAGACTTTACGCTGGCAAAGTGTTGATGTACACCTCTGCCTAACCCTTCCGGGATAGCAGGTTTGATGTTTACATAACATCTTTTCTTGTTCTATTATTTACCTGCATGACTTCTCACATTCCAGGTTCGAGCAATTATCTTATCGTAGAGGAAATGATAACCTGATGCTTCAAGTACTACAGCCTGGTGAACAAAAATGACCGTGTCGCCGGCTATGAACCTAACAAATTAATGCGAAACAACACGAAGACAGCCAACCCGGAATGACAGTTTCAGTGTTCACACACCATAAGTTTACATAAAAGGTGAGGAGTTTTCAAACTACTTACACTACACCGCTGATATGTACCAAAAATGTTGTGTCAAAAGACTCAATACAATCGCCAAGTCAACCTACCAACCTGATGCTCATGTGTGATGAGTATCAGTGTCATTTTCATTATTTTAATGTTATTGCAGTCCTGCCAGTTGTAATCATCAACTATTAACAATAACAAAGTTTTAGTACATACAGTAACTAATGAAATAAAAAATAATAATACTCACAAAAAGCTATTAGTATCCGTGGAGGAAACAACTAGCTCAATAAGTAAAACTTACAATGAATCACAAATAATCTATCAGCAGCCGTGGAGGCAACTGGTAAAGAACAAACACAGTAAATTATCTATCAGAAGTCGTGGAGGCGACTGATAATGAACACACACAACAAATGATCTATCAGAAGCCGTGGAGGCGACTGATAACGAACACACACAACAAATGATCTATCAGAAGCCGTGGAGGTGACTGATAATGAACACACACAACAAATGATCTATCAGAAGCCGTGGAGGTGACTGATAATGAACACACACAACAAATGATCTATCAGAAGCCGTGGAGGTGACTGATAATGAACCAACAAAACAAATGAACTATCAGCAGCCGTGGAGGCAACTGATAAAATATTACTCTCATGTTATCCTGCTGGGTCCACGGCGTATTAAACGCCTAGAGCCTGGTTCCTTATATCCTGTCAAATCAAAGACTTCGTGCCTGTCACGGAGCAATGGTCCTAAACTCCTTATCCTTTAATCCTGTCAAATCAAAGACTTTGTGTCTATCACAGAGCGGTGTTCCTGATCCTATCCTTTTATCCTGTCAAATCCAAGACTTTGTGTCTATCACAGAGCATTACCTTCCCGTGAGAATGAACAAATAAAAACATACTACTCACACTACATTTACCAAATACAAATCACAATGGCTGAAGCTATCAATAATTTTATTTAAAACGAATCTAGTAGACAGTAGACCTATTACAAGGTTGCAAAGTCAAGTCATATCAAGGTAAACAATTTAATGAGTATTGTTGTTGCTTCTACAACAATAATATTATCTGTTTGCTGAAAAGCAAACAGCTGATCAAACAATATCAATAAATTCAATTAATGTTGTTAAATAATTTTGCCAACAATATTCTATTTAGCTAGTAGCTAATCAAACAATATTCTATTCAGCTAGTAGCTGATCAAACAATATCAATAAATTCAATTAATGTTGATGAATTATTTTGCCAACAATATTCTATTTAGCTAGTAGCTAATCAAACAATATTCTTTTCAGCTAGTAGCTGATCAAACAATATCAACAAACTCAATTCAATTAATGTTGTTGAATAATTTTACTAACAATATTATATTCAGCTGGTAGCTGATCAAACAGTATCAATAAACTTAATTAAATTAATGTTGTTGAATAATATCGCCAACAATATTCTATTCAGCTAGTAGCTGATCAAACAATATTCTATTCAGCTAGTAGCTGATCAAACAATATTCTATACAGCTAGTAGCTGATCAAACAATATTCTATTCAGCTAGTAGCTGATCAAACAATATTCTATTAAGCTAGTAGCCGATCAAACAATATCAACAAACTCAATTCAATTAATGTTGTTGAATAATTTTACTAACAATATTCTATTCAGCTAGTAGCTGATCAAACAGTATCAATAAACTCAATTAAATTAATGTTGTTGAATAATTTTGCCAACAATATTCTTTTCAGCTAGAGTAGCTGATCAAACAATATTCTATTCAGCTAGTAGCTGATCAAACAATATCAACAAACTCCATTCAATTAATGTTGTTGAATAATTTTACTAACAATATTCTATTCAGCTAGTAGCTGATCAAACAGTATCAATAAACTCAATTAAATTAATGTTGTTGGATAATTTTGCCAACAATATTCTTTTCAGCTAGTCGCTGATCAAACAATATCAATCAACTCAATTCAATTAATGTAATTGAATCATTCAGGCAACAATTGCCTATTAAGCATCCTTAAACTCAAATAAAAATTGCAAACAGCTTTATGTCTGTATCTGTGCATGTATGCCTAGCAAGGTGATACAATAAAAAAAAGCATTGACTGTCAGATCTATGACAAGGTTTCTATATTGAATGAACCTTCCTGTTACCAAATCCTACTATTCAATAAACATTGTAGGATAATAAAAGCAACAATAATCCGCCGACAAAATTTATCTCCACTATTTCAGATAACAACCACGAGACTACACGTACACATACGGCTAGGATGGACGAGCGGACGGCAACGTCAGGTGCAGAGCGCGCACCGCCGATCAGAATGGCCGTGTCGCCGCAAGAATGTCTATCTGCTAAGATCATTGTTTAATCTCAACCAGCTTATAATATTGATGAACCTGCCATCTCTGAGATCTTGGTACAATCGTTACAAAGGTCGAAAGTGAGCGACAGTGCCATCTATTGACTCAGCATTGAACAACCATCATTGAACCACCACATAGATGGGAATGTAATTAAATGCTTATGGAGCATTTAATTACATTGAATAGTAATTTATTAAACAGAAGTCTTTAACTAAGAACTATAGTTAAAATTAAGATAAGCTAATGTTTTATGAATATTGGGATTTCAATGATTGCCACACTTGAAATTAGGCTGTCTATGAGACGTCATCGCACAATGTTGTGAAGATGGCGGCGAATACGATTGTAATGGTCAATAACTCAATTTATAATCTGAAACTACAACTAAATCTATTTCTAAAAGTAATTATAAACTTAAAAGTCATAAGATCATTTTACAGAGCCATTCGTGTTATGCAATTAGTAGAAAACCCATTGTCTGTTTTAAATCCTTAATCAACCGGAAATGGTTAAGTAACATTTTGTTGTAAAAAGGAATGAACCTATTAATTAGACATTAACGTTTAATTACGCCTTTACATTAATATTGGTATTGTTTTATTGTTAAATAATTATTAGAATCAATTGTGAAGTATTTTAGTAATGATTGTTAGTTTTAACTAATTAGGTCATTAATTACTATACTGATTTTGTGGTACTTCCGCTGAAGACCACAGACGCATGCGACGAAAAGTTGAGACGCTAGAACAAGTTATGTCGCGTTTAGCGAATAATTGCAATTCAAGTAAATGAAAGTGGTTTTTGATGTGATTAATGTTATTTAGTGCAAATGATAATTGTAACATGATTTAAAACAGTGTATAAGGAGTTTCTTTGCCTATTCTTCTCCTAAAAGATCAACCATGTATTCGAATGGGCGATTCAAACCACAAAGTTTATAAGTGCCTGTAAATGAAGCAATGTAAATAAACGTTTGGTGTTTGAGTCAAGTAAAGTGTGTGATTTCAACTACCCATTGACCTATCTGCCACGAAAAGGAATTTAGGGCGACGACACTATGGCGGAGCCCATTGATATCTAAGAACAGCGTCCCTCCAGACTTCCAGAGGGTTTCCCGCCGCGTCATATATAATAATATAAGTATATAGATTAGTCTACAGCTGATGTCTGTCTAGCAGGTTGATTCCGACTTAATAGGAATAGGGTGCGAGTTAGGTAATGTATGAAACAGAAAAACGATCTCTGTTCATTTAAATGACGGATGTCGTTACGTTCCCTTTAGTTACATACAATACTCGTGTAGTTACATTGGGTACTAATAAGTTAAGGTCTGTTCGCGCCGCGTCTTGACTATTTACTATAACGACCGCGTGTACGCACCCCTCGTGCGGCGCTAGTGGCCACATAACTCCTACCAAACTTTGTAATTACTGATATGTATGTTGAATAAATTGTATCAACAAACTTATACTCACAAATTCAGACAAATGCTTTATATGTACATAATATGTGTTAAGAACCTACGTATCTCACACAACTTTTTCATTACAAATTAATGATATTGTTGGCAACATAAAAGTGTGTAAACTTTGAACGAATTTATTTGTGTTGCCTTTTCGTTGAGACATTGCGAAAGTTGAGTTATTGCTGATAAAATATGTACGCTACGTTTACCGCGATGCAAGTATAAATAACTAAACAGAAGGGTCTCGGGAACTGAATGGGATCCTTTACGTTTGTTATCGGTATCCCGATCACTAATGTGTTTATATCGGCACATTCGGCACGCGAGGCTTAATTGAACGTTTCGAATCCGTCTGAATCTGATGATAGTGAGCGCATGTTCTGCAGAACAATGGAGCAGTCCGAGCGAGACGAGCGACACTACACATGTGACGTGACAGAAGGTTCACACCTCAACCTGTACCACCTCTTCATTACCAATGGACAACCTCATACATAATGAAAACGTTCACACTAAACTGGCTGAAGATGGAGCTTTGAAATAACGCCAAACTACTTCACTTAGAACAGCAGTATTCCTATTCAGCGTTGCGACAGCGATCGTGACATCACGCTGGGCGGAGAATATGAAACAGATTGGGAGTCGGCGAGAGAATATTTTTGGTTGTTATTTGAAAGAGCGGCCAGATTGTGCCTTCCGCCGCTGTGCTGCCTCACCACAAGAGCGCCGGGGGCTCGGGGACGGCAGGACACGCGGCGGATTTGTCCTCAAAGCTTAATTGAGAATACGTGATTAGAACCTAACTGTTTGTTAAGAGGCTTTACGTTTAGCCGACACATGCCCGACTGCGAACGTTTCGCACTGATACTGTCTGAAATAAAACGTCCTGTACAGAGCCAGTTCACTGTACAACGAACGCTGCTGGTAGCAAAACAAACAATAAGTAAATCTAGGTTAAACTATTTAACAAAGCCTTTCTTAAACAAACTCGTAAATCCGCTCGCTCGATTTATTTGAGCGGGCACTCGGCAACGAAAAATAGTAGATTTATAAAACATTGAATTGCGCACAAGTGCAGTAAAAGCTGCAAATTCAAATTATGTTCAGTTTTACGATAGTCGGTAATGGTGTTTGAGCGCTTAGCACGAGTTTGTGCTCCGCTTGCCGCGACATATATAAGTAAAGTAATATCTTACCGGTGCAGGCACACAGTGTATGGATAACTTACCTGGAAGAGAAATTAATAAAAAATAAAATAAAAATATTAAGTAAATAAAAATAAATAATTATTTTACCCAAACCTTTCCAAGCAAAGCAATTTATTTTCTTCAGTTTACATTAATTCTAACACCCCATCACCACCGGAAACAAAATCTCACGTTACAATCTACCCACCTCCACCTCACTTCCCACAGATATTTTAAACAAACTAATTATAATTATTATTATATTATTATTATATTATTATTATTATATTATTATTATTATTATTATTATTATTATTATTATTATAATTTCTGTGTAGTTTTAGTAATTCTGATCAATATTATAAAATATTGCAATCTTTGGCACCACTCTTGTTGTATTTTCGAATAATATCTTAGTGGGAACCTGGTGTCCTGAAATACAGGCTTCGGCTTAGTTTAGGCACCAGTCTCCCACAAATAAAATTTTCTGTATAAATATGTTAGTTTTTAAGTACTGTTTGTCTTTATTTTATTTGTGGAAGAGAAATAAAACAAATTTATTATTTATTATTTATTAATTAGTTGCCAATAAAGTCGTTACGTCCCCTCCCCCTCCCCCCACATGTAGCATATTGTTGCATTATGCAGCTCGTCCCCTCATGCCTCAGCGACACGATACTATTAGCATAACATAACGAGCGTCAATAAGAGTGCATGCGATTACGTGCGTTGATGACTCATACGTGCGGACGAGTGTGCGGCGCCCTTAAGAGGACGCATTACGATGGATAGTCAAATCATTACTTTTTTAAACAAAAGTATGTTTATTAAATACAATGCTTTGTATTTTTAAAATGTTTTTGCGACGAATTGTAGGTAGATGTGCAAGGTACAATTCTTAACTATAAATATAATTTTAGATATGTCCAGTTTCTCAATAAATGTACCGAAGTGAAAATTTTTACTTCGGTACGTGCGGCGACCTTAACTGCACGCTAACGAGTTCAGTGCCGATCAGATTGAGCTTATTGTGTGGACAATGCATGCGATCTATTACATACAATACTACTAATACAATATTACTAATTGGTTAGGATCGAATACCTACGGATTATTGATGATAGTATTGAAACTAAATATTATTTTGATTCGGGTTATCTGATAATAAGGACTTCAATTATAAATTAAAATGATTGTGTAATATGAGAATTCGCCCAAACTTTGAGCGGATTCTAATGATTCTTATGATATGCTCAGAAAACAATAACCCGGCCACGTTTATCTTCTATTTAACTCCCTCAGGGACTGAATGAAAAAATATACTAAAACCTTCCTCGAGAACCACTCTATCCATTGGCGAAAACAGCATGAAAATCGGTGCACTAGTTTTTGAGTTTATCGCGATCAGACAGACGGACAGATGCGGAGGACTTTGTTTCTAGTGATACTGATGATAAATGATCTCCGCCTTAATTTTCAAGCCTATCTAATAAATGAATACCATCGCAATAAAGTTGTCGGTGGCGAACTGGCGACTGTTAGTGAGGTCGTGAACCGCTCACGTCTCTCGCACAAGGTCCCAACATCACCCACTTACTTACACAAGTGCGCCGCTTCTCGACATAAGAGCCTCTGCTGCGATATATAACACATCTGCGATCGACACGTATTTGTATTTCGGTAAATATAATGCTGGAGAGCTCTTTCTACACTATAATGATAAGTATATCCGTAAACTCCATTTCCCTTCAGTCCGCAGTGACTGAATTCCGCCGACAATTAAATTCCTCGACAGGACACATTAAAAAATGAACAACAAACACCTCGTGATATAAAACTTTTACATTCCGACACCGCTCGCACTTCGCATGGCGCGAAACGACCGCGTACCTACACATTCCGCACACCAAGCGGCACATTTGTTGACTCAGTGATTTATCAATATAACATCTATTGTTGTTAACATAAAGTCTATGACAAATGCAACGATATTCTGGCAACATATTTAATGCAAATTCCGGAAAGAGCCATTTTAGCCTCTATTGCTATAAATGAAAGTTGACGCCAACCGTAAGCGTCAGCGTTGCGGCTGCTGGGGCTGACAAAGCGCCGCGCTGTGGTGCATTGCGCCGCGCTCACGCGGTGCTCGCATATTTCCTTTCTCTGGTGCACACTGTCGTGATGTGAGCACGTTGGCTTGCGCACTCATATCAAATAGGGTAACTCAGTCCCGCGCGAGTTGTGCCACAAACTCGTATTACTTCTGCTTGCAGATTACACTTTGAGTAGTAGTACAAAACGGTCGGTAGGTTACGAAATTACTTATAACAGCTGAAAACATTCTCGATGACGGAAACACCTCACAGCAGATAGGCATGTTTGTTGAACCATGATGAAGCATAACTAGTTGCAGTTACCTATCATTTAAACTTAAAAGATACGTGCCATTCAGTCAACTTGATGCCCGAATCAGTGGATTATTGATTAAGTTATTTATTACATTACAACACCGCCGGTAGAGTAAGGGACGGTGTCAAACTGAGTGACATAGCGGTTACGGCCTATGTCCGGCGGCTGTCCGGAAGCGGTCGCGGGGCTCAATCTACGTGTCCGGGAGCTACTGTCATGCCATGTCATACGTCACCACAAATTAATAGGTTTTGTTTTGTTTGAAGGAACTGTCAAATACTGAAAACTGTCTAATTCACAAAACTGTCCAATTAGCGAACTGACTAATCAACGAAACGACCAAATCTGAAAATTTAGGGAAACTGACCAGTGATACGTGGACTCACAACAATAAGCAAAAATGTCTTCCAAACAGCGAACGTGACGCGGAAGCTAAATAAGTAGTAGCGCTATACACTCGTTCTAACCAGAACGACTGTTGAGTCATTTGTTAGACAGTTACCTAGGGTCACATTGACTCACACAGTTCAAAATTGATTATCTTGAAGTGCAGCATGGTTGTATGCTACCGGACACTACACATCCACACCTAGTTATACACGAGTGTACCTATTTAATTCTTGCACTCGCAAGATTACTAAATACGCGGCGCAACGCAAACCATCCACCATAATAATATGGTGGATGGTTTGCGGCCTTCACACACACACCTTCTGCATTTGTGTGTTTAATTAACTCCTGAAGGTTTTATTTAATATAAAAATCTCAGCTGACTGCATCTGCTTGATGACTTCCTCACCCTCTTAATTCAGGTAGGTACTTCAAACCGCGGAAATCAATGAATTGTGTCTCTTTTACGGTGTTTAAATAGATATCGAAAAGTAATTTTTCCTGAATAGGTATCATCATCGCCCCTCTTGCCTTCCGATTGGCACTTCGTTTGTAGAATGGCATGTAAACGACTTCGCTTGAATTATAATAACACTCAAATATTCGGGTACTAATTAATTATATTCGCGGGAGGAGGCAGGGGGAGCATCGCCAGATGCGGCTTCATTAATACACGATCGTGTCGAGGTCAACTTGCCGAAGTATTTTATTACAGTTACCGTCGAAGCGATTCATTACTTAATCAACAACACCTGGCTACAGGTCGGTGTTGCCAGCTAACACCTAACTAGAAACCACTTCTATTAATCTCGGCGTCCCACTAGTTAATGTCGCATTTCTCGTGACAAAAGTCCGGACCGTGATAGTGAGCTGTAATCCCCACGCTGCGTTCTTAAGAAACCGTGGAGCTCCTGCGAGTAGTATCGCAGTTACAAATGAAACAGCGAGTGTCGGCGCTGATTACGGGCTCTCATAGCGCGCCCCAGATGCTTTGTGCGCGCTCGGCCCGCACCCGCCGGCGCTGCATGTACTAGCGCGCGCCACAATGCGCCTATTCTTTGTTATTCCAGTTTTTTCGTCTTCGAGCGACGTTCTCAGATAAGTAGGCCGTGTCTCTTTCAGTCGACCCACTTTCTAAGCTTCGCCAGAAATGAATAAGCAGAGGAACCGCTGCGAAATGTTCGCGGAAATATTTAACATTTAGAACCGCTCGGCGTCGCTACTCGTATTGTAAGCAGTCGGCCAGTGCGCCGCTGCGCCGCATTCCAGCTCAGCTGAACGTTAGTCGCAAACTCGCTAATAATAAGGAAATTTACAAGCTTTGTGAGAATATTTGGTGAAGCGCAAGTGACGAGAGGGCGCGGCTCGACATCAAGAAAGCGTTACCTACCCATTTGTTAGACAAGAGAAGACAGAAGGTATAAGTCTACTGTCAGAGTAACCCTTAAGTGTACCTAATCGTAGCACGAACTACTTTTTCCCAGCAGGTTTTAAGAGATACTAGTTGTCTGGTCTAGCTAGATATGTGACACGATCTTTCATGGTTTCGAGTTGCAGAATGAAAAACACTACGTTACTTTCTTCTGTTATCAACTCATCAGCGGCGTGGATTGAAGTTCTATGTACCGCGCAACATCGCCCGCTATCCGCTCGTGACTCGCGCCGCGTCGCGTCTGTTTGTAGTGGAAATGAGCTCACGTCTCGGCATGCAGATGCCTTCCTATTATTCTGCTGTTTGAGAACAACTCCCGGCCGATATTAATTCCCGCCTCACATGTTATTGACTGCACTATCATTATAAACTTGGGATAACGAGCTATTTGACAAGCTTTGTTCCTCTGACAATAATGCTCTTTCCTTTATTGTATGGGGTTGGGTATGAATTAAATTAGTAGATATTCGTTGCAGCAATTCTTGCAGAATTCGGAGGATTATATCCTACAAAATGGTTATCAGAATAAATATTAATCTGGTTTTAAAACGCTTTACAGGTCACTCTCATAATAATGAAAGTGATGGCCAACTAATAGAATAGCAGGCGACGTCACCCGCGTGTCGCATGACGCGTATTTGTCGCTCACACGTCAGCCACACTTATCTCGTGTGATTTGTTGCCCGCACCGCCGCGCGCCGCGCACGTGATGCCGGCTGCGTTTTATTGACGCGCGTTTCAGATGATTCACGGTCACTCTTTTTATTTTATTTTATTACTAGTGGGCTGCAATATCTTTTTTTCAGAAACCTTCCATAAATAGAACTACTGTGCAAAATTTCATCAAAATCAGTTCATTCAGTCTGTTCTCTATTCCAACTTAAAGCTAACATTGTCACCGGTCGCGTGGAACTGCCACGTATTTGTCGTTGCATAATGTCTGAACACCTTCCTTAATACACAATGAGGGTCGCAATACAAGTGGAATTACATTCAGTTATTAAGTTTGAAGGTGTCGGACAGACGATGAGTTTTATGTAAATATCAACGTAAACCTGCAGATGTCAGACATTACGTCTCCGAGGTAGATTTGTGTGAGCAGTGAGAGGCCAACTAGACGCGCGTCAAATATTAACTGCGAACACGGCTGAAAGAGAATAATTCAGGCATTTTGTGGTGCAGTGTTCGATGGGCGGGGTTCGATGTTCGGCGCGGTACTTACAAGGCGCGCGTTCGCGATGGCTTATCAGCTGAGTGTTTGATATCCCTCGAGAGCAGACACGTTACGAGATTACCTGTATGTGTATGTAAGTACGTATGTAGTGTTCGCGGAATGTATCGTTCAGCGGCGTA
Organism: Diarsia mendica; assembly: GCA_949316265.1. Classification (NCBI taxonomy): domain Eukaryota; kingdom Metazoa; phylum Arthropoda; class Insecta; order Lepidoptera; family Noctuidae; genus Diarsia; species Diarsia mendica. Next base: position 4,418,663 of record OX438917.1, read on the forward strand.
ACTCGTCCCTCGTGTATTTGTTACATATTGGTGAAGTTTCGTTACAAACAAATGCCTGTTACATACGTTTCTCTTATGTTGATCAGTTAGGAATAGGTCACGAAGTCGTCTCGCGCTGAGCTCTCATCGCGCCACACTTTAATGAAAAAACTTGTCGCGTCCCCCCCCCCCCCCCGCACGTCACACGCACCCTCTCGTGCCACAGTGCACGCACTACGGTGATACAACGTCTCACTAAAATATGCGACTTCGATTAGAACGTAAATGTTTCACATGTGAAGAGTAAGTCTGAAATCATTCCAATTTGTTTCCCAGTAAACTAGAGAAAGTCGACAAAGCTGTAGAGAAGTAGCATCAAATCTTTTATCCACTAAAACATATTGTTGCATCTTGCATCGCACCATCTCATCATAATGTAGACAACTTTCGAGGTCATTTCAATCTTGATTCACTGACAAGGTCATAGCTGGTGTGTCGTAATTCTCCTTCGATTAGCTAGTCGGAAGTTCGTCCGACCGACGATGTGACGAGTACCCCCCCCCCCCCCCCCCCACTCCTGCCTGCTACCTCGCGCGCTAATAGCGATATGATTGCCTACTATTGTGTCCAAGCAACGAACGATATAATATTATGTCTTTATCCGCTTCAATCAGCGACGCATTTGATTTGATATTATCATGTATCCACTCGTAAATACACAAGTTTGTTATATGTTACAGTATGTGCCAGTCCAGCTGTCAGCTACTCATCAAACTATGCGTGTGTTAGTGTTAGTTGATCGTTAGCTACCTTCTACCACAAACGTGCGTGCGACGGGTGCCTACAACGACGCTAGATGTCTACCGCACACAGCGTCGTTGTATGCACCCCACAGGTGAACATACAACTTATCATTATGTTACATGTTAGTGAATAAAACGAGCTGTTAGTATCCCAATCGTTTATTGCCGACAACAATACAATAGTACACCAGGACATCTACATACCACCACCAAAGCGGACATGTTCACAATTGTAGCGCAAACACTTACTGAGCTAATGTTGCGATAGCCGTCACTTATTGTTGGTTAGCTCACTGACCACGTGTTAAATACCGTCCATAGATATCTAACTTACGAATTTGTCACAATTGCGCGAAAGGGTTTTATATGGAACAGCTGATTTTATTTAATCGTGATTCAGGTGTTGGTTCCATAGAGAAAGTGGTGCAGTTTGATATTCTGTATGCAGCACACCTTTAAAAATGACCAATAATATGTCATTGTATTCATGATCAAGTGTTAGTGATCGCATCATTAGCCCGCAGTGTGTACAATATGTGTCCCACAAGCAACCCCGGGCGACACTCACCGCTGTCCGGCGAGCGACTGCTGCGCGACACGCTGTCGGGGGAGCGGCGCGGTGCCGCTACGGGTACGTCGCTAGCTCGTACGGGCTGCAAGACACACGTACGACATACGTGTTATTATTATTGTTTACAATTTCTTAATATTATATTTTATTAAAACGCATGCAAATTACAAAAAACTCAAAGGGTAGGATCAGTTTGCATACTGTTGGCCTAAGAAGTGATGCAAACAATAGTACTTGTTACTCTTCTTCTTAATTTCGCTGGCAGGACATTTATTATTTATTTTATTAGCTTAGAACTTTACCACTTCCAGTACTGTAATTTAAAATTATATTTTTACTTTTTATTGCTAAGATTTGGGAATTTACATAGTTTAGAAACAAATGGTAGTTCTTTAACAAAGTTACGAAGTGATGAAGTCCTTACTTGCGCTTCATTGTCGAGTGCGGCGCGCAGAGCGGCCCAGGCGTCGCGCAGTGTTGCGGCGGCGTCGCGCACGTCTGCGGCGACGCTCTGCTTGGCGGCGGTACACTCGCGCTCCATGTTGTTGTAGTTCTCCAGGATCTCGCGCACTTCCGACTCGCGGTCTTTCACACTTGCCTGCACACAAACATAACTCTTACTTTGACTGTACGACTGCAACAGTTGCAGAGTTCGCCCATCGATTACATACCGAGAACTTCACGACTTCCGTCGAAAAACGCGTTAAACGACGTTCCGCAGTCGATTAGTCGTAATCTGTACATTATGACAGATAGACTGCGCAACCTTGCTTAACGCATTTTCCGACGCGTTAGAAATCCGACAGATTGACAAGCAGTCTTATGGGCCTACTACACGCACGCACTTCCCCACAGTTTACGTTCACACTTCACAGTACATCGCGCGTATGGTTGGTAAATAGTACATTGTTCACCGAGAGAAGAAAGTGACCGATTACCGTCGAGGCCCAACAAGCAAATTAGTCATTTAAGGTTGAGTTTATTCAGCTATTCGGTGTTATAAAAGTCGAGTAAGTGTGAATTATTCAGCACGTGTCGTATAAAAGCATCATATGTAGCATTTTAGTTATTCAGCATTTTGGTCACATAATGATGCTGAGTAAACGTTTACTCAGCATCCTTATATGACTAAAGTGTCATATAAGATTTTGCTGAATAAGTCGCTAGTATACGACGCTTATGTCGAGTAAAAGCATAATATATAGCTTTCTTGTGACAAGCCGAGTAAAAGCAACGTCGTTGCTTTTATACTGCTATTATGTTGTATAAGTTGTACATTTATACGACTATTACAAGCCTAAAATGTCGTATAATTTATTAAGAAGGTCTAAGGAACCCTAAAATATAATACGCGTGGTATCATGGCGGTTATACTGCTAATTTTCTGTATAAGAAGCTATTATACCGCCTGTTAGCAGTAAAAATGGTGTACAAATGAATATTGATATAAAAATATTTGTTATTATAAATTCATATTACTAAGAATTAAAGGGGGGCGTTAAATATTTATGATATAACCTAGTATATTTCATCAGAAAACTTACCTTCGCAATACTTAGCAAACCTATGCGAGAGTTTACGAACCTACATTTGGTGCAACCTACAAATTAACATGTCTGCTAAATAAATTGTACTTACCGATGTATTATAATTTTTTATAATTTTTAAAACACAACACGACGACGCACTTGATTAATTTACTTTAAAATTATTCAGCTGGTTTGTATTCCAGGTCGCTTTATTAAGACAAACATGACATATTAAAGTCATATAAGTTACAGTTATAGCGCAACTTAAGCTTGTAACAGTCACTCCGGCGACAATTACGTGACGATTTAGCTGAATAAGTTGCTTTTATACGATGTCTATGTGACTGAATTGCTGAATATAATGGGCCCAAATCGCGTTGTATAAACGTTTTCATTACGTTTATACGACTTCTATTAGGAACCAAAATGCTGAATAATTTGCGTTGCCGCGACTACTACACGACATATTTTTGCTAGTTGGGGGGTGTCGTTTAAAGCCCGAAGCCGTAGGCTAGGGCTTAAAAACACCCGAGATCGGGAATCGCACTTTCTCTCGAGTGATACATAGTGCTTTATACTACACCTACGAGGAAAATAACTAAACTAAATTTAAATTATAATTCACATTGAAAATTTACACCAATGGCGTCTGCAATTTTCACATGTTCTTTTTTCAAATTGTAATCTGAGCGGGAGAGAAAAGTGTATGAAAATCCATTCTCTCCCGCTCAGATGCGTTTTCTCCCCGCATATTTGTTCGATATGCAATGACGTACTTTCTACCGTAAATTTGATAAAGTATCAAGGTACTTTCCAAGCAGGTGTAGTATAAACTGTATTACCATTACAAACCACACGCGCGATGTACTGTGTGCACCGTGTAATCCCGCAGGCAAAACTGTGGGGAAGTGCGTGCGTGTAGTAGGCCCATTAGTCTTACCAACGAGGGGTATAGTGGTCTATAACCTAAGGCTGTGCAGGCGGTGGCAGTACTTACGGCGACGCTGTCGACGGCTTGGCGCCGCTCTATGGGCGGCAGTTTGCCGGCAGCAGTGAGACTAGCGCCGGTGGCAGCGCACCAGGCCAGCGCCTCGTCCAGCCGCGCGCTGTACTTGCTGAGCGCGCTCAGCTTGCTGTTGATGTACTCGCCGTGCGCCGACAGACTCGCCTGAGCCTAGGTAAATAAAAACACATACGTCAGCACCGTCACAACAAAACTATCATAATACCCACTCATCTGATTTGTAAACTCAATAATAAATCATATATTCAGGACCAAACATTTTATGCACCCACCAAACTACGTTTCAGTTCAAGAGATCTTGATTTCAAGATTAGTGTTAATGTTGTTAAACAACCAAACGACCTTCCACATACAGTAGTTAGCAACAGTGCCCAGTGGTTGCTCGCAGTGACAAGTCCGCCAACTCTGTTGTTATTTGTCGTGCCGTCGCGCTCCACCGCGACAACTCTGCCTGTCCTACTTCACGCTTGCACGTTTACTTATTGTTCGCACTTGCCGACAACTTTGCAACAAGTTTTGCTGAAGACTTGCTCAAACTGAAGCTGTGCGCTCATGAATCTGTTTAAAGCAAACAACTCGGGAAGCAGACTAGGAGCTCTTGATCAATCAAGATGATGATGCCTTGTTTTTATAAAATCCGTCGGGAATACCTCATTATTTGTTGTTAGTAATTGCATGACATTGTTGATACGACTTGTTTTTATGTTGAAACATGTTGTCGACATAGGAGACTTTACATAGACATTATACATCTATCCCTACATATTTCCATTTGAATCGGCTGATCGTTATAACTGAGGGTTTATGCACATAAGCTAATCAGAGGCCGGATGCGACGCAAATTGGACTGGACATGACTTGCACTATCACGAATCAGGTGTTACTTATACGAATACGTCCTGTCGAAAGCTATTATGTGACGAACCATCGAAATAAACGAGTTAGCTACACAATCCACCATCATGCTGTAGGTATGGTACTATAGGTGACTTTTTTACTAAAAAAACAAAACGAGGCCCTTTCAACACAATTTCAGGGTTCCGTAAGCCCCGCCGGAGCTGCGGATTATCGAAAGAGATGACGTGGCCTCAGCACATGGGCGAAGAAGGAACACGGGTTGGTTTTTTAGTCAGTAGAAGTCTGACACTCCCCTTCGCTCTGCCCAAGAGCGGGGGGGGGGGGGGCATTTGATGATTTTCCACCCAGCAAAAAAAACATCGGTTGTCTGTAAGAAAATACAGCACTTACGTTGCTATAAACAAACAATTAACACGCCGTTGCTATGGAACGACAATTAACACGCCGTTGCTATGGAACGCCTCAGTCGGAGCGAGGTAACGCCTCAGAGCGAGGTAACGCCTCAGAGCGAGGTAACGACTCATGACGTCATCTTTTTTCGTTCGTGCAGCCGGCCATCGAATTATTAATTATTATAGACGTTATCACGTCAAAAAAAAAGGGTTCCGTAAGTCACCCAATGCGTCGAAAACTCAGACTTCTGTCACGTGCGTGTTTGTTTTGTCTTGTCAACAAAATATAGGTACCTACTGATTAAGCACTTGACACTTACAGTAATATATAGTTAGTTTTAAACTCCCGGACCGGCCCGGACTCCACCAAAGCGGAGACGAGTGGAAACGAGACTCGTAATTAGCTATTACGAGTCTCCTCTCCGAATGTATCCAGTTCCACCGAAGTTTGGCAACATGTGAAAAGCGTAAAGGATAAGAGATGTACAAACCTATCGTCTCCACTTCGGTGGAGTTCCTTAGCGCTTCCACAAGACAAGCTCACCCATTGTATCAAAAATCGAGTTTGTCTTTGTTTATATCATGTTGTCGTTCTAAACGCGCTTATTTTCAGCCTAATTTGAACATATTATTATATCTTTCATCTTGATTTCTCTGTTCATGTGTTCAATTCTTTATGCGGAACCCCACTAGCTGACACGCATTCGACAGTTTTTTCCCGCATCACGGTGTGTAGATCGATACGTCACGTCACCCCGAGTGTCGCTAATGGTATGCCAAGCACGCACACGCCACGTGGTCTGCGAGCTACGTGTGTGATACAAAGGGCGACATACACATGGACAGACAGACCAAATGCATTGTAAGATGAGGTGCTAAAGAACACAGCGCGAAGAAACAGTGTTGACGAAACCATACAACACAATTTTTGCGCATCGAAAATAAGAATAGAATATTCTTTATTATAAACAGTCACAAGAAACAATATGTATAATACACCTATCAACATTTAGAAGCAATTTTCGCTTACTGCCATCAATGATAATGGGCAAGAGAATCTTTTTTTTTTGTGTTTTTTAAATACGTTGCCCCACACTAGGAATTTCTCCTGTATCGTGGGTGCGTTCACAAACATTTAAACTCACATACACAAATACCCAGACCCGGAACAACTATCTTTAGGTCTTAAACATATTTGTTCCGTGCGGGGATCGAACCCGCGACACGCAGCGCAGCAGTCCATTGCCTGAGCCACTGCGCCAACCGTGTCGTCATGTTTTTCCCTTATCTCAATTCATTTGGGGTTGGGCGAAGTTCTTTCATACTTCTCTATTATTAGTCATCGCATCAGACACGTCCTTTCTTGACATATCATTCTTTAGGCTGAACGCCCACGTCACACTTTTTATCAGGCCGATTTAAAATTTGTTCGTTTTTTTGTCAGAAATAACGAACTAATTGAAATCGGCCCGACAAAAAGTCCGACGTGGGCGGGAGCGCTTAGACTGTCCTTCCATCGTTTCTTTGATCTTCCTCTACTCTTTCCTCACGACATTTTCCTTATCCCTCTGCATCACATGACGACAATCGATTACCACACAACTTTGCAGTCACCGGCGCCACTTTCAAACATTCATCATTCTTCATTTTTATTCGCGTTACACCACACATCCTCTTAGCATTCTCATCTACGCCATATGCAAATGGGTTTCATTTATCCCTTTTTTGTCCCAACATTCTGATCAATACAAGACAGCAGGTCTAACCATTGTTTTACAAATGTCACAGATTGTTTGCGTGACCTGTCGCCATTTCATCCATCCCCTGTTAATTCTGTGTTTGCCAGCACTTTGCACGAGTGAACCGAGATACCGGAAGTCGGAGCGGACAAGAAGAAACGCTCCATCTAGCGCTTTTTTGAATTTTCGGTAACTGTATTGATTTCATTTTTATATTACGTAACGAAACTAATATTTTAGAACCCTTAACTAAACGACATAAAAAAAACTGCAAGTGAAGAGCCACACTTTAAAAACCAAGTGCGCCTTGGACTCGCGCGATTTTTTTAAGAAAAGATTTTTTTTCCTTTGTCCACTTTTCACATGTGCTGGACATTTGCTTCTTGCCAAGTACCCTATCGGTTTTGATTCTATTATTAAATCGCAAAACAAGTGACATTTATACAGTCATATTTTTTATGGCGTTGACTTCAAAGTTTGATTTTTCCACTGTACTAGGAAAGGAGACCTCAGTATTTGTTATTAAGTACTATGATACATCCACGCATGACAAACAGGGTCTTGACAGACGGAGAGACATAGGGACAACAAAGCTTTTAAGATCGTACGGATCCCTAAAAGTGGGTTAATTATAACTGCGTTCGAAAAGTTTTAATTTATATTTGTCTATCCAGATTTGATAGCATTAACTGTCATCGTTGAATTCCACTTCCCAAAGTCGTCTCGTGAGACACACATACAAACGAGTCGCATGCATGCTTCCTACGTTGGTGACGAAGCGAGTTAGTGTTCCTGTAGGTCCGCTGAGTTCTCAGTGAGCGGGCGATGCGTGTGTGTGCGTGTGCTCGGAGACTCGGCTATGGAGTGAAGTGTGTGCCCACCAAACAGACAAGTGCAGAAGGTCGGCTCTATACAACGAGGTTTTATAAACGAACGCAAATATGCGTCTAGGTACAATGGGTACAACCGCACTGACTACAGGCGTTTGTTCGACATGGTATGTTACAGTCCACGTTCGTTGTCTACGCTATCTGACCTTCTGTGCACATGCATTGAGTGGTGCAGTGAGTGCCGCCGACACGATTGCCCTCAGCCCTCTCGGCTGGAGGGCTGTTTAGTCTAGCCACGCTCTCGTCTGCCGCTAGTTATGACAGACGTGTGCTCAAACATTACACCGCGTCAGCGAATATTGTCTCCTTACTCAACGGAATGCCACGATCATGCCATGGCGGGGCATGCATGTAGCTGCAGCGAGGTAATGCTAGACGTAGAGATCTCTGTTGTTAACTATTGGATCGTAAAAAGTAACAAATGAAAGCCGTACATCGGTCGCCAATTATCTTAATGCCTGTAGCACACCTCCGCTGCGAAACTCAAAGGGCGAAACCGCAATAGTTTCACTGTGAGTTGTAAGTTCTTTGGCGGCGAAACAGGAGCGAAATTCCCTGCTCTAACGTACAAAACTGACTATGATGTTGTCTCTTTCTAACACGATTTCGCTCATTTGCTCAGGACAGGAGCCGTCTACATCTCCGCCCGTTGACCGTAGTACTATTGTACAGCGAAACTCGCGCAGCGGTTTTTTCGCAATTGTTGTTTCGCAGCGGAGGTGTGCTACAGGCATAAAGATGTGTGTACGTCATGAGCGCGTCACGTCACGTAAACGTCACACGTCGCGCGTGCCGCTGACGTCGGGTGCCAATGACCTCGTCCACCAACCAAAATATACGGCGAACAGCAGCTGTTCGCCGTATATTTTGGTTACACATTTTGGTACACTAATGAAAGAAATATACATCGTCTACCAGCAGGGCTAACATGCGCAAGTCGACAAAATTTTGTCGACGCATTATGTCGTGCTGAGACGACATATGTCTGTTTGTCGATTGGAGCTAACATGGCGACACTTTTTTCTCGTGTCGTTCTGTTAAAGAACTCATGTCGTTCTGTCAAACCTTTTTTTGTCGTCAGGCTCTAACATGCGCGCTTTATTTAGTCGAATTTTGACATTTTCCTATGACAAGTTTCTCGTGGATGGTTTTCGTAGACGAGAAACCGCGACAAACAGAGAAAAAACTGAAAAGGGGGGGTAACAGTGTTCTGTGAAATTAAACAATTTATGTATAATGGCGGTGCCGTACTATAATTATCTATTAACTGTGTATGAGGAAAGGGAAGCAAGAAAAATACAGCGGAAGGTGATTCGCGACGTCTGCAACCCATTCGACTTACGGGATAACGAGTTCCAGTCTCTCTGGCGAATTACAAAGCCTATGGCTATTTATATATTTTATTTATATAAAATTCTCGTGTCACAGTTTTCGATGCCAAACTCCTCCGAAACGGCTTGACCGATTTTGATGAAATTTTTTGTGCGTATCCGGTATCTATGAGAATAGGCCAACATCTATTTTTTTTTTCTGAAATTTTTTATATGGCAAAACAACGTTTGCCGGGTCAGCTAGTTTTATTTATATTATTATGTTCCCACTGCCGCTCATATTCAGCGGCACCCTGTGGAGTTTTCAAATCTCCTGCCGCAAAGTTTGCATGCTCATGCATATATATTCGCATGGCCTTTTGTACTGCGTATTCTGAAACATTACAGTTCAATTTGTAACTATGAATCTCTCTTTCAAATTATTAAGGGCGCTATTATTGTACAGTACACACATGACAAGTAAACTTTCGTTCGTATTAGGTACGAAACGAATAATGTTTCACAGCAATGGCAGAACATTGGTAGGTACTTGCTGAATGTGAACATTCACTAAGTACTTACCTATTGATTTACTTATGGCATAGTGTGTTGTATTTTGTACATTACAGTTAATACATTTCATCGAGATAAATAATGTAACATAATATTATGATTACAATTATCTTCTATCTCGTAGAAAAATGCATTCTTCACACGGTTTATTTTGGAAGTCAATAAAGAACATTGAATAAAGAGTTGCTAATAAACTATATTATGCATCTCCGCCATCTGTGCCGGGATTTTGATTTAATACTTACAATCTCTTTGATGCCAAAGCCATCTTCTTTCTAACATACCAACAATTTTTCAAATAGTATTGAAAATAATTATTTAATCTAGCGTGAACCACAACTATCACAACAAATTTTGAAATTCAAAATTTTTGAATTGACAAAATGTCAGAGACAGTTTTAAGGTCGCGTTCACAAATATGGCAGCGTTCACGCAATTCCCACCAATATTGACCGAATGAAACCGGCGTTAATGAACTAGACTATGGTATGTTTTCATGAAATGGCAACATCAGTTATCTCGCGTCGAGAAGGAGAAGTCACGACGACATAATATCTTCTCGAGCGTGGTGCGCATGTTAGGAAAAGTGACAAACGAATCGAGAACGACAAAATTTGTCATCTCGTTTAAGACATATGTCGACTTGCGCATGTTAGCCCTGCAGGACTAACTCTAACGTGTCGGACATTCGATATGTCATACATAAAATATGTAATACCGATGTAAATACATGATATTTAAGTTTGAGTGTAGTATAGGTCATATCTGCCTACCTTCTCGAGCTCGGCCTGCAGCTGCGCGGTCTGGTCTCCCTTGGGCAGCTGCTTGTTCTTGCGCAGCACCTCCATGTCCTTCAGCTTGCTGGCCAGCTCCTCCTCGCGAGCCTGCCGAGGAAGTCACACTTGAGCGCCTTCATAAACAAACCAACACCTAAATCAAAGCTCGAACAATAACAATAACCCATTTTGTCTCTAAGGTCTTACATATTATATCCTACAGAATTTGGTTATTATATTGAGCATGCAAAACTTGAACTTATAAAACTGCAATTTAGTCCTTATTTAGGCAGTTACCAAGTCTGTTATGTAACTTATTATTATACGGTCGCTTCGTAACACATTTAAGCGGGACTAAAACAATATCAAACGCAAAACATGTAAAATACGATGTAAACTGTGAACCATCAGCTACAAGTCCACAACGCTTCACTCGCAGCCGCCGAGAACGCTGTCGTTGCAGCTTATTCAACAACGTCAGCTTTATAAAGCGTAACGTGACTTGCATCAAGTCACTCCTTCACCACTTTCCACTCAGTTGTAGTTATCTGTTGCTACAGACAGACAGACGCAGGTAACTAAATATAACCCATGTTCACATGAGGTATGAACATGTGAATGTACGCGCGTTATTATGCATGGTGTGGACATGTGTACGAGCACTGCGCTATTTACAGATCTCTACCAAATCACATTTGAGATTCTTCTCTGTACTCTCTATATCTGTGAGTGAACATTTTAAGCACCGTATTGTGTCGTTTTACGTTGTTTTCTTACGATACATTTTGCAATAAGGAGTTCATTGATATCAACAGGGTGAACAATGAATGCCAACATGTGTAGGCATTTGATCTAGAACTCAAAGTGCTGAAATGAGTTAAGACAAACATCTTACTGTAACTTTATGGTGCCGGAATTGTGAATCTAACATTATTTGAAAGAGAAATTTTAAGGGTAAACAAGCCAACGGCACGAACTAGTTGGTGGGCGGGGCTAAAATGCATGCTATTTCACCCGACATCACGAGCGAAATGCATAGAGCGAAAGAGACACAACTAAAACGGGCGCGCGATTGTTTCTATGCAGACCTTTGGTATATTTGGTTTCATGAAAAATCTATTGAATGTATCTGTTCAAAATCAAATTATTTAATTTTTTTAATAACTAATCTATGTCCGTATGGTTTCACTTTTTTCTTTTTCATACTATATACGTTACTTATTTACGCCCAAAGATGAGTTAAATTAGTGCTAAAATATGAAAGTTTTGACGTTCATAACTTCCAAATCAATATTTTTTTTCCAATTCTGCTTCCATACAGACCTAGATAATGATAAGACCAGTTGATACAATTTTTAATTTTGAACCTATACCGTCAAACAGAGGAGTAATCACTTTCGTAAATTTGTATGGAAGAATGACTGGCTTGTTCAACCTTAAAGAACATTTTCGCTAAAAGCTTGTATTTATTAAATATCAAATAACAGAGAATGAATATAATATCTCGTGGATGACATTTAACAGTAAAGACATAAAACAGTGTGCGATATCGGCGAGCGCGCGTTTCATGACGTCGTTAAGTCACATTAGCGCTACGCTGCGGAGATGTGTGACTGCCGAACTGCCGACTGGCAGGAAGACAGACACGATCAATAATAAGCATACTGACTGGCAGGAACCTCGAACCTGGACATATTGTACATGTTCAACAGTCTCACATGAGCCTGTTTGTAACAGATGCTGACACAGCAGATGAGGCTTATTAGCGCGTCCCAAACGCCGCGCGGTGCGGTACGTCGCTGACACCGCAATATGCACGTGTCGTGGGAGCTGAACTCACAAATGCACTGAAGACGTGCGCGAAGTCGCAACCGACTAGTGATACTAACATTACACTGCACTGAACCGAAAACCTTTCATCAGGCAGATTGGAAACTTGCAAAATTGAATTGAAGTATCGACATTTTTATTGGAAATCACAAACAAATTGTGTATGAAGAGTCTGCTTCTCGGTCGACAGTGTTTTAAATTCTGTGTCGCCGGTGGCAGCAAAAAGTCCTCTTTAAACTGCATGTTTCGCGACTGTAAAGTAGCATCTACTAGTCTCGCGACCGCAATAATGGCAAACAGCACGTGTTGTGTAGACTGCTCTCGCTGCCGTTATTGACGTAACATAAGGATCTCCCCGCAGGATTAGCGACAGGTTCACACGAGCTCGCTGACTCACCAAGCGAGGCGGCGGCACCGGACTTAACATAAACAGGGGACCCTATTGCCGAGGCCTCGCCACTACCGCTATAACATGCGGAGCTTATGAAACAGAAACTATAGGTACTATCACCTGAATACTGGTAATGTGGTAACAAATGCATGGGATGGAAGTGTATCTAGTACCTATGTATATTGACTACGTTTAACAGGTAACTCAAATGGCAAGGGCCATGGCATGCCCCGAACAGTCATCGTAAACCCTGTGTTTGTATTGTTTGGAAATCTGCACAGCACAGGAATACACAACAATAAGTTTCGCTGAGCACCTGGCCCCACAGGAGTAGGACCAGTGAGTACCGACAAACTACACTATGCAGCTGAATTTGAATGCAGAGCGAAACCTTCAGGGACGACTCTGAAATATGGTGTTGTTTTTAAAAAAAATGCAATCTTTCACAATAGAAATGAAAGAAACGACTCCTCTTTTACGTTGTTTGTATTTTAAATTCGTTGGACTTTGAAATATTGCCAACAAGTACCTATTCATGAATGAGAAACGAAATAAGTCTTTTATCACACACAATCTTACAAGTTACAACCAAATTGCATCTACAAGAGACGTAACCAATTTGTTATTACTAGACGTCGGATTACATGCACTAAAAGAGCGAAATATGCACAAACTGTTATTTATTATTGAATTAACGTTTATTGTCACAAACTATAGCAAAGTGAAAGCAACATTCACGTCAAAATAAATAAATTAAAAAAAAAAAACCGCCACTTATTTAGTACATCATTCTGAACCATCCCAAACCAAATACAAACTTCTCACCGGTAAACTGGTGTACCTACTCAAATATAATTCAATGTCCAGTTATTAGTCTATATGAAGAATGTACCTAGATACAAACGCAGCGGTGCGGCGCGCGCTGGGGTCACTCTTCCAAGCTAAAGTATCGTCAACGACACATATCAACAGGTCACAGTGCGAACATTTGTCAGTCGTCACGTTGTCACTCGCGCACGTATTGTACGTCGCCGTCGCTCACAACGCACCGCACACAACCACAGAACATAAAATACAGTAGAAGTAGCATGTGGGCGGGGCGCGCGTACCCCGAGCTTTGCGCTGTTCCGCAATTTGTTTCTCCCACACACACGCCACGCACATCAGTCTAGATCGAAGCGTCACAGTGACAATAACTTAGAAAAAAATACTAAAATGCCTTATTGTGCTGTTCTAGAGTGTAAAAACGATAGCAGAACCAAAAATGTTTCAAATGGTGGTATATCATACCATCGGTAAGTCTTAATTTACTTTATTTAGATTAAAATTTGAAAAACATTATTTTATTAAACAAGACAAGTACAATTAGACTTTATTGTTTATTCTATAGGGTCTACTTTCTTTTAAACTTAAACATATTATTCTGGAAGATTCCAAATAAGCACATGTCACAGTTCGCTACTCAATTAGAGATTGACGTTATCGATAATGAGTTATCGATATTTTAAAATTACAATGTTCTATGATGTATTGGCGAAAAATTAACCCTGTGTGCGATTTTTTTATGATTATGTATTAGTAGGTAGTACATATTTCCATTAATAGTTCAAACCTTTTTTTTAATTTTCCTTATCCAGGTTTGAAATAACTTTAAAATAACGATAAGGGGAATCTATTCGTAATATTCAAATTGAGAAAAGGTTTATCGACCTTAGGTCATTCCTAAGTCTCGAACCTAATCTCAATTTTAACATAACAATAAATTCCTAATTATTCTTTCTAAAAATCATAAGCATTATTATAAAGAACAATGCACAAAAATGTATGGACACCGTCCCCACCCTTGTAGCACTTTAAAACCTATGTCAATCGAAGGGCCATAGTCATCTTATCATTTTATTGTATTACAGCGAAACTGAAATCCGCATCCGAAAAAAGTTATATCGATATGAAGAAACCGAAATCGGTCACATTAATGACCATGTTACCGACCACGATACTTTTCTTTTTGTAACCATACTGTGGAATGATATCGTTCGGAGTTTTCAAATCTCTGAACCTACCCATCGGCAGCTAGGTGTGAGACAGGGAGACATCATATCTCCGAAGCTGTTCACCGCTGTACTGTAGGATGTCTTCAAGTTTCTGGACTAGGGAGAATAGGCATCAATGTCAATGGCGAGTATAAATCATTCACCTTCGGTTTGCTGACGATATTATGGTTATGGCTGAGACCATGGAGGACCTCAGTACAATGCTCGATGCTCAGTAGAGCTTTGAAAGGGTGGATCTTAAAATGAATATGGACAAAACCAAGGTCATGTTTACTGCCTATGTAACACCCACTCCTATAAAGATCGGATACTCTACCCTCGAAGTTGTGGACGATTATACTACCTTGGACAAATGGTCTAGTTACGTAGGTCTAACTTCAAGAAAGAGGCCCATCGATGAATCCGACTCTGCTGGGCAGCGTTACGGCAGTTGAGTTGGATCTTTTCGTCCAACTTACCGCAGTATCTCAAGACGAAAGTCTATGATCAGTGTGTGCTGTCATTGATTACATACGAGACCTGAATGTGATCGCTGTTCGGAAAAGTCTCGAACAATGACGTAGACGGAGGCGGCAGCGGTGACGGCGTCCGCATCCGGCATCCGGCTCGAAGGACCAATTTGTTGAGGAGATTTATGTGGGCTGTATGAATGACGACGACGCTGATTTTGAAAATACTAGTTTATTACAAAAGTATTTAACAATAAAGATTTGGACGGTGCGCGACGCGTACAGTGCTATGTGCTGATCGAAAAGGGGGGCGCTCTGGATCGCGGTTGTGGTTTATATGGTGGTCCCCCTCGCCGCGCCATGCCCCCGCTGACGCCGTCACCGCTGCCGCCTCCGTCTACGTCATTGTTCGAGACGTTTCCGAACAATCGCTCACAATCAGTCTCATCAGAAGGCTTAAGTCAGAGGGCAATGGAGAGGGCTATGCTCGGAGCTTCTGAGGTTATCGAGGTTACCGACTTAGACCGGGAATTGCCAGACTCAAGTGGTGGCAATGAGCAGGGCACGGCACATCGCTCGCAGAACGAATAGCCGATGGGGCCGAAAAGTAAGGGAGTGGCGACCGCGAACCAGAAGACGTTGCGTTGGAAGGCCTTCTACTAGGTGGACAAATGACCTGACACGGGACGTTGACCTTCCATCTAGTGCAGGTATTGTCAGGGCATGACTGCTTTGGCAAATACCTGCACAAAGTGGCTAGACAGGAGGCGACTCCCGTGTGTTACCCGTGCGACTGCAGTGAGGATACGCATTGCCCTGCTTGGGTGGTGCAGCGCCGTGCTCTCGTAGCAACAATCGGGGCAGACCGCTCTTTGCCGGCTGTGACCAAGGCCATGGTCGACAGTAGGGAGGCATGGAGGCAGTGGCGTCCTTCTGTGAGGATGGCATCTCACAGAAGGAGGTGGCAGAGGAAGATTCCCTCACTGACGCGATCCGTCGAAGGACGACAGGTCGGTGGAGGAGGCGCCATGGTGACCTGATGCCACCCTAGGAGGTGCCAGCGGGCGATAGATAGGGGAGTCTATCGTCGTCACATCGCACGGCCCTCATGAGTGGTTGCGATGTCTCAGGTGAGCCCGGACATCGCTGGGTGGGTCGCGAACGTCATGCGTAGTAGTTCTTGTGGCTCATCCAACAAAGTGACAGTAGGTTCACGCCAGTGTGTTTTAGTGGTTGCAAGCCGCGCCGTCTCCCGGGACGGTGCTGTATGCGTTAGGTATTTTTCACCAGTCAACAAAAATAAAAAGGTGGACAGATGACCTGGTGAAGGTTGCGGGGACCCGCTGGATGCGAGATGCATGGGACTGGTGAAGTGGTGACCTCTTTCTCGAATTAAAACCTACTTAACTAGACCGTTTGTCCCGGTAGACATAATCGTCCGCAACTTCGAGTATAGAGGTTCCGGTCTTGATAGGAGTGGGTGTTACATAGCCATTCAACATGATCATGGTTATGTTCATGTTCATTTTAAGATCCACTCTTTCGGAAACTCTACTGAGGTCATCGAGCATTGTTCTGAAGTCCTCCATGGTCTCAGCCACTATATAGTCAGCAACGGAAGGACTGATGTACTCACCATTTACATTGATGCCTAGTCCTTTCCGATTCAGAACCTTGAAAACATCCTCCAGTACAGCGATGAACAGCTTCGGAGATATGACGTCTCCCTGTCTCACACCTCGCTGCAGAATGTTAAGTTCCGAGGTTTGAAAACTCCGAACGACATCATTCCACAGTAATAATTACAAAAAGAAAAGTATCGTGGTCGGTAACATAATAATTATTGTGACTGATTTCGGTTTCTTCATAACGATATAACTTTTTTCGGATGCGGATTTCAGTTCCGCTGCCATACAATAAAATGATAAGTTGACTAAAACCCTTCGATTGACATAGGTTGTAAAGTGCTACAAGGGTGGGGACGTTTTGGACATTGTTCTTTATAACACTTGATTTCAAACTTAAGTAATTACTTAATTGATAAATGAAATTTAAAAATATTTATCGACTCTTTTAGTTTATTTGAAAATAAAACGCAATGTCGATAAATATGGCAACGGTAGTGGTACAACCCTAGAAAAGGACGAATAGCACACAAATAGTAATGAGCTCGTTACGGAAATATCAATCTTATTTTAAATGACTTAGTGGTTTATTAAATGCATTTAATGTAGTGACATCTAGCGGCGAGTAGCAGAACTTGGTCGTGAAACTATTCCGTATGAGCTAATACGTAAACAGACTAGATAATAAAAAACTCTATCGGCATATGATTATGGTTTATTTTCAAATAAACGAAGACTAATATATTACTTACTTTCATTCAATATTAAATTACCAATCACACCACGGTTTTCTTAGTGTTACGAAATACAATTAACCTGTTTATGTGTTAGTTTGGGTACGCTGGTTCCGATACTAATAAAGCGCTATGCGATTTCTACTGTTTTTTATGTTCTGTGCACACAACACACACAGACACGCGCGTACGCAACGCGACGCTACTCGCGACGCACGCTCGCGGAAGTGCGCGCCGGGGAACTAAGCGCGCGAGACACCGCACATATTTCATTTCGATATAAACCGGCAGACGCTACCGATACCAATGTAAACATTACATCAATTACTACTACATCTATATCTGTGCGCGGCGCACGCAACTCTTACGTCTTTACGTAAGTGGGCGCCGCAGCGATGGGACACGAATATTTTCCTAGATTCAGAAATAGACGCGATGCCGCCGCGATCCGCGCAGGTCTGCTAACTATCAGTTCATTTCCTTATAGGGACACTTCTCGGTAACCTAACAAAGTGCTTCACCAATGGTACTTAAACCTATAAAGCTGGATGTGTTTCAGCTCAGAATCGAATATGATTTTAACGTTAATTCCTAGGAACGCCGACGATTATTCTTTAAGTACGACTTCCATGTAAAGTTTCAACATATCACTACATTATTATAAAACAAAGTCCTCCGTCGCGTCTGTCTGTCTGTTCGCGATAAACTCAGAAGCTACAGCACCGATTTCCATGCTGTTTCCACCAATGGATAGAGTGGTCCTCGAGGAAGATCTCTTTATTTTCGAAATTCATCCCTTAAGGGAGTTAAATAGGGCATGAAAGTTTGTTGAGATATTTTCTGACTGGCCTGTTGGTCTAGTGGTTAGTGACCCTAACTGCTATGCCGGAGGTCGTGGGTTCGATTCCCACCCAAGACAAATGTTTGTGTGATGACCACGATCATTTGTTCTGTGTCTGGGTGTAATTTATCTATAATATGTATGTATTTAGAAATATATAAGTATGTTTATCAGTTGTCTAGTACCCATAACACAAGCTCTGCTTAGCTTGGGACTAGATGGCGTTGTGTGATAGTTGTGGAATATTATTAATATTTTATTATTATTATTATTTTTTGACATCCACGCGGGCGAAGCCGCAGGCAAAAGCTAGTTTCTAATATGTCGAAATGTTCAGCTCTAGCTACGAGTACCTATGTGATGATGAACTCTCCGAGCGCCGAGTTGGATGCTTCATCGGTGCAATGATAAGTAAGTTGTTTGTTAACATTCAACACAAAAGCCAAAGAGCTAGCAGATGGTCAGAAGATGGTGCAAGTATAGCCACTCACTGCTGGGTCACACTTGCGCGCCGCTGAGTGTGATACTGTCGTGGGGTAGTGTACAGTTGTCCCCCATGGCACTCAAGAGAGCCTTGACCTCGTAACGTACAAGTATAATCCTCTAGTGACGGAGTTTAAGAGCGTAGACGGGCTGCATTTTTCCATACAAATGTATTCCCCTATTCTCTTCCTGGATAATGCCTCTAGAGTAATCGTTTTTATTTATAACAATCCAGGTCTATTGAAGGCATGCCCCTGTCATTTTTTTTTTCAAAAAAATTATTACAAAAATAAATATAACTTACCAAAAACCTAAAAAAATACCCCGTTTTTACCTACGTAATCAGATGACTACCAAAGAAAATTGAAAAGTTTTTAAAATAAAAACAAGTAATAGGGGCATAGATCTATTCTTCCTTTAAATTTTGATACCAAATATAATTTAATTGGCTTAGGTTTCGAGGAGAAAACAGGAGAATACGAAACGTCGATCGGTCAAGGTTTTTTATAGGTAAAATCGTTCTGAGCTGCAGTTGTCTCTATCGCACTCTGTTGCGCTGGTTGTAGCATAATTATTTAAACGAATGTACAAAATAAAACAATAAAAATCTTGAGAGCGATCTATATTCTTGAGATCACAGTTGAGAGGTAAAAACGGAAGTGTCAAGTGTTGCCATACACCAACAAATGTTGCCATACAAATCTTAGTGTTGCTACATAATACGCAACATGCTGCGGCCACACAGGATACAAGTTTACAAAAAAACATGTTATCAAAAAATTTGTCTTTACATTTATAGTACAACACAATGAAATTTTTCCAAAATTTACATGACATAAAACTAAATATTTTTCAGAAACTAGTACAACACAATGAATTTTTACCAAAATTTACATGACATAAAACTAAATATTTTTCAGAAACTAGTACAACACAATGAATTTTTACCAAAATTTACATGACATAAAAACCAAATATTTTTTAGAAACTAATACTAAGTACCTGAATCTTATATTTTTATAATAACAAACACATATATCTATAACTTAGCTTAGAGCGTAAACCCTCTAACGAGCTACGACTTGAAATGATACATAATATATATAATAAATTATTCGTGACGCTATGGTATGTCATTAGGATATTGCCATGTCCTGCAATAAAATAAAATTAACAGATCGGTACATATAATACCGATCAGCGGCGACATGCTCACATAAGACAGCCGTGAATAAAAAATATTGCGTAAGCGACGACCTACGTATCTAGCGGCAGAACACATATTTTTAAAATTGAACGAGTATGGGTTTTACCATTTGAAGTTTTTACCTCGACCCTAACGTGGCCATCATGACCAGGGAATGTATTTACCACTCTAGCCATTGGCCAGAACATTGCAGGAACATTGTCCTCTCTTAGTATAACTAAAGAACCTATCTTGATATTGGGTGAAATATTTAACCACTTAGGTCTGTTTTGCAGTACATTGAGATATTGTTTGTGCCACATCTTCCAAAATGATTGTTTTATTTGCGTGCATATCTGCCATAGCTTCAACCTATTTTGTGGAACATTTGAGACGTCATTTTCTGGATACATTGTTAAAGCGTTTCCTGTCAAAAAGTGACCTGGAGTCAGGTAGGTATAGTCATTTACGTCACTTGAAGATATCGGTAGCAAAGGTCTAGAATTAAGTACGCCTTCTATTTCCACCAACACCGTATTTAACTGTTCATAGGTTAGCAGGTGACCCTGTACTACTCTTCGTAAATGGTACTTAGTACTTTTAACTGCCGCCTCCCAGAGGCCACCAAAGGTAGGAGAATAACTTGGAATGAAGTGAAAGTCAATTCCTTTCTGAGCTGTAAATTGAAAGACTTTACTTTGGTGGTCTCTGGAAGAAACCAAATTATACAGTTCCACCAACTGATTCCTTGCCCCCTTGAAGGTGCTGGCATTGTCAGAGTAGATCTCTTTCGGTAGGCCTCTTCGCGATATAAGTCTACGTAGGCACGCGAGATAGGTGTCGGATGTGAGATCTGAGGCTAGCTCTAGATGTATTGCCTTAGTGGCAAAACATACGAATACGCAAATGTATCCTTTACCTATAATGGATCGTTTCACGCGCGAAAGTTTTACATTTACAAGTCCAGCAAAATCTACTCCAACTTTCTCAAAGGGACGGCTTAACGCAGTCACCCTCCCGGCCGGCAAGGAACCCATCAGCTGTTTGGAAGCGGTGGCCTTTTGTCTAAAACATTTTACACATTTATTTGTTATTTTCTTTACATACAATAAACCATTAGTGATCCAGTATTTCTGATTTAAATTGGACAATAAAAGCCTAGGTCCTGCGTGCAGGAGCCGCTCGTGTTCAGACCTAACAATACATTCAGTGACATACGATTGTTTAGGCAAAATCGCCTGATGTTTTTGAGTGTACGGAATATTTGCGTGGTGTAACCTGCCGCCTACACGCAGAATACCCAGGTTGTCTAGAAACGGATGCAAACTTTGTAAAGAACCCTTCACACTTTGATTTTTATTTAAATACTCAATTTCCTCATAGAAGTGCAATTCTTGTTCAAACTTAATGAGTACCATTAGCGCAGAATTTAGTTCTGTACTCGACAAGAAATTATGCGAGACCTTACTGCCTTTTAAATTATTGATAAATCTTAACATATAGGCTAATATACGTGTCATTTTATGGATGCTAGAATATTTGTGCATACCTTGCAAAACATCGTTTACTGGACGAGCTGCTGATCCTAGATTGGAGGAGATCGCTGCGCTGGACCGGCTCTCAGGTAAGTTTGATGGTAACTCTATAGATTGATTAAACATATACTTACTGTCATATAAAAATCGAGGCCCATGCCACCACATATCGCAAGCACTAAGCTCATGCGGACTGACACCCCTGCTTATGTAGTCGGCGGGGTTGTCTTTGGTGTTTACATATAGCCATTGGCAGTCAGCAGTTTTACTGGTTATAGCTTTCACTCTGTTCGCTACATAAGCCGTCAACCTCATCGCTTCCGACCGTAACCAAGCCAGCACTAGGTATTTGGGAATCAGTGAATAAGTAAACTTGATTTATTTTTAATTTTAATTTAAGTGTGTTTGAGACTTTTGCAATCAAAATAGACAAAAGTAGTGCAGCATTTAATTCTAAACGTGGCACGGTAAGGTTTTTATTTTGAATCGGGTTTATACGGGATTTCGAACAGAGCAAATGCATTTGTACTTTACCTTTATTATCAGTGACGCGTAGGTACACACAGCAGCCATATGCAGTTGAACTGGACGCATCAGAGAAGCCTATGAGTTCGACTGTGTCTGAATCAGATAGCTGAATATTTCTACCTATACAAATCGGATTCATTTTTGCAAGACTATTTAAAAATCCTAACCACTCTGATTTAATATTTTTGGGAGGCGCGGCGTCCCAGTCAGTCTTTGAGGACCATAATTTTTGCATAATAGCCTTGGCCTGTACGACGATAGGACCTACAAAACCCATAGGGTCATAGAACTTTCCTATGTAAGCCAATATTTCCCTTTTGGTAATGTTTTTTGCATCAAAAAATTCTGGACTTGTTATTCTAAACTTATCCTGATGAACAACTAACTGCAAACCTAACGTTTTTATACTACAGTCGTCGTTTTGAAATTCTATATCGTCAAAATGCCGCTCAGTTGAAGGAACATCTTCTAATATTCGACTGTCATTTGATGACCATTTATGTGTTTTGAAATTGCCCATCTGGAGAAGCCGCTGAAGCTGCGATTTTGCTTCCAAAATCAAATCTAAGTTATTATCAGAATAAAGTACATCATCTACATAGGTGCAGTTGTTTAAAATGAACGATGCCAAAGGCATTTCGCGTTCATTTTGTATCGCAAGCTCCTTTAAACAACGCGTAGCTAAATAGCTTGAGCTTTTTAGCCCATAGGTTACTGTATCTAGCCTGATGCACTTTATTGTTTCGTCAGGGCTGTCTCTCCAAAGAATATTCTGTAAGGAGGTATGCTCAGGTATTACGCGGACATTTCGGAACATTTGTTTTATGTCAGTAGTGAATGTATAGTCACCAAAACGGAACAAGAGTAGTATATCAAAAAGATCTCTCTGTACTGTCGGTCCGTTTAGCAGCAAATCGTTAGCGATACTTTCTTACTGGTCTTCATCGATGCGTCGAAAACTGTACGCAATTTAGTAGTCTTACTGTCGGGTTTGAGTACTGCATGATGCGGCAGAAAGTACACTGCGTCCTTACAAAGTTGATAGTTTAGTGTAGTCAAATTAGGCCATTTTTTAATAAAGATTGGATTAAATTCTCCGGAGAGGCAAAAACGTTTGTGATGGATTTGTATGAGTTAAAGATCGAGTATAAAAAACAAATTGCTTTTACCACCCCTACGGAAGGGGGTGAAAACTATTAATTAGTCATAACTAACCAGAGAACACAGATGTACTCAGCGTAATTTTTTATACGCTTTATTACACCTCAGTCTACATTATTACATTTTATTTATTTTAATCAGACCAACGCAGAAACAGAAAAAAAATAAAAATAAAAAAATAGTGTTTTTTGGTCATTGCGGCTGTGGGGAAAATTGTGTAGTTTTGTAAACTGAGGAAACGGTTAGACATTTTGACCTAAATACATTATTGATTTTGCACCCTAGTGTGACATATGGAAATTAGTTTTTCACGCATGTCTGCCGCTGTACTTCGGGGGAAATTTTGATTGTTTTGAAAATCATCACAATCATATTAATTTGGTCTCCTTTAAATTTGCACCCTTTAAAAAATTGGCATTTTTATATGGAACATACATTTTTTTAGTATTGTAGTAATTGCCACTGAATAAATACGCCATGGAAGTGACAAGCGCGCGACACGGAATAATAAACTAACAAGAAGAGATAAGCGTCGTCATCACGTATGCGCGTTGTTTGATGTATTTTACGAGGAAGGAGTACCTACTTTCTAATTGTGAATGCTCTGTTATTAAGTAATAAGTAGTGGACGCACCTAAAGATTATATTTTTAATGCTAAAGCAGCTTGTGTTTAAACGAAAAATAAAATGGCAGTGTCCTCCAAGCATGTCCTTTATTTATTAACCGACTTCGAAAAGGAGGTTCTCAATTCGTCGCAATCTTTGTTTTTTTTTTATGTATGTTCCCCGATTTCTCGTAAGCGTCAGGACCCCTGGACCAAAAGAGATTTTTGATGTTTTGAAAATACCAAAATGTACTACCTTTTTTCTACTATTTGATACCTAACTTCAAATATTAAGTACCTCGACTCACGGCGAAAAAACACGTAAAGAAAGTGGTCAGACATTCTGACGTCAGGTTGTCTGGACCATTTTTTTTTTCATTGTTCGAGACAACATAACAAATTTATCTCTTTGTAAATATGTACTACCTTTTTAGTACCTCAACATATGTTTTTCTCAACTTTTTTTGGCATTCCAGAAAAATGTTACGCAACAAACAAACTTTGAGCCGAGCACGACGGAGCCGGTCTCGGCTTCGTCGTTCGCGGCGTAAGTGTGGACGTACAACGAACCTACAATGATCACGGTCTTCGAACGTAGTCAAATCTCTTTGTGTTCGCCAAAAATCCGTCAATTTTCGGAGCACAGCCGAGTACGAACAAAATGCTCGCAGTGCGCTCGTTCGAGGCTTGTAAGTCGGTCCACACTAGACGACGAATTGTGTTTGGCTCGTGCTAGGCTCGAATAGCGTAGACGCAGCTTTAAATTACAGAATAAGCAATAAAGTTAATAATTAACATATGTATATTTTTTTCAAAGAACAATGGGCAGGTTTTTGTATAGACCCCGTCCCTCCCCTTGTAACACTTTTTCCTATATATCAAATGATAGAGCGTAAACAATAAAAAATTTGATTGTATGGCAATAAATGTGTGAATAATGAGGGAAAAAAAGTTATCAGTGCAGGCATGAATAACTTTTTTCCCTCATTATTCACACATTTATTGCCATACAATAAAATGTTTTATTTTTTACGCTCTTTCATTTGACATATAGGGAAACGAATTATAGGATAGGTACGCAAAGACGATGGTGGATCTCGAAGAGCTCGGGATCGCCGGGGGCCTCCGAGTTCGAGTCACCACGACAGGTGCTCGTATGATAGAGATTCCCAGGGAATCGAGCGCCTCGACCGCAAAAAAAGAAGACGCTCTAGCTGAAAAGCTCAGAGCGTCCCTAAATGCGGACAAGGTTCGAGTGTCCAGGCCAGTTAAGTGCGCAACCCTGCGCATCCTGGGTCTGGACGACTCGGTCTCCGAGGAGGAGGTGGTAGCCGCTGTCACCGCGGCCGGGGGGTGCTCCTGCTCTGTCGAGCAGATCAGGGCGGGCACCACGTAGGCTGCCGATGCATCTCGGAGGTGGACCGCAGCGTATTATGTTTCCGCTGCGGTCAGCAAGGTCACAAGGCCGCGGCTTGCCTGGCCACAGTGGCCACGCCTCACTGCAATGCATGTGCGGCGGCTGGGAAGCCGGCCGAGCACCGGGCAGGGAGCAAGGCCTGCGCAGCCTGCGCTCCACCCGCCAAGGCCAGGGGGAAGGGACGGCCCTCCGCCACCAACCCCACCGTCGTCAACGCCGCAGCCGCCGATGCCGCTGCTAAATCCGCCACCACCGCAACTCCCACTGCGGTTATACCACAGGAGGTCCCGGAGGGGGCTGAAATGTAGTGCCATTAATGGCCCCACTAAGCCTCCTCCAGGCGAACATCAACTTTTCTGTGGCCACGTGTGTGCGGATGCGGGGCGAGTCGGTGGTGGACATTTCGTTCGCCAGCTCCGCTCTGTTACGACGCGTCGTCGACTAGCGCGTTATGGAGGGGGTGGAGACCTATTCCGACCACCGGTATATCCGGTTTGAGGTCTCTGCCCAGTCCTCGAGCGCGCCGGTCTCACAGACCCCGAGTGGTCCACGTTAGGCGCTGAAGCAGCTAGACCTGAAGCTCCTCCTGGAAGCCGCGATCGTGCAGGCCTGGGTGTCATCACCGGTCAGGCACGCCCACGTTAACACCGAGGCAGGTTGGTTACAGGAGGCCATGTCCGAGATATGCGACGCAGCAATGCCCCGAGTCCGGCCAGGAAGCGCCCGGCGTCACGTGTACTGGTGGTCGCAAGAGCTGTCGCACCTGCGGCAGCAGTATGTGGCTGCGCGGCGCCGGTACGCCAGGCATCGCCGGCTCCGCATTCGTCCTCCGAGTGCGGAAGCCATCGAGGCGGAGCTATATGAAGGGTACAGAGCGGCGAAGACCGCCCTCTTCGAGGCTCGTCGGTGGGCCAAGGCTCAGGCCCGCGAGGAGATGCTGGAGACTCAACAGAGATCCGTGGGTCCGCCCTTATAAGACGGTGCGGAATCAACTGCGCACCCGGGCCCCCCCGCTGACGCAGAGTCTCCGGCCTGAGCTCGTGGAGGACGTGGTGAGCGCTCTGTTCCCTTCGCGAGAGGAGCATCGTCCCCCGCTAATGGCTCCGCCACCTGCGGTGCCAGAAGCGGACGGTTCAGGAAACCGATGACGCCATTCCGGAAGTGACTAGGGTAGACCTGATAGTGGCGGTACGGAGGTTTAAGGCCAAAACTACCGCCCCGGGGCCCAATGGCTTGCCTGGCAAAGCCTGGACCCTGGCCTCAGACTCAGAGGCTCTTGGGCCACGACTGGAGTGGCTCTTTAGCGCGTGCATGGAAAGAGGCCAGTTCCCGCTTCGTTTTAAGACGGGGAAGCTGGTCCTCATCCAGAAGCTGGGGCGCCCTGCGGACTCGCCATCCGCATACCGGCCCATTGTGTAGCTCGACGAGGTGGGCAAGCTCTTTATGAGTAATTGCAAACCGCCTCGCCGAGCACCTTGAGGGAATGGGTCCGGATCTTGCGGATAAGCAGTTCGGCTTCCGCAAGAGGCGCTCGACGGTGGACGCCATCATGCGCGTGAGAGCCCTCACGACGGGAGATGCGGTCTCTCGGGGCGGAGTGGTCTTGGCGGTGTCTCTCGACATCGCCAACGCCTTCAACACCATGCCCTGTAGCTGCATCAGGGAGGCACTCCGGTATCACCGGGTGCCGGCCTACCTTCGTCGTGTAGTCGGGGACTACTTGACAGACAGAGCTGTCATCTACCCTTTTCAAAACGGAGAATAGAACCGGCGAGAGATGTCGTCTAGTATGGACCGACTTACAAGCCTCGAACGAGCACACTGCGAGCATTTCGTTCGTACTCGGCTGTGCTCCGAAAATTGACGGTTTTTTGGCGAACACAAAGAGATTTGACTACGTTCGAAGACCGTGATCATTGTAGGTTCGTTGTACGTCCACACTTACGCCGCGAACGACGAAGCCGAGACCGGCTCCGTCGTGCTCGGGCCTCGGCTCAAAGTTTGTTGTTGCGTAACATTTTTCTGGAATGCCAAAAAAATTTGAAAAAAACATATGTTGAGGTACTAAAAAGGTAGTACATATTTATTACAAAGAGATAAATTCGTTATGTTGTCTCGAACTATGAAAAAAAAATAATGGTCCAGACAACCTGACGTCAGAATGTCTGACCACTTTCTTTACGTGTTTTTTCGCCGTGAGTCGAGGTACTTGACTGGCCTGTTAGTTGGTCTAGTGGTTAGTGACCCTAACTGCTATGCCGGAGGTCGTGGGTTCGATTCCCACCCAGGACAAATGTTTGTGTGATGAGCACGATCATTTGTTCTGTGTCTGGGTGTAATTTATCTATAATATGTATGTATTTAGAAATATATAAGTATGTTTATCAGTTGTCTAGTACCCATAACACAAGCTCTGCTTAGCTTGGGACTAGATGGCGCTGTGTGATAGTTGTGGAATATTATTATTATTACTTAATATTTGAAGTTAGGTATCAAATAGTAGAAAAAAGGTAGTACACACGGCTACACATCAAGCTATACAAAACCAGTATAATCTGATCGTTCATTGTGCGAAAAGATCTAGTAAAGTGAGGCCAAGATTAACTGGTTTTGTATAGCTTGATGTGTAGCCGTGTGTACATTTTGGTATTTTCAAAACATCAAATATCTCTTTTGGTCCAGGGGTCCTGACGCTTTCGATTTCTCGATAATACTATGCGCGCGTAATACGATGCGCAGAAACCTAGGGATGCAAGAGTCGAAATAAGTTTTTTTGGGCCAAAATGTTTGTTTAGGAACGTTGACAATTATTAAAATAAGAGGAAATGATAATTATTTTGCGTAGCGCACGGATCGCTTTTTGCCACAACAAAAACAATGATCTAAACGCAACGCGAACGCATAGCACTCCTCCCGCCGCGCGCCGCCCGCCCGCGTCTGCTTCGACATCATTATAATTATATAATATACAAACATCGTACGCTAGCTCTTTATAAACTTCCGGCTATATATTTCTTATTTTTATGGGGTGCGAATGTAGTATACTTAGAATACATTACATATTAAAAAATCCATGACTACACTAATTTGCCCCGAAGTACAATTTACAAATATTGTAAAATCCTGGTTTCCTAGGGGTGCAAAAGGGTGCTAAAATAACTGGGTGTTCATGATGCTTTAAAAAGCATATTACGAGTTTGCACCAACAGGCTGAATTTCCCTTGAGCCGCAAATTAAAAATAATAATTAATTAGTTATTCATACACCTCACACTGTTTTGGTGAAAAGTATTTATACACCAAAGGGGTATCTACAAATATCTAAACTTACCACAATTAGTTATTAATAAAATTTCAAAATAATGGGACTTGTGTTAATACCCTAATATTAAACGATGTTCCGTACATATCAAGAATGGTGCAAACTTAGAGGAAACTTATATTCATGTCTTCTAATGATTCCACAAAAAATTACAACTACACGAATTCCGTCCAACCATTTTGCTAATTCGACTCGATTCGAATAAAGTTCCCGACGTCAACCAAGTGTCCGTGATTTAAATTTAAATAATCGTGTATAAACTTCTGATATTCTAGGAAAAGATTGTGATCTTTGTGCAATTTCTTTTCGAGGTTTAAAAACCTTTTTACATCTCTCATATTCGGTAAGTAGGTCCTTATTACCCCCAAATGGGGCTTGTAGGTGACCAATTAGCGCTCCAGGGCATTAATGTCGCAAGAAAAGCCCTAGGGCGGTAAGTAATTAAAAAAAAAACACTTCACTCTTTCAAAAAGTTCGCGTACATCCAGGCGGGTACAACGAAGGGTGACCTTGGCTGAAAATGCCGTTTAAAAATAAACTTTATGTCAAACAAATAGAGTTTGTATTACTTTACTTTCCCTACGATTTTTCGAAGGGGGAGCAAAACTTAAGAGCGAGACAAAATTCAAGGGTTTGTCTGTTCTTGTCTTGCAATTGCCAGTGAAAAAAAACAGGAAAATGTATAGTAATCGAAAATCAACTATATAGCTAAACTAGCCCATAAAATTTAACGGTATAAATTTAATATTCAAATACTTAATTTTCAATAATAAATACTTGCGAATTAAAATTTATTAGAGCCAAAATTCATAAAAACTGTATAGTTATATAAAAAAAAACGTAAAAAACATGGCGGAAACATTTTCGTGTTGAAATAATAATTTTCCTTTTTCAAGTGTTTTTAATTGTATTAGCGAAATATTTGTCTTCAAATATGGTGAAATGGTGTTGTCTGAAGGGTTGTGAAAGTGAGGGGTATCCAGGATGTGGGATTTCATTTTTCAGGTAAGTTCTTTTAACTTTGTTTACAAATAACGACTAGGGTGACTATGTTGATGATCTATAAACGGGAATCATGAAATTATTGTAAAGAAAACCCGTTTTCTATAATCAATATCGGTATAAAATCTCATATCTCATCCTAATCTCAAACATAACCAAAAGAAACATTTGAATTCTTTCTTTACTTTTTGAAACTTTTCCATTTTGGTCCTAAATCAAATCCAACGTATCCAATCCATGAGCTGACGATGGATTCCGTAGCGGTTAGGAGTTAGAGGATAACTGTTTAATAAAATAATGAGGACGTAGGTATATTGGTTGTATTCTTTCAGGTTATTTAGGTGAGCTGATTATGGAATGTAGGTACTACTCTTCAATGGATATGGAGTTGAAAGCAATAATAAGGGAATCTTGATTGAAGGTTAAGGTTAATGCGACAAGGTATCCCGCGAAATTCGAATTTTCTTACGTTTTCTGCAATTTGCTTGTCAGTGTCAGGTTGTATGATAAGGCACTAAAAGCACCGAAACTAGCGCCACGCACATCTTATTTATTTTACTCTAAAATCACATTAAATTTGAAATATCCAAAACCATATCATGCTGGTAAATAACCTGTAGTATTTTAAAAAACACTTTTCATGATTATAGACTTGATAAATTAAGAGAATTACTGATTAACGATAAAAGTGGCCACTATTGGCGGTAATAAGTAATTCTCTTCTATTCATCAAATAGTCACTCAAGGAACCTGTAGGAACTGAGAGGGCTGTAATGGTGATTTTAATCATTATTACTCAGTAAAGTCACAATTTGTTACGGTCGCGAATCCTATTTCGAATTTCGCGGGCTACCTTGTCGCATTCACCAGGGTTAGGTTTCTTCTGTTGAATGTTAAATGCATAGTCAATATTTGTATTTGTAGTGGAAAAATAAAAAGACTTATTTGCAACTTTTTTTGTCTAAACTAAATAAAACAGACAAAAGACGCCGACTTTCGAATTAGTAACTTTTCTTAGAGTACCTATATTTAAGTTAGGTGTGTATATATTCGTATGTATATTTTTTTGGAACAACTTTTTGCAACTATGATTAAATGTCTTTCTTTGTCAGTTTTTTTTAATTATTACAAATGCCAAGCCAGGCCAGCCACATAATTATATCTGTCCCAAATGTAAGTACAAAATGTTTGGTCACCCTATTAGAAAGAGATGACATCCTCTTTCGAGGTAATCTCGCTCGGAACGCTTTTGAGCGGCACGTACACAGTCCAGCTATTATATAACGTCCTTGCGTACATCTAACCATCATCATAGATATAGAATTCCGTAGATTGGTAATGTCAACAATCAAACGAGACCAAAAACCATTGATCTAAGTCTGTGTATCTATATTTTATTTTGTTTGTTACAATATGTACCTACATATAATCTATTTTTCTAAGACTATGCATTTATAAGACGCTATCTTAGCTGTCGATATCAACAAAAATTAGGCCATCGCATCACTAAAAAGTGAGGATAAAACTCCTTCGTATTTCACTATTTGTTATTTCTCAAATACGTCGGTTTTAGGCATGCTAATTGATCTAGATCGTAAATAAAATAATGTTCTCATAATATTTTGCTTAAAGCCGGCTTATTAGGTGCATTGTTATTGCAGAAATAACGATGTAAACAACTTGTAAACTTACTGGTGAAACGAGTAATCCTGGGGATTTTTCTTTTTGGAAGATTCACATCCTGGTACTGCACAAGAAACCATCGTATTATGGTAATTCAATCACGGGTTATCACTGTAGTTCACTTAAATAATTGCCGAAACGCTCGCGTAAACAGTTACCGGGGCCGGTATGGGCCGGTAGCAAATACGTGTTTTGGCCCTGTTAACAGCGTCACTTTCTCTCTCTTTCTAACACAGCAAAGTTCCGCTAAAGCGGGAGCTCTCATTCACTCTCAAGCCCAATCTACGGAATTCTATATCTATGAACCATCATAGTACTGGCAATAGACATCATGCATTCAGCCCAATGACAAAAGAGGTCGCTTCGCTATTCAGCCTTGTCTTCGTATGAGTATACCGCCTGTGTGGGGGAGGCTTAATAGTCATCAATTTTAAATATCGAACGGCGAAGCTCAATATCGTTCTTGAAAAAAAAAAAATTAAAAAGAGATGAAAAAGGCGGTAATAGAAAACTTTACTTTCAATATTGTTTGTTTTTGGATTTTTTTTTATAATTACGTGCTAATTAGGAAAAAAACATGAGTTCTGCAAGTGATGAAGATATAAGCTGCACTCCCGATTCAATGAAAATGGAAGCTGAAGCAGCAATTAACAATATTTTGCGTGAAAGTTCTAAAGAGAGATATTTGAAAACTTTATTCTTGTAATGCCGGTTTTTTTCTTCTTACCTCATAATCGAGATGTAAAGCAGAGTAGTTAGCTCGGGTGTAAGCATCAATTGCACCCTCGAACTATTGGCGCCCTCGCTGCGCTCGTGCGCCTAAATATCTCGGGCTGCAATTGATGCCTTACAGCCCTTGGCTACTAATCTACTATTAACGCGAAATGAAATGAGTTTCCTAGCGCATTGTTTACATCTTCAAGCGGCAATTTCAAAGGTAAAGCTACCTCAAAACAATTATCCTTCAACTGAACAGTCCTCTGAAAGATTTGCTCACAAAGCTCTTGCTCTGAAGAACTTTCATTATTTTCAGGAACGGATTCGGTTTTCCAGAACCTATCTAAATTTTGAATTAAATTTGACTCACATTTTAATGCGCATTTTAGCACTGCTACCTGACTGTATAGTGGGCTAATCCCTCGCTTACCCGAACCCTATTAACGATTAAAGAAACTGAAACAATGCAAAACCGAACCGATCATAATACGACGACCTTTGGCATGAAAATACGGACACGAATTGCTTGCTGGAATGTGCGAACACTGAGCGTAGATAGCCGACTAGCCCAAGCAGAAGCAGAAATGCTCAGATAAAACTGCAAATACTCGGTCTCAGCGAAGTGCGCAGAAATGGATTCGGGGAACTGAGAACGTCGAGAGGCCTTACATTTCTCTACTCTGGGAAGGAAGATGAAGACGACGTCCGTGAAAACGGCGTGGGGCTCCTCCTTTCTGATGCTGCGAAGAAGAGCCTTATAGACTGGAAACCCATCTCAGAGCGAATCATTACAGCTCGGTTCAACAGCAAAGCCCGCAAGATAACCGTCGTTCAGTGTTACGCGCCCACAAATTTGGCATCGGAGGAAGACAAAGACGATTTCTATAGCGCACTCAACCAAACTTTGAAAAACACCCGCAAACAGGACATAGTTATTGTCATGGGAGACCTGAATGCCAAGGTTGGCACAGATAACGACGGCTGTCAAAGACACATGGGCAGACACGGGCTGGGAGTTCGGAACGAGAACGGGGAGAGATTTTTGGAGTTCTGTCAAGACAACGATCTCACCATCGGAGGTACTCTTTTCATCCACGGAGAACACCTGGAACTCACCCGATGGTGTAACCAAAAACCAAATAGACCACATTGCCATCAGCTCCAAGTGGCGCTCATCGCTGCTCGATGTTCGCAACCGTCGTGGCGCGGATATCGACAGTGATCACCACCTAGTCGTAGCCGAGGTGCGGCTTAAAGTAGCCGTAGCTCGAACGGCTAACGCGACCACCAAGGCAAGCAAACGGTTTGAGGTAAACAGATTACGGGATCCGGATGTAGGGGATACTTTCAGACTAGAGCTGCGGAATCGCTTCTCGGCACTTGAGACGGACTCTACTACTTCTGTCAACGCGGAGTGGAACCACATCAAAATGGTCTATGTAGAAACCAGCTCCGTCGTTCTTGGACACAAAACACATACACGTGAAGACTGGATGTCACAGAGAACCTGGAACCTCATTAAAGATAGGCGCGAACTCCATCTTCAGCTCCTGGCAACCAACGATACGGCGGTGCGTGAAGATCTGAGGCTGCAGTATAGACAGATACGCAGAACCATCTACCGCAGTACCCGTCATGATCGGCGAGTATGGGCGGATAGTGTGGCGGATTGCGCCCAACGTGCTGCTAACTCCGGTAATCTAAGAGAGATGTACAAGGCGACGAAGACCTTGGCCGGAAACAGGAACCAGAGGAAGAAGAAGCCCTTGAAGGACAAAGGAGGCCAGCTGATCGTGACATCGGAGGGACAGCTTCAACGCTGGCGGGAGCATTTCGAGGAGATCTTCCGAATCCCAAACAACCCCATCACTACGACACCTGCTGCCAGCTTGCCCGCACAAAGCCTCGACATTGACGTGTCTCCCCCCACTGAGGAGGAAGTAGTGAAAGCCATCCGATCACTCAAAAATGGCAAAGCCCCAGGAGTCGATCTCATCACGGCAGAAATGCTGAGAGCGGACGTGCCTACAGCCGCAAACGCGCTGACACCCCTCTTGCGGAACATCTGGTCAGCCGAAGAGTTACCCGACGACTGGAATAAGGGCCTTCTCATCACCGTGCCCAAGAAAGGAGACCTCAGTGAATGTGGCAATTGGAGAGGCATTACCTTGCTCTCGATCCCGTCTAAGGTGCTGTGCAAGATTATCCTAGACAGATTATCGAGGGCCGTTGAACCTCTTCTTCGCAAAGAACAAGCTGGTTTCCGACCCAACCGATCGTGTACGGACCAGATCAATACCTTGCGCATAATCCTCGAACAGGCATCAGAATGGCAGAGGGAAATGTATTTGACCTTCGTGGACTTCGAAAAAGCCTTCGATACGCTGAGCTGGTGTTGCATCTGGGACCGATTGCGAAAAATTGGGGTCCCCGAGAAAATTACCAACATGATCAAAGCCATCTACGGGAAGTACTCCTGTAGAGTGACACACGACGGCCTCGTCTCGGAGGACATACCGGTACATGCGGGCGTACGACAGGGGTGTCTGCTCTCACCTCTCCTATTTCTTGTTGTTCTCGATGGCATCATGAGCAATGCAGTATCTAACAAGCGTCGCGGCATAGAGTGGGGACTATCCAACGTCTTGGAAGACCTGGATTATGCCGATGACCTATGCCTGCTGAGTCACACAAGAACAGACATGCAAGCTAAGCTGGATGACCTACAACGAGAGGCAAAGGAGATGGGACTAAAAATCAACACCCGGAAGACCCAGGAAATGAGGCGAGGGGCGACAAGCTCTTTGCCGCTGCACATTGGTACAGAGGCTGTGGAAAGGGTCCACAAATTCACATACCTCGGTAGCGTAGTGTCGGAAACTGGAGGGACCGAAGAGGACATCGCTTCGAGAATCGCCAGGGCAAAAGCAACCTTCGCACAGCTGCGCCCTGCATGGCAATCACGGAAGCTGACTAGGAGAGTTAAGCTCAAGATATTCCGGTCAAACGTGAAAACCGTGTTGCTGTACGGATGTGAGACGTGGAAGGTGGCTAAGGACATCTCGCACCGGCTCCAGGTCTTCATCAACCGCTGTCTTCGCCGTATTCTTGGTGTTTACTGGCCCGAGAAAATCTCCAATGTAGAACTGTGGGAACGCTGCGATGAGACCCCGATCGACCAGCAGATCAAACGCCGCAAGTGGAACTGGATCGGCCACACGCTCCGAAGGGACCCTAATCACATACCGAGGCAAGCCCTAGACTGGAATCCCCAAGGAAAGCGTAAGCGTGGCCGCCCAAAGCAAACCTGGCGGCGGACGATCATCGCAGAGGCGAAGAACATAGGGAAGACTTGGAGCGAATTGAAACGCGAAGCTCAAGACCGAACGGGATGGCGGCGCATTGTGGAAGCCCTCTGCCCCATCTAGGGGACACAGGAATATAAAGGTAGGCAACAAAACATGTTTATTATTTGACTCTGTAAACAAAGTCACAGGTGACTGGGCTTTATCTAGGTGGAGTAAGGTATTGTGCCTTTCTTTGCATACTTCACACTTGAAGAAAAACCTGCACTTTTTGCTATGATTGTTTAAACAGATATTACACAGATTATTATCTGAGACAAATTTTGAACGATCTGAAACAGACATTAATTTAAATTTAGGACAAAGAAATAACTTATGGGACGACTTACATAGTATGCAGACTGCTGGTGGCAGCGTGTTGTTCATGGATCCAGCTCCTGCATCACCTTTTTTATCAGTTACCATGTGAGTCGCTTTAGCTGTGGGGACCTTTACCGTAGTTTTCTCTGCATCCTCAAGTGCAAGTGCTCGCTTCTCTAAAAATCCAATGAAATCGCAAACTTTAGGGTCTTTATCTCTAACGAGTTGGTAATATTTACTGCAATACATATCTAGCTTTTGTGTCAGTATACAAAGAATAATGGGATCCCATGAATTAATATTGGGATAGAAGTCCCATTACGTGCCGCTGATTAGGAATGTCATTTTTTTTTTGTAGATAGTACTCACTAATAGAGGGCTTTTTGCAAATTGCCCAGCTCCAGATATTCACGGTTTACGAGATATAATTGTTTAAAGTTCCATTAAAATTGGTCAATAACACGCCATTTGTATATTTTGAGGTTGGATAAATTGACATGTTAGACGTCAAAGTTGACATTTCACGTTTCGTTATTGGTAAAAGTGAATTTTAGTAACTTTTTTGTCGTGTTTTTGAATAAAATATAATTTATTTTTAAATATTTAAATATTTTCGGATGTACTATGAGTGTCAATAATAAATTATGCTGTATAATTAAAACGTAGCTAGGAAAACTTGGATGCAAGAGCGAGCGAAGCGAGCTCGGGACTTGGGGCACCCCGACACGGACAGGTTAGGTTAGAAGGGGATGGCGGGGTCGATTGAGCGAGCGAAGCGAGCGAATAGACCCCGCCATCCCCTTCGTGGTTATTTTTTTTAAAAACTACCCAGAAGTAGGAGCCCCGCGAAGCGGGGCTCCGTCGACTGGGCTTTAAGGGGTTAGGTTCCAAAAAAATGTTTTTTTCTCAAGAATGGTGCGTCGCCTTTACATGGGAGTGGTGCCAGGGCACAGTGGGCACCACCCCCTCACCCTTCCCCTGTCAAACGACACAAAATTTGTACCCGTTTCGCGTTTTAGCGCTATTCTAACCTCAAAACTTTGACCATGGATATCTCGGAAACCATGGGGCTCCGAGACATGGGAGTTGTACTGGGGGGTAGCCCCCCTCCCCCCCACCCCCGCCCCCCTTGAAATCGACGGCACGTAATGGGACTTTTAACCCGATCCTGTAATAGGACCCTGGCCTCGCTATAGCTTTCAGCTACTAAAGGTAAATTTTTGACGAGGTCAAGAGGCTCGTCTTGCAGAAAGTTACGAAGATAAAACAATTTTTGAATGCTTTCTAAACTGTGATTGCGATGAATTAATGCATCAAATAATCCTATGAAGGATTTGTACTCTGAGTACTTACCCGTAAATATCGGTACATTGACTTGAGGCAATTTGGTTAGCTGTTTCGGAGGCCACTTTAGTTTTAATGATAGCAAATCTTGGGATTGCTCAATCGATCGGCGGCTGTAGATGCTGGCGTGGACGCTTCTTCTGGCGAACTACTGCTCAACAATAATCCTGCACGACACTGAACGTAATACGATTTTTGCACGGGCCTCTCTTTTTGCGAAGGACCAATTATTCATAGAGTATGTAACCTTTCAGAGACGGAACTTAGAACATTCCATTTGTGAGAGCTCAGAGAACTTCTTTAGCCAACCACATAAAAAGAAACATGGCTACCAACATTAAAAATCAAAGTAGCAGTGAGAATGACAATCGTGACCTTGAAGGGAAGAACTGTCATAGATAGGGATGCGCAACGTATAGAAATCATTTAAATTATATCGATATATAGAATTCATCGATATCGACAAAATGCATTCAATGCAGTTATACGGGATTCCAAAACTAACGTATTTATTGTGAAATATAGATAAAATAAAACACGGATTTATATGATTTTATTTATTTTTACTTTGTTCGGGTGGCTTACCGCTATCAGTTATTTATAAGACCGGTGTGTTTTCTGAGAATTGATTTGAGCACATTCAACTCTAAAATCTACAATTAACATCTATTTTAATTGGGATAAGGGTAAGAGGGCGATGACGTTATTTTTTTAATTTAAATGAGTTATTACAATGTGTTTCAACAACAAGGATTTGCATAATAACAAATATGGTTAGCACATGACTGTAACCTTGTAGATATTCCAAAATATTTTTTATTTTGCAATGCCTTGTTGTTGAGCTCTCTTGTTGTAGTCAGCAACGGTTTCTTCTTCTACAACTATGTTCTGATTAATTCGTTGGCATTGCCTTCTGATTAACAGAAGAGCCAGGCTATTGTAGATGGCATTTATTAAATTATCTTTGTGCTCTTTACATGTAATAAAAGTAGCATCGCAGTTGGCAGTGAATGCGGTAGTCGTTAGTTGGCAAATATTTAAATGATGCAGACACGGCAAAATGTCATTTTCAAATGTTTTACAGGCTGCCTCGACCAACCTACACAGGTTTTTAGTGGGGTATGTTAGAGATAATTTCTCTGGCCACCATTCTCTTAGTTGAATGTAACTATACATAGGGTCATCAACATCGGAATCCTCAATCTTCAAGCATTTTTTACTAATTTCACATTTATATGTTTTTAAAATTATTGAAGCTATGTATCCACTAACATAGACAATGGGTTGTTGCTCCATTCCTGTTAAATCTTTTTCAATTGTCTCAAACTCTTCTGGGATGCTTAGCACAGGAATGTCCTGACTGGCGCTTGTGGAAACAGTTTCACCCAACCCGACTTGCTTTGAGATTGTCTCACTAGTACTTTTTCTGACAGCTCCTCTTTTTTCAGGGTCCTCAAAAACTTCGTCATGAAAATCGGTTAAAAGATTTTTTAAATCTTTTTCACAATTGGACCCTCTATTATGTGGAGCTGTCATTCCTGAAATGATTGCCGTTTTAAGGGCTGCTATAAAAGAATAGCAAGTTGGGTTTCTATTTGTAGGGCTGTGCTGTCTTATCACTCCAAATAAATTTTCGAGTGCATCTTGGTTCAGCTGTCTTAAATTTAAATACTGAAAACCGCAAGCGCTCAGCTCTGCCCAAATATCACGCAATGATTTTAAAGTTGTAATGTAACCTTCTATACAGCGAACATTCTTGGCTTTAATCCCATTGGAGTTTTTAAAAACTACGGTTTCTAATTTAGCCCGGTATTCAACCCAAGCGTCATTATGGTCTGTCTTAATGGATACATTTTCCCGGCGCCCCCTTTTAACATCATCTGGGCATGATGGACCATTAGTTTTATCAAAAAGGCGGTCGAGGTCATTGATAATTGTGCCAGTCTGCATCATCTCTTCCGACTTTAAAATAAATAAATAAAATTCATTTAATTCAGGTAATATAACCCATATTAGACAACACGATTTAAAACATTAGATTACATCACACAAAACAAATACACTAATTCCAAAACACACACAATTCAATTCATCATATTATCATAATTCAAAATAACCATACAATAAAAATACTAAATCATTCAGAATAATAAAAATAAATAAATAAATTCAATATTTATCGTATAATAGTAGTCTCTTACATGCGTCACCATATGTAACTTGTCTGTCACAGCAGTGACGCACATAAGGACAGTCCAACCTATTTGCTATCATATTCAGAAGGGGAATTATAAAACGAGCGAATAAAAAATAACTAAGCGACTGATGATGACATACTGTATTTATAACTTGAGCGGTATGAATTTGAGTAAGCGAAAAATAAACTAAACTAACGACAAATATTGATTAATAATAAAATCCGGAACGAGCTTACAAACAGTGGGTTGTGATAAATCCGTTTCAGATTTTAAAATTACTAACTGAGCGACAAAATTACTAAGTGAGCGACTAGAAATACACAAAGGGTAACATAAATATTAAGATAGAGACGATTTTTCCAATTGAGGTTTTACATAATTATACTACTAAAAAGTTCAGATTGAGCAACGATTAATGGTTACTGATATTCTATTTGAGGTCTTATGTTTATTATTTTGATAACTTTTTAAAATGAAAACTACAGATTGTTTGAAGCACGCGAATTCGAATGGGGGCAAAAAGGCTCGTGCGACTGTCTGCCGTCACGTTAAGTGTCTAGTCGTCCGATTAGCGGATGAATAAAATTAATTAGTCGTCCGATTAGCCGGATGAATAACCAAAATTATAGGCTGTTGCTAGTCGTCCGCTAAGTGGATAAATCACCGTCTCGCGACAGTATCCTTTACGGGCGGCATGGGCACCGGGCCGTAGGCCGACGAAGGAGGCCGGCGGAGGCCCGGCACTTCGGTGACAGAAGATATTAGCGTTATTTAATATGCGAGCGAAGCGAGCGCGCGTCATGGATTACATGCGTTGCATGTACGTGACCAAAAGCTTTGTTATACTTTGTTCTAATAATATTATTATGATAAATAAACATTATGTTATTTTAATTTAGGACTTAAAACTTTTATGGAAAACGTTTTTATGTCTTTCGTATATTATTGATTGTAATATTTATGACAAATGGATTAAGGACATATTATATTTAGGGATTAAAATTTTATGGCATGTGATATTATGTGATATTTAGTTCGGGTAAGTTATCATTCGGACAAATGATGATTAGGACAAAAAAAGTTATGGCATTTTAAATTATGGATAAAAAAGTTAGGTGACACAATAGAGAACCCTTCATTTGATTTAAGTAAATACATATTGCTTTATTTTTTCGGAATACATGCAACCTACCCTTAAATAATTAAATTTCTTAGCTAAAAGTGTTTCTTCAAATAGTTATTTCATACGAACATTTTCAAAAAAAAGTATGGTCATAGTACTCTACTCATTATAGTAATTTTCAAAGTGATTTTTCTAATCGAAACACTTCATTTAACATAAAATGCCGTTCAGTATAAATAAATCATTTGCCAAATATTTAAAAAAATGCAGGACGTAACGTTGTCATTCATACAAATATTGGGTCGCTCAAAAATTATGAAGCTACTCATTTTGTATTTTAAGTAGGTAGCTCAAATTAATGTTTGTAAATTGCCGTTCTGTTGATTTCTTGTCGCTCACAGTCAGTCGCTCACTTAGTAATTCTGTGACCTAAATTAATTATTTTTGTAACTTAAAATTTTAATTTACAGTCACTCGTTTAAATACTACCCTATTCAGAACAGCGTTGGAGCTGGCCCGCACTCTGCGCACAAGAGACGCGCAGCGCTTCCGCATGGTCGCATGGAAGCAGTCCGTGCGCGCCCATGCGAACATACCTGAAGCGCTGCAGTAGCGAGGCAGACCCAACACCGCTCTGAACGCGTTGTTAAACTGAACGCGGAGGGCGTTGTAGCTTTTCTGCGTGTAACTAATCCACAGGCTGCACGTGTACATGGACGTGCAATACGCCCGGAAAAGAGTTACTTTCACGCCATCTGAACAACGTGCGAACCTGCGGGCCAACATATTAGCTCTTTTAGACAGCGCCCTCCGCTCCCGTTCCAAGTCAGCATGATCCCTGAGGTCGGCCGTGACTATATGCCCTAGGTACTTAAACTGGTACACCCTGTCTAATGGTACACCATTTAGACGAATAGGCGGTACATAGTCCGGGCATCTAGCACCGCCGGCCTCAAAGACCATGTACTGGCTTTTCTGACTTTAAAGGGTCATTTTGTGACTGCGCCATCAGCTTCACAACTGCTGCTACAGTCGTACTCAAAATTTGAGCAGCATACTTAACTTTCATTTTTGCCCTATATTTTGGCTGCACATGCATTTGTGTTATTTTGCTAAGGTATAAGAGGTTTCTATTTTTTTCCTCTGCTTGTAGCAAATGCTCCCATTTGGCTTTAATTCCACACATATACATTTCCCCATAGTTGTGGAAATTATTCCTTATTGACTTGAAGAGATGGGGTATGTCAAAGATAATGTAAACTTTTTTGCCATTATGGTTTCTAAAATAATTTTCATTAGTATCATAAGGCGGTGATAAAGTTTTTAATAATTTCAGGGCTCCCATGTTTGTAGGGCCCTGATCACAAATTGTGGTTATAATATTGAAACCAGTATCTTCAACTATACTTATAATTTCTTTAATTATTGAAGCCAGTTTTTGCGACGAAACTGTTCCTTTAACAAAATAAAAAGCTATAGGTTGCTTAAATTTTGCTCTTATACCTTGCAACATAAACACCAATGCGTGGTCAGCCAGTTGAGAGTTACGTCCTGCTTCTAAGCCAAAATCTTCATATCCCTCAACTTTATCTGTACTTATATCTAAGAATAGACGTCGTTTTAGGGCAATTTCGTCAAATAGTAAGCCACAGTACCTATCTTTGACATCTTTTTTTACAGCGATTTTTTTTAAATGTTCAATCACTGCTCTATTAACACCAGTGGCCACTGGAATTTTTTTCAAAACATTGTATAAAGTCTTTATGCTTGGCAATGGCATGAGCTGCTGCATGTATCTATAGGCTTTTGGTGACCTCTTAAATATCGCCAAGGCTGATATTTTATTTTTCGTTGACCAACGGCGACCCTTAGGCTTCCTTTTCTGGTTTTTTAGCGCCGATGTCACAATTTCTTTTAGCACGCCTGACTCCAATTTTTCCAAGAGATTGGCGCTGCGTCTTAACGATGCCAGGCTACATTTAGTTTTTTCTAATTGCTCCATTAGCCGCTTTTCCCTCGGTGTCAAATCTGTAATGATATTTGGTATAAGCAAAAATTCTAAAGACTTGTCAACATTTCCATGCATATAAATTAAAATGAACAATGGAGCACAAATTAACTCAAACAATTTTAAGAATTTCTTTCAATCTGTCTGGCTATTTGTGTGTAAGTAACATCGTCATGTGAGAAAAGCTTAATGGATTTATAGAAGAGCCGAAGAAGAAGAGATATTGAAGCGAACTCAAAAATTAGGTGCAGTTATGTAGCAAACCAGTAGCATTTATTTTCATGAATACCAATAGTTTAAAAGTTGAATGGTGATTGGGAGATATTTATAAGACTTGAATTGTTTATATAGTAAAATCTTTGCATGAGCACATAACTATGTATAGTATAATCATAATCATAAAATGGGTCCATATTGGCTCACCTAAAGTTTTTTATCCGAAATTGTTCTTCCTAACGATTTGTAATCCGAATGATCACTCCTCCTAAAATTTTTCATCCTAAAGTTTGAATTCCTATTATTTGTAATGCTACTGGCGATGTTCCTAACACTCATGTTTCCGAAAATTTTAATTCCTATTATCGTTATTGTAAACATATTGCAACTCCTACTGTTTTTTATCCTAACGTTTTTATCCCTAAACATAATTACCATAATATTTTCACTCATACAACTGTTTAGAATGATTAAAGGTCGTTTCACTGATTTTTGTCTTGAAATGAAATAAATGAATGAAATTCAGGTCAGAGTCTCGTCTTGTGGACACTATGAAAAAAATACTTAGAAAAATTTCGCGACCAATTTCGAGGTAGCGCTCGCCGGCCGCTGCCGCGGCACCGCTCGCTTCGCTCGCTCGGCTCGCGCGTAGTTGGTCACAGTTCTAACCTAACCTAACCTATGGATATCTTTGCATATAAGGTCCCATTAAAATAGGTGGACAAATTATAACACAGCGTTTAAGTAAGCCTAACTAAAGACATCTAAACAACAACAAAAAAACACTACCTATATAAGGTGATTTTATTTTGCCTTAAAATAATAAATTGCCGGCACTCTAGAACAAACTCATCCCATAAAAGTAGGTATTTTAATGTCTTTTTCTTTTTTTTTACTATTGTCCTTATTTTAGCGGTCTAAATGATTTCTAAAAATTTGTCCACCTATTTTAATGGGACCTTTTATAATACTGATTATTATGAATAAAAAGTAATATAAACAAAAAAGATAT
Organism: Diarsia mendica; assembly: GCA_949316265.1. Classification (NCBI taxonomy): domain Eukaryota; kingdom Metazoa; phylum Arthropoda; class Insecta; order Lepidoptera; family Noctuidae; genus Diarsia; species Diarsia mendica. Next base: position 4,462,235 of record OX438917.1, read on the forward strand.
GACTTTGAATAATAGTGTAAAAGATGGTTAGGTTGAGAAAATATAGGAAAACAAATAATAGGATAATAGATGTTTATTGCTACTGACATTAGGAAGTTGAATGCTTCGGAATTAAAACATTAGAGACAGAGACTTTAGGAATTGCGATCGTTAGGATGAAAAATGTTAGGAAGAACATTTTCGGATTTCCAATTTTCGGAGTTGAAATTTTAGGTCAACTTTGGCGCACCCTCATAAAATATGTACTTACTTGGTTTTCCCTCTGATAGTTTTCCAAATGTTGATTTCTTTTTAGAAATTTCGCCAGATTTCTTTTGAGACCGGATATGCATTTCTTCTGAAAAGTAAATGCAAAGAGAATTTAGCAAAGGAATAGCAAATTTTCCCATGTCATGAATTTATTTATTAAAAGAGGCAGTCAAAAAAATGGACCCTGCGCCTTAGTGACAAATACTCTCAATCTCAATACATCTATTTGTTAATAACATAATTTTCCGAAATTTTGTTAATAAACTATAATAATAATGTGCCGATTGTAGTTACGGCCAACGGCCTGATGGCCAAAAGCTTCGACGACCGCCTGTCGAAGCTGGCGTTACGCGGTTGGGTAAAGGGCCTGATACAGAAGGCAGTACTCCTCGATACGGCTCGTATTATAATTTTTTGCTAATAAATATATTATAATAATAATATATTTGTAAAGAGAACGTGAATGTCGTTCCCTTTCTTTATGGTTTATTTATCTATAGATTTATGATATGTCATGTCAATGACACTGATTGAAAAAATTGATTTAATTTTGAATGAGAATATGATATTTTAGAAAAGATAATTATTTTAAAAGTAAAGGCTTTAAATGTTGTTTTTTATCATTTCAGGTAAGTTAGTGTTTAGATTGTGTATATTGTAATTAAAAAATATTTGTATTCGATTGTAAATAAACGTTATTTTATCATTTCAGAAAAACGCAATTGAGTCTTTATTTCACGAGCATAATAATATCATTATAAAACAACATTTTCTGCACACATTTCAAAAAGCATGGAGAGATTAAGATTTGATTTTTGTGTAAAATCATCATCAGATGGAAAATCGAATATAATTTGCATAACATCAATAGGAACACCTGATGGTCAAACTTATGGGATACCAGCGGAGTACCAACCAGTAAGCTTACACCAATCTATAACAAGTACTCCTAACTATGCCAAAATAAGAAAAACACTGATCAAAAGAAATCAGAATAGAAAAATATGGATAAATTTAACCAATGAAATATCCAAGACATATTTAGATGGAGAAGGAAACATACAATTTAATGACTTCTACCTCGAAGAGAATGAAAACATAAATGATCAAAAATCTATAACTGGAAGCTCAAATGAAACACTGGAAAAACTATTAGAGAAATTACTTGAAGAAAAGCAAAGAAAATCTGAAACTCAAAATTTGGGGGAAATTGCAAAAGATTTTGTGATTGGAAAATTCACTGGTAGAAATGCAAATGCTCACCAATGGATTAAGGATTTCAACAAAGAATGTGAACGTTTCCATATTGATGAAGACAGGAAAAAAATTGAAATTTTAAAACAATTTTTAGAATTTTCTAGTGTGAATTGGTATAGTTGTATGCTATTGAAATTTACAGTGGAATCAGAGTGGATTAAATGGGAAAAGAACTTCTGTGAAACATTTGGAAACAAAGGTTGGTCGCCAATCAGATATGCTCTTGGATTTAAATATCAAACAGGTTCATTGCTTGAGTATGCATTGAAAAAAGAAAAATTGTTATTAGAGGTTAGGAAGACGATTGATACTGGTACTCTTATAGACCTTATAGCCGCAGGCATGCCAAATTATGTCACTGATAAAATTGATCGAGAGACATTACATGAAACTGAAGATCTCTACAACCAGATAGGCAAATTGGAACATCTTGTTGGAAGAAACACAAATGAAAAAAAGAACTTCAATAATTCTGACATAAAACCAAAAAAAAATGAAGAAAAGAAACCATGCCAAATTTGTGTCAGTGAGAAAAAAGGAAAACGTTTTCATCCTGAGGAAACCTGCTGGTTTAATATGAAAAATCAAAAGTCAATTGTGAAAAGTGTGAATAACTCTGAATTAGAAATTGAACTAAATAAGGAGAATCCAAAAAACTAGAAGTACCACCATTAATAAAAGTAAAGTTATTATTAAATGACACTTTAAAAGTTAGCGCAATTTATGATTCTGGTTCAAATGTGTCGTTAATTAATGCAAAATTATTGAAAATACATGAAAAAGAAGAAGACACACTTTATGAACCAACAGCAAACTTGAAAACTATTAATGGTGAGAAGAAAACAAAAGGAATGGTAACATTAAAAATAAAAATATATAACATTGAAAGAAAAATGAATATTTTTGTGATAGATAATGAAAATTTCCACTATGATTTTCTCATTGGTTTGGATTGCATAAAACAATTTAAATTAATACAAAATGAAGAATTGAATATCATACAAGGTAATAATTCACAAAAAGAGAATAAAGACCAAAGAGAAGACAATAAAAAAAAAGAAGACTCCGAAAAGAGTATTTTAAATATAATGAAAGATGAAATTCCTGATGTACTAGGTGACAAAAATGAACAAGATGATTCTCTATACTCTGAGGTACGGAAACAAGAAATCAACAATATAAACAGATGTGAAGTAAATTTCAACGAACATATAAACGTCAATGAATTTGAAATTTCAGTTAACCACTTAGATTTATATAAACAAACTGAAATTGATAAATTGATAGAAAAATACAAACCAGTGTTTGCTAAGGACAAATACGATGTTGGTACGGTACGAGGTTATGAAGCTCACATAGACTTGGTAGCAGATAAATATTGCTACAAGCGCCCATACAGATGCACAGCTGATGATAGAAAAGAAATTGAAAACCAAATATCAAAACTATTGAAGAACAACTTAATTGAGGAATCATATAGCCCTTTTGCTGCTCCGGTTACCCTTGCATATAAGAAAGAAGATGGAAAAAGAACAAGACTGTGTATTGACTTCCGGGAATTAAATAAAATTGTTATCCCTCAATCACAGCCATTCCCCTTGATTGAAGACTTGATGGTAAAGACTGTTAACTGTAAGTACTATTCCACTTTTGATATAAATTCAGCATTTTGGTCCATTCCGTTGAAAATCGAAGATAGATATAAGAGTGCATTTGTCACGCAAGAGGGCCATTTTCAATGGACATGCCTCCCATTTGGTTTAAAGACAGCACCAGCTATTTTCCAAAGGATATTGCGAAACATAATAAGAAAATATAAACTGTCAGATTTTGCAGTGAATTTTATCGACGATATCCTAGTTTTTTCAAAAAGTTTTAAGGAACACATAATACATATATCAAAACTACTTGAAGCAATTCAAACAGAAGGTTTTAGACTTAAATTCTCGAAATGCAATTTTGCAAACAGTCATGCCAAGTATTTGGGACACATAATAGAAAACAATTCAGTTAGACCTCTCAAAGATTACTTAACAGCTGTCAGAAACTTCCCCATTCCAGAAACAAGGAAAAATATACGCCAGTTCCTTGGAAAAGTTAACTTTTATCATAAATTTGTACCACACAATGCAATTATTCTGGATCCATTACACAATTTATTACGGAAAGATGTTAAATTTATATGGACCAAAGAATGCCAGAAATCATTTGATAAAATAAAGGAATTACTATGCTCAAAACCAATTCTAAAAATATTTGACCCAGAACAACCAATAAAAATTTACACTGATGCTAGTATTAAAGGAGTGGGAGCTGTGTTAAAACAGGAAGATGAAAATGGAGTCAATAAACCTGTAGCTTACTTTTCAAAAAAATTGACAGAAACTCAAAAGAAGAAGAAGGCAATATATTTAGAATGCCTGGCAATTAAGGAAGCTGTAAAATATTGGCAACATTGGCTTATGAGTAAAGAATTTATAGTTTATTCAGACCATAAACCTTTGGAAAACATGAACATCAAGTCTAGAACTGATGAGGAACTGGGTGATTTAACATATTATTTATCCCAATATAACTTTAAGATAAAATATAACCCAGGACAGTCCAATCAAGAAGCAGACTGCCTAAGCAGAAATCCAGTACTAGAACCCCATGACAATACAGAAGATTTTTTAAAAGTTGTAAACTTCGTAAACATGAAAGATATAGAAAAGGACCAAAGCACTAATCTAACTATACAAGACGGAAAATCAAAGTTTATATTGGAGAATAACATTTATTACAAAAAGAATAATAGAAGGAAAAAAATTATATTATCAGAAGCATTTAGTAAAACACTAATTAGAGATGTCCACAATACTTACTGTCACATTGGGAGAACCCAGATGATAAATAAAATAACCCCATTCTATACAGCAAAGAATATGATCACAAATATTAAGAAAATTTGTGATGAATGTGACATTTGCATAAAAAACAAATCAAGAAGAAATTCAAAATATGGTTTGATGTCCCATTTAGGCCCAGCAACACGCCCTTTTGAAATTATATCAATTGATACAATTGGAGGCTTCGGAGGATCACGGTCCACAAAAAAATACTTACATCTTCTGGTTGATCATTTTACAAGATATGCTTATATTTTGACATCAAGAAACCAAAACTCCAATGATTTTATTAAACTGATAAGAAATGTGACACAAAGCAATCATATTGATATGGTACTAACAGACCAATACCCTGGCATTAATTCCAAAGAATTTAAAGATTTCCTGAAAAAGAAAAACATAACAATGGTATTCACTGCTGTGGACGCACCATTTTCAAATGGACTTAATGAAAGGCTAAATCAAACTTTAGTTAATAGGATAAGGTGCAAAATAAACGAAGGGGACAAGAAAACTGCATGGACAACTATTGCACAAAAATGTGTAGAAAAATATAACGAAACAGAACATACAGTCACTAAGTTTACTCCAAAATATCTTTTGGAAGGAGAGAAAATGGATATTTTGCCACTGGAATTGAAAACAAGATGCTCAAAAGAAGATCTAAAAAGAGACAGACAAATAGCATATGAAAATTCAATAAAATCTCACAACTATAATAAAAAAATATATGATCTACATAGAGAAGAATATAAATTTGATGTAGGCGATAGAGTATATGTAGAAAACGGAAATCGGCTAAATAGGAAGAAAATGGATGAATTAAGGATTGGACCATACAAGATCCTAAGGAAGATTTCAAATTCAATCTATGAAGTTGATACTGGACATAAGAAGGCGGAGTCCAACTACTACCATATTACCAAGTTATCTCCGGTAATGGTTGACTCTGAATCGAACAATCATATTGATTTGTTCTCTCCAAGGGTGGGAGATGTAAAGAGAACGTGAATGTCGTTCCCTTTCTTTATGGTTTATTTATCTATAGATTTATGATATGTCATGTCAATGACACTGATTGAAAAAATTGATTTAATTTTGAATGAGAATATGATATTTTAGAAAAGATAATTATTTTAAAAGTAAAGGCTTTAAATGTTGTTTTTTATCATTTCAGGTAAGTTAGTGTTTAGATTGTGTATATTGTAATTAAAAAATATTTGTATTCGATTGTAAATAAACGTTATTTTATCATTTCAGAAAAACGCAATTGAGTCTTTATTTCACGAGCATAATAATATCATTATATATTTATTAGCAAAAAATTTGACACACGATTAATTTAGCTAAGTTAATATGGTCAGTACAAAATTTGTTCCCTGACTCCTAAACTAGGAAGATCCTGTATCTTAGGAGGTAGTACTTTGAACAAATAAATAGATACTAACCATTTTGAGACAGCTCCATAGGGATATGTCTTGATTGCTGGCTCGTGGATGGCACTGCTACAGGCAAGAGATCTGAAATTATACATTATGTTTTTTTAACACTATCTATACTAATATTATAAAGAGGAAAGATTAAATGTTCTGTTTGTTTGTATGTTTATTACGATTTAACTCAAAATTTAATGGACTGGTTTCAAAAATTCTTTCACCATTAGAAAGTTACATCTTTCCTGAGTAACATAGGCTATATGGGATCGCGAACGATGTCGCGGCCAAAGTGCTAGTGTTTAACAACAAAAAAATTAATGTCAAATTATTCACAGACTATGATTTTTTAAGTTATTTTTATTTGGTCATAATTTTCTGGATAGCGAACTGCGACCTGAAATACGGGCTCGGCCTAGCTCAGGTGTAGTTGCTCATTTCTCTTCTGCGAAATATCACCAATTCAATTTTATTTGCTGCACAACTTGTGACACATTTTAAAGATGAATAAATTATTATTTCCTTTATTTATTTTACGTGCATATAATTTATATTTTTAAAATATATTTCTAAAAAAACATAAAAAAAAAATTCAAAATATAAAAAATAGTAGCCCACCGGTATCAGGAACAGGGAAATTATTATTTTTTATATAGATACTAACCATTTTGAGACAGCTCCATAAGGATATGTCTTGATTGCTGGCTCGTGGATGGCACTGCTACAGGCAAGAGATCTGAAACGATACATTATGTTTTGTCACCATTATGTTTCATAAAAACTGGCCAAGCATGAGTCGAACTCGCGTGCAAAGGGAGCCGAAAGAAATCGGGGACTGGTAATTTTTTGTCTAATTTCTTGAATAATTTATATAAATATTTTTTTCGCATACGGATTACTAAATCAAACAAAATATCGCCTGAGCAACCTCTCATTTTTTTTTTATAAATTAGACCTATCTAATGATACTTCATACACTGGGGTAGACGCGAGAAAATCATCAAAATCAATTTACTTTAGAGGAGGTATCTCAAAACAAAATATAGTGATTTTGTTTCAGCTCTTTGTTGACGTGGTTAATACACATATCCATGCAAAGTTTCATCTTCTAGCACTAACCGTTTGGAAAGCAAGCTGAGGGTGGACGAACATGAGGAAACTATAAGGGTTCCGAGATGTGAACTACGGAAGAGTTAATTGCTTTTTTCGAGATTTTTTTATTATTGCAGTAACTATCTAAAATTTTCTATATTGAACATAATATTTAAGTTACTGCAAATCTCAAAAAAAAACAGTTTTACTTTGCACGTGTCGATTTATAACATAGTAGAACATAGTAGCATAATTTTATTACCATTTTGAGTCAGCTCCATAAGGATATGTCTCGATTGTTGGCTTGTGGATGGCACTGCTTCAGGAAAATGATCTGAAAGATACATTAAGATTTGAAACTAGTTTGAAACCACCAAATATTTTTGTTAAACAATATTCATGATAAACATTTTAAATGACAACCTTCACCACTGTGGAGGTTGGAAGTGATCCCAAATTTCATGTATCCCACTTTATTTTTCCCTGAGATCATCTCAACAGTTCACCCTATATTTGTCTTTTACGATAAAAAAATATGTCTGTATAATTAATTAATTATTATTCCCTTTAATGCAGAATTTATTTTCTCTTGGGTTTTTTTTAAACTGACCATCAGTAGGGAATTTCTCAGAAGCGGCCTGGAGACTGGATTTATGTCTGGTTTTCCCAGAATTTGATCCATATTAACGACATTCAGATGGTGTAATACTACAAGGTGTGTTGTTTTTTCAGCTAGGATAATCGATTTTTTTTAAATCTAATAAATCAGTTTTAATTTTTGTAAAAATCGGGCTCGTGACTCAATTTTTGCCATCCACGCACACTTTAAAAAATCACATATATATTAGTAGTGTTTAGTATTTATGTATATTGATTCACATACCAGACTTCACTTCCTGGATATCTTCATTCTGCTCAGTAGCTGGTGGACATGATACTAGAACAAAAATAAAAGATTTATTGTCTTGCTGTAAACAGTCAAATGATTTCAAAATGTTTTGAATGTGCTTTCAACAAATTATTTGCTACACAGATCACAGGAATTAAATTCTACTTAAACCTTTTTTAAAACGTTAAAATAGTTACTTAAGTTACCACACAATTTTAAAGTAAGTATTACCTAAATAAGAGATTGCATGTAGTTTTTTTATAATTTGATAACATAACATCAAGCCTTGTTTCCTCAAAGGGTTAGGCAGAGGGATAGCTCCCCTCTGCCTAGTACACCCACATTTCCCCAGTTATGCTTAAGTCCCATAATATAATCAGTTCAGCAGTTACAATAATAATTTGATAGATGACATGAAAGGCTTTTACTGTATTATATTATTTAGTAGAGATAAATTATATTATTAAATGGTATTTGTTAAAGTTACCTTTTGGTTCCGAATGCTTATACATATACTGTGGGAATTCTGCCAATTGTGCATCAGTGAGAGGTAATGCCATCAAATTCAATGTTGGTATTGCATGTGTTTTCAGACGATTGCCTTTCTTGTTGATATCCTTTTTTCTAAAGTGGTTAGCACACACAGTACGCAGGTCATGCAACTTTTCTATTGGCAGATGCACCAGGTCTTCATTACCAACTACTTTTAGCCACTCTCGACAGCTAAAAGATACAAAATAAAAAGGTTACTTATAACTGACTGTTAGACTATGAATTTATTTAATATTCCCAGTATTCACATGTCACTGATAGATAATATATTTATTGTACAAGTTAATTGTACAATTAATACTATTTAACATAAAAATACTTATTTTTCCTGAGAATGTTTCTAATGAATTACATTATAAGAACATGTTTAAGTATCATAGGACTGAAATTAGAATTTTAAAGTTGAGTAATGAGGCTTAACTGAAGTTTTCAAGTGGTTCTAGTACAAACACACTACCATATTAAAGGATTGGTTGTATAGCAGATGGCAAGTTAGGATACTCAACTATTCATTTATACTACAAGAAAACTGGCCAAGTGCATGTCAGACTCGCACACCGAGGGTTCCGATCAAGTCATGATTTTTTCCAAGTACCTATACATCACCTATAGATACATTAATGTACGTCATGGTGAATGATGATGATGAATTCAATGATGCTAATTAACGTTAGCAATAGATAAGTAGGTACTCACCGGTTTGGATCAAGTGGAAACTTGAAAAAATGTAACTTGTTTCCAGTCTGCCAAGCCTCCTTGATATAGCAAACTTCACATCTTCTGTGACCCTTGCCCATGATGGTTCACAAGCTTAGAGTCACTGGCTCGGTATTAAATAGTAATAACACCAATAGAAGAGTCAAATATCTCACAAGAGTCACTTACACTAAAAGAGTCAATATCTCGATAAAACTATGCGAGGATATAACGGAGGAGCAGGTGCTCGACTCAGCGATAAACACAGTCACAGTACCTATTTTTTCTGAAAAGTTTAATTCCGAAATCATGCAGAAAAAGGAAAAAACAAACAGAAAAAATCACAACACAAACAGTTACACCAAGTTACACAAAGGCAGCCATGTTTGTTTTAGACCACAGAGTAGTACAGAGCAGGGTTGCCAGACGAGTGTGACCGAATTATCATACCAACATTCGAAAATTATCATACCAGATGCAAAATTATCATACAACTGCCAAAACCCCTAGCCCCCCCCCCCAACCCCTGTTTCCTATTAGGGGGCAACGTTTTAAAAAAAAAAAAAATTTGCAAAATTAGAAATTTTAGGAAGTTGTTAAAATTAGACAATCATTATATTCAACCTCTGCAGCAGCGTCAGTAGTTTTTGAATAAATGACTGCTGACGTCATTCTAGACAGCATTTTTACCCGACTGCGGCGAAGCCCAAAAGGAGGGGTTATATCAGTTGGTTTGAAACCATAACAGCAATGTTTTGACTGGTTTTTTACGCATTGCGCTGAAAGTAAAGCCCCTAAAACAGTTTTTGTTGCAAGTTTGTTTCGTATTTTAGTTTTTGTCAAACGTACGCGTTCAAAAAAATACTTGATCTGTTATGATGCGTTCATAAATCACTATCAAAAAGTAACTGGGCGTATAGAAATAGGAAGGTTCAGAATGTTGGAAATTATCATACTTTGGCGTATGATAATGCATATTGTATCATACATCTTACCACTGTCGAAATTATCATACATGTATGATAATTATCATACGTCTGGCATCGCTGGTACAGAGTATGCAACATTTGGAAATTCGTACTGTAATGTTGGTAATCTGTAATTTTTCTGAATGTTGGCTAGCGAATTTCTCTGATCCCATACAAAAATAATTTGTTCGGAGTTTCACAGGACTGCAATGATTGAGGACTGTAGTTCTACGGCTTTGGCTGGTAGAATTTGAGAGAGGTTTTTGTGGAATAAAAAACGTGACTTGTTCATGGAGACAATCGAGATGCTATTTTTTTTATTAAACTGACAGTTGACATATACATGACAGATAAACAAGTGTTGCAAGAGTACAAATATAATTAATAAAATGTTGGGGATGCCAACAACCGCAACATCAGAATTACAATGCTAACCTCCTCCGTTTCGGCGTCAGAACGAACGCAGATACACGCCGCGCGACGTCTAAATCCCTCGTCGTCGTAAATCCGAATCGAATTAGGCTTCTCCTTCACCATTTTTACATTAAACACGTAAACACGAACTAAACAGACGATCACAAACGAAAACCTGACATCAAATCTAAAGAAAACTAAGAACCGAACGTAATTTTTTAATGATCAACAAACGCCATATCTGAAGTATCCTATGTTGAACGTATCCATTTTCTACTAATAAAGTTACACAACGTACATGTAAATTGAAACTATAATAACAATAACGCTACAATTAGAGCAATATTTCAGCTACAACTAGCTTTTGATCGCGTATTTCAAGCCCATATTGAATGGTGCCTGACGTATTCTTTCTTTGCGAAAATCGAAATAGGTTTTGGAAAGCAATAGGGAGTCTATGTCTATCAGCTGACAGCCGGAAGTCGGAAACGGTATTGCCCTTTAATTCAATTTTATTTCCCGAATGTTGCTATTCATTAGCAGTATTTCAAGGATTCCTACATTCAAGGTCTCTATCCATCAAAAGCCGATCAAGTTAGTATCAATGAACCATATTTTTGACTAGATTACAAAAGCGTTAGTTAGTTTCTTATTTACTAATTCAAGTTCTCAGATTTTCTTGAAATGTATCCGAAAGGTTACTGTTTTGTATCCGAAATTTCTAGAGGTGAACTACTTATTGAATGTAAATGTAACTATTCTTTGCACTATATTTTCTCTAATCTAAAAAGAGCAATAGAAACTAAATGTACATCATTTCACAAATATTCTGCAACTTCTAAATTACAGTTTAAATGTCGATAAAAATAATAATTTCATTTACGAAAACCGCTAATATCCATTTTTTTTTTTTTTTTTTTCGTTCCTTACGGAACAGGCAAAGGGATCTAGCCCATACAGCCTAGTCGTCAGTGATTTTATGCTAATATCCATGACGCTATGGGCCCATCTCTAGTGATGAATTTGTTTGAGTTTGTTGACAGTTATTTAAAATGAATTTTGTTTTTTCGTTTTAGTTATTTATTATGGGTAAGTTCCTTTTAAAATATTGTATTTTCGATTGAATTGTCTTAAATTGATTAGATTAAGTGAACTTAGAAGTTTCTGAAAAAAATTAACGAAATAGCATGACTGGGAAATTGGGAATAGAGACTGATTGATTTGAATTTGTACCCATTGAATGAAGCGTTATTTAATTAATTTCAGAGGACAGCTTCGATTTCGGTAAGCTGAAGAATCACGCGAAGAAGCACAAGAGCAAGCCAGCACAGTTTGGCAGTGTAGCTGGCGGGGTGTGTTTCTAGAATTTTTATTATCATTAAGTTTAGTAAAAAATATCATCATGCATGAGGTAGATAGAATCCTCACGTAATAGATAGATAGATAGATAGATAGAATACTCTTTATTATGTACACCAAATTACAAAAAAACAATAGTAAAACATTTTACAAGGGGTGACACAATGGGCGGTCTTATCGCTTAAAGCGATCTTTTAAAGACAACCTTTGGATGGATATATGAAAGTAGGAGAAACAATACTGCAGGTAGCCTGTGGTGTACCATTTACGTAATTATATACAATAAATATACACATATACATACATAAAACATACATAAGTACATACTTATATAAATTTACATTATAGACAAGTGCGAAGAACTAAATTAAAAATAGTTAACAAACATTTAAACCTACGGAGACAGATACAGTTTCTTTATCATGCTTTTAAAAATTGGCAGAGATTGAGCCCGCCTTATAGACACTGGCAAGGCATTCCATAACCGTACTGCTTGAACCACAGAAGAGATAAAAGAGGTTAGAAAGGCCATGTGGGCGGGGCACGCGCGCCGCCTATATGATCAGACGATCATATGTCGACAAAATTCGGTTTACTGACCAACAATCGCGCTCATATTGTGACAGCGAACGGAGCTCCGCGAAAAAAAAAGAATTATGCCGTGTTGCGCGATTATTACGTGTCGGAAAAGAAGCCAGGTGTGCAGTGTGGCTCGAGAAGGGATTTCTCTTCATCGGTAAGTCTAAAAACCTTAAAATACAAGTGATATTTGTAATTATTACAATAGTATTATGTAGTTCGCAGACAAAAATGATACAATCGCAAGCAGAAACGAAATTATGTACATTGCTTGCAATACGTGGGTACCATCTTGTACTACGTGGGCGATTGCGCAATGCATTTCGTTCACTGCGAACGTCGCGTGCGACGAGCCAAAGCTTAAATTCTGCCTACTCTTTACGTTTCGATAGTGTTGTACCGAGTTGTAAATAATGTCGATATTTAGTATGTGTGAATGCATTCAAATGATTATTATGTTATGATTAAAATAACTTTTGTTTATCCCATACTATCAATACCTTATTATTGTTTATTGATTGTTTTTCATCTAAAATTTGTTTTGAGGTTAGCCATTTATAAATCGAAACATACATTTTAAATTTTATTTTTAGGGTTCCAACAGATCCAGATATGTTACAGACCTGACTAAAGCTATTATAGAAAAATATTAGTGTGAGATTGCATTTTATTCTGAAAAATTCGAATTTGAAAGATAGCAAGCGCATGCTATTGCTACTTAATAAATACGTTTTATTTCAAGACAATAATAAAATCTGAATTGAAATAATTGAATTTCAAGTACTTAATGTTCAATATTTGAGAAAAATCTTTTATGTTTACTTTTTATCTTTAATTTTTATGTGTGAGAGACCAATAAATATTTTTGCTTTCTTATTTTCTTTCTTTCTGTCCCGTCCCGAAATTAAAGCAAAAACTGCAAAACTTAAAGTAACAAAACTCAAGTAATTTTATCGATATACATTATCGACCTTTTGGTCACCGTAACATGTATGAGAAATATACGCAAGTGTGTACGTCAAACGCAATGTTTGCGCTAGTGTGACAACCAGTAGCAAGCTCGCGATCTAAGTGAGTGCGGTTTATTTGTGTGCATAATTCGCGTACTTATTAGCGTCTTGCATGTAGTGGATATAGAGAGTGGGAGACAAGCGGCGACACGCGTTCTAATACAAATCAGGAACTATTTCCTTTCTAACCTCTTTTATCTCTTCTGTGGCTTGAACTGTGAACGACTTGTCGTAGAAACTGGTGGAATGCATCGGCATCTCTAATCTTAAGTTTTCCGATGACCTCAGACATCTATTATGTGTGTCATGAAGGAACTTAAAACGTTCTTTAAGATAAGCGGGGGTTGTAGGATTGAACAGAATACTGTAGAGCTGAAACAGGATATGAGAATTCCGGCGAAGACGTATAGGAAGCCACTTGAGCTTTGTACGAAATTCAGAAATGTGATCATATTTGCGCAAGCCAAATATAAATCTTATGCAACAGTTTTGAAGTCGCTCAAGTTTATCTAGCTGTGCCTCAGTAAGATCGAGATAACTGACATCAGCGTAGTCAAGAACGGGAAGTAAAAGAGATTGAGCCAGCGCAGTTTTAGTAGCCGTTGGAAGAAAGTTCCGCAGTCGTCTCAGGGACTTGGCAGATGCGAATATTTTGCGACTTACGTCCTGTAGCTGGGGACCCCAGGAAAGATTCTTGTCAATCCAAACCCCAAGGTTCTTGACCTTCTCACTTATCGGAATAGCAGTTCCATTAAATTTAATCTGGGGAAGCTGCGACCAGTTTATCCTGGAGGTCATCCTTGAGCTACCAACAACAATGACCTGAGTCTTCAACGGGTTAACCTGTAACCCATGAGCCTCACTCCACTCGCAGATTGAAACCATGTCCTTGTTGATTATGTCAATTTCATCAGCCAAATCTGAAGATGCAGCTTGCCGGTAAATTTGCAGATCATCTGCATAAAGGTGGTAAGAAGAAAGAAGTTTTGTGGAAATAGAATTTATGAAAATTGCGAAGAGTAAAGGAGATAAAACGCCACCCTGAGGTACACCCGCAGAAGTATAACACAAAGAAGAGCAAGACCCTTCTATGCATACACGTTGCCGGCGCCCATACAGGTAAATACGAAACCAGTCAATCGCCGTTGGAGATATGTTAAGTGAGCGAAGTATGCCAAGCAGGATATCGAAATCGACAGTGTTGAACGCATTACTAAAATCCAATAAGCAGAGAACTGTCAGATTTCCTTTCTCCATGCCTAAACGTATGTCATCGGTAACGTTAACTAGAGCCGTAGCAGTGCTGTGACCAGGACGAAATCCAGACTGGAAAGGATTTAGCAGGCTATTCTTACACAGAAATGCACTGAGCTGATTGTGGACAAGGCGTTCTAGTACTTTGGAGAGAAAAGGCAAGATAGAGATAGGACGGTATTCTGAAAAGGAAGTAGGATTCGATTTTTTGGGTAAAGGGGTGATTTTGGCCTCTTTCCACATCGAAGGAAAGACACCGTAGGTGTGCAGACTGGGCACACTTGTGTGCTGGGTTGGTGGGGAATAAGACCACTGGTTGCTTGTAGTTTCTTCTGTTTATTAGGAGAGTTTCTTACTGAAGTACTGCTGGATTCGGAATGATTTTACAACCAAAATGTTCCCATTTTTATATACAAATTTCTAAGGCGCTGGCCAATCACGATTCAGTATTTAAGCTGGGGCACACCAGCGCCGCTAGGCGGCAGGAATGTAAATCATTTTATAACATCAAGCCTGGTGGGCGTAAGTAGAGCTAATGCTATCTTAAAAACACATAAAAACATCGTAATAACCTAATTCTAACGCTATTCAACTAATATCACAATATTTACGTATCGTCACTAACGTCTATGTAACACTGCACTATTTTCACTGTCCCGCACATCACTCCCGCCGTGCGACCGCGTCGCATCAGCTGCCGGTGCGGGCTCGACGTCCGTAGACAGGGGCAGGATCACCAGCTTTCTCACTGGCCGGCGCAGGATACCTCCTCTGGTCAGCACGTCCACCGTTCGCACGACGTCGTCGGGGCCTGGATACGTAGCGACGACTCTTCCTCGGATCCACACGTTGCGGGGCAGGTTCGGGTCGACGATCTGTACGAGGTCATTGACCTGTACTGCTCGACCTCGTCCGTGGGGCTCCCGCCGGTGTTGGAGCTCAGGGAGATACTCCTTGACCCAGCGTAGCCAGAAGACGTCGGCTAGCCTTTGCGCGGCTCGCCAGCTGGATCGTGAGATGGTGTCTTGCTCGGTGAAGGTGCCTAGCTGCGGCACTCGCCCTGGTCCCCCCAACAAGAAGTGGTTAGGAGTGAGGGCTTCCGGATCTTCTGGGCTGACTGAGACGTGAGTCAGCGGACGACTATTGACGGTGTACTCTACTTCGGCGAGTAGAGTCGTGAGGACTTCTTCTGCTGGATGACGTTCGTGTAACGTCGCGGTGAGCGCCGTCTTTACTGAGCGAACCATTCGCTCCCAAGCTCCGCCCATGAATGGAGCCCCAGGCGGAATGTAGCGCCAGGATATGGTCCTCTTCGCCGCTTCCTCTGCAGTCGCTGTGTCGATTGCTTGTCTTAGTTCCTTGTCGGCAGCCTTTAGGTTGGTGCCGTTATCTGACCAGATTTCGGTCGGGCAGCCTCGTCGTGCGATCAGCCTTCTGACCGCCATTACCGCAGAGTCGGCGCTGAGCGAGCCGGCGACTTCCAGGTGTATTGCTCGCGTCGTGAGACATGTGAAGATAGCCACATATCTCTTCTGTTGAGTTCGTCCGACGGTCACGGAGAGGGGTCCGAAGTAGTCGACTCCGGTGAAGGTGAAGGGTCGCTTGTGATGAGCTAAGCGACATGCTGGCAGGTCCCCAGTTCTCGGATGCGGTGGTACTTGTGTCTTCATTCTGCAGAACAGGCATCGTCGCAGTAGTGTGCGTGTGATAGGGCGTAATCTTAATACCCAATACTGTTGTCTGCACTCGTTGACCGTGGCTTCTACTCCGGAGTGATGTAGTTGCCGATGAATACCTAATATCCAGAGCTTGACTGTAGGATGATCACCGTCGATTACCAGCGGGTTTTTGAATTCTTCCTTCATATCTTTGATCGCTTGAATACGACTCCTTAATCTGATGGCGCCGTTTACAGACACAACACTGAGTTGGTGAAGGCGGCTTTCTTTGTCGATGGGCTTCCCGTTGTTTAGACTGTTTATTTCTTCTGTGAATGACTCATCTTGAGAAGATCGCATCAGAAGCTCTTCAGCTGTTTTGAGTAGCTCTGCTGTGACCGGTAGTAGCTTCCTATTGTCTTGTAACGACTTCTTTGTCGTCGTGGGTGCCTGCCTTTTTACTGTAGTCTTGTTCTTCTTCCAAGCTGGGTCAGCTTCTTTATTTTTCTTTGTTCTTCTGTAGTTGACACTCTGTTTATTAGTTCTACAGAGTTGGATAAACTGTAGAACACGCGCTGTTGAGTATCGTAGTCGGTCCCAGCTGGAGAACTTGGATGGGTCAGGCAGACCCTCTGCTAACTTCGGTCTTCTTTTGTCGCTCACGTGATGAGTCTTCTCTTCTTCAGAAGATTCTTCTGTTGTTGTTTTAGTGGTTTCTGTCGGCCATGACTCTTCTGTTAGGTATAAGAAGTCAGGACCTTTGAACCACCGATGATCTCTGTTGAATGTTGCCGGTACGTCTCGTGTGGCGTCGTCTGCCACGTTTAACTTCGTTGGAACCCAGCGCCAGTCGTTGACCGTGGAACTGTCTTCTATTGCTGCTAGACGATGAGCCACGTATGGTTTGTAGGAACGTGACCCTGTCCTTATCCAGGTTAGGACAGTCTTGCTGTCTGTCCAGAACACTTTACGGTCGGGCTTTCTTTCGTGCTCTTCGATCACTGTTTCTGCGAGTCTGGTGCCCATGACTGCTGCTTGCAGCTCCAACCTGGGTATCGATGTCAGCTTCAGTGGTGCCACTTTTGCTTTGGCTATAACGAGGGATAGGGCCACCTCGCCATTCGCTGCCACTGTTCTCCAGAAGAGGACCGCAGAGTAGGCAGACTCGCTGGCGTCGCTGAAGACATGAAGTTCTAATGAGGCGGCGTCACTGTAGTGTAGGTATTGCCGCGGGATAGCTACGTCATGGAGGCTCTTTAGGTGTGCCATCCAGGTTTCCCACTGCTCCGCCAGGTCTTCATCGATCTTGTCGTCCCATGCTGTTCCCCGGCGCCAGACTTCTTGAAGGAGTTGTTTCGCCCTAATTGTGATAGGTGAGGCGAATCCAAGCGGGTCGAAGAGCGACATAACTATGCGTAGAGCTTCTCTCTTCGTTGGCTGTTTACCCTCTATAAGTGTTGAAGGTATTCTTGTTAAGTTAAGGTTGAAGGTGAGCTCGTCGGAGTTGATTTTCCATATGACGCCCAGGACTCGTTCTGTTTTCTCTTCTGTTCTGTACAGCTCTATGTCTTCTGTCTGACTGTCTTCTCCGAGTGTTTGTAGGAGTGACGATGAGTTTGACTTCCACTGTTTCAACTCGAAGCTGGCTTTCATGTGTACTTCTCGTACACTTTTCGTGATGCGCATGGCGTCTTCAATGTTTCTGAAGCTGTCTAAGTAGTCGTCGACATAATGCTTCTGTATGATGGCGGCGGCGGCTTCAGGATGTGACTTTTCATGTTGCTTCGCGTTCAAGTTCTTAACGTATATGCTGTTGATGGCGAACTTGAAGCCCCGAAGATTAATGACGTCATTCTGTATTCTTCCGGAGGTTGACCGTCACGTCGATCGCCGCGCCATAGGTATCGCAGCGCATCTCTATCTTCTGTTCGCAGCTTGACTTGCATGAACATCTCCTTGATGTCCGCTGTGACTGCGACCATATGTTGTCGAAACCGCATGACGACGCCTGGCAGCGACTGTAGTAGATCAGGACCTTTGAGCAGCGTGTCATTGAGTGCTACTCCTTTTGTCTTGGCTGCCGCGTCGTGTACTACCCGTAGTTTGTCCGGCTTCATTGGGTTGATTACGGCGAAATGAGGCAGGTACCAGGTCTTGTCAGCTGTCTTCTGTTCTGGGGCAGGTTCAGCGTACCCCTTTGTGATGAGAGCGTCCATTTGTTCGACGTATTTTTTCTTTAGTGCGGGGTCACGATCTATTTTCTTTTCGATGCTGAAGAGCCTCTTCAGTGAGTTTTCATAATTGTCTGGAAACTTGACATCTTCTTTGCGCCAGAGAAGACCTGTCTGGAATCTTGTTTCTTCTATTTTTGTCGTGGTCTTCTCCAGAATACGAAGTGCTTGTTCTTCCGGATCAGTCTTCGGTCTCTTGGGGTTGATGCAGAGCGCGTCCATCTCGAAATATTGCTTCACGAGATCTTCTAGGTTGTCTTCTGGATCTTCTGCTATGTGTGACACGAAGTCGATCTTCTGGCCGAAGGTTCGTGTCTGACTGCCGTGTAGTACCCAACCTAGTGGCGTGAGAGATGCCACTGGGTGGTTCTTATCCCCTCTTCTTGTTTCTGAGGTCAGCAGAAGATGCCAGTTGTCTTGCCCGATGAGTACTCGTGGTTTCGCATTCGTATAAGTGAGGTGTCTTCGGATGTCGCATAAGTGTTGACACCCTTCCACTAATTCTTGTGGAACCCGTTGAGACGAAACTTGTAGGTTCTTCACTGTGCGTGCTTGTATTTGCTCTTCATGATCGTTGAGCCCCTTCAGATTGATGGTGACTCTTCTTGACGTTGATTCTGACGCTTTCATGTCGTTGATGGTTTCTATCTTCAATGGATCTATGGGTCCTGTTGCTCCGATGCTCGCCACTACGCTGTCGTCGACGAGCGTGACTGTTGACCCATCGTCCATCAACGCGAAGGTGTCGATGGCCCCTTTTGGTCCCTTCACCTGGACTGGTATTATCTTCAAATAGGACTGCTTCTTGACTGTCCATGTCGAATTGACGACTTCTGTTTTGTCTTGAGATGCTTCTGTTTTTTCAGTCTTCTTTTCGTAGTGCAGCATCTTGTTATGAAAGTACTTGCAGTTGTCGACACCACACGGCTTAGGTTTGCAGTGGTGTGTCTTGCTTCTGTAGCGAAGACATCTGAAGCAGAGGCGTTTGGACTTGGCCATGTCCCATCTTGCATTGGCGTCCAATTTCTCGAACTGTTCACATTCTGTTGCGTTGCTGTGCCCCGTGTTGTCACATACGGCGCACTTCGATGTTTGTGTCTTCTCAGTCACGTTGTTGACCCGTTGCGTCTTCTTTTGTTGTGCGGTCGAAGAAGGTGCTGCCATCTGTTCAGGCAGCGCGTAAGGTCCGCATAACTCTGCTTCCCGTTTGAAGAACTTTTCTATTTTGATGAGGCAAGGATCTTCACGTGGCTGCGTGGCTGAGAAGTCGTAGTATCTATATCGTAGAGTCGGCGTCAGCTTGTCCACCAGTGTCTTCGCGAGTTCCGGGTTGTACATGTAGTTGAAACAACCCAAAGTCTTCAGTGTGGCCACAACGTTGGATACTTTTGTGGCAAATATGCAGATGTCCCTCGGCGACTCGGTGAGGCGGGGCAGGCTACGAAGTGTCTCCATCTCCAGCATGGCTATTGACTCTGGTCTTCCAAATCTTGATTCCAAAGTCTTCATCACTTCAGCTGGATGCGCGTTGGTTATAAGTAGACCGTCGACCGCTTCTTTGGCCTTTCCCTTCAAGTTTCTTCTAAGTCGATTCGTATTTTCAACTGAGGTGAACATTGCTTCTGTCTCGTAGTAAGCGGCGCGAAAGGGTAGCCACTCTTGATGAGACCCACTGAAGAACGGTAACTCGACGAACTTGGGTCGCTGGGTGGCACCGATAGCCCGGGTGATGGCTTCGGCTAGGAGGGCTAAGTCGGTTTGACCTCCCGCCGGTAACTGACGTGTTTCTTCATTCTTCGCTGGCCTTGTTTCTTCTATATGGACGACGGTTGGTTCTTCTGGGGGGTTGTGAGGTTGGTCGGCGATTGCTAACACCGGCGGACGAGTCACTTGATGCTCCAACCAATTGTCCACTCTTGCATTGGCTTCTGACTTCGAGTAGAGACTGACGTCATCTTCTTCGTCCTCGGAGTCTTCTTTCTCTAGAACAGCTATGCGTGCTGCGGCTAATTCCACTTGAAGGCGAAGTAAATCTTCTTTCGCCTTTGCAAGCTTGAGTTGCTTCGTTCTGCTATGTGTTGATCCGCCCCCTCCCCCTTTCTTGCTAGGGGGGGGGCAGGTCCTGATGGCCGGTCATCTTCGGTAGACCGACGTTGCTTCTCAAAACTTGCTTTACTGTAGTGGTTTCTGTTTGACGAGTGTTGGTAGTCGGCGGCTTCATCAGCTGCTTGGCTTTCGTCCCTGCAGTCAGCGTCGTCGTAGCGGATGGGGTTACGGACGGGGCGACGGCGCCAGCAGGATGCGAGGGGGGAGGGGCGCTTGCGGCGGAGGCGGCGGTTGCAGCAGTCGAAGTAGTTGCTTCGGTGGCGGAAGTCTCATAGGATGGATCAGTCGCCGCGGAGGTGTCTGTTCGTTCCGATGTCTCCGTGGCAGTCGTCCCTGTTGCTGTAGATTCTTCCGTGCTGGCTTCTGCACTGGTACCAGTCGCCGAGTTTGTGGTCTCGGACGACGTAGGATTCTGTTCCGTCGGCGGCTTGCGGCCCCTTCCCTCGGAGCGTGTGACGGGCATGTTGGCAGCTGATGAATGTCTTCAGAACACTCTTCCCTAATAAATCTTCCCTATAAACTGTAGCACGAAGTCTTCACGTAGAGATGTCTTCCCTAGTAACTGTAGCACGAAGTTTTCACGTAGAGATGTCTTCCCTAGTAACTGTAGTACGGCGTCTCCCTGTAGCACGACGTCTTCAGTTGGTGAAATCTTCTAGCTTGGTGAAGTCTTCAGGTCTGTTCCCCACGATATTCGGCTCTTGAAGGACCATTAAATGTGCAGACTGGGCACACTTGTGTGCTGGGTTGGTGGGGAATAAGACCACTGGTTGCTTGTAGTTTCTTCTGTTTATTAGGAGAGTTTCTTACTGAAGTACTGCTGGATTCGGAATGATTTTACAACCAAAATGTTCCCATTTTTATATACAAATTTCTAAGGCGCTGGCCAATCACGATTCAGTATTTAAGCTGGGGCACACCAGCGCCGCTAGGCGGCAGGAATGTAAATCATTTTATAACATCAAGCCTGGTGGGCGTAAGTAGAGCTAATGCTATCTTAAAAACACATAAAAACATCGTAATAACCTAATTCTAACGCTATTCAACTAATATCACAATATTTACGTATCGTCACTAACGTCTATGTAACACTGCACTATTTTCACTGTCCCGCACAGTAGGATATAGAGTAGTTTAGGATATGCCATAGAATAGGAAGGATCTCGTCGAGGACAGGGAGTATCATTTTCCGACTTACACAATCACTGCCAACTGCATTTGACGTAATTGAAACAACGCTCTTCTTAACATCACAATCAGAGAATTGACTAAAGACAAATGGGGGATGATCCGGAGTTGGAAGGTTAGAAAGATAGTTCACTGTGGCTGCCTTCATAGTCCCATTACAGTAGGGCGAAGATGAGAAGTGTTGGTTTAGTTGGTCAATATCTAAGTCTTTAGGAATCGATTCTTGGCGTGATTTTCCAACTCCCATGGATTTTAGAAAATTCCAAACTTTAGCTGGATCTCCGTTTTCAACTGAGGTATGGATATGGCGTCGTTGGGCATCTCTACACACCTTATTGCAGCGATTGCGAGCATCAACAAGGATCTCACGGTTCTTCGACGAGGGCCGACACTTAAATTTAGTTTTTGTAACAGCTTTCCTGTGCATGATCTTTTTAATGTCATCTGTGATCCATGGAGCCGGAAGGTGTTTAATTTTTACTGCACGTATTGGAGCGTGAACATCGTACAGCTGCACAAGGTTATCTGTAAGCAGGTTGACTTTGTCATCAATCGACTCAACACTGAATAAAGGAGCCCAGTCAATGCTGCCAGCATCTTTTCGTAGAACCTCTGTCCTCATTCCACCAAAATTGCGCTGCAAAAGAATTTTAGGCTTTGCCTTAGGTGGGCGAATTTTGTAGGAGAGAAATATTAGGTCATGGTAAGAAAACATGTCAGCTGAGCATTGACCATGCTTGCTGGCATGTTGTGGAGAGGAAACAATGAGAAGGTCCAAAAGTGAGGGATTGCAGTTCGGGAAATGGTGTGTGGCACTTAAAGGGAGAATTGATAAATTAGACGACTGAACTATTGATCGAAGAGAAGAAGAGCGGGAATCGATTTTTAATAAACAAGTATTAAAATCGCCCATGATTATTGTATGACTGTAAGAGGGTGTAAGGTTTTCAAGGATCTTTTCAAAGGAGGAAAAGAAATTTATCCGTGACGAAGGACTGTAATAAACTCCTAGAAGGACTTTCACGTGATTCAGGTTTACTTCTACAAAGAGGTGCTCGCCCGCGTTCTGCGGAGGAGGTTGTGCAGACATATCGACAATTGAAAAAGGAATATGTGGGCGAAGGTATATGGCAACACCACCACCACCGCCACGCGCGCGATCATTTCTAATCAGTTGAAAACCCGGCAAGGAATAGGAAGTTGAAGGGAGACATGGCTTCAACCAAGATTCCGAGACAAGGATAGCATGGATGTTCTTACAGTCTAAATTAGCTAGCATGTCAGAATAATGTGCCGGAATACTTTGGGCATTTATATGGACTACATTAAAATTCTTAGGTACATCAGAAAACTGAGATTCAAGCGTGTCAGCAAGGGACGGAAAACTGACAAAGCTGTCACTGCTACAAGCCGACAAAGAACTTTCGGTGTCGCTGTCATCATTGTTAATTGACATCGACCCAGGATAATAAAATAAAAAAAATAATAAACGTAAATAAACTAAATTAATATAAATGTATAAGTATAAAAAAATAAAAAAAGCAATCAATTTAAATCCACCCGCCAGTTGAGTGCTGAATATAAAAAGCTATAAAACAAACAAAACGTATAAAAGTTTCATCGCCCGGGTAACAGAAAGGCACTTATTACATATATTTATGCCAAAGTAAATGAAGAAGAAAAGTCGTAAGATAACATGCAAAAACTAAATTAAATAGAATTATCATAATATAATCACAAAATTATAATTAATTTATACAGAAAAGAGCTACATAAATACATTAAGCACACTGTCAGCCGGTTTCTAAACGAAAACTTAAAACTCATGGTACCTGTCATACGTCATGAGTTGACAGCTGAGAGAATGAACGGAAATAAAACATCATAGCTCAATGTAAAACTAGAAAATATATACACACAGTTTACATTAAGTATGTGAGATGATGAAGGGTAGAGAAATTATAGTAATATTTGACAAATTAACAGGGAAGGTACGAAGTATAAACAACAACTGCTACCCGGACGGCGACACTATCTAAAAAGTGCTGCTTCATTACTTCTTTTTCGCGGCAGCACGTCGGAACTTCTTCGGTGCTGGTGATGGAGACGGCGACGAAGACACTACTGATGCGGTGGGAGACATGACCCTTTCACTGACCTGCTCGATGTTATTGAGGTCATCTAGTGAGTTTACTCGATGCCGGGATCCATCAGTGCGAAGAACATATATCAGGCCCTGCTTAGTCCAGCAATTTGTTTCGCCAAGTCTCTCACGCACAGACATGAAGAGCTGATGCCGCGATTTCGTCAGGAACTCTGAGACTGTAATACCGGTGCCCTTCAACTTAGTCTTAGCAAACCAGACACTGTCCCTGACACCAACATCCCGCAGCTTGCAAAGAATGGGCCTGGGCTTGCTAGCACCGGTTTGTCTGCCCATCCGATGGCACCGCCTGATATCAGCAACTGCGAAGTCGGTCAGCTTCAGATGACATCGTACAACCTCAGCGACTACCTGTGCTGTATCTTCCTTGGCCTGCTCGGTGACACCATGCAACAACACCATCTTCCGGCGCCCACGCGTCTCCAGGTTGTCGAGACTCTGGGCCAACGCCTCCAGCTGCTGCTGAAGACAGCCTAACGCATCAAGTACAAACTTCTTGAAAGAAATGAAGTCTGTTACCAAAGTGTCTGTGCTGCTTGTAGTCCCCGAAGGATTCTTTTGCAAATCCGCCTCAAAGTTTGCCATTCTGTCTTGAAATAGTGTCATCATTTCTGACATTGCGACCTTCAGTGCCTCCATGATTTTAATGCTGGTTGTTTTGTTATATTAAGTGATCCGTTTTTGGAGATAACACTACACTGGTGGGTACCTTATATTAGCATGTATATGTATACATCTAAATTGTAAAATTATACTTATTTGTAATTAAAATTCTTTTAAAACGAGAGCTACAAATTTTTTCACCTTTCGTAACAACTACCCACAAGGGAAAAAAAAAAAAAAATGTGTAATGTAGGTATATCAGGGTGCATTCGTACTGTTGTACTTTGTTTTTTAATGTCATTGTAGTAGTCCAGTGCTCTAACTAAGCATGTTTTGTTGATCATTTTGGATTGCATGTTTGTGACTTTTGAAACTTTCATGCATTGATATGAAGCAACAACTATTGTCCCACTTATTTCATTCTCTAACATATGTATCACATGGCATTGAAGCACAGTACACTTTATGAATGCATCATTTTGGTCTAATAAGATGATACTTACAACCAATTCATCTTATTCATCAGAATAACTTTGGGTTTCAGGTCCAAAAGAGGCTAGAGAAAAACATAAAGTATAGGAAGAGCAGTCGATTGTCATTCTTTGACAATTTGAGGAATTTGTCAAAATGCGACAGTCCAGCT
This sequence comes from Diarsia mendica, assembly GCA_949316265.1. Lineage (NCBI taxonomy): Eukaryota > Metazoa > Arthropoda > Insecta > Lepidoptera > Noctuidae > Diarsia > Diarsia mendica. The sequence goes on from OX438917.1 coordinate 4,487,468, forward strand.
CCCGTAGTTCCTGTGCAGACCAAGGTGGAGCACAGGAGACAGCAACTGGAGAAGTGGAAGGAGGAGAAAGAGAAGAAGAAAAAAGAAGCTGCTTCAAAGAAGAAGAAGCCTTTCATAGCTGGAGTACCCCATGCACCTCTCAAGTTTGTGCCCCCACCTCCACCTCCCAAGCCCATGCCAAGTACTTCTGGGTGGGTGACACGGTCCCAGTCTGCTAAACCTACCAAAACAAAGGAAGCTAAGGACTCAAAGGCACTATCACACTCATTTGCACCCAAAAATGCATCATTTAAGCCACCAGAAATCAAAACTATGACTAAACTGCCAAAATTGGCGCCAAATAATAAACAGACTAAGAAACACAATATAACATTTGACCCTGTCTTACCTACCACTGAGAAAGAATCTAGCAAAAAGACAAGATCTACTCGGGCTGTCAAACAAGCTGTGACAGAAAGCAAGGCTGTGCGTAAGCAGGCAGAGAAATCAACCAAAGGCAAAGTGACCAAAGCAGCTCCAAAAACCAATAAAGTAACAATAACTCCACTACAGAGTAGTTCTTCAAGTGAAATAGAGCAGAATAATGAATTCTCACCAATTTTGATGAGTAAGAACTTGAGGAAGTCTTTACCAGCTCAAAATTCACCGAGAACGACTACTAAAACACCGAGGAAATCTATACAGAATGTTACTCCTAACAGACCTGTACCGAGGAGTGAGTCGAGCTCTGAGGAGCGTCTGCGCTCTCCCAAGGCTGATGACTTTACCATGACTCCTGAGCAGATAGTGGAGGAGGCTAAGAACATCAGTCCTTGTGTCACGATGTCACGAGGCAAGGATAACGCTAGGAAGGAAATGAAGAAGAAACTTGACGAAGGTATGTTTATTTATTTATTTATTTATTTAAACTTCTCGCACACAAAAAAAGGTACAAAGGCGGACTTAATGCCTTAGGCATTCTCTACCAGTCAACCAAGGGTGGTGTAGAGATTAGATGGCAGGTGCTCTTTTTGATAGGAACAATGGTAAAAAAAATAATATTCAAATATATCATACCTAATGATTTATAAATATAATATACAAATAGTTACATAAATAGATTATAAACATATAATACACATGCATAAATATATACCTATCCTATATATATAAATATATATATATACAAAATCAAAATAGAGAGATGTTGAAATAACTCTACACTATTTATTTCGAAAATAACTCTGCAATTTCCGCTTAAATGCATACCGACTTGTGGCCGTCCTGATATCAAGAGGAAGCGCATTCCAAAGAAGAATAGACTGAATATGAAAGGACGAATGAACAAAGTCAGAAGTATGAGAAGGACAGAGTAGGAGTAGATTGTTAGAAGAACGCAGATTCTTCGCGTGTGTAGAACATAGATATTGAAAGTGAGACTCAAGATAAGAAGGAGGATTGGGAGAGTTGAGAAGGGAGAAAAGCGTGGTCAAAGCGCGCAAACTTCTCCTTTGGCGAATGGACATCCATTTAAGCTCAGATCTATAGCTCGACACATGATCGTATTTCCTGAGGTTGAATATGAACCGGATACAATTGTTGAGCAGTCTGTCAAGCTTATCGAGCAAAACCGCATTCAAGTCAAAGTAGCACACGTCACCATAGTCGATTATAGGGAATATCAAAGTCTGCACAAGCATAGTTTTCGTCTTAGCAGGCAAAAAGTTTCTCAGACGATACAGGGATCGCAGAGTACCGTTGACTCTTTGACTAACACTAGAGACCTGACGTTGCCAGCTTAGAGTCGAGTCAAGATGCAAACCGAGATCTTTCACAGTAGGGGTAATAGGTATGACGGTACCATTGAAAATAAGGGAGGGAAGAGAGCTAAGCGTCACCCTACCCATCATGCGCGAGCTCCCAATTACAATAGCCTGACACTTTGAGGGGTTTACTGACACCCCAAAACTGTCAGACCACTTCCTGATAGCTTCTAAGTCTCGGTTTACATCTGCTATAGCGTCCGGTAAATCTTCAACCCGCGCAGCTGTGTACAATTGAAGATCATCAGCATAGAGATGATACGAACACTGAAGACAGTGAGTTATAAAATTAATGAAGATGGAAAATAACAATGGAGAAAGAATGCCACCCTGTGGAACACCAGCATCCAGCTCGCGCCAACTCGACGAGTTCTCATCAACACGAACCGACTGCTGACGTCCCCGAAGATAAGAAGAGAACCATTCCAGAGCCTCGGACGAAACCATAAGATGAGAGAGGATAGAAAGGAGAATCTCATGGCTGACGGCGTTAAAGGCATTGGAGAAATCAATTAATACCAAAACAGTAACCTTGGTATCCTCCATCGCTTCTCTAACGTCGCCAGTCACTTTAAGGAGAGCGGAGGCTGTACTGTGCCCAGGCCTGAATCCAGACTGAAAAGAGCTAACAAGGTTGTTCCGGTGAACAAACCCCGTAAACTGCTTATGTACGCAGGCCTCAAGTACTTTAGACAGGAATGGGAGAATGGAAATGGGTCGAAAGTGACAGGGTAGGGAGGGATTTGAAATTTTAGGGAGTGGGCGGACATAGGCCATACGCCACAGGGATGGGAATTGTCCAGAATCAAGAGAAAAGTTGATGATGTGGGTAATCGGAGGAAGAAGGATATCGAGGATCCAAACGACCATACTACGACTGATGCCGTCATAGCCCACAGCCTTGGATTTTATGGACAGGATGATCTTTTTAATATCATCCGAGGTGACTGGAGAGAAGTGAAATGGTTCAATGATGGGACTAGCTAGGCCAGTAATGAAATCAACCGTCTGGGACAACATTTGGGAATCCAAATGACAGGTGGTTGTGAAATGACGGTTGATATCATCTAGGCCAATGGTATTAGGAAAATCCACATGCCGTGGTCTGCCGACACCAAGAGTACCAAGGAACTTCCAAATGTCAGCAGGTGAAGAAGAAGATATGTTCTCGAGAATATGGCGGCGTTTAGCGTTGCGTATCATCTGATTACACCGATTTCTAGCAGCTTTGAAAAAGTTTCGATTTTCTTCACTGCGATCCTTTTTAAATTTGCGAAAGGCCCGATCCCTGCGCCTCATCGCCATTCGAACCCCTGTCGTCATCCAAGGAGCAGGAGGACGCCGAAGTTTGATCTTCTTAACAGGAGCGTGTTTATCGTAGAGAGCAAGAACCATCCGATCAAAAATGCGCAGTTTGTCGTCTACATCTGTCGCCGCTGCAAGATGCTCCCAACTGAGGTCTGAAGCGTCCTGACGAAGCTTCTCAACGTCCATGCGCGCAAAACACCGCATGTGCAGAACTTTTGGGACAGGTTTAGGTGGTTTAAGGACATAGGAGAGGAAAATGAGATCATGATGAGAAAAACCAGGAGCGGGACACTGACCGTGAGAGGAAACAAGGGAGGGAGTGGATGTCAGGATTAAGTCAAGCCAAGTGTCATCGCCTGAGATGTTAAAATGGGTAGGTTGAAGTGAAAGTATATGGAGACTAACGGACTCAATGATGTGAAGGAGTTTACGAGATCGAGGGGTATGGTGAGCAAGGTCAGTGTTGAAATCACCCATGATGACGCAATGTGCGTACTCTGACCCTACGGATTCCAGCACCAATTCGAGTTTGGAAAAATAGTCAACGGCGGGTGGACAATAAACAACACCAAGAAGGGTCTTGACGCCTTTAACGTAGACCTCCAAAAAGAGGTACTCAGCAGAAGCATGGTATTGTGAAGGAGATGAGGCAATGATTTTAAAAGGGAAATCACTACGAAGATAGATAGCTACACCACCTCCTCCCTTCCCAATTCTATCATTACGTATAAGAGTGAAACCTGGGAGAGAGTAGGTGGTGGATAGAAGATGAGGTTTAAGCCAACTCTCCGAAATCAGAACGGCATGGGCATTGGTGTCAGCAAAAGTGTCCAACAGATCACTGTGGTGACTTGGGACACTTTGCGCATTTATATGGCAAACATTAAACAGATTACCATTTTGTTGGCAGAAACTCCGACGCACAAAGTCACCAGGGGTGTCAGTTAAGGAGCTAAAACTTGCATTAGCGGAAGAGCTAGAGGAATCAATGGCAGAGTAAAAAGAATCATCATCAGTTAACATAAAATACAAATAAAAATAATATAAATATAAATAATCGCTAAATACACAAATAAACTATATGTAGCTAAGATTGCTAACACCAATTTCTGTGCACCACCCACCAGCAGCACCAGTATGGCAGTACGGTTGTACATGGATCCTTAGACGCGTGGGCAAAATCGGAACTAAAGCGTCTTTTTAATAGTTTTTAATAAAGTTATTCAAGCGCCAAAAGATCCATGTAACACCGTACAGTAGTAGTTAGACAAAACTAGAAAAACATCAATTTAAAGGAGGAAACAGCATCACAAACATAAACACAAAATATTATGAACAATCAAAGAACAAAACGATACAAATGACAAAGTTACAATAACAAAAACGGAACGCAATTTACGAAACTTAAACGTAGAACAACGAAAATGGAACGTCAAAATTTAGGCAAATGACAAATGACTGACAGCAACTAATGTAATGATTGACAGGTGACAGCAACAACAACAAATGTCGAAACAATTATTTTACATTACCAACAGAATTTTTAGTAATTTGAAAATAAGAAAAAGTAAGTAGGTAGACGGGAACGATAACAATAATAATTACGTGAACTGACGTCCCAAGTCCAAAAAACTGATAAGACGGAGAACCACAAACACAATAATGTTGCAAACACTTAGTTTTTACGTGCTCCACTATCAGGCTTGCCTCCAGTACCAGCAGATGTTTCCCCAGTCTTCTTAGGGTACTTAGCCAACAAGGGACTGAGTTCCTCTAAAGAAGAAATCTTATGCCGTGTTCCATCGGGACATCTGATGACAATAACCCCATCCTGAGTCCAGCATGCCGGCATCCCGAAGTGCAGGCGCGCCCTGCTGAAGACTGATTGCCTAGACCGGGTCAGGAACTCCTTGACAGTGACCGTAGAACCCTTTAATGCGGACTTTGCCTTCCAAACAGTGGATTTCAGCTCAACATTGGAAAACCTCACCAATATAGGCCTGCTAGTTTTTGGTCCTTTGCTTGATGTTCCAAGTCTGTGACACACTTTGATAGAAGAAGCAGTGACGTCATGCAGTGCCAGTTCGTTCTTCAGAATATCCAATACAAGAGCCTTGCAATCCTCTTGTTTATGTAGACTTATGAGAGAACTTATGTTTGTATAGACAATGTGTGCAATAAGTTTTTGCTTTGTGATTCATAGTGCAGAATTGTTTTAAATTATTCATAATGTCTTAGTGTCCAAAGTGCATATTTTACTGACGATCTTAGTGTTTAGGTTACCAAAGTAATTTGCCCCGTATCATGTAATCTCTGGGAATTGTTATTTGATGCATAAGATGGTTATGCTCGAAGCACACAAAACTACAACATGGTGTATCAAACAGGTCTGCTGGATGAAGATGCCAGCAATATAGACAGTGTGGACCACTTCAGGCGGCAGCTGGCTTCAGAGATCATGCGCATGACGGAGATGTGTGACACCTGGGACAAGATCCTGGAGCAGACTGTCTTGTCGGACTCTGTGCAGGTAAACTTTCCTATGTCTTCTACATTTTTAAAGAGGGCAGCAAGAATATATATCTGCTTGGTTGGTTTAGTGGTCAGAATCGCGCCTGCCGTAATTCCTTTTATCAGGAATTTCTCTAACAGCCGAGTGATGACAATAGGCCTATGTAATCATGGGACATAAAAATAACTGGCGTCACAAAAGTAACTAACCTAACAATTATTTTCAATCTTTTTTGATACACTGCTGCGGGTATTAAACCACCCTACCATTTGTCTCCACAGGAAGCAGTCCTATCAGCAGTGGGCCAGGCTCGTCTGCTGATGTCGCAGAAGCTGCAGCAGTTCGCGTCGCTGGTGGAGCGTTGCGCGCGGCCGGAGCCCGGCTCTGCGCTCATCACACCCGCAGATCTGCACGGCTTCTGGGATATGGTGTTCATGCAGGTAATTAGTAAATAAAATAAATAAAATATTCTTTAATTCGGATAAGCAACATCCATAAGGGTTAGTAAAATAAGACGGGGGGACGGGGGAGGGGGGGGGGGGGGCGTGGGGGTGGGGATAAGTAATTAGTGCTTACTGGCTTTTTTTTTGGAGGTTGGGAAAATCATCAAATGACTCATCCCGCTTTGGGCAGAGGGGTAGGGACTTGTCAGACTTTTACTAACTAAAAACCACCCTGCCGAGGCCGCGGTATCTCTTTGGAACAACCGGTAGTCCCGACGGGAGTGCCTACTGCCTGACAGTCAATATGAGTAATGCAAAGAACTAAAGGAGTGGTGTCGTGAAAGTCTTACCATGGAATATTGAAACACCCCTTGGCCACTACCAATTTCGCCACTACCTAGTACTAACACCTCATTTTAATGACTTTCGTTATGTCATAAAATAAAAAGCAAAATTAAAAATTTTGAAAAAACCCACGACTGTTAAAAATTAATTGAAAAAAGGATAAAATAACATAAAACATCGTTTATTTTTTTTTTTTCATCATCAAACAACATTCCCTTCTTCCATCGAGAGACTAGGCGTACTGCAGGTTATCACCCTTACCTTGTCGATGTTCCACACATTCGTACGAAGCGTTTTGCTAAGACTTTCATTATTCGTACAGCCAAGGAGTGGAACACCCTGCCTGTGTCGGTTTTCCCGAGTTCATATAACCCGAATCTATTTAAGTCGCGAGTAAATAGGCTTCTTCTGGGTAAGCTCGTTCCATCGTCGACCTCATCTCTGCCCTTAGGGCAAGATTGAGGTCAAGAGCAAGCCCATATTAAATAAAAAAAAAACACCCACCTTAAAAAAACCCAAGAATGTCCGTCGGGGGCTGCCATTAAATGAACTAGTTTTGCAATGTTCAGCACCCGACGGACATTCTTGGGTTTTTTTAAGGTGGGTGTTTTATGTTATTTTATCCTTTTTTCAATTAATTTTTAACAGTCGTGGGTTTTTTCAAAATTTTTAATTTTGCTTTTTATTTTAACTTTTTTTAAACTCTTTACTTTTTTTTATTTTTTTTTATCTTAAAACATGCACCAATCAAACCTAAACCCATAACGGAAAACTGAATCAAAATCGGACTTGTAGTTTTGGAGAAAAATGGCAACTTTGATTTGCACAAAAAATGTTTGCTGCAGCGCCCCCTGGTGGGTTGTCACCGTAACATCTATATAAGAACATGCACCAATCAAACCCGAACCCATAACTGAAAACTGCATCAAAATCGGACTAGTAGTTTTGGAGAAAAATGGCAACATGTGTTTGCACAAACAAACAAACAAACAACCTCTCACCCCAAACGCATATACCGTCTCCGTTCCGTCGTGGGTAAAAATAGATCATTTTATTCTATTAACAATGCGCAAAATATTCGCCTATGAATCACCACTTTTCACATTTGCCATGAGCTGTGTGGTCATTGCAATATTTAAATAATACATTCCTATCAAGCTGTGTCTTGGAAACCTATCTAAATTACTTTTGTTCCATAGGTTGAGAATGTGGACATGAGGTTCAAGAAGCTGGAAGAGCTACGTCTCCGTGGCTGGGTGGAGGAGCAACCCATTGAAGTGATGAAGAAAGTAGTCCGACCTACTGTGCATGTGAAGAAAGCTGCCAAGCCTACTGGCGGACCTAGCCGGCTGAGGGAGGTGATTGCTGGTGAGGGCATAAACACCACTTTTTCTTATTTATTCCTTTTCTCAACATTTTCCAGTCTGCACTGTACTGGACCAAGGTTCTTCTGCCATAATTTTTCTCTTCCTTTATTACTTTTTTTACCAACCAACCAGTCTATCTGGTTTGGGCTGGTTATGAGAATAATATATTAAAGAAGTAATAAATCAGATTATCTCAGTAGAGAGCGTAGTCTCGCAGTAATTTTTAGCTGGATGATAGTGGCAAAAAAAAACAAAGGAATAAAAATATTTGCATTTCCAACTCCAATGCTGTTTTATTTTCTGTTACAGCTGCAAGAAAAGCGAAGAAGGAGCAGGGGGACGCTATCACGACTACCCTGCAGCCTCCCTCAGGCGAAAGTAAGACTTTCGAGGCAGGTTTCTTCAGCGTGAGCTCACCCGTCCGCTCGTCCACTAGCGCGTCGCTATCGCCGGCCAGCTCCCGCACGCCCCGCTCCAAGAGCAGTCTGTTGAAGGCTGTTCTGTCTAGCGAAGCCAAGAAAGCTTCAGCTAGCAAGGTAAGCCACTGTAGGAACCACAGAATAGATAAAAGAGATTAGAAAGGAAATAGTTCCTGATTTGTATTAGAACGCGTGTCGCCGCTTGTCTCCCACTCTCTGTAACCACTACATGCAAAACGCTTATAAGTACGCGAATTATGCACACAAATAAACCACACTCACTTAGATCGCGAGCTTGCTACTGGTTGTCACACTAGCGCAAACATTACGTTTGACGTACACTCACACTTGCGTTTATTTCTCATACATGTTACGGTGACCAAAAGGTCGATAATGTATATCGATAAAATTACTTTAGTTTTGTTACTTTAAGTTTTGCAGTTTTAGCTTTAATTTCGGGATGGGACAGAAAGAAAGAAAATAAGAAAACAAAAATATTTATTGGTCTCTCACACATAAAAAAATAAAGATAAAAAGTAAACATAAATTTTATCCCCCTTATTTTATAATATTTATTTATTTGACATAACACAATGTTTTCTTCACTCTGAACATCTTCTCTATGCCGACGACAAAAAAATATTCATGAAAATTAATAACCCCAATGACTGTCAATTGATCCAATCTGACTTAGATAGACTTAGTAACTACTATGCTTTAAACAATATTAAGGTAAACACTAAGAAATGCCAAATAATAACATTTTCTAGAAAGCGCAACAATATTATTCACAATTACAGCATCAGTGACGATATTGTTCCGCGAGTATCACAGGTCCGGGACTTATGGTGTGATTCTGGACGAAAAATTCACATTCGAGGCACATATTGATCACATCACCAGTAAAGCATACAAGTCCCTAGGGTTTGTTATACGTAACAGCCAGCAGTTTAACAGCCCAGTATGTCTAAAAACTTTATACTACTGTTATGTAAGAAGCGTACTAGAATCCGCAAGTGTTATTTGGAGACCTTTTTATAAGAAATATATTGACATAATCGAATCCATACAACGTAAATTTATTAAGCATTTAAATTATAAAACGAAAATTGACATCTTAAATTACCCGGACTCCTGTCGACACCACAACATAAATACTCTGGAAGAAAGACGGCAAATAAATGACATGGTGTTATTGTATGACCTACTTAACAATAAATTTGACTGCCCACAACTGCTCGGCAAAATTCACTTTAACGTTCCACTCAGGCGTACCAGACATACCTCCCTGTTAGCAGTCCCTTCGGCCTCCACCAATTATTTAAAGATGTCGCCCTTTTTGCGTCTACCTGCATTATATAATGACAAGTTCTCTTCACTCGATCCCTTCAATACCACACGGAACCGTCTTAAAAAAGAGATTATTGGAATCTTGGAGCAAACGCGTGTTCACAGCAAAGTTCACAGTTCCATCCAGAGACGTCTCTAGCCCATGTAGCGCCCGTGTGCAAACATTATCCTAGCGCCCCCTCTATTTTCATCATTAGCCAAGAAAAGAACAAAAAGACAATTTACACTTTGTTTTTATTTTTCAAAGTCAAATCTTTTTTTTAATTCAATTTCATTGGTTCTAAGTAGTTTCTATGTACCTACGTCATATTCGATAGCCATTATAGCTAATAGTGTATTATGGTTGATTGGTAATCGATTGTCGTGGTATGGACATATTATTATGATGCGAAGGAATGAAGGAAATGTTGTGAGGAAAATGTTGAGTATGAATGTAGATGGCTATAAGAGTAGAGGAAGGCCAAAGAAACGATGGATGGACTGTGCGAAGGATGATATGGCTAGAAAGGAGGTGACTGCTGAGATGACGAGAAATAGAGAAGTATGGAAGAAGAAGACATGTTGCGCCGACCCCATGTAGCCACGGATCCCGGGATCCGTGGACAAAAATTTTAAATTTTTTTTTTGTAGAAACGGATCCCGGGATCCGTGGAGACAAATCGCCGGGATCCGTGTTACGCCAAATCAGATCCCGGGATCGGTGGAGACAGACCCAACAATTTTGGCACATCGAATAAATGAGAAATTCATACATATAGATAAAAATGGCCTCTTTATGAAAAAAGCAAGAGCGAGCGAAGCGAGCTCGAAAATTTTAGCCCCCGCCTCGGAAAGGTTATTTTTATCATTCAATAAAATTATATTTAACTTACTTTTACTACTAACGCATTGAAAAATGGGGCAATAATAAAAATTCGGCGGCAAGAGCGAGCGAAGCGAGCTAAAAAATTTGAGCATTCCAATTATGAGATGGGTTAGATTTTCTTTTTACCGTGAATACAGATTTAAATAAAATAATAATTTAAAAAACAATCTTTTCAATCAATGTAGTGTCACCAGAACCAAAGTTATGAACTGTGAGCAACCTTTCAGCTCAATCGGATGAGGGGAACTGGTTTGAAGTTCAGTTGCAAGATTTAACCAATACTAACAAACTGACAAGGGAACTAGTGGGTGGCGGGTTAGAAGAAATATAGTAATAGGTATAGATTTTCTAGATTTGCGGGGCGGCAGACCGGAATTTTAATTAATTGTCTGATGACATAACCATGACCTGACGCTGCCGCTTGACTCCGCTCTTTGCCGCCCCCTGAAACGCGCCGCCGGGGGCCATGGAATAAATAAAATAACAGGCCAGAGGGGGTTGGTTAAGTAGATGTCACATGTCTGCGATTTTTCTCCTTGGGCGCTCCGTAGCGAGCGCTGATCGGCGCCCACATGGACTCTGCGCCCGGGTACTACCCACACCCTGCACTATATGTAAAGACGCCTTTGCCAGTTTTAGTTGTAATAACAGAATCTTACACAAATATTTTATATGCATTTATTTTACATTGATTGATACCAATTCATGTGGTTTTCCCACATTTGATTTTTCAAAAACCGATTGAACGAATTCGATAATATTTTAATGGAATCTCCTGGCGCCCCTGTATCTCTGGCGCCCTGGGCCGTCGCCCAACCGCGCCCTACCCTAACGCCGCTACTGTTTGGAGGTGTCGCACTAGAGGGCGCTCGGCGCCCCCTTAGACCCGGCGCCCGTGTGCGCCGCACACCCTGCACTATAGGTAAAGACGCCTCTGGTTCCATCGCTAGTGCCAGACCCAGTTAGTCATATTCACACATACACAATATCATCACACACATTCACAGACACCAACACAGCACAAACACTCACACGCATACATGCACACACATATTTTTTAGTCACTCTCGACTACCTTATATTAGTTTTTTTATTGTGTACTTCGTAATTGGCGTATTGTTTTGTTTTATATTAAGTTATTATCCTGTAAGCTGTGAAGCTACCTTGTATAAATAAATAAATAAAATAAATAAATAAAAGATTTTTTTCAAATATTGAACAGTACTTGACAATTCAATTTCAATGCATATTTTATTATTGTCTTTGAAATAAAACGTATTTATTAAGTAGCAATAGCATGCGCTTGCTATCTTTCAAATTCGATTTTTTCTGAATAAAATGCAATCTCACACTAATATATTTTTCTATAATCGCTTTACCTAGTCACGTCTGTAACATATCTGGATCTGTTGGAAACCTAAAAATAAAATTTAAAATGTATGTTTCGATATAAAAATAGCTAACCTCAAAACAAATTTTAGATGAAAAACAATCAATAAACAATAATAAGGTATTGATAGTATGGGATAAACAAAAGTTATTTTAATCATAACATAATAATCATTTGAATACATACATTCACACATACTAAATATCGACATTATTTACAACTTGATACAACACTATCGAAACGCAAAGATTAGGTAGAATTTAAGCTGTGGCTCGTCGCACGCGACGTTCGCAGTGAACGAAAAGCATTGCGCAATCGCCCACGTAGTACAAGATGGTACCCACGTATTGCAAGCAATGTACATAATTTCGTTTCTGCTTGCGATTGTATCATTTTTGTCTGCGAACTACATAATACTATTGTAATAATTACAAATATCACTTGTATTTTAAGGTTTTAAGACTTACCGATGAAAAGAAATCCCTTCTCGAGCCACACTGCACACCTGGCTTCTTTTCCGACACGTAATAATCGCGCAACACGGCATAATTCTTTTTTTTCTCGGAGCTCCGTTCGCTGTCACAATATGAGCGCGATTGTTGGTCATATATGAGCGTCTGATCATATGTGTCATAAGTCGGCGCGCTTGCCACGCCCACATGGCCCTTCTAACCTCTTTTATCTATTCTGTGGTAGGAACTTACCAATCCACATCTGGGTGTCTAAAATGGCCACTTTAGCAGATCATCATACGAATTGCAATGTAAAGCATAAAATGGACCTTTCTTAATAGTAACTGCGTCTGTAACCATTTAGGAAAATAGATCATAATAGGAAAATAATATGCATTGCGTTAAAAATTTTAAAATGGTCACAGACGCAGTTTCTATTAAGAAAAGTCTATTTTACGCTTTTTAACGCAATTCATATTATGATCTGCTAAAGTGGCCATTTTAAACCCCCTGGTCTCTGGTCTCTGATATAATTGGTCGAGTCTTCCGCATCTCCGCACCACTCCACTAGTCTCGGCTTTTAAAAAGTGAGAACACCCTCATCTGCATAAGCATATTGATCGTAAGTTGTTAGTTTCTCGTTGCCTAATTTTGGGCTTACTCAATTTAAATTGCCATTGACATGCTAAGAAGGAGAACCGTTTGTTCGGACGTCACTGAAGCGTTCGGAGTGCGGCCGCCCGCGCCCGTATTATCCTGGCAGTTTCCTCGTGCAAAGGATTACATAAAAATATAATCTTATCTTGATACCTTATAATATCACAGATTGGACGTGGTTTTCTAATATATTGTAAACATCTCTCCCTATCTCTTCAGGGAAAAAACCGGGATGTTACATTGAAGCTCAAAACAATAATTTGGTTTTCCATTTCAGAACTCAACGTCGTTTGCAATGCTGCGTGCCTCAGTGTTAGGCAAGAATGTGGAGTGTGACGGATTCTCTCTCCTACCGGTTAGTATAAACAAAAATAACTATGACGTGCTTAGTAAACGAAGACGTGCGTAGTTCATCAAAGTACAAAAGATTACTTCACCTTACTAAAACGAATCATTTTCGCAGCAAACCCCAGTTCCGATGACACCTATCAACCTGTACGCGACTCCAGGACGTAGCATACTCAAGGGTGCAAACACGGACAAGAAATCCATTAAAATGGTACTATTCAACCGCTCAGACGCCGATTTACAAGACGTATCGTACCAAACGGCAGACAGCGTTATAAACGAACAGAAAACCGATGAAATACAACCTGACAGTGGAATATCCTCTATGGATTTAGAAAAAGTTTCTAAATCCATAGAGGATATTCCACTGTATAAAGAGAATAAAGAAAATTCTAGAAAAAAGTCTAAGTTGGTTAGGCAGGATGCCGAAGACAAGATGTCTCCAGTGGTGACGAGGAGTCGGCGTAAGAGTATGAACACTACGCAAGATGGTGACCATGATGTCGCGACCCCGAGGAGATCCTCACGGATGAAGGTGTTGCATGAGGCAGAGGATAATGTGGTGGAAGAGAAGACCAAACGGTCTACTAGGAGACGTAAGAGTGCGGTGATAGCAGCTAACTGATATAGGGGATCTTTAAGATAAAGGACCTTTGAAAATGTTGCTGTGTTTTGGTTGCGTGTCTCTATGGTTGAGTTAATAGAGAGGTTGCAGCCTAGCACTAAATGGCGTAAATATATGTCGGGAAAGCTTTTTTTTTTATACGCTTAGTTGATTTGAAAAGGATCGACGCTATCGTCTTTAGATAGCCTCATTTCTTCATTACAAATCTCGTTAGCAATGAACTTTACAAAAAAACTCACTTTGTGTCCATTCCAAGTGATCCATTCCAAGGTATGTTTTCACATAAGGCGAAATTAGATAGGTGTTGCCATAATTAATATAATTTTACAATAGTACTAGTTAATAATGTGCGTGTGGTGTGAGGGCCCATTAAGTGTTGGCGGTGGTGATTATGCTCATAAAGAGGCCAAAACTGTATTTAATTTTGTTTCTTTTGGTTCTCTTTTTATTTTAATACATACATGAGGGCTACCGTTTTTGTGCTTACCAGTTGGCGCCACTGGCGAGTGAGGTCCCGATCTAAAGAACTCTAAACTTTAAAAAAATAAAACATAGCTGTAAACTCGGTAAAGAAGCTTAATTTCGACAAAATATTTTGTTTGTAAACAGTAAACAAACCTCTGAATTTGCTGTTCTTTCAGTCCGCTTAACCTTGCACCTCTTTTTCTTAGTTCCACTTTTAAAGCACTGACATTCATTGACCCGTAACTCGGAATTTGCCATAATAAGGATGTTTTAAATTAAATATTTTGTAATACCTCAAAATTAAACTTAAATGAAATAAAATAAAACCGCGCAGCCCACATAGAGTGAAAAGTGACATTTTGGAGACCTGACGCTACACTAGCGCCTCTAGCGGCGAATTCACACGCGTTAGCCCTCATTGCATCGAATTCTACTGCATAAAACTGAACGCGTTCAGCACATCTAAACTGCGTTCAAGAGGTTAGTACTGTGAATACATCATTGCAAATGTTCAGTTCATTCAAATAATTCTTCTGAGTTGAAGTTCCAGTTTCAGTCATTTTATAACGATCTGAGTAATAAATCGCTTAGGTAAAGGCTAACTAAAGGGACTTTTGCCATATTTAATTATAATCCACAAGATTTCACTTCATTTAAGCTTAGTTTTATTTTATTTTCCTTTTATATTGAAACATATTGACAATGATCATGTTCCATTATTGTAAAATGCAGTTTATTAGTATGAATGATAAAATATTATTTTAATTAATTAATTGTATTGAATTGGTTAGTGTAGATTTAATCATTTGTTTTTAGTTTCTATAGGAGAGGCAGTCTCGGGGAAAGTGCCTTTTAACAATAAGCAGCAAATATGCCTTTGACATCAAATGACCAGTGTAGTAAGATTCTAAGAGAATTTGAGACCTCTGATCGCTTACCATGATTACTAAAGGCATATTAGCACGACTGACATAAGACTACACTATAAATTGTGCCTTGATAATGTTAATTCTGTAGAAACCTAGGCTGCCTCGGTTCGAATTAAGTTATGTTATTGACAATGTGTGTGGTGTGATGTTTGAAACTGGTGATTATTGTGCAATTATACAAAAGTTTTAAATAAAATTTTGCGTTTTATTTGTAGGTATCTACCGTAGGTACTCTAAACAGTCCCGCCAAGGGGGCAGGAAGGGGCAGCTAACTATCGCCACAGCTATCGGTCAATTTTCTAATTTACCAAACATAAAAATTTAAGTCAAGCAATTCTGGCATAATAAACCAAACCCAACAGCTCAAGCCGGGGAAAAGCTTCTTTATACTACACCTGCTTGGAAAGTACCTTGATACTTTATCTTTACGGTAGAAAGTACGTCATTGCGTATCGAACAAATATGCGGGGAGAAAACGCATCTGAGCGGGAGAGAAAGAAAAGTGTATGAAAATCCATTTCTTACGTGGTTTTTCTTTTTTAATTTTGGGTAAGACTATGCTATCTAGCGAAAGACCCCAGAGCTAGACTGACCCGACACTATACCGAAGACATCCCGGATGTCAGCCTGTACGAGATTAGGATGGCTCTGAAACAGCTTAAGAACAACAAGGCGCCGGGTGATGACGGAATTAAGGCCGAACTGCTGAAGGCGGGTGGCAAACCGGTCCTTAAGGCCCTTCAGAAGTTGTTTGATTCCGTCATACTCGAGGGGAAAACGCCGCAGGCTTGGTGCAGGGGTGTGGTGGTGCTCTTCTTCAAAAAGGGTGACAATGCCCGGTTGAAGAACTATAGGCCCATCTCACTTCTAAGCCATGTCTACAAGTTGTTTTCAAGAGTCATCACGAATCGTCTCGCACGCAGGTTCGATTTCCAGCCTCCCGAACAAGCCGTATTCCGAAAAGGCTTCAGTACCGTAGACCACATACATACGCTGCGGCAAGTTATACAGAAGACCGAAGAGTATAACCTGCCTCTCTGTTTAGCGTTTGTGGACTACGAGAAAGCCTTCGATTCGATCGAGACTTGGGCTGTACTGCAGTCTCCAACGGTGCCAAATCGACTACCGGTACATCGAGGTGTTGAAGTGTTTGTACAAAAACGCCACCATGTCAGTCCGACTTCAGGACCAGACCACGGAACCTATCCTTCTGCAGCGCGGTGTGAGACAGGGAGACGTCATATCTCCGAAACTGTTCACCGCTGCATTGGAGGATGTCTTCAAGGTTCTGGATTGGAAAGGACTTGGCATCAATGTCAACGGCGAGTACATCACTCACCTTCGGTTTGCCGACGATATAGTGGTCATGGCTGAGACCATGGAAGACCTCAGTAAAATGCTCGATGACCTCAGTAGAGCTTCCGAAAGAGTGGGTCTTAAAATGAACATGGACAAAACCAAGGTTATGTCGAATGTTCATGTAACACCCACTCCTATCAAGATCGGAGACTCTACGCTCGAAGTTGTGGACGATTATGTCTACCTGGGACAAACGGTCCAGTTGGGTAGATCTAACTTCGAGAAAGAGGTCAATCGTCGAATCAGACTCGGCTGGGCAGCGTTCGGGAGGCTGCGCGGTATCTTCTCGTCCAACTTACCCCAGTGTCTCAAGACGAAAGTCTATGACCAGTGTGTGTTGCCAGTGATTACATAAGGGACCGAAACGTGGTCGCTCACAATGGGCCTTATCAGAAAGGTCAAAGTCACCCAAAGGGCAATGGAGAGGGCTATGCTCGGAGTTTCCTTGCGTGATCGAATCAGAAATGAGGACATCCGCATGAGAACCAAGGTTACCGACGTAGCCCGAAGAATCGCCAGACTTAAGTGGCAATGGGCAGGGCACATTGCTCGCAGAACGGATGGCCGATGGGGCCGAAAAGTTCTCGAATGGCGACCGCGAACCGGAAGACGTTGCGTTGGAAGGCCTCCCACTAGGTGGACCGATGACCTGGTCAAGGTTGCAGGAACCCGCTGGATGAGAGACGCACGGGACCGGTCAATGTGGCGACGCCTGGGGGAGGCCTATGTCCAGCAGTGGACGTCTTTTGGCTGAAATGATGATGATGATGATGAAGACTATGCGCCGGTAACCTAAATATCAAAAGCCAAAAAGATTTTAACAGTGAGTTTTTATCTCCAAGTTCGAAAAATGACACTGGCCACTAGCTGTGTGTTGGATGTTGTCGGGCTGGCAGTGCGACCCTGCGGCGCGGCGGCAGGATAAACAATTTGAAAAAAGAACGTGAAAATTGCAGACGCCATTGGCGCCATTTTCAATTTCAATTAGTAAAGATTTAGTTTTTTATTTTCCTCGTAGGTGTAGGTAATAAAAAGCACTATGTATCACTCGAGAGAAAGTGCGATTCCCGATCTCAGGTGTTTTAAAGCCCTCGCCTACGGCTCGGGCGACACCCTCGGCGGCCCTCGCCTACGACACCCTCGACGGTAATCGGTCACTTTCTCCTCTCGGTGAACAATGTACTACACGACACGGAAAAAGCGTCGAAAATTTTGAGACGTAAAACCTGACTAAGAAGCAGTATGGGTGAAAATCGCCTCAATGGTCTGGCGATGGTGAGTGTGCACAGTAATTTATTCATGGAAACTTACAAGATTTTCATAATAAAGTGGTCGTGAAGTTTACAAAAAATCCCCGAAAATAATGTTCATGTCTCACTATAAGGGGGCGTCCATAAATTACGTGAGGTGTTTATGGGAGGGAGGAGGTCGAGTCAAATCTCATCTAATCTCACGTTGGAGAGAGGGGGAGTCTCAGCAAATATCACGTAACTTTTTTTTTGATTGAACCAAAAAAAAATCTATTTAGGTCCATTTAATCCAGATTGACATGCTTAAGATTTCGCCAACGGCTTAGAGTAGTTAGAGTGGCTAGATCAGAACGAAGTTGAAGGAGCAGATGATGTTACTGAAAATGATATGGACATATTGGTTCCAATAGTCTCTTGAGATCACGCATGATTCTCCATGGACTGAATTAGAGTAGATATTCTTTTTTTAATCACAGTAGTTACGATTCTAAAATGATGTTAAATTTTTATTACACTTATAATTAAACTCTCAGCAATATTGATTACTAGTCATAACTAGTCGTAAATAAAAGCACGAAGCAAATTTCTTTTTTCTTTTTACAATAACAATCCAACGCGTTTACCTACGTAGAAACCCACATTTTGAAAAATCTCACGTGAGATTGGGGGATGGGGGAGGGGATGAATAAAATCTCACGACATCTCACCAGGGGGGGAGGGAGGGACAGAAAATTAAAAAAAAAACACCTCACGTAATTTATGGACGCCCCCTAAGTACCTAAGTAAAATCTTCTTTAATCAAATTCAAACTCCCAAATCATCTTTATTCTATTTTAAACGGTTTTATTTAGCTCACCCCGTTTGTTTTATTCTTGGATCAAATTTAGTAATTCAAATTTCACCCTCTTCCTGTCAACCGATTAATCTGAAATTTTGTATACACTTTGGATTTTGGTGACAATACAATTATGTTTATTCATTATCATTATAAATTCAAGATGGCCGCCGCTACAAAATGGCGGATAATTTATGTTTTATTAATCCCATCAATATGGGTATCAAATGAAAGGGCTCAACAAGCAGAATACAATATACTATATAAAATTAAAATCCAAGATGGCGGCTAAAAACTAGAAAATAAAAATAGGTAAAAAAACTTTTTAAGTTAAACGGTTTTATGTTAAACATACATTGCAATGTTAAATGTACTAAAAACCAAAAAATAATAAAATAGATACAGTCGTGGGAATAAACCGTGGGGCACGTCAATTCGGAACTGTCGTGCTGCGGAAATTACAATTGACGTGCCCCACGGTTGTTTTTTCCCACGACTGTATCTATTTTATTATTTTTTGGTTTTTAGTACATTTAACATTGCAATGTATGTTTAACATAAAACCGTTTAACTTAAAAAGTTTTTTTACCTATTTTTTTTCTAATAAATGTAAATCAAAATGCTGGGCTTTGAAGAAGATGGATGAAAAACGATTGCATGTAGCGGAGATAAGAATGTTGAGATGGATGTACAAAGTTTCAAGAATACATAAAGTAGGGAATCAGTTTATTATAAGAAGTTTGAAAGTGGCGGCTGATAAAGAAAAATTGAACTTTTTTCCCGACCAAAGAATTGAACCCAGGACCCCACGCTCAGCAGTTGCGGTTGACGGTTGCAACCACGAGACCAACGGTGCTGTAGCCTACATATGTATCAGAGTTTATTTCCTTGTTTGAGCGCTATGCATAATTATAATGGAGCGAGCCTATGACTCAAGTTCGCACTGCTCGGGCGCATGTTTTATCAGCTTCATGCCTCTCATCTGGAAGAGGGACTGGGCCCTACGGTCTCATCATAATCCACCACTTGTCCACCACACTAACCTAGAGCGGGTCAACAGATAAAACGTTGTCTTACGTATTTGTGGATATCCCACCGAATCCGAATCACTCAAGATGAACTTGCAATGTTTTTGAAAACCAGCAAATGATAAGATCAGTTTAAAAACAGCCAGCTTTAATCTGCGTCAAAGCCTGGCTTACGTAAGCGACTGCCATCTAACGCTGGCTCGAGCTGAGCCAAGTGGAGAACATAACTAACTGGAGTTATCCGCTGGCCCACTGCCGCGCGCTGCACTGACACATTAAGCACGCTGCCAACTCGTTATCGCGACAACGCAGGGAATAAAAACGTAGAATTAACTTAGGAGCTGTCTTTTGTTGCTGATTTGAATAGGACTTGGCCTGCTCCTTGTCGTTGATTACGTACTGCACTGCAATTTGCCAACGTAGCTGCATACTATTTACGTTCATTTTCACGCCTTCCTGTTTCTGAATAGCAATTGTTAACAAGGAGGCGACAACAAAAATATTTTTTTATGTTTTTCGTGCGTATCTTGGTATGTTTTTACTAAGTTCTTTTTTCCACCGATACCCAAACTGCTGCATATTTTTTTGCCGAATAAAACTGATCAAAGGATACCTAGTGACGACACGGTTGGTGCAGTGAGTGATTGAGCGTAGGGACTGCTGCGTCGCGTGTCGCGGGTTCGATCCCCGCACGGAACAAATATACGTATGGCCTACAGATAGTTGTTTCGGGTCTGGGTGTCTCTGTGTATGTGAGTTCAAATGTTTGTAAACCCATACAGGAGAAATTCCTAGAGGGGGAAAAGTTATATAAAAAGAAAAAAAAAGTATGTTGTCTATGGAAGTTATTGTACTTTTTGACAAAACAAGACAGCGGCGTTACTTCCGATTAAGGTCGAACGCCGAAAGCATCATGCATCATCACTAAGTCTATCGGTTTATACCAGTGCAAAATAAACAAGCTCAAAAATTGAATCCTGCTAGGTAAACACGGAAATTTTAACGGTGCTGAGCCCATACAAATGTACCTATTCCCCTGTTTTCTGCCTGGATAATTTTCAGGGAAAAACTAGAGCAAATATTTCTTTATCATAAAATCAATAGAAAAAATGAAACACAGGCATGGAATGGGGATGAATATGGATTATACTTTTAGTAAAAAAAGAAAACAGGGGAATACACGTGTGTACATATGTATACGCTATAGCCTTTTCTGAAAACTACTCAGTTATCATATCACGCTATATTATTCAATGAAGACTTGGCCAAAAGTGATTGCATATCTAATAATAAATGTTAAATCTTGATTTAAGCCTAACATTAATTAAGTATGTAAGACTATTAGATAGTGCTTAATCAGCACCAAACGACCATTAGGCCAGCTTCATCTAAAGGGAAATCTCGCGCAATTTCCCGACACTTGACGTTTAGAGAGGTCCATAATTAAAGCGGACAATTAAAAATGGCAGTAAAGGTTGCGATAATAATAACAATTAAATGGCTCTTCCGTTGTTAAACCGGAGATAACAATGGGTCAGATTAACTAAATCTATGCAAATTCAGACTGGGCGGAAGACAGTAATACGGGATAATTTGGGTTCTCTTGCTGGCAATTGGTACTGAAAATGGGGAGCGCGTAAAACTGCTGTTTTAACATTAATTGTTTCATATAGGACGTGTTTGGTTTGGGGTTGTATGAAATTCATATGGCTATCTCATATTACAAGACGAATAGGAAAATCGGTTCAGTCCTCCTTGTTTACCGTTAGCTAAGCATTACCTACTGTTTCTATTATGCACTTGCAGAATTCAGAAATATTTCAATACTTCCCAAGCAACATGCTCACGTGATAAATGACGATAAACTGACGCCATCTTTCAAACAATGACGTCCTTCGTCATATATGACGTAATAAGATGACGTGATTCGGAGTTTTATGTCGTCGTTTGCTTTTTAAGACGTCATCAAGTAACGTGATTCGGAGCTATATGTCGTCGTTTGCTTTTTAAGACGTCATCAAGTAACGTGATTCGGAGCCCACCCACTTGATATCTAGTAGCGCCACTGCTCGATAGATGGCGCTGTACGCTGACGTCACGTTTCTGAATCGCGGTGTTAAGATTCTCCGCGAGCGAATGACTACCCCTGCTTTACTTAGATGTGTTATCGCTTCTCGGCCTTTTGGCTAAGATCAAAGTGTAGTATCCTTTTTTTTAGCTTAATATCTGAAAGCTCCCTCACTGGATCATTCTCCTGCCCTTATCCCAATTTATTTGGGGTCGGCGCAATATGTCTTCTTCTTCCATACTTCCCTATTTCTCGTCATCTCATCAGTCACCTCCTTTCTAGGGACGGTATATTAATCTGATTTTTGTAAGCTGACGGGATGTTCGGGGCTCGCTCCACTCCCGTCGGGGGTCGGGCCGGCCTCGGTACTACTCTAATTTAGCCATTTATGACGTGATTATCACGACGAATGCGACGACATGATAGACGTTATAATTGAAGTCGAAATCACGTAAACTGATCACGTCATTAATGACGCACTAATTTGTGACATCCTCACGTCAAAATTTACGTCTATAATGACGTGATGCGACGTCTTTCGATGCCTTAAAATTCACGTCATTATTCACGTGAGCATGTTGCTTGGGTTAGGTTAATTGAAATTGCATGCCTTCTAGCTCATATGGGATCGGAGTTTTGGTATAGACTAGGGGTTGTGAAAGGTTTAATACACTATTTCATAAGGTGATAGAGCAGATCTCAACTGCATAATTATAGGTAGGTACTTTGTAAAAATTCTGCCATCAAAAACGGATTCATTACCTACATCTACATCCTCCATTTTTCGAAATCGTTTTAAAAGGATAAAAGTACATGGTTATTTATTTGATTGGTCAAATGACTTTCCACAAATAAGCCATCGGTCTTTCATGACAGAAGGCTTAATTTTATTCTGATTTAAATAAACTTGTCACACTTTCTGAGATTTCGAGGCAGATTAAGCAAATGCCGTTGTTTTAAAATGTCGGTGCGCCATTTATTTCGTTATCTCGTAATTACATTGGGGACAGAATTACTGTTGTAAGTTTAAAAAATCCGTTAAAATTTGTCTCGTTCCAAGTTCCAACGCGCAACGTTCTAAAGACGCGGACATTTTCTCGCAAATAAAAAGTAAAAACATGTGCATTTCGCGTGTGCTGAGATTAATGTCGATGTATATTTTTGTTTAGTGATGTGCTATTGTGCAGCTGGAATGTCGATGGATCGAAATGTTTTTTTTTTAAATTTTATAGTAGGTATAGATCTAGGTCTAGGTGTAGGTATAGGTTTAATTATGTAAGTTGTAACAGGGTCTGGTTCATAACATCGCCAGTCACTACATCGATGGTACGCTAAATCGACAGTACCCCAAATCGATGGTACGGTCAGCTTCAGAAGTATACTAACATTACTCAAAGGTTCGAAGCTGTTTTTTTTTAATAAAAACTTGTTAGAATTACTCGTAACTACATGTTATTGGAGTGTAAGGACTATTTTAACGAATAATCTTCTGAAACATTAAAAATAATAGCTAGAGTCCTGTACATAAAAAAAATTAAAATTCCGAAATGTTCAGCTTTTTAATGTAGCGCAGCGTACCATCGATGTATTGTACTGATTAATTATTAATTTATTAATTGCTAACTATTCATAAAAAATATCGCGTCATCTCGATACTATTCACTCTTACCAATTTTAATTTATTAACCGACTTCCAAAAAAGGAGGAGGTTCTCTATTCTTTTAATTGAATATTGGCGCTTATTACTTAGAAATGTAAACCATGTTGCACTGAAATTTTATTTTAAGAATGTTTTAGGTAGGTAACCTATGTCACTGTGTCAACATCGACACTCCAGCATCCCTTATCGTCTGCCGTCGTCTCGCGGCTGCTGCAGGAATTTTATTTCACTTCATTTCGCCATGACATGCGCCGCGTTACCGCGTTAGCCAATAACCATGATGTAATAACACATTTTTTGGATTGTTTTTAAGAAATTACAGTTCAAGAATGGTTTATGATCCTTGACTTATGACTTCTGCACTTTATTTGTGGGAAATACTGTTTTTTTGGCCCGAATTCTTACATATTTTTATTTGTGTAGGTAGTGTTTAATTTAGTCACATCACAGATACACAGGTTTTTATATACCAATGCAGATTCATCAACTTTTTATTATGCTGTCCTTTTCAATACCGTTTAATTGACCGTATTTATGCAGCTCTCGCAATATCTGTTTGTTAATTTATCTGTCCCCTAGTGACTACTACCTAGCTAAGTATGTGTATTTTAATATATATAGCCCCACAAATAAAAATTTTAGAAAAAAGTTCCTTAAACCTCCTAGGTTCCCCAATTTTAGAAGAAAGTTTTTCATTTTTTATCGACGACAAAATTAAAAAATTTCATGATATTTCGGATAGACTCTCCAATATTAACCTACATTCGGCGTTCACCCTCATCAGATACTGTTGTTTTGGTCCAAATTTTATGTATTTTCTTCGTGCTTCTCCTCTTTGGAAGAAACCACAACTTTTGGACAAAATTGACCACATTATTCACCAGACTTTAACATCCATTCTTAATGTGGCCTTGGACGACCGAGCGTGGCAGCAAGCCACTCTTCCAATTCGCTTTGGTGGCCTCGGCGTCCGCAAAATTTCTAGTGTAAGCTTACCGGCGTTCCTGTCGTCTGTCCACAGCACTGAAAAGCTAACCAGGAAAATTTTAACCCTCTCCCTGGTTGACTCGGAAGTGCCGTGCTTGACTGATGCAGAGAGCGCCTGGAGAATGGCTTGACCGAACACGGATCGGCCCGAGAACCCATTTTCCCAGAGACAGTGGGATGAGCCGCTCTGCAGGTTGGTACGGAATAACCTAATTAATACGTCTACCAATACTGCTGAGCGTGCCCGCCTGCTGGCTGTGGGTGAGTGGGAGTCGGGCCTCTGGCTTCAGGCACTACCGTCACCTAATATAGGCACTATGCTAGGTGACACAACCTTCCGGCTCGCTACATGTTTGCGTTTGGGTGCTGCGTGTGGGGCTCCACATCGCTGTCAATGTGGTGAAGTAGTCGACAGCCTCGGACACCATGGCCTTTCCTGCAGCAAGAGCGCAGGTCGGATTGCGCGGCACGCCAGCATTAATGATCTCATCCGACGTGCTCTGGCCACCGCCGGTGTGCCTGCTGTTTTGGAACCCAATGGGTTGGCACGCGTCGATGGGAAGAGACCAGATGGTATGACCATAATGCCGTGGAAGTTGGGTAGGCCTTTGGTGTGGGACGCAACTTGCGTCGACACCCTTGCGCCATCCCATCTTCCTAGCACGGTGAGCTGTGCTGGGGCGGCTGCTGCAGGTGCTGAAAACCTCAAGCGGCGCAAATACAACAACTTAATTGGCAGTTATGTGTTTGAGCCGTTTGGGGTTGAAACACTGGGGCCTTGGGGTCCGAGTGCTCACCTAATTTTTAAGGAAATTGCCAAGCGGTTGGTCGACTCTTCACGTGACCAGAGGGCTGGCCTATTCTTTGGCCAAAGAATCAGCATTGCCATCCAACGTGGTAATGCTGCCAGCCTTCTGGGCACTTTTCCTGTTGACAGCAATGTGGACGAATTTTTTGACGCCCTGTAATTCTTCTCTTTTTGCTACTTGTATATATTTTATCATTATTTTAGTTCTGTAAATTGTAGTTTGTAAATATTGTAAAAATCACCCTTAAATTATTATATTCTTAATCTTAGTTGGGGTAATGGTTAGGGGTCGAACTGGGCCGTCTAACGTAACGCGTGAAAATATTTAGGAAGTTAATTAACTTTCCCCTTTCATTATTAGTCTAAGACGAGAAGATACATCTTCATTCATCAACGACCATCTATTTCCCCATACATCCTTCTCAGTGATGAACTCCATGACCTCAGAGGGCAGAGGCTGAATAGTCATTGTTTTTGCCCCGAGTCTGTGGGGAGGACGCAAAAAATAGTTTTTGTCTATGGCGAAAGAACGGCGCGCGCTGCGATGCGAATAATCCACTATACTAGTAATATAAACAGTGTCTCTTCTCTTCGCTTTGGTTAGGGGGGAATTGGGGTGGATGTGCGTTTGGATTCAAAGGGACAGCTAGTTGTTTGGGAAGTGTCGTTTAGATCTGCATTTCCTTTGTAAGGAGAAAATGGTACTTACCTATGTGTAAATGAAGTAAGTACATACAAGTGATGGTTTCCTTTTCATGACGAAGAGTAATATATTATTATGTAGTAAGTAACCAAATGTTTTAGTTGACTTTTTGATTCATTTGAAACCTGGCATGAAGAAAAATAGAAATATTTTTAAAGAATAAAACGAATTCCTATCACTTTTACATGTAAAAAAAAAGTAAAAGTTTCATAAAAAAAAAAGTCATGTAAGTAAAAGTTTTTAAAAGTTTCAGCATGTGGAAATTAGAAAATAACTTGTTTCGTCTCGAAACAGTTTTATGTTTACTTTTTTGTTTAAGTATTTTTTTTATATTCGTGTTAGGATACGATGACACAATTTGGTTCATAGCATGGTTCTTTTTCATTTTTATTGGTATATTGGGTCGGCGATAAACTGCGTCGACTGGAACGCACCCTTTCCTTGAGGAATGGTGGTTAGGTGTGAAGTTGGCACCCCCGCGCACCGCCATGAAGTTAGTCAAAAAGCAGCATTCAACGCGTACGCACGTTACCGCGCCGCGTCGCCGCCGATTTGCAGTGCCGTGTTATTCCGTTTGATTCAACTCCCTAGGATTAAAGTTCCCCTTTCATCTTCCTGGAAGACAGTGTTTTACGTGACCTATGGACCTATATGTGTGGGATTATTGACTGGAGATTCCCTGTGTTGTGCTCTGCCGGCAAGCCCCTCGATTCTACCAAGCCAGGACTCTCGGACTGTGGCTGCGGAAAGGTTGAAGCGGGTAAGTCGCTGGACCCAGTTAATTCCCTACATAATTGTTTGGTCCTTCGAGCCGGATAATATCTTCCAAATTGTGTCGTCTTGTACCGCGTGGGTAGGTTCTGTACGGTGTGTAAAATTCGCCATCTTTGTTTAGCAAAATGCCGGATGACGAAGCATCTTCTTGCCAACAAGACATCTTCGAAAGGGATTTAATTTTGGATGAACTCAAGCGAATTCTTTTACTAGCAAATTCAAATGAGCAACAATTTCGGTCGCGAACATCAGATTTATTGGCTCACCAAAGAAAGTTCACTAAGGTTCAGGCTAAGATTGAAAAGACGCTAATTCAAACCAAATCTTTTTGCAAAGATGAGAACATTAAAATTCGTAATGATTTTAATGACTTGTACTACGAAATAGTCGGTCAATTGAACTCGTTAAAAGCAGACGAGTCCGAGCGAAAAAGGCGTCTAAATCGTTCGAGTAATTTTTCTTTTGAGGCTATAGGTAACGATAGGCGAAACCTACCTACTTTACCTTTACCAGAATTCAAAGGCGATCCTACAGATTGGCCATCATTCTACGATTTATTCAAATCACTCGTGCATAGCAACAGTGCCTACTCGAATACGGAAAAACTTAGATACCTACTTCTTACAGTTAAAAACGAGCCGTTTAACCTAATTAAGTCGATACCTATAACGGAAGATAACTATTCCATCGCATTGGACATTTTGTTAACCCGCTATGAAAACAAACGGGTTATTGCATCAAAACATTTAGATCGTATTTTAGACATAGAACAGTGCTCCGAAAAATCTTCGTTTAGTGTACGAAAATTACTGAATACCTACCAGGAAAACATTAAGGCATTAGAAGTCATGAGCTTTCCGACTGAGCAGTGGAATTTCGTTCTGTTGCACATTTTACTACCTACGTAAAATACCTAACAGTCTGAGAAAGGGGTTCGAGCGTTCGTTAGCCAGTCCGGCCGATATTCCCGATGTAAACACGCTGATTTCATACTTGCAACGTGAAATAACCGCGGACGAGATTGCATCATCTAGTTCCATAAGTACCTCCGCGCCGCAAAATAATAAGCAATCTACATTTCGGGTAGGTAACAAAGACGCCAATGCGAACGGCAAAACGCGCGCGTTTCCCGCGAATGTTCAAGTGTCAGACCAAACTCGACCTACGGCTGATGGCAATAAGGCGCGATCTTGCGTGCAGTGCAACGGTTCGCACTTGTTGACAAAATGTTCAGAGTTTTTAAATTTGTCACCACATGATAGGTACGCTTTCGTGCAAAACAAAAATGTGTGTTATAATTGCTTGAACGTCGGGCACGACGTAAAAAACTGCAAATCAAATTTTGTGTGTAGAACGTGTCATAAACGACATCATAGTTTAATTCATTTTTCAACTCAAGCATTACCGATCATAAACGAAGTCGCGCAACCTGTAGTCGTCCCGCTCCCACCTGCGGAGGAAATACCCGTTTCCGTCGCGATTCATGGAAATTGTGCATCTAACTTACCTCTCGCTCGCACACAGACTGTTTTATTGTCAACCGCGTTAATTGATGTGTGCGTAGATCATAATAAAGTATCCACGGTGCGTTGCCTAATTGATACAGGTAGCCAGGCATGTTTTATTACGGAAGCATGTGTACAACGACTCGGTTTAGCGCGTAAGTATAGCAATGTGCCGGTGTTCGGTATTGGTGACACCAAGCCCGTCCATTCAAAGGGTTTAGTTTCGTGTTCAATTACGCCGATAGGTAAACAACAACCCGTCATTCCGGTTAATGCATTAATTTTGCCTGAATTAATTTCGAAAATGCCAAGTATACCATTGCCTTATTCGGGGTGGTCACACATAAAAAATTTAAACTTAGCCGATCCGGACTTTCATACACCGCAGCCCGTAGAGATGTTACTAGAAGCGGATATACTATCCCACGTGTTACCTACTAGGCAACATTGTATCGGGCCCGCCGGGTACGCCGATCGCAATGAATAGTGTGTTAGGTTATTTACTTTTAGGTAAATTAAATTTCGATAACGTTGTTCCGACTCCACTCCAAGTGTGTTTTAGCTCGTTTGACAACGACAATCTTCAGAAGTTTTGGGAGCTGGAGTCAATACCAGAGAAGCGGAGTTACACTCCCGAAGAAACGATGTGTGAATCATTTTATAAAAATACACACACTCGTGATACGAACGGGCGATACGTGGTCGCCCTCCCGTTCAAGCCCGACGCACCGCCCCTCGGCGAGTCGCGGCCTACTGCGCTAGCACGGTTCCGTAAACTCGAGTATCGGCTAGAACGTAACCCTAAGCTGAAGGAAGAATATCACGCGTGCCTCCAGGAGTACGTGGACCTCAACCACATGGAGCCCGTCGATGCTCAACCTCCAGCTGACAAATGTTATTACATTCCACACCACTGCGTGGTCAAAGAGTCTAGCACGACGCCCACTCGTGTTGTATACGATGCTGGGTGTCGCTCGACGAGTGGTTATTCGCTAAATGACGTTCTACTAACGGGTCCTAAACTTCACCGGGACATAGTAGACGTACTTCTTAAATTTCGTGTCCATTCCGTCGCGCTTACGGCCGACATAAAACAAATGTATCGTAACATATTAGTTCGTGAAAGTGATAGGGACTTTCAGCGTATCGTGTGGCGTAAATCACCAGATGATCCCATACGGGACTACCGCTTGCGTACAGTCACATTCGGCGTCAACTCGTCACCTTATCTCGCTTTGCGGACCATTCAACAGCTCGCTTGCGATGAAGCCGACCGGTATAAACTAGCCTCACCCATTTTACTCAATGACGTCTTCGTGGACGACGTCGTCTCTGGCGAAGACTCAGTAGCCAGAGCACTCGCTCTGCAGCAAGAATTAATCGGTATATGTAGGACGGCAGGATTTGAACTGCGTAAGTGGCATAGCAATGCGCCCGCGTTACTCGCTGCGGCGCTACCGCCAGAGTCTCATGGTGAGCGGCCTGAGAACGTTCCGTTCGCTGAAATGGAAAATGATAAAAAGGTCAAGGTCCTTGGTCTACAGTGGAACCCTAAGTCAGATTCGTTTAATTTTAAAGTGCAAGTTTCATCTCAAAAATGTACAAAACGTGTCATTCTTTCTGAGATAGCAAAAATTTACGATCCTCTAGGATTATTATCACCGGTAACACTGTTTGCCAAACATTAATTTGATCCAACTTTTGTGGATAGCCAACGTGGACTGGGACGACGCGCCGCCCGTTGACATAACCAATTCGTGGACCTCTTTCGTTTCTGAGCTACCACTCATATCACAAAGGGGTTTGGCTAACTTTGTATGGGCTAGTGGCGTCATTTTTTTTTTGAGCGGCCACTTTTAATTTTCATGTTATTTTGTTGTGCTGTGTCAAATACACATACATGTTAAATTATTTTTGTCCTAAGTCATTTCTAAGCTGAGATATTTGCGTTTGAAGATTATAAAAATGTCTTCTTCAATTACTGTTCGGCGTAAAGAAATCTTAGTTATGTGTTTAGAAGGTTGATATTAGAGCTGGCTTAATAATAACTGCTACTTGGGTCGATCTTTAGGTTAGGCCACGCTTGCCTAGGTGGGTCTGTGGATGGGTGGGTGTGGATTATATACCGAGTGTCCTCCGTGCCTTGGAAAGCACGTTAAGCTGTTGGTCCCGGCTGCCATATATAGATCTTTTGCAGTCGTTACTGGTTGTCAGTGACCTGACTCTGTCTGACAACCAGTCTTACCAAAGGGTATCGTATTACCCAGTATTAACTGGGACGTGGAGGTCAGATAGGCAGTCGCTCCATGTAAAATACTGATATTCAGCTGCCTCCGGTTAGACTGGAAGCCGACCCCAACATAGTTGGGAAAAGGAATAAATAATACAAGAGCAATATTGCATCCAGCCCTTGTGTAGCAGTTTCTACGAGAATGTACACGTAAATGTCCGTCTAGATGAATGTGTAATACGAGTCCCGCCGACACGATTCAGACTTCGCTGGCTACAAATGCAAAATGCACTGTTAATTACATCCATGGTGTTATACATCCAAATCTTAAACATATAAGAGTCTAAAGAGGTATGCTGGGTCTGTCACAATACACAAACGATCACAATGCCAAGTCTTTATAATGCATCAGCCCATAGATAACAGACATCGAGCCATGCAATCTACGTACGTATTTAATTTATTTTGATTATTTTTTCATCGTTGGCCAGCACTAGGAACTTCAGTCTGCTGTATCGTGGGTGCATTCACAAACATGTAAACTCAAACACACAAATACCCAGATCCGAAACAACTATCTGCAAGTCATACAAATATTTGCCCTGTGTGGGAATCGAACCCGCGACACGTAGCGCAGCAGTCAACTGCTTGAGCCACTGCGCCTACCGTGTGGTCTGAATTCTGAAAAAAAATACGACTGGAACCTTAAACAGTGCAATAGACTGTAATAACTTCTTCGATTTTAATGAGCAATTCAAAACCAAATATCTCCGTTCCGATTAGATTTAGAGAAAAGCATCCATAATATTTTTGGATCGCTTTAATCTGTTCTTTCAAAATATCCAAGTTTCATTACTGGCCGCGCAACTTCAAAACGACGCCAACTTTAGCCAAACCCCTTTCGTTCCCGCGTCACATATTTAAAAATGATAATTCAACGCCAATTCAAATTCACGGTTTTGCTGACGCTTCCAGTAAGGCGTTTGGAGCGTGTGTATACATACGCTATCAGAATAATGATGGTGTTATTCAAACTCATCTAATTATTGCAAAAACCCGCGTTGCACCGCTGCGTGTGTGCCTTACCATTCCGCGTCTCGAGCTAATGGGCGCTGTCCTTTTATCTAAATTACTCGAAAAGGTAATACTTACCTACAGTAATCAAGTAAGCCTCGACCAGGTCTACGCTTGGTCCGATGCCTCCATCGTGCTAGCATGGCTGCGCTCATCGCCGCACGAGTGGAAAACGTTCGTCTCGAATCGTGTCAGCGAGGTCGTATCTCGCGTGCCCGCGGATTGCTGGCGCCACGTCCCGTCGGCTGACAACCCCGCCGACGCTGCGTCACGTGGCCTGCTGCCCGCCGCGCTGGTACACCACCACTTGTGGTACCATGGACCCCCATGGCTCCGTCTAAGTCCAGACTTCTGGCCAGTTCAAACCCCGATAACGGACACGTGTGAGGAAAAACGTAACGTAACGATGTGTTCTAGCGCGTCTACGGCACCGCCTATACAGGATGTTGATTTTATCTCGCGATTTTCGTCGCTCGGCAAACTTGTTCGCGTCACAGCGTTAATATTTCGTTTCTTTAATAAATGTAAAAGAGCAAAGCAAGTCTTTCCGACGTACATTACTGTGCCCGAATATAATTTCGCTTTAAAGCGACTTATCAAAGTTACACAACAGTCCATTTTTTACGAAGACCTGTCAAAGATAGCGCAGAGTAAATTACCGTCTACGCGTTTACGACGCTTAAGGCGCAGTTAACGGGGGAACCGTAAAAACGACCTGTTTTTCGTCGCAGAGTTAGCCGTATTGCTACTTATTACAATTCCAAAAAAAATACAGTGTATAGTCAAATGTATAGGTAAAAGACTTATGCAAAAATATTTTCTAAACGTAATCAAGAACCTCGAAAAAAAAAATCACAAAATCACAAAAAAATCACACGAAAAAACTTTTTCGTCTCGAAATGCTCAATATTTTGAGTGACAACTGTTATTTATTTTTTTACTATCAGAAAGGAAATTTAACCAACTAAAGACATATGTAAAAATATTTTAACATTACAGCGTATTTTTTTTTTAAATAAATTAAATCTGCGAACTATCGTTCATTTTGGCAGTCACGAGCATCAAACGCATCGCCATTTTCAACCTTATTTGTTTAGGCGATGAGTTAAACGCGCGCTCAAGGTCGCGGGCAGCTAATGTCGCCTTAACGCCTTTCTTGGACAATACGGACGAGTTACTTAAGGTTGGTGGTCGAATCCACAAATCGCTTTTACCATTTGAATCTAAACACCAACTGATTTTACCTAAGGAACACCCTTTGACTGATCTTATTATTGATGACGCACATTCGTGTAATTTACATGCGGGGCCGCAGTCCGTGCGACATGCACTTTTGCAACGGTATTGGATTTTATCGAGTCGTGACATCGTTCGTCAACGCATCCATCGATGCGTGCCGTGCTTTCGCGCGCGACCCGCTCGCAACCAACCGCGCATGGGACCGCTCCCTGCAGTCCGCGTCCGCCCCGCGCGACCGTTTATAAAGACCGCGGTAGATTTTGCCGGACCATTTTACGTTCGCGCCAACAATAATAAAATGTTATGTGTCAGTTTTCGTATGTATGAGCGTTAAGGCGATACATCTCGAGTTAGTTTCCGAGCTTTCGACAGAAGCTTTTTTAGCAACCCTGCGTCGGTTTACGTCCCGACGTGGCTTATGCACTGATATATATTCAGATTGTGGAAAGAATTTTATAGGAAGTGACAATTATTTAAAAGAACTTTACGCGTTTTTACGCAACGATTCGGTACAAAGTGTGCTTAATCAACAAACCCTTCAGCAAGGTATCACGTGGCACTTTCAACCCCCTTACGCTAGTCATTTTGGGGGTCTTCATGAATCCGGAGTTCGAACTTTTAAACATCATCTTCATCGTGTAGTGGGTACACGCACTCAAACATATGACGAGATGCATAATTGCATACCCTTCTATGTCAGGTCGAGGCAGTCTTAAATTCGCGTCCACTCTGCGTTTTAAGTGCGGATTCTTCGGATCCCTTACCATTAACACCATCTCACTTCTTGATCGGAGAACCCATGACGGCTTTGCCTGATGTTTCCTTAATTGATGAGACGCCGAACCGTCTCACTCGTTGGCGCTGGATTCAACAATCAGTCCAACACTTTTGGAAAAGGTGGAGCAAAGAATATCTCCATGAGTTACAG
The DNA here is from genome assembly GCA_949316265.1 of Diarsia mendica. Lineage (NCBI taxonomy): Eukaryota > Metazoa > Arthropoda > Insecta > Lepidoptera > Noctuidae > Diarsia > Diarsia mendica. Next base: position 4,521,193 of record OX438917.1, read on the forward strand.
CAGAGTAGCAAGTGGCTTCAAGACAGAGGCACTGCCCTTCGTGAAGGCACTGTTGTGGTGGTATGCGACGACCATTTGCCCCCTTTGCAATGGAAGTTGGCGCGCATCCACGCTTTACATCCCGGCTCTGACAATGTCACTCGCGTAGTGACTCTAAAAATGGGAAACTCCCTTTATAAACGACCAGTCGTTAAAATATGTCCTCTTCCTATAGAGTAATTAGAATAATTACACACTTTACGGTCTTTTCAATATTAGTTTCAACTTTAGTGGCTTTAAAAGCAACTACGTGCTTTTAAGGTGAGCGGCATGTTTCGTCTCGAAACAGTTTTATGTTTACTTTTTTGTTTAAGTATTTTTTTTATATTCGTGTTAGGATACGATGACACAATTTGGTTCATAGCATGGTTCTTTTTCATTTTTATTGGTATATTGGGTCGGCGATAAACTGCGTCGACTGGAACGCACCCTTTCCTTGAGGAATGGTGGTTAGGTGTGAAGTTGGCACCCCCGCGCACCGCCATGAAGTTAGTCAAAAAGCAGCATTCAACGCGTACGCACGTTACCGCGCCGCGTCGCCGCCGATTTGCAGTGCCGTGTTATTCCGTTTGATTCAACTCCCTAGGATTAAAGTTCCCCTTTCATCTTCCTGGAAGACAGTGTTTTACGTGACCTATGGACCTATATGTGTGGGATTATTGACTGGAGATTCCCTGTGTTGTGCTCTGCCGGCAAGCCCCTCGATTCTACCAAGCCAGGACTCTCGGACTGTGGCTGCGGAAAGGTTGAAGCGGGTAAGTCGCTGGACCCAGTTAATTCCCTACATAACTCTACTGCTTCAGAAGTTCGATTTCCGTGCAACGCCGCGGTGTCTCAATTTCTCTCACAAGCATGGTTCACCTACCAGGGCTAAGAGAGTGAGTTTATTAAAAATTGGATTTGTTCTTGCACGCGGCGCCGCCCGCACACCGGCGCATTATTATTATTATTATTTTATTATTACCTCGTAAGTGGGGAACAGTAGGCTTGTCGATGGGTAAATATTTTGTTTTGATTTCACGATGCGATTCGTTTTCTTTTACTGGAGTACCTATCTTCGATATCATATAATATAGGGAAAATAAGGGTTGTTTTGCTGTAGTCAAAAGACAGATTAATAAATCTTGGAAGACATGGAAACTAGATATGTCTCGAACGTGGTTCAATATCAGCAGTCCTAAAATATGATGACACACTACTTGAAACTATGTATTAAAATTATGCTACAAACATCTTGCAGAATTGGCAAAAATCAAATGGCGTTCACACCTAAGTATATAAGGTCCCATTAAAATAGGTGGACAAAATTTCAGAAATCATTCAGAACACCAAAATAAGGACGATGGTAAAAAATAAATAAGAAAAAAAAATATTACAAAAACAAAAAACCCGACTGCATAAAAACAAAACTCAAAAGAATAAAATAAGCCTCAGAATTTAAAAGCAGAATATTTTAGATTAGATTAGATTCATTTATTTGCCTGAAATATGGTATTTTACAGATTTTATAACACATAGGTACACATTAGTTCTTCATATTCCGCCTACTAAATAAGGCATGCAAATTTTGTGACAATAATAAATGATTGAAATATACACAAATTAAACAAAATTATTAAATTGCAATGTCCAAAAAAAAAAATACTACATCAATAATTGTCTCAATAACAAATAACTCACATGTCAAATAATAATTAAATTACAAATGTCAAATAAAAATAAACTAATGGGTAAATTACAAATGTCCTATAGCTAATAATTCAATTACAAATTTCCTAAATATAAACAACAACAACCAATTAAAATAAATTACAAATGTCAATAGCATCAAATAAAAATGTCAAATTAAATTCTCATGTACTCAATGCAACTTTTCCATTTGTCCTAAATTTCATAAATTCCCTAACAGAATAAAAACAGTTTTCAATAAGCCAAGCTTTGAGATGCTTTTGAAATAAGTTGGTTCGGAGTTCTCTAATAATCTTCGGTATATGATTGAATATGTCTATTGCCATTCTACCAGTGTTTTTATGGCAGTACGCTGTTCTACATCTTGGCATTGCCAATTTTGTTGGATCCCTTGACATTTTGCCCACCTTATAAACATTGACGCTATCGGCCGTAGTGAATAGGTGAGGATGTTTTTTCACAAATAATCCTATTTCCAGTATATATAAGCACGCTAAAGTTAATATTTTTTGGTTTTTAAAAATAGGTCTGCACGATTCTAAAGGATCTGCACCAAACACAGCACGTAAACACTTCTTTTGCACAATGAATGCCCTATTGCTGTCAGTAGAATTACCCCATATGATTAGGCCGTATCTCAGTACAGATGCGACATATCCATGATAAGCCAATAGCGCGGCATTACGTCCAACAGTCTTCCTGAGATTTCTTAGTGCAAATGCAAAACTGTTTAGCCTATTACATAGATTTTCAATATGTTTTTTCCAATTGCAATTTTTATCAATAACTATGCCTAAAAATTAGAATAGAAGGATCAACAGTCGGGACCCATTAATTTTTGTGACTTATCAAGGAGCTCCCCGTAAATAGTACATTTTGATACAAGTGCGGAAAGTTTGTTATTGCATTCGAGGCAGATTGAACACCCGAGCCGTATGGCGAGGGTGTTCATGGGGTCGAGAAATGCAATGACAAATTCCCACGTGTATCAAACGACGTTTTTCAATACACTTTCGAAGAAATTAACTAAAAACGTTATGTGTTTTTGTCAACAAATTTGATGAGACTATGATTTAATTTACTTTTTTTCCGCGGTTTGATTTCGCCAGGTTGAAAAAGAAGCAAAGGTATAAAGCCGCCAAACAGCCTCACAGGAAAAATATAAAATTTAAATATTTTTTAATTAAGAACACAAAAAAATGCTTACTTGTTCATAAAAGTAAATAATTGTTTAAAATATTTACGTTTATTAGTAGTATTCTTTTTACAAACACAATTTAAATATTCAAAAAATATTTACGCTGTAAAGACGCAGATCAAAATGGTGAGATTAAAAAAAAAACACGCCTGCTCTATAATAGTCAGTGGTGTTTTTTTTTTAATTTCATAAGTTTTAATCGAATTACCGCTGCTCTATGATTACAGCGTGCGGTAATAATATTACAGCACGCTGTATTCTTATTACAGCACGCGTGCGAAATATGATGCATGTCGAACCTAATCGTAGTGCAATAAGAGCTAGTTTTCGAGGAAGTGTATTGAAAATTTAAATGGGTCCCGACTGTTGATCCTTCTATTCTGCTTTTAAATTCTGAGGCTTATTTTATTCTTTTGAGTTTTGTTTTTAAGCAGTCGGGTTTTTTGTTTTTGTAATATTTTTTTTTATTTAACACTTTTTAGTCAGTATTCATTAACTTCGTTATTACTATTATATGACGGTGGTAGATTTCGATTCGATTTTATATCCATTCCGTACACGTAAAAAAATCCGGTTTTATGTAAGAAATACGAAATTGTTTGTTCTAATAACTTTAAATCGTTATATATCCTAAACGGTTTTATAAAATGAAAAATGATAAAGGAAACCTAAATTTCATTTTCAAATACCTATTCAACGATACCCTACTTGACGTGGTGCGTCGAATTTTTTTTTTTTCATTTTGACAATATGGCGACTAGTTGTTACTATATTGAGTATTGTTTACTGTAATGTTTTTAGTGACACTCGCGAGGTCAAGACGAATCGATTGACGTACGGATCATCAAAATCGGCCAAGGCGTTTGGCCTCTACAGTGCCACATAGGAACAAACATACATACATACATACATAGACTGATAAACACATAACCCTTCTTTGCTTTGCGCAGTCGGGTAAAAAACGTATTTTCATTACTCATACTCTGAAAGTAGGTCAGAACATGCCTGAGGAGCGGGTTGAAAGTACTACTTTTCAGCCCTAGGGAGAATCGCTTTCTACTGACAGCTGTCAAATTATTTGTTGTAATTGGGAGCAAACCTATTGCCACCAACCGATGTGATTAGGAGCAAGCCTATTACCATCAACAAATGTAATTAGGAGCAAGCCTATTGCCATCAACTGATGTAATTGGGACCAAGCCTATTGCCATCAAACTATGTAATTAGGAGCAAGCCTATTGCCATCAACTGATGTAATTGGGGGCAAGCCTATTGCCATCATCCGATGTCATTAGGAGCAAGCCTATTGTCATCCACCGATGTAATTAGGAGCTAGCCTATTGCCATCAACTGATGTAATTAGGGGCAAGCCTATTGCCATCAACCAATCTAATTAGGAGCAATCCTATTGCCATCAACCGATGTAATTAAGTGCAAGCCTATTGCCATCAACCAAGCTAATTAGGAGCAAGCCTATTGCCATCAACCGATATAATTAGGAGCAAGCCTATTGTCATCCACCAATTTGGGTAATTAGGAGCAAACCTATAGCCATAAACTGATGTAATTAGGGGAAAGCCTATTGCCGTCAACCAATCTAATTAGGAGCAAGCCTATTGCCATCAACCGAGATAATTAGGAGCAAGCCTATTGTCATCCACCGATTTGGGTAATTTGGAGCAAGCCTATTGCCATCAACCGATGTAATTAGGGGCAAACCTATTGGCATCAACCAATGTAGTTAGGAGCAAGCCTATTGCCATCAACCAATTTAATTAGGAGCAAGTCTATTGCCATCAACTGATGTAATTGGGGGCAAGCCTATTACCATCAAACAATTTAATTAGGAGTGGGCCTATTGCCATCAACCAATCTAATTAGGAGCAAGCCTATTGCCATCAACCGATGTAATTAGGAGCAACCTATTGCCATCCACCGATTTGAGTAATTGGGAGCAAGCCTATTACCATCAACTGATGTAATTGGGGGCAAGCCTATTACCATCAACCGATGTAATTAGGGGCAAACCTATTGGCATCAACCAATGTAGTTAGGAGCAAGCCTATTGCCATCAACCAATTTAATTAGGAGCAAGTCTATTGCCATCAACTGATGTAATTGGGGGCAAGCCTATTGCCATCAAACAATTTAATTAGTAGCAAGCCTATTGCCATTAACCGATTTAATTAGGAGTGCGCCTATTGCCATCAACCAATCTAATTAGGAGCAAGCCTATTGCCATCCACCGATTAGATTTAACCGACTTGAAGTGTTTCTCTTTTGTTTACTTTTTTATTTTTTATGTCCTTTGTGAAACCAATTACCTTTTCTTTCTTCATTCTTTCGATTTAGGTAATTGGGCGCAAGCCTATTCCCATCAACTTTCCTTGTATTCGTAATGAAAAGCACAGTGTTTACCTCGGGTTAAAGACTTATTTAGTCCCTCGAACTATTAGCGCCCTCGCTTCGCTCAGGCGCCAAACCCCGTCTCGGGGACTACATAAGTTCCTTTCACCCCTAAGGTAACAATGTACTATTAAGTACCTACTCATAAAGGATGAGTTTGTTCTAAAGTGCCGGCAATTTATTTATTTTAAGTAAAAAAAAAAAACAGTTTATAATGTTTTTTTTTGTTTGGATATGTTTGGTTACACCTACTGAACGCTGTGTTAAAATTTGTCCACCTATTTTAATGGGACCTTATATAGGTATGCGGTTATTTTAAGTTCAGTCTTCTTCTACTAAGGGTTTTGCATCTAACTTTGCTAAAATTTAACGTTCCACACGTTAAGTACCAATATAGCATCACTTTCAAGTTAAGATAATTAAAAATATTCAATATAACTTTCCAATCGCTTAAATCTAAATCCAATCGTACACTTTTGCTTTCCCGGCAGTAATTTAACGGAACAATTTATAATTTAATTACCATTGATTGAACCCATTAAAGTTGTGCAGTTTCGCGTCAGCACGGCGACATGGCGGCAAAGATACGTATTTGTAAATTAGATCGGAACTTGTTTAATCCCGTTTGTGACCCTTCACCCTCTGCCCTCTGCCCTCCGGCATGTCGACTTAAAATATTGCTGACATTTTTCAGGGACTTAGTTCTCTGCTCACCCCTCAACGATGAGGGATAGTTATAACGAGATGTGTCTGTTTGCTATGGGAAGGGGCGGTGAATTAATTTTAGTTGAAGTTTTTAACTTTGATATATTAGCTGGTACATTTCTGGCTGAGTGTGTAAACGATTTCCCATGGTAAACAGTTTTGGTTTTAATTTTGTCGATTTCTAGAGTAATTAATTAGATTGATTAAAATGTTTATTTAAGTAGACCTAAGTAGATTTTATTAATTTAAGAATTAAATTAAGCAATTTTCGATGATTGAAATATCCTTGCCGGATAGATAAAACAGGTGTTGGGGTATACATTTTGACATGTAAATAACTATAAGATACCTAGTTATAACGTGATGTTTCACTTTCAGTCTTTCATACCTGTATTTTAAGCAAATATATACCTAGATCATTCAATTCAAATCATTCAATTCCCTGTGAAGGTAGCTCTTTTAGACAATTTGACGCAAATCCAGATCTGACCACCAAGTACCAACCAAGTAACCCATATTCAACAAATTGCCTCCCGCACTTCAGCAACCAGAGTATCTACTTCAACATAATTACAATGAAATCAAGTGCAATCAAAGAAAGCCTGCATCCACCACGGGTACCAGTGTACCAGTGTATCCCGCGGGTGGTCTCGAACCGCGCCGTCATCAGCGCCCGCGCAGCGTTGCCAATCGGTTAGACGCGCCGCCATTTGTACCGACACCGTACGGTTTTTTTAGGGTTCCGTAGTCAACTAGGAACCCTTATAGTTTCGCCATGTCTGTCTGTCCGTCCGTCCGTCCTCGCTTAATCTCGGTGACCGTTAGCACTAGATAGCTGAAATTTGGTACCAATATGTGTATCAATCACGCCGACAAAGTGGTAAAATAAAAATTGGAAAAAAATGTTTTATTAGGGTAGCCCCCCTATATGTAAAGGGGGAAGTGATTTTTTTTTAATTTGAACCCTAACGTGTGATATATTGTTGGAAAGGTATTTAAAAATGAATAGGGGTTTACTAAAATCATTTTTTGATAATGTCAATAATTTCGGAAATAATCGCTCCAAAAGTAAAAAACAATGCGTCCCCCCCCCCCCTCTTCCCTCCCACTTTTGAACCATAAGTTTAGAAAATATGAAAAAAATCTGAAAAGTAGAACTTTATAAGGACTTTCTAGGAAAATCATTTTGAACTTGGATGGAAACAACAGATGGAAACAGCAGTTAACCAATATAATTTGGTCCCTGAATCGTATGAGCGCCTATACAATCCAGAGGTCAAGTTTCATTGGCCCGTATTTTAAACAAAAAAAGAATTATTACTACGGAACCCTACACTGAGCGTGGCCCGACACGCTCTTGGCCGGTTTTCATTTAAATGCAGTTGAAGGAAGTAATCTGAGAGGGGAAATTAATTCGAGAATGAGGTTTAAAACCTTCGTTGGTAATGCGATGAGCACCAGTCGAGTTGTTGCTATATAAACAAATCTTATCAAAACTTTTGTATCTACAGGTGTTGTTAACTTCATGTAGTTTTCTGGCTTAATTCATGCTTCAAATTCAGTTTAAGACCGTCGACGTAACTACATGATACATTCACAAATCATAAATGAATATGATTATTTATTTGACGGCACGGTTGGCGCAGTGGCTAAGCGATTGGACTGCTGCGCTGCGTGTCGCGGGTTCGATCCCCGCACGGAACAAATATTTGTATGGCCTACAGATAGTTGTTTCGGGTACACTATGAGAGTACACTATTAAACGTATACCATGCGTATGTGGGCTCCACTCTAAGGTATGGCCTTCTGTTCTGGGGAAACTCCTCTGACAGAGAATATGCCTTTAGAGCCCAAAAAAAATGTTTGAGAAGCATATCTGAACTCAAACAGACAGACTCATGCCTAGAAGTGTTTCGGAGGTTAAAATTTTTAACTCTGCCTTCATTATATATTTATGAAGCGATTTTTTGTTAAACAAAGCGTACTACTCAGACTACTCTATAAACGAGTTTTTTAATGACAAAAATTTGGGTTAGTTCCTGTGGTTAGTTCTATTTGTTTTTTTTTCCTTTTTTATAATGACTATTGAATGTAATGTTATTGGTTACGCTTCGTAACTTATAGTTTTTCTTATATTTTTTCTACATCACCTAATGATGATTGAAAGGCATTGGTTTACTGTTCTAATTCATTTAATCTGTGCCATATCTCGTTGATTAGGTGATTTCCTCGTGCCTTGCAGCGCGCGCGCAATGTCGCGCCGCGCCGTCATTGGCAGTCTCGCTCTAACCTTGGGATCGTGTAGGTGCGCATGCTATGTGTGACACTAATTAGTCCCATCGCGCCCTAAAACCCCTGAACTGAACCTATATAAACTGTTATCAGCCTACCCCAGACCTATGATAGTGTGTTGTGTATTGCTGGCCAGCATAGTGTATCCAGAAAGATCTGTGAGCTGTTCATCCCGAAAACGAACACGTTGCCGCCGCCTGCGCGCGCTTGGGATCGCTGGTCAAGGTATGTGGTACAATTAATGAATTGAACGATCTCCTGTGCCTTTCTTCCCGATTGCGTATTTTTTTGCCTTCAACTTCTTATGACAGAATCAGCAATTATAGCCTAGATTGCTCTAATAATCTAGGCTCAATCCGCGTGTGATTTTAGCGGAAATTTACAACTTCTGCAGGTTATACGCACCATTTTGGTCCTTCGTCCCGGACATATTAATTTTGGGCCTTTTTACGGCCTATTTTTAAGTCCTAAAAGTCTGATTTTGAGCAAAAAACTTAGGAATTTTCAATGTTAATTGCATATCATCACACAACTCTCAACTCTATTGCTTTAGTAATAAGGTTCAAACTGCCTTGCGTTTGCAATAGGTCAACCGTCAAAACAATTCTTAATTTAAATCTTTAAATTCACTATTTATAGCTCCGAAGAATACATTTAATTGAATGTCAACGTTAATTCATATCGCTAAATACGTTTATTTAATTAATCAGCTAGTTTTCGGCGTAATACATATTTTTTTGTTCGGTTGTAAAAATTGTGGGTAGTGGGTATACATAATTATATCGTCGTACGTTGACTGTGGAATGTTCTAGTTCTGAACTTTGTTCGCGTACCTACGATTAAATTTAGTTACGCATTAGAAACTTTTACATACTTATTATGTTGGTACTAATCGAAATTGCTAAATGAATAACATTGATTGTTATTGTATGATACACTTGTTTATGTTCGTTAGGTTCACGCCTGTTATATTCGTATTGCACGAGCAGGTATGCTTTATATAGCGAGACTCAACCGCATATGATTAGTTATTGCAATTAACCATATTATCATCGCGTCGCTTGTTATTTTGTTTTGTAAGGTAACTTGATTTCTTGACAGAAACCTTCAGGTAAAATAACAGATGTGTATAAACTTTACGCGTTAATTCTCCTCAATGGAAACAGCCGTATATTTATACATATCACACCCGCATTTCACGTTTGCAAACGTAGTATGTACTTAATAGATAACTTATTTCAAACAGTCATCTACGCGTCTACTCGTGAGGAAATTTACTGTTTCTTACGAAGTTATTTCGTTAAGAATACACTTGCATCGCTTACGAAATTAAGTTTATACTTTTTCTAAGTTCTACACTTAACTTTTATTAGTTAAGAATCTGTACCTTCATAATACTTGTATTGAGTAAGTTAATCTCATTCAAGTAGAAGTTAGTGCAGACAAGTTAATCGCGTCGCATCCGACATAAATGCTATATCGGGTTGTAGGTATATCTGAGCTAATCATAAATAGTATATAGATGGGTACTACTTTCATAAGATATTTGGCGTGCTTACTATTTTAATTTATATTAGGTTTTGTTACGTGCACTCGGTTAAAGCGTTGGTAGTTTATATTTGTTTACCTTTCAATTTAATATTGTTAGGGTTTCGCGTGTACGGAAAGTTCGTTCCGTACTATTATCTTAAGTTATAATATCTTTAATTGAGTTATCGGTTTAATTTGCCCCTAACCTCACTCACTGGGGTTCCGTAGAAGATAAAGGTTGATTTATTATTATTATTTTTGTGTCATATTTAACTTCTGTTCACAATGAGTGACAAGGTTAAACTTAGGTTATTAGAAAGTAAACGTGACGCATATTTTGCACGGGTTCAAAGGATTTTGGATTCAACTAAATCTTTAACTACCGAAAGATTACGCAACGCTTTCATCGCTCAGGCAAAACAAATTGATGGATTGCGTAGTGAATTCAATGGACTAATGGACGAGATAAATATGCTCAATTTGACATTGAATCCAACCTGTGAAGTAAGCTATGGCGCATTGCATTCATTTGATGAGTTGGTCGGCGAAATAAAGTTTAGTTTATTTTCATTAACTGAGTCAAGTGATTTCCAGAAACCTAGTCCGTCAGCGAGCCCTAATGCTCACCATATACAGGTTCCTAAAATCGAGCTGCCTACCTTTGACGGTGATATTCAGAGCTTTCCGTTCTTTTATGAGACGTTTAAACGTATACATACTAACGCAGATCTATCAGATTCGGATCGCATTCACTATCTGTTGAGTTGTTTGAAGGGAAAGGCTAGGAATGTGGCCGAAGGTATTGTACCTTCTGGCGATAACTACCTTGTTGTCTGGGAGGCGCTTATCGCCAAGTACCTAGACACTCGCGCGCTCGCTACTAATTATCTAAATCAGCTGTTCTCATTGAAATCGTTCGGATCGACTCCCGCTAATATTGAAAAGGGTTTCGATAAATTAACTTCTACGGTTGCGGGACTTAAACAATTGAAAATACATAACTTAGATGATTTTATATTTATTCATTGGGGTCTTAAGTTAATAGACTCTGATACCGCAAAACATTTTGAAATGTCGCTTCGTAATCAACAGGAGTTAGATTATGATTATTTCGTAAAGTTTGTTCGTGAACAAGTAAAAATCTTGTATCGCACCTCTTCTGCGGCTAGTAAGTCCGCCACCGCAGGTAGCCCCCGCGCCTCATCTAAGGAATCGCAGGTGTTTGTGGCTACTGAATCTAAATGTTCGCTTTGCCATTCTACACATAAAAACTTGTTTATGTGCAAAGCGTTTCAAAAGTTAAGCGTTGATAATAGATTTAAGTTTATAAAAGACAATAACAGATGTGGTAATTGCCTAAGTAGCCAACATACTGTCTCTAAGTGCCTATCGAAGTCAACATGTAAGAAATGCAACGGTAAGCATCATTCCTTATTGCATTTCGAGAAATCGACGCAAGCCCCTGCGCCGACGCCCGCTAGCGCCCCCACCTCCGCTTCTGCGGCCGACCCAGCTGCTTCCGATGGTGTGGCGTTGTGTACGCATTCTTCTGCTCAAGTCCAGGCCACACGTAGTACGGAAGTGCTGGCTACTGCCAAGGTGTTGGTGGCGGGTAGGAAGGGTAAGGCCGTGGTGGTTAGGTGTCTCTTGGACCCTGGGTCACAAAAGAATTATATGACATCGCGTTGCTGCCGTATGCTCGGTCTAACTATACATACTGACTCGATAACTACCGTTCGTGGTATTGGTGGCACGTCGCAGCCCGTTCGCGGCTCGGTGAATCTTACGTTCAGCTCACGGTTTTGCTCGCAGCCTAGGTATGATATAGACGCTTTAGTGTTGGATCAAATAACCGGACAGCTTCCACTGGGTGCTATAGATACGTCCGTATTAAATCATATTGATCCTAAACTACTCGCGGATGACAGCTGGGGTGTGCCAGGTAATATTGATATGTTACTTGGGGTCAAGCTGTTCGCTAAGTTATTGCGACCCGGTCACGTGACCAGCGTACCCGGTTGTCCCGACGCATTGGAGACTGTGCTCGGCTACATACTTCTAGGAGAAGCACCTGTCATCGAACCTCCAACTGACACTCTGTCTTTCTTTGCGAGTTCGTTTGACAACTTCGATCTTCGTAAGTTTTGGGAGATTGAAGATGTTACTGCTTCATCCATTGGGAGTGTGGATGATAAACATTGTGAAGAGTTTTATTGTAGCACAATTACCCGCGCTCCAACTGGCAAGTATGATGCAGCTTTACCACTGAAAACAGACGCGTCAGCTTTGGGAAACTCTTTTAATATGGCTCGCAAGAGATTCTATAGTCTTGAACGTAAACTTAAGTCACTTCCTAACGTCAAACTTCTTTATGATGACGTCATACGGGATTATCTAAAAAACAATTATATTTCTTTGGTGCAGAATATCTTACCTGAATGTATGTTGCCCAAACGAAATTGTAAGGAGCGAGAAATGGAGTACTATATTCCTCACCATGCTGTCATTCGAGAGGATAAGGTGACCACCAAATTGCGTGTAGTCCTAGACGCCAGTGCATGTACAGATAACGGTACCTCGCTAAATGATATCCTGTACGCAGGTCCAGTCCTTCAGGCTGACCTTTTCAACATTTTATTAAATTTTAGGCTTTTTAGTGTCGCTATTTCCGCAGATGTCAAATCTATGTACCTACGTATAGGTATACGTTCACAAGATCGTTCACTACAACGTATCTTATATCGGTTTAACGAGGAAGAAGAACTTCAAATTTATGAGTTTTCAGTGCTTCCCTTTGGTTTAAAGTGCAGTCCTTTTATAGCGATTCGCACTATCCAACAGTTGTGTCAGGATGAAGGAACACAGTTACCTCTCGCCAGGGACATTCTGCAGCGAGATATTTATATGGATGACATAGTTAGTTCTATACCTAGCACTGCGCTAGCTATAGACTCGGCTCGTGAACTAATAGAAATATTCTCTCGCGGCGATTTTCAACTGACGAAGTGGTCTAGCAACAGTGTCGATGTTCTTCGGACTATTCCAGAGTCATTACGACTTTCACAGAGCGTGGACCTAAGTAAAGATCCGAACCAGAAAATACTGGGACTTCGTTGGTTCCCTGACGAGGATTGTTTCGTATTCCAGGTTAACCCTGATGTCCGCACTTGCACTAAACGTAATATTATTTCTTCCATCGCACGTCTTTTCGACGTTTTAGGCCTCGTTGCACCGATAATTTTATACGCCAAGCTTCTCATCAAAGAGCTTTGGCTTGTAAAACTTGGATGGGATGACGTCCCACCACCTCGCATTGTTCGTCTGTGGGAACAGTTCCAATCTGAACTGCCAATCATCTCTGAATTGAGATTTTTGAGACATGTTGGCGTCGTAGAACGCTGTAGACTCTCACTCGTCGGTTTTGCCGACGCTAGTGAGAAGGCTTACGGTGGTTCGGTTTATGCCCACGTTGTCAGACCTGACGGTAGTGTCGTGGTCTCGCTGGTGTGTGCGAAATCTAAAGTCGCGCCACTGAAAGTCGTTTCGCTAGCTCGTCTCGAGTTATGCGCCGCACTCCTCTTATCAACTGTGATAAAGCGAGTATATAATCTTTTCGCAGCTCGACACGCCATTGAGGTAGTCGTAGCTTTTTCGGATTCAACTGTAACTTTGAGTTGGATTCATTCCGCACCGCATCGATGGCACACCTTCGTAGCCAATCGTATTGCTAAGATTCATGAGAATCTTTCGGCAGATCACTTCTTCCATGTGAAAGGGTCTGAAAATCCCAGTGACTGCCTCTCTCGCGGTTTAACGCCTGCCCAATTAGTGCATCATCCGTTGTGGCTAAATGGGCCGCCATGGCTTAAACTTCCCCGCGCTGAATGGCCGATAAAACCATTCGTTTCAGGCGAGTCGCAAGAGCTTCCAGAAATGAAGCCCGTGGCTTTACCTGCTCTCTCGCACGAATGTTCTGACAGAAGTCCTCCTTCTGACAACATTTTGTACGTTCGCTCTACCAGGTTCTCATCCTGGTTTAAATATTTAAAAACTATTTGCTTAGTTTATAAGTTCATCAAACGGCTTCCTCGAGGGCCCGTTACCGCGTCTGATTTAGAGTTCGCTGAATCTATTGTGTGGCGATCTGTGCAGAGGATTTACTTTGAATCTGATCTCGATCGTTTAGCCCGCAATGAGTTGTGCTCTAAGCCAGTACAACGGTTAAGTCCATTCCTTCACGAAGGACTTATCCACGTTGGAGGTCGCCTAGCAAACTCTGAGCTAGATTTTGACTCTCGTCATCAGATCCTTCTTCCACGTCAAGATCACATAGTGGAACTTTTAGTTTCCCACTATCATGTGACAAATTTCCACACAGGACCAACCTTGCTCGTATCTCTCTTACGACAAAAGTATTGGATCCTGTCCGCGCGACGTATTGCACGTCACATTACCTTTAAATGTAACATTTGCTTTCGAGCAAAGCCACGACCTACCTTTCCTATAATGGCGGATTTACCACGTTGTCGCGTTGAGTCGGCTCCTAAGGCTTTCTCTCATACAGGTTGCGACTACGCGGGACCCTTCTTGGTCACGTCGGTGCGTGCTAGAGGCCAAAGGGCCAGGAAAGCGTACATCTGCCTTTTTACATGCTTGACAACTCGCGCTCTGCATCTTGAGATTGCCTCAGATCTTAGTACTGCGAGCTTTCTGTCTGCGTTGAAACGTTTTCTGGCGCGTAGAGGTCCGGTTCAGTGTCTGTACACGGATAATGCTACCAATTTTATTGGAGCCAAATCCTATCTCCGAGATCTCTACCAATTCCTGGCTAAAGAGTATCACCCCTTGTGGGAAAGAGAACTTGCAGAGCATCGAATCACACTCAAAAACATCCCCTGTAGAGCTCCACATTTTGGTGGTTGTTGGGAAAGTGAAGTGAAGAGTGTCAAGACGCATCTCTACAAAGTCATCGGTCAGCAAATTCTTAGCTTTGACGAGTTTAACACTATGCTAACTCAAGTAGAAGCTTTACTAAACTCGAGGCCTCTGTATGCGATCAGTTCGGATCCGTCAGAGCCTACTTCATTATCACCGGCGCACTTCTTGCATACGAAACCTCTTTTATTTCTTCCCGCTCGCGAAGTCAATGAAACGCGGTTACATCTTATTTCGCGATATGAATTGACTGATCAGATGGTTCAATCTTTTTGGAAGCGGTGGCGCCAAGAGTACTTGCACACTCTACAATCCAAACAGAAATGGAACACTCCTGCCAATCCAATACGGGTCGGTATGGTTGTCGTCTCCATGCAGGACAATGTGATGCCTCTGCATTGGCCGTTAGGAGTAATTCACGAAATATTTCCAGATAAAAACGGAGTTTGTAGAGTCGCATCTGTGAAGACTCAAAGCGGGATCCTTCAGAGTCGCCCGGTAGTAAAGTTGTGCCCTTTGCCAACGCAATAAGTTTAGTTACCTTAATATTAATTCTTACCTTGCACCAATGTGCAGTATTAGATTTAGTTACCGCGTAGAATAGTTAGTTAAGTATTCTTATTTGTTATATAGAGTCGCAACTCTAGAGTTCTTATAGCTTTGTGGAGTTGTGATGATATGCAATTTTATTTACTTCTCCTTTGCGTTTCGAAAGTAGGAACTTTCAAGCCGGGGAAAATGGTTACGCTTCGTAACTTATAGTTTTTCTTATATTTTTTCTACATCACCTAATGATGATTGAAAGGCATTGGTTTACTGTTCTAATTCATTTAATCTGTGCCATATCTCGTTGATTAGGTGATTTCCTCGTGCCTTGCAGCGCGCGCGCAATGTCGCGCCGCGCCGTCATTGGCAGTCTCGCTCTAACCTTGGGATCGTGTAGGTGCGCATGCTATGTGTGACACTAATTAGTCCCATCGCGCCCTAAAACCCCTGAACTGAACCTATATAAACTGTTATCAGCCTACCCCAGACCTATGATAGTGTGTTGTGTATTGCTGGCCAGCATAGTGTATCCAGAAAGATCTGTGAGCTGTTCATCCCGAAAACGAACACGTTGCCGCCGCCTGCGCGCGCTTGGGATCGCTGGTCAAGGTATGTGGTACAATTAATGAATTGAACGATCTCCTGTGCCTTTCTTCCCGATTGCGTATTTTTTTGCCTTCAACTTCTTATGACAGAATCAGCAATTATAGCCTAGATTGCTCTAATAATCTAGGCTCAATCCGCGTGTGATTTTAGCGGAAATTTACAACTTCTGCAGGTTATACGCACCAGTTATTATGTTTTTATTTTTTTTATTTTATGCATAATTTGACATTTTATTATTAATGTATAACTTGACTAATGAATGTAATGTAATAATTATGACTTTTTTATTTTATGTAGTATAATTTGACATGTGTAATTTTTAATGTATAATTTGAATAATTTCTAAATTGACTAATATATAATAACTTTCGATAATGTATAACTTGACTAATTCAAATAAATTTTTTCAGTAATTTATTAAGGTACAATTTTATATTAATGTAAATAATGAGTAAATTGAATGTAATAATGTTTTTATTGAAGTGAACTATACAACAAAGCTGCATAAATATTGTACACCTTAAAGGTATGTTACATTGTTACTAAAAATATAAATATAACATCTCTATCGACATGTAACAAACAATAAATGATTTGAATTTGGGTCTGGGTATTGTATTTGTGTATGTGACTTTGTATGTTTGTGAACGCACCTGCGATACAGGAAAAAATCCTAGTGTGGGGCAACGTTTAAAAAAAAAAAAAATGAATCTATTAAAGTAGGCTTCTTTTAGGTTAGTTCGACCCATCGCATCGTCGACGTCATCTCTAACCTGAGAACAAGATTGGGGTCAAGACTTCAAGAGTAGACCCATTAAAAAGAAAAATAATTAAAAGCACATGCATGATAGCTAGGCAGCCATCGCTAACTGCAACAATAAACTAAATAAATGACAATTATCAGAAACTGCAGCTGCTATAATAGAACTAGGAGGAAATCAGAGGAGAAAACAATGACAATTTATTTCTAGGCAGGCCGGCAATAAAATATGTTCAACAGAAAACAACCTACTATACTCTATGGTCTTGATGCAATTGTATAATAATACTGCGTGCCAGTTTTGATTCTGTTCATCACTGTCCAGGCTCATGTCTCCATTTCCTCGTCTGTCGGGCTGACAAATCAATCGGCGATGCATGAGTGATGGCCGATCGGCGCTGCTCTAGCCGATGCCGACGGCCATTTGCATTGACTGATCTGTGATTGAAGCGATACAGACGGATATCATGATATGCGGTGGTTTTATTGGTTCTTGTCAAATTGAAGTTTGAGTAGAGTTAGTTCAGTACACATGGTGAAAATGCTTTCTAAAAATACAACTGTTGATAGTTTTGTACCGTTATATTTTGGTATTACCTACTTCTTCTTGTTCTTTATGTCCCCAGCACGAAATATCTCCATATTCCTTCTTGTGGAATAAGTTGGTGGCACGACGAGGAAGAAGGTGAGTTTTGTTAGCCCAAAACTTTATCACTTCCACTGTGTGTCTCACTCAAATCTCAAATCACGAAGATCATTGATGTCACGATCGGGATCACTTAATTTCCAAAGCTACGGTTCACGCATTAGATTACAGTTAATCTAGACATCCGTAAATACGACATTGGTAGTATTTCATCATTCATAGGATTATGATCAAAACCGGGACGATAGCTCCGCACTATCCTAATATCTTCTGTTATAGGTCTGTGGCTAAATTAGATCAGTCAATTTCAACCTCGTTCCTTGACACAACAGTTCTAGCTTTCTAGGTAACTCACCCAGTAGCTAAGTCCTCGATAATCCCCATCCACTCTTCATTTAAATCTCTGCTGTCACTACAGTACAAACGTTTGAGAGAACATCGGCGTTACCGTCAGGGACTGGCAAGGAGCCCCATGCTTCGCAGAATTTTTCGTTGATCAAACTGTATATTGTACTGTAGACTGTATCTTAGTCACTTGTACCAATGTATGTGTAAATGTCGATTATTACATTAATATAGTGACTTTATAGCTAAAGCTGCTATAGCTTGGTTAGGATGAATGTAGTGAAAGAGTTGCCGAGTTGGTTAAGATAGATGGATGAGCAACTGGATTGAAATGCTGCATGGAAGTTCTTTGCATCCCTGCCATGCTACTAATTCTGCTGACTAGTTTATTTCTTCTTCTCGATCAGAAGCTTATCTGCAGCCCCACAAGAATCTAGATCAGAATTTCAACCTAAATGGCGGAAAGTTCCAAACCCTTCGCAGGTGACGAGGATTGTCTGTTTCAATCCATTTAATTTCCATGCTTATTACTTTGACATGCAATTTCATATGTTTTTATCTATTATTTATTATAAAAGTGGCATGGTATTCATTAAAATATTATATTAAGGTCAATTCAAAACTGTAATACTAAGATAATATTTGTACACCAGATAATCTGGTAGAATGTAAGAAATCTTTTAATGAACCTAACACCATACAATGTACAACTGCATTCTTACAAATAAATAAAATTCTAATTCTAATTCCCTAGTCTAGTTAATGACTTCTTGCACTTAGCACATTATGTTTGACTTAATGCAAACAACCTTGACTTCACAAAGTGGCTATAGCATTCGTATCAACGTAAATGCTGAGTCACCCTTTCCTAGATCAGCAGATTAGTATACTAAGTTAAGTTAACTTGACTACGTAGAATTTGGCCGCTGTTATAGTTTAATGCAGTCTTATTCAAACTACAGATGCCGATTGTCGGAGCGAATGGAACTGGGCCCGTGTTTGAATTATTTAAAATATTTACCTTATCGACTGTATTGATTTAGATAACATATAAGACATATAAGATTACCTTATGACCCCCTTTCCCAAAAACGTCGAAATAAAAAAGTATGTCTGGAACGAACCACTAGCAAAACCAAATTTAGTGAGAGATTTATAGAATTCCTTGGTCCGTTTCTTTATAATAAAATTAATAAAAAAAAAACATTTATCCTCTTACGAAATCTAAATGTAGACAAAGAGTAATTGAATACCTGCAACAACTAAATTATGAAGAGACGGAGTTATTATTACACGTTGTACAGTAATTGAAGTGTTTGGTATTTCAATTAGCCAAAATAATCTTAGATACAAACATGCTCATGCACTCACAATCACGCACACACACCCCCACACTTGCAAACCCTCACATACCTCCACACACACACACACACACACACACACACACACCACCATTTCCACTTAAACTCTACATACACCACCTACTACACAGTACACAGAATAATAGAATAGAATAGAGGAATGGACTGTATGAATTTACGTAATATTTGATGGTAAAAGAGGTAGTTCTGTATGAACTGAGTGCTTCTCGTTCGCCCAGTCAAGGAACAATCAACCTATGAAAAATTCGAGTACGACTCACCTTTTCTCAGTTGCGGCCACAGCTTGATTTCTTCTTTGGTGGAAAGATGATCACAGCATCCGGCACGTTGTACAAAACACGGTAGTGTCCAAATTGTCCTTGTATCACGATTTTCACTCACGGAGCTAAATTATGAGATGCTGTCCGGACGATTCGAACACGTGAACTCTCGTTTCACCATGCGGTCTACGCAGATGGCGCGCAAATCGAGTTGGTCATGGCCTGCAGTACGGTGCAGCCAATAGCGTGCCGATATGGCGAGCGCACAAGAATATTCTAGATTGTTTGTCCAATCATGGTCTAAATACAGAACATACCCCCTACCGAAACCAGCATGATGGTTTCTAGAAAACTAAGATTACCCTATTACCTATATCATTAAGTTAATAAAAAAGAGACCTAAGATAAACACTAAGCTAAGTAAGTACCTATTTCTAACAAAAACGTTTTGTTTGAATCTAATTGGTATAAGGTAATAAACAGAGTTTGTTGGTGGGTCTCTGTAAGACACTTTTTTCGGTGCGTAACGTCACACACCGGACTATTCCGTCAGGACCTGGATGTAATTTCTCAATCTTACCGAGAGGCCAATTACAGGAGGGAACATTATCAGTTTTGATTATAACTAAATCTCCAACCTTTGGGTTCGAGGAGGATGTAAACCACTTAGTTCTCTGCTGAAGTGTGTTTAAATACTCGAGACTCCAACGTTTCCAGAAAAGTTGGGAACACTTCTGTATATACTGCCAACGTGACAGTCTGTTAACATTCACTTCTTTAACGTCATACTCGGGTATAGAGGTCAAGCTTCGACCAATGAGAAAGTGTCCGGCGGTTAAGACATTGAATTCGTTGGGATTATCACTAGCCGGTAGTGGGCACAAGGGACGCGAGTTTAAAATGGCTTCTGCCTTACAAAATATCGTGGAAAGTTCCTCAAACGTTAAGGACTTTTCCCCTACACTACGTACTATGTGATATTTTGCCGACTTTATTCCAGCTTCCCAGATACCACCCATATGCGGAGCACTAGGTACATTAAATTTCCAATCGACCTGCCTTTTAGCGCAGCCATCCGAAATGTCATTTTGACTCTCACGCAAGAACCTTTGAATTTCCGACAGATGTTTACTTGCGCCAATAAAGTTAGTGCCGCAGTCAGAATATAGAACAGCGCATAGACCTCGACGAGCTACGAATCTGTCCAAGCACGCAAGGAAACAGTCGGCGGAGAGAGAAGATAACACCTCAAGATGTACTGCTTTTGTTGAAAAGCAGACAAACAATGCTAGATAAGCTTTTGTCACTTTAGCATTACGACGTAAGCTTTCTTTAATTAAGAATGGACCTCCGAGGTCAACTCCGACGTTAGAAAATACCTTATTAGGTTTCAACCGAGTTGGTGGCAGAGGTGCCATTTCGGGTTGTAGTAAAGACGGTTTACATTTAAAACACGTTTTACATTTACATAAAACGGATCGAATGACGCTACGAGCAGACAATATCCAAAAATTCTCATTAATTATACTTTGTAAGGTTCGCGGACCTACATGTAAATATTGTTTATGCAAATAATTTATCAATAGTCTAGTAAATAAACTCTGTTTTGGAAGAAGACGCGGATGTTTAGCATTATAAGGAAGTTCGGAATGACCGATGCGACCCCCTACCCTGAGGAAGCCATCGGAATCAAGAAATGGAGATAACTTACGTAATGATGGTACGTGTTTCTTATTTTGTATCATTTTAATTTCAGCTTCAAAATAAGCATTTTGAACAAACTTTATCAATTTACCGCGAGCTTCGTTTAACTCGAAGGTTGATAATACTCCAGAATTGTGATTGTGCATGTCACCCTTTTTGTGTCTAAATCTTAAGATCCAAGCAAATGATCTTTGCAATTTGGAAAATGAAGAAAACTGCTGAAAGATTCTTTCACAAAATTCTGTTTTAGATTCATTAAAGTTATCATTATTACTTTCAGTCAATAAATTAACCGACGCTTTTAATTCCGGTAGTTTATTATTACTCTCATTAACAAACACCGTCATGGGCCAATCGACATAATTTTTATACATCCAATCAGCACCCTGTAACCAACGTTGATTACAACTGACAAGTTGCGCCGGAGACGCTCCGCGAGAACAAATGTCAGCTAAATTATATTCACTACACACGTGCCTCCAAAAATGAGGGGGTAAAACTTCAATAATTTGAGTAACACGATGACTAACAAAGGTTTTCAGTTTATATGGTTCCGTTTGCAGCCACGACAGTACGACTGTCGAGTCTGAGGCTGCTGTTATTTTATTAATTTTAACGCGAGTCAATGTGTCAACTACGAACTTCATTAATTTGCTCAACAAGACAGCACCCAGTAACTCCAATCGAGGAATCGTAACAGGTTTTATTGGTGCAACCTTAGATTTTGAGGTCACTAAACGAACCTTTACATTACCCTTCTGGTCGCGACTGATCACATACACGCATGCTGCGTAGCCACACAACGACGCGTCACAGAATCCAACTAAGTCACATTCCGTTTCACTCGGTAATAGCATGTGACGTTCAATACGTAACTCTTGTAACAGGGGGAGTTCAGAAATAAAACTTTGCCACGATTTTTTAATGTTATCTGGCAACTTTTCATCCCACCCGATGCCTAGCTTCCACAGCTCTTGCATGATCTGCTTCGCTACCAAAGTGCATGGTGCGATAAAACCCACGGGATCGTAAATCGACGCTAGTAATTTTAGTACTGATCGTTTTGTTGACTCGTTGTCTGTTAAATTAACCGAAAAAATAAAATTATCCGATTTTGGAATCCATTTAAGACCTAAAACCTTAATGGTACAGTCGTTTTCATCTTTAACGAATGTTATTGAATTTTCCCTATTCTCAAATGGTACGCGTTGTAGTAACTTCTCACTGTTACTCATCCACTTTTTTAAAGTGAAGTTGGCACTCTCAAAAATACCGATTAATTGATCCTGTACTAAGCAAGCTTGCTCAAAAGTATTACAGGAATATAGAACATCGTCCATGTAAACACCCTCACGGAGGACCTGAGCAGCGAAAGAAAAACGTTTTCCTTCATCGTTAGCTAATTGAAGCAGCGTCCGAATTGCTAAGAACGGTGAACAACTAAGTCCGTATGTTACGGTTTTTAACTCGTATAATTTTATAGGCTCGTCAGGCGATTCCCTATATAAAATGTGTTGATAAAGGCGATCTTCTTTCCTTAAGGCTATCGCACGATACATTTTACAAACGTCACTAACTAGACAATATTCAAATAGTCTGAATTTCAAAATTATTGCCGCGATATCCGGATACAACTTAGGGCCGATTAATAGAATGTCATTTAGAGACACGTTATTGCTACTTTTCGCAGACGCGTCGAACACTACACGTAAAGGAGTGGAGGTACTACTAGGTCGCAAAATACTATGATGTGGAATTATGTATTTGCTAGGTTGATCACCCTGATAAAGCTCCATATGACCGAGGTCTTCATATTCTCGCATAAATTCTTTGTACTTATTATTTAGATCAGGAGTGCGCGCGAGTTTACGTTCCGTATATAATAACCTACGCTCAGCAACAGCACGCGTTTGACCTAGCGGCGAGTGTTCGGGCGCAAACGGTAGCGGCACTACGTATTGCCCGTTCGATTCTCGTGTATGTTCATTAGAGAATATTTCCTCGGCCAACTGATCCAATGGATTTATTGAAGGTGAGCACGGCACTTCTTCAATTTCCCAAAAATCGCGTAACGATTTATCAATCGATTGTTCTTCGTCATATGAAACTGATAAATTAAGATTTTGCGAACTATTAGTATTATTATGTGGATATAATTTTCCGCTAACAACATAACCAAAAACTGTTTTAATAACACTCGGAATACTATCCTTAATTACCAGCGGTTTATCTCTAATGATATCCGGCACTATGTCGTTACCTAACAAAATATCTATTCGCGAACGCTTAAAAAACAATGGATCTGCTAACCTATAAGTGTCATATTCGTTAATGACATTATCTGTGAAAGATACATTAGGCATATCAGCGGACACCTTTGAAATAACTACTAGATTAACGCTAAATGTCGGACTATTCGCATGTCTTGGTTTTAGTGTACAAGTAACCATGCCTTGATTTTTAACGATTCCCCCACCTATACCGTGAATAGTAAAAGGACATTTTTTACGTTGTAATCCTAATTTCTGAGCACAATCAGTAGTTATGAAAGAACTTTGAGCTCCAGAATCAATAACTGCACGGCAGTCTTGATATTGACCCACACAGTCAATAACATGCGCGCGGGTAGTACCTAACACTACTCCGTATTCACAGTTATCACTAAATAATGCTTGCTGAATGGAACAGTTCGTGTCACTTACGAAGTGAGACGAAACAAGCGCATGCGAAGGAGACGGCTGCACGGTCAGGGTGTTCGCCACGGACGATATTCCCGCGCTTTCCGTCGCATTATCTTTATGTAATAAGTAATGATGTGATGATGCACATACCCCGCAAGTCATTGTACTTTTACAAGCATTAGACAGGTGGTCAGATTTAAGACAATTATGACACAGATTAAGTGAATGAACACGGTTCATTCGTTCATCGACCGACAATTTACGAAATTGATCGCATCGATAAATCATATGATTTTGTTTACAAATCACACAAGAAAAATTCGAATTATTATTATTATTACGGTTGTTATTATTATTGTTCGAAGTACGTGCCGTATTGAGAACTGACTTAGACGAAGATTTAGTTTGGCTTTTATTTTGTGTATCACTAGATTTCGACGTGTTATTAGAAGAGCTGTTCATAAAAGTGTGTTCTAAAACTTTAATTTGCTTGTTTACAAAATCAATTAGTTCCGCAAATGTAGGTATCGACTTTTGATCACGGCTTTCTTCGAATAATTTACGTGTATGAGGGTCAAGTCTTTGTAAGGCCAAATGACACAATAAGAAATCATCTAAGTTCTCTATGTTTAATGCTTGAATCGCTTTAAGTGAATGATCAAAGGTTTCTATAAATGAAGTTAAGTTCGACGTAGTATCTTTAGTTAACGGTGAAAAGTTCAACATTTTATCGAAATACCTACATGCTAGCGTCCTGTGGTCGTGATATTTGTCAACTAAACTTTGCCAAACTAATTTGTAATTAGCGGCCGTGATAGGTAGATTTTTAACAATATTTAAAGCAGAACCTTTAACGCATGAAAGTAAATAATGGTATTTATCGATATCTGAGAAATTCCTATTGTGAACCAATGATGAGAACGTGTCATAAAAGGTTATCCAATTTTCAACTTCACCGTCAAATTGAAATAATGTTAACTTCGGTAACGCCGGTTGAACTATTAGATCATTTTTTTCCAACGCAGGAAAGAATTCATTTTCTGATTTAGAATGTTTTATAGCGCTTAACTGACATGCATTATACATTTCGTCAAATGTTTCGAGTTCACTAATCGACATTTTAGCAGTCGGTTTTATTTGTACTTCTATTTCGTACAAATCAAAAATGGTGGATTCAAACTTAGTACGGACACTTTCCATTTCCGACAATAATACCGTAAACAATTGTAATATATCTGATTCTGTTCCCAACTTTTTTGAATAGTCATAAAGCTTTTGTATTTTCGTAAATAAATATTCTTTTCTAACTATTAAGATTTTACGCTTTGTTTCCAAAACTTCCGCCATCTTGGAAGCCTTAGTTTTAGCAAGAACAAATGTAAATTCGGGCTGGAATGGAATAACTAGAATCGGGCTCGAATGGACCAGAATGTGGAATAGAGGAATGGACTGTATGAATTTACGTAATATTTGATGGTAAAAGAGGTAGTTCTGTATGAACTGAGTGCTTCTCGTTCGCCCAGTCAAGGAACAATCAACCTATGAAAAATTCGAGTACGACTCACCTTTTCTCAGTTGCGGCCACAGCTTGATTTCTTCTTTGGTGGAAAGATGATCACAGCATCCGGCACGTTGTACAAAACACGGTAGTGTCCAAATTGTCCTTGTATCACGATTTTCACTCACGGAGCTAAATTATGAGATGCTGTCCGGACGATTCGAACACGTGAACTCTCGTTTCACCATGCGGTCTACGCAGATGGCGCGCAAATCGAGTTGGTCATGGCCTGCAGTACGGTGCAGCCAATAGCGTGCCGATATGGCGAGCGCACAAGAATATTCTAGATTGTTTGTCCAATCATGGTCTAAATACAGAACACATGCTCATAAACAATTCACACACGTTATAAACATAATCAATTTATAATGTATCAGCAGTAGCTCTACCATGAGTTTACACAGCAAAAACTCGCTAACGTCTCCGTAAATTAGTTGTATGAAATATTGTACAGCGCCCCTAGCGGTCACAGAAAGAATTAAAATTCATACCATGAGCACTATAGATTACGATAGGTTAAACACCTAGCGTAATCTATTCGATAGTCACTAACGTTCTTCAGCTGTCACCATACAAAACGGTACCATGAGTCACTAATTTCACTAAACCTATCGAGTAAGACGCTTACTTTAGTAGTTACGTAGCTCACTAGCATTTTGGCGTGTGAAACATATGTTTACATTATAATTATATACGTTTTTGAGTCTAATATAGTCAAAATAATGTCTGCGAGTGGTTATTTAGCATAGAATATGACAGTAATAGCTAAATTTGAAGAGCAGCGACTTGAATAACATGAATTTCAAGCCAAAATGTTAGATACCAATTGGAAAATATAATTTTGAGGAAAGTTCAAACTTACCTTTCTATAAACTCTACCAACAATTGGAACTGTGTGACACTGGTAGCTCTACCATGAGTTTACACAGCCAAAACTCGCTAGCGTCTCCGTAAATTAGTTGTATGAAATATTGTACAGCGCCCCTAGCGGTCACAGAAAGAATTAAAATTCATACCATGAGCACTATAGATTACGATAGGTTAAACACCTAGCGTAATCTATTCGATAGTCACTAACGTTCTTCAGCTGTCACCATACAAAACGGTACCATGAGTCACTAATTTCACTAAACCTATCGAGTAAGACGCTTACTTTAGTAGTTACGTAGCTCACTAGCATTTTGGCGTGTGAAACATATGTTTACATTATAATTATATACGTTTTTGAGTCTAATATAGTCAAAATAATGTCTGCGAGTGGTTATTTAGCATAGAATATGACAGTAATAGCTAAATTTGAAGAGCAGCGACTTGAATAACATGAATTTCAAGCCAAAATGTTAGATACCAATTGGAAAATATAATTTTGAGGAAAGTTCAAACTTACCTTTCTATAAACTCTACCAACAATTGGAACTGTGTGACACTGGTAGCTCTACCATGAGTTTACACAGCCAAAACTCGCTAGCGTCTCCGTAAATTAGTTGTATGAAATATTGTACAGCGCCCCTAGCGGTCACTGAAATAATTAAAATTCATACCATGAGCACTATAGATTACGATAGGTTAAACACCTAACGTAATCTATTCGATAGTTACTAACGTTCTTCAGCTGTCACCATACAAAACGGTACCATGAGTCACTAATTTCACTAAACCTATCGAGTAAGACGCTTACTTTAGTAGTTACGTAGCTCACTAGCATTTTGGCGTGTGAAACATATGTTTACATTATAATTATATACGTTTTTGAGTCTAATATAGTCAAAATAATGTCTGCGAGTGGTTATTTAGCATAGAATATGACAGTAATAGCTAAATTTGAAGAGCAGCGACTTGAATAACATGAATTTCAAGCCAAAATGTTAGATACCAATTGGAAAATATAATTTTAAGGAAAGTTCAAACTTACCTTTCTATAAACTCTACCAACAATTAGAACTGTGTGACACTGGTCCACATTGTATTAAATAATCTGTTTGAATCTAAAGTAAACTTTTAAACTACACAACGCAGCTCTGTCACTCAAGGTCAACTATCAAAATTACAAATTGAATACACGACAGTGACATATTATAAGGAATAAAAATTCAAAAACCACTTATCACTATGTGTAGTCTACTATCTGTCAACTTTTCAATTTCGTCGGTTTATTTGTGTAGATACCGTTCTCTCTTCTTATTAGTGGGAAAGAAAGAAACAAAACATGAGTAGAGTGAAGTTAGCTAGACGACACAATCTATCGAGCTTACCTTAGCGCCTGCGTAAGACTTCGTAAATCTCATGGTGCAAACATAATCGTAATCTATTTGATCCACGTTAGCACGCTAGCGAGTACAACGCTAGCGATTAAGTTTTCGATGACAACTCATGGTAGAGCTACATGAGTCACTATTTTCACTGAACCTATCGAGTAAGACGCTTACTTTAGTAGTTACGTAGCTCACTAGCCTTTTGGCGTGTGAAACATATGTTTACATTAAAATTATATACGTTTTTGAGTCTAATATAGTCAAAATTATGTCTGCAAGTGGTTATTTAGCATGGAATATGTCAGTGGTCGCTAAATTTGAAGACCAACGACTTAAATAACATGAATTTCAAGCCAAAATGTTAGATACCAATTGGAAAATATAATTTTGAGGAAAGTTCAAACTTACCTTTCTATAAACTCTACCAACAATTGGAACTGTGTGACACTGGTCCTCATTGTATTAAATAATCTGTTTGAATCTATAGTAAACTTTTAAACTACACAACGCAGCTCTCACAAGCACGCAACACTCAAGGTCAACTATCAAAATTACAAATTGAATACACGACAGTGACATATTATAAGGAATAAAAATTCAAAAACCACTTAACACTATGTGTAGTCTACTATCTGTCAACTTTTCAATTTCGTCGGTTTGTTTGTGTAGATACCGTTCTCTCTTCTTATTAGTGGGAAAGAAAGAAACAAAACATGAGTAGAGTGAAGTTAGCTAGACGACACAATCTATCGAGCTTACCTTAGCGCCTGCGTAAGACTTCGTAAATCTCATGGTGCAAACATAATCGTAATCTATTTGATCCACGTTAGCACGCTAGCGAGTACAACGCTAGCGATTAAGTTTTCGATGACAACTCATGGTAGAGCTACATGAGTCACTATTTTCACTGAACCTATCGAGTAAGACGCTTACTTTAGTAGTTACGTAGCTCACTAGCCTTTTGGCGTGTGAAACATATGTTTACATTAAAATTATATACGTTTTTGAGTCTAATATAGTCAAAATTATGTCTGCAAGTGGTTATTTAGCATGGAATATGTCAGTGGTCGCTAAATTTGAAGACCAACGACTTAAATAACATGAATTTCAAGCCAAAATGTTAGATACCAATTGGAAAATATAATTTTGAGGAAAGTTCAAACTTACCTTTCTATAAACTCTACCAACAATTGGAACTGTGTGACACTGGTCCTCATTGTATTAAATAATCTGTTTGAATCTATAGTAAACTTTTAAACTACACAACGCAGCTCTCACAAGCACGCAACACTCAAGGTCAACTATCAAAATTACAAATTGAATACACGACAGTGACATATTATAAGGAATAAAAATTCAAAAACCACTTATCACTATGTGTAGTCTACTATCTGTCAACTTTTCAATTTCGTCGGTTTATTTGTGTAGATACCGTTCTCTCTTCTTATTAGTGGGAAAGAAAGAAACAAAACATGAGTAGAGTGAAGTTAGCTAGACGACACAATCTATCGAGCTTACCTTAGCGCCTGCGTAAGACTTCGTAAATCTCATGGTGCAAACATAATCGTAATCTATTTGATCCACGTTAGCACGCTAGCGAGTACAACGCTAGCGATTAAGTTTTCGATGACAACTCATGGTAGAGCTACATGAGTCACTATTTTCACTGAACCTATCGAGTAAGACGCTTACTTTAGTAGTTACGTAGCTCACTAGCCTTTTGGCGTGTGAAACATATGTTTACATTAAAATTATATACGTTTTTGAGTCTAATATAGTCAAAATTATGTCTGCAAGTGGTTATTTAGCATGGAATATGTCAGTGGTCGCTAAATTTGAAGACCAACGACTTAAATAACATGAATTTCAAGCCAAAATGTTAGATACCAATTGGAAAATATAATTTTGAGGAAAGTTCAAACTTACCTTTCTATAAACTCTACCAACAATTGGAACTGTGTGACACTGGTCCTCATTGTATTAAATAATCTGTTTGAATCTATAGTAAACTTTTAAACTACACAACGCAGCTCTCACAAGCACGCAACACTCAAGGTCAACTATCAAAATTACAAATTGAATACACGACAGTGACATATTATAAGGAATAAAAATTCAAAAACCACTTATCACTATGTGTAGTCTACTATCTGTCAACTTTTCAATTTCGTCGGTTTATTTGTGTAGATACCGTTCTCTCTTCTTATTAGTGGGAAAGAAAGAAACAAAACATGAGTAGAGTGAAGTTAGCTAGACGACACAATCTATCGAGCTTACCTTAGCGCCTGCGTAAGACTTCGTAAATCTCATGGTGCAAACATAATCGTAATCTATTTGATCCACGTTAGCACGCTAGCGAGTACAACGCTAGCGATTAAGTTTTCGATGACAACTCATGGTAGAGCTACATGAGTCACTATTTTCACTGAACCTATCGAGTAAGACGCTTACTTTAGTAGTTACGTAGCTCACTAGCCTTTTGGCGTGTGAAACATATGTTTACATTAAAATTATATACGTTTTTGAGTCTAATATAGTCAAAATTATGTCTGCAAGTGGTTATTTAGCATGGAATATGTCAGTGGTCGCTAAATTTGAAGACCAACGACTTAAATAACATGAATTTCAAGCCAAAATGTTAGATACCAATTGGAAAATATAATTTTGAGGAAAGTTCAAACTTACCTTTCTATAAACTCTACCAACAATTGGAACTGTGTGACACTGGTCCTCATTGTATTAAATAATCTGTTTGAATCTATAGTAAACTTTTAAACTACACAACGCAGCTCTCACAAGCACGCAACACTCAAGGTCAACTATCAAAATTACAAATTGAATACACGACAGTGACATATTATAAGGAATAAAAATTCAAAAACCACTTAACACTATGTGTAGTCTACTATCTGTCAACTTTTCAATTTCGTCGGTTTGTTTGTGTAGATACCGTTCTCTCTTCTTATTAGTGGGAAAGAAAGAAACAAAACATGAGTAGAGTGAAGTTAGCTAGACGACACAATCTATCGAGCTTACCTTAGCGCCTGCGTAAGACTCCGTAAATCTCATGGTGCAAACATAATCGTAATCTATTTGATCCACGTTAGCACGCTAGCGAGTACAACGCTAGTGATTAAGTTTTCGATGACAACTCATGGTAGAGCTACAGATCATTAAGTTAGTTTTAAGTCAGTCAATCACTATTACAACCAACCATATTTTTGTTTTGTTGGCATACTTTTTAAATATCGAGTGTAACGGCACTGGAAACCGAAATACAGGCATTGCCTAGTTCGGTTACTGTGGCTACATCCATTTTTTAGACATTACTCCTGCCAAAATATTTTCTGTACAATATTACTAAGTTTTTAGAGAAAATAAATTATTATTATTATTATTATTATCTTTCAGGCTGAAACGTGTCCTACATGCAATTATCGACCGCTAGGTGGCGCTAGCTGGCAGTGAGTGGCGTTACACTCTCAGCGCGCCCGCCCCACACTATGAACATCGCACCGCGAACGCAAGGGCACTGCTACACAGTGAGATAACAAAAGATGGGAGCCTAAAATTAAATGCGATCCCTCACCCGGAGCATTCGCCTGTATGTCATCATCATCTTCCTGCCCTTAACTTATGTCATTTGGGGTTGGCGCAACCCCTTTTTAGGGTTCCGTACCTCAAAAGGAAAAAACGGAACCGAACCCACGACCACCGGGTCACAAGGCAAACGCCTAAACCACTCGACCACGGAGGCAATATAGGTCCTCATCTCAGTAGTCCCGCTTGCGACCACTAGCTAGACTAACGTGTTACTTCGTCGGAGTGATTGGTCTAGTCGATAGTGATCAGCGTCAATCATCATAGTGAATGTAAGATGCGTGACACCTGATGTATTCGTGTCGCACTGTACTGCGTTATCAGCGTGTTTAGCATAGTTGCTGGTGGCGCCACCTGTCGCCTTCGCTAGCATACTTCGCGTGTTACGTGTAACATACACGGAAAGAAAGAAACTATTTGTTTGACATTTAACATTTAAAGTCGAGGAAAGATTTATTGCGGATACAAATGTCCAAGCGACCTGTGGAGTGTGGACCAAAATCTGCATTGCATGGTCTTCCTAACGTCCATATAGACTGAGTGGAATATCTTAGGTCACCAAACTTAACTAATGACATTGGCGATCAAGTGTCAGTAAAAGGTTTGAGCAAGGTTCACTTGAATAATTATCCTGTTGTCCTAATGTTTTATAGGGATGGAGTTAAAAATCTATTAAATAATTATGACAGATTGTAGTCGTTTGATGTGCTGGCTATTGTGGTAGCTTGATACTGTGACATAACATTGGACGATAACTTTAGAACAACCTCAGTAAAGTTCTAGTTAACAAACTTGAATTCAATTTTGAACACATTGATTAGTGGACGGATTCGAACCCGCGATACTGACCGGCCGTGTCTCATTCACTACTTATCGCAGTTATCGCTCGGGTTATCATGCTACTGTTCCACGAAACACTGAAAACATAAATCAAGTTAAAACAATATACTAATACCTCCTTATTCGGAAACTGGTTTATATTTATTTACTGCTTAATGTACACGTAATCGACTTGGTTCATGGGTCAGAGAAACAAGAAAGTTTTGTCAAAGCTCCGGTTTTCCTTTTAAGATCAAAACACCCCAAAAGGAGCTCATGTCATTCAATACATCTATTATCCGTATTGTAGAGCTTCTTGAGGAAGTTATTCCAGGGTCCCCGAGCCTGCTATTCAAGTTTGGTGTTGTCAAAATCAACAATTATGAGATCAATGATAGACCTGCATTCTCAGACTCGGGGCCCTGGTACATTCTGAGCGCTTCTTCGCCACGTTTATAAATGCGCACATCCAAAGTGTGGCTGTGGAACTCGCTGACGGTCTTTTTGTGTTGGGTCCCACATTATTTTAACCAGTCTGTCTTTAAAGCAAGAGTGAACAGGCACTTCTGGGCATGCTCGATCCATCATTTACCTCATCTATTGCTTTCCATTAGGCGTGGTCGAGGACAATAGCAGACCCATAGCATTATAGCATTAGCAATAAAAAAAATATATTGGCTAGCTTGTATTCAACGCAGTAGCATTAAATTAAACAGTTACACTATTTTTAAAGACTAAGATCTACAGACCTTAGACTTTGGAAAATCGACACTTTTTTTTAAGCGTAACCCTCCACTAGGAATTTTTCCTTTCGAAATGCGTTTACAAACATTAAACTCACATCACAAATAGCCAGACCCAGAGTAATAACATGTGTGCCAAAAAATTATTCCGTGCGGAAATCGAAGCGCAGCAGTTAATCACTCTGCCACTGCATCAACCTTGCCGTCAAATACAAGATGAAGTCGTGGTTACAGCCACCTATTATTAAGTGAATTATTTTTTTATTGCCGAATTTATCAACATTTATCAACACAGTTGAATGGTCTACTGTGCCTGCTATTCACAGATTATCTTCTCGGCAATCGTACACCATTCTGTCTTATCTCCGTTATTTCTATGATCGTTCGTAATACACTTTAGCGGAAGAGTTTAATTATAAATAATATACCTATTCTGGAAACAATGGCGACAGGGCCGGGATTAAGATTTCGTTGTAATAATAAACCGGCGTTGTGAGAAACATGACCTTGTTCTGCGTACAGAGCTTAATTTAACGCGGATCTTAAGGACATTTATTGCTTGTTTTAGATGATTTCTGTTTTGATGGAAAACAATAGGTGACAATTTAAGGGACTTATTTATATATTGAAGCTGTACGTTACTGATCTTTTGCCACTCGAATTATGTTTAACAAGGAGCGGACGCGTTGGAAATCAGTTTCGGGATAAGGCAATTAAATAATTTAATTTTATGGGGATCTGCTGGATACGAGTCGCACGGAACCTAATGTAGCGACCTTTGCAGGAGGAACATCCTTCAAAGGTGAAATGATGATGATGATTTTATAAAACAAGTTGGTGGTGTTAGTCTCGATTGCAAGTTGCGACAATAATCCTAGCACATAATTATGCAGGTATAGGTATGTCTCACCGCCTGCGAAGACAGTATAACTATTGTCTTGTGGCTTCTGAGAGCCCTTTTTTGGATGAAGGAGTTCAGCAGAACTACGGACTCCCGATTATAGGTATCCTTCAAAGTTAAACATTAACGAAATTACGAGATTCCTTTACGATGTTTTCCTTAAAATCAGGCATGGCACAAAATAACACTAATTGGTCCACCTCAGGCGTGTGACTTTAGTGCATTTAAAATCACTGGGACATAATTTTTTCTTGTGCAGAAACCAGTAGTGTTTATAATGAAGATGTCGGTCGTTATGCGGTTGTGCCTGTAATGACCGCTAATAGGTCCTGAGACGGGGGCGGGGCAGCATCCATTAGTGATTAGACTGATGGGTTCCGGCAAGTGAGGAGCAAGCCATGTCACGTGTAATCAGACACTGTTATTGCTAATTTTCATATGCGTAAGAACGAGATCCAAATCCAGAAGGCCAGATCACATTTTATAACTTTCTGAGCCTGTTTTTTTTTGCTCTGTTGTTTAAAAATATGCATCGTAATGAAAGTAATTGTCTGAGGGACCAGACATGGGGCAATCGTTAACAAAGCGTTTTGTTTTACATAGACTTTCTGTAGGAATGCATTTTTTAATACAGTTGCTCAAAAAGTGGCGTATTGCAGGGACGTATAGCGTTCGGGATGTGGGCTATTACGTACTCGTGCTTTTTCTTTACCTTTCCCGAACTCGTGCGTTCTCTTTCCCAACTGTCAAAATAATGTCCATTAAAAAAAAAACCAACCACGAAGTATTTACTAAATAAAATCATAGAAGTTTTTATGATTCATGCAAATATTTCTAAAGAAGCTACTAATTTGTTTCAATATCAGATTTAATTATTTGATTCAATGAGTTAAAGGTTTCATTCCATTTCATCTCATTAAATTTCATTTTCATTTCATATCAATAAAAAAAAACTACCTACTGAAGACTTGGCTGTATGGGCATAGTTACCTTTGCCTACCCAGAATGGGTGAAGAAAACAAAAAAAAACTCTGCTTATATTCTTTTACGGTTGGCGCCATTTTCCAAAAATGTTCTTTGCGAGATTAATTACGGTTTTATTATTTTATTAAATAAATTGAAAGAAAGAAGAAAGAAAAAAAGAAAGAAAGAAAAAATATTTATTGCCGCAGAATTACACACATACAATAAAAAATCAGTAAACACAACTTACAACTAAAAAACAAAATTGGTACAAAAAAGGAAAAAAAAAAAAAAAAGTTTTAGTTTTAGTAATTGCTTCATTTTTTCGCAACTGTATTAAAAATAGTTGTTCAGTACACGTGCGGAACCGTCATTGCAACTTGTTCCGACTGTCAACCCTCGCCGTCGGCTGTGCCTCGGCTCGGCTAGACATTTGTCGGAACTCGTTGCAATGACAGGCTTTCCGCACTTATCTATATATCTATATCTATATACATATAATAAAACAGTAAAAAAACTGTGTCTGTACATTGAATATATTAAAAAATAAATAATTGAGGGGGGTTTAGAAACAGTAATAGAGCACGAATCGAAAAAAAAAGTCTGTCTGTTTGTCTGTGTGTCTGTTTGTCTGTGTGTCTGTTTGTCTGTGTGTCTGTTTGTCTGTGTGTCTGTTTGTCTGTTTGTTTGTACACGCTAATCTTCGGAACTACTCGACGGATTTGAATGGTTCTTTTTTAGTTGTATAGATATTAAGTCTGGCTACATATAGGCTATAATTTATCTTGGAAACTTGAATACCTGATGCAGAACCGCAACAGACCAGCTTAACTATAAGAGATACAAAAATGGTACCATAGCAAAAATTGTTCCACGTGATGAGCATTTTCTGCAAAAGAGAATAAATTCGAAGATCTGGAACACCTGATGTGGAACTCCAAGAGCCCAGCTACACTATAACATATATAGGAATGACGTCTTAGCAAGACTTGTTCAGCCTGATAAGCACTCTCTGTTGTCGTATATTTGAAGATCTGGAACAGCTGATGTGGAAATCAAAGCTATCACTAATTTCACTGTCACTCAATCAACGAGACAGTCACTCATCAAAATTTCCACGTGAACGAAGTCGCGGGCATCAGCTAGTAATGAAATATACTATTTCGCAGTTATTTTTATACATGGCCATCGGTTAGGTATCGCTGAAACAATGTAACTTTGTTTGGGCCCTCTTGTGATCTTGTCGTTTCAATATCTTAAACATTACCGTAATTTTAAAATTCATTTTTTAACCGACTTCTAAAAAAAAAGAAGGAGGTTCTCAATTCGGATGTTTGTATTTTTTTTTTTTATGTTTCATCATCATCATCATTTCAGCCAAAAGACGTCCACTGCTGAACATAGGCCTCCCCCAGGCGTCGCCACATTGACCGGTCCCGTGCGTCTCTCATCCAGCGGGTTCCTGCAACCTTGACCAGGTCATCGGTCCACCTAGTGGGAGGCCTTCCAACGCAACGTCTTCCGGTTCGCGGTCGCCATTCGAGAACTTTTCGGCCCCATCGGCCATCCGTTCTGCGAGCAATGTGCCCTGCCCATTGCCACTTAAGTCTGGCGATTCTTCGGGCTACGTCGGTAACCTTGGTTCTCATGCGGATGTCCTCATTTCTGATTCGATCACGCAAGGAAACTCCGAGCATAGCCCTCTCCATTGCCCTTTGGGTGACTTTGAGCTTTCTGATAAGGCCCATTGTGAGCGACCACGTTTCGGTCCCGTATGTAATCACTGGCAACACACACTGGTCATAGACTTTCGTCTTGAGACACTGGGGTAAGTTGGACGAGAAGATACCGCGCAGCTTCCCGAACGCTGCCCAGCCGAGTCGGATTCGACGATTGACCTCTTTCTCGAAGTTAGATCTACCCAACTGGACCGTTTGTCCCAGGTAGACATAATCGTCCACAACTTCGAGCGTAGAGTCTCCGATCTTGATAGGAGTGGGTGTTACATGAACATTCGACATAACCTTGGTTTTGTCCATGTTCATTTTAAGACCCACTCTTTCAGAAGCTCTACTGAGGTCATCGAGCATTTTAATAATAATAATAATAATTTATTTATTAAACAGACTACAGAGGACATTTTACTGAGGTCTTCCATGGTCTCAGCCATGACCACTATATCGTCGGCAAACCGAAGGTGAGTGATGTACTCGCCGTTGACATTGATGCCAAGTCCTTTCCAATCCAGAACCTTGAAGACATCCTCCAATGCAGCGGTGAACAGTTTCGGAGATATGACGTCTCCCTGTCTCACACCGCGCTGCAGAAGGATAGGTTCCGTGGTCTGGTCCTGAAGTCGGACTGACATGGTGGCGTTTTTGTACAAACACTTCAACACCTCGATGTACCGGTAGTCAATTTGGCACCGTTGGAGAGACTGCAGTACAGCCCAAGTCTCGATCGAATCGAAGGCTTTCTCGTAGTCCACAAACGCTAAACAGAGAGGCAGGTTATACTCTTCGGTCTTCTGTATAACTTGCCGCAGCGTATGTATGTGGTCTACGGTACTGAAGCCTTCTCGGAATCCGGCTTGTTCGGGAGGCTGGAAATCGTCGAACCTGCGTGCGAGACGATTCGTGATGACTCTTGAAAACAACTTGTAGACATGGCTTAGAAGTGAGATGGGCCTATAGTTCTTCAACCGGGCATTGTCACCCTTTTTGAAGAAGAGCACCACCACACCCCTGCACCAAGACCAAGCCTGCGGCGTTTTCCCCTCGAGTATGACGGAATCAAACAACTTCTGAAGGGCCTTAAGGACCGGTTTACCACCCGCCTTCAGCAGTTCGGCCTTAATTCCGTCATCACCCGGCGCCTTGTTGTTCTTAAGCTGTTTCAGAGCCATCCTAATCTCGTACAGGCTGACATCCGGGATGTCTTCGGTATAGTGTCGGGTCAGTCTAGCTCTGGGGTCTTTCGCTAGATTTTCGACGGGTTGACTAGTTGACGTGTACAGCTGCCCATAAAAACTCTCGATCTCTCTCAGAAGCTCCGGTTTGGCGGACACGATCCTGCCATCGTCGGTTTTCAGTTTCGTGAGCTGGCTCTGCCCAATAGCCAGATCTCTTGCAAATACCTTGGAGCCTTTGTTCCGTTCAATTGCGTCTTTAATACGCTCGGTATTAAAGCGGCGGAGGTCGCTCTTCAAGGATTTGGAGATCCGTCTATTGAGCTGCCGGCATTGCCGAGCCTCGTCCGAAGACTGCAGGATCATCTCACGCCGCTCCTTCATGAGCTGGAGAGTGTGATCTGAGAGTTTCTTGATCTTATTTGCACGACGTATCTTAAAAAATTTAGACCCAGTCGTATGGACAGTTTCCACGAACCCGTCGTTGTAATCGTCCACTGAGCTTCCTAGGCATTCGAAGCGATTCTGAAGTTCAAGCTGAAAGCTCTCGGAGTTATAATAATAATAATAATAAACTTTTATTTTCAGACCTTAAGTCCATAGTGTTAGTAATACATGAAATAGACTTACTTAACTAATATTAGTAACACACTTAAACAACAAGTACAATACAAACAATAACAGACAATAATATACACATTATACCTAATAAATAATTATGAGAAATAATCACAATGTAGACAAAAGCGACTTAACAACATAAATGACGTATAACTACACGACACAGGTCAACTCAAAGTAGCTACTTTGAGTCGACCTGTGTGTGCAGTCTCATCCATCGGCCAAGCATCGGGCAGTCCCACCGGTCACTCAATGCCCTCAACATGCTGTGGGAGCTGACATCTGTTCGGTGCCGGAGAGAAGCGCATCGCTTTCGAATGATGGCGTAAAAGTCATCTACCCGCGCATCGGCAAACATACCCGAAGCACTGCAAAAACGCGGCAGCCCCACAAGCATTCTGAAGGCATTATTATATTGGACACGCAGAGCGCTGTATGCTTTCTGCGTATACTTGACCCACAGGCTGCAGGTGTAAAAAGTCTGACAATAGGCTCTAAAAAGTGTAATTTTTACTTCACAACTGCAACGTGCGAACCTGCGAGCCAGCATATTGCTTCGAACAGACAGCGCCCTACGCTCCCTCTCTATGTCCAAGTCATCACACAAGTTCTCGGTGACCCAGTGGCCCAGGTACCTACTTAAATTTTGAGACTCGCTTCAAGGGCATGTTTGCTAAAGATACACACGGCACATATAAGTCTCTTCTGGTGCCAACATTAAACACGACTAACTCACTCTTAGCGACGTTATACTTAAGTCCCTGAGCCACCGAGTAGTCCTCACAAACCTTCAACAACCGTCTTATCGCACTGATTGATGGACTCAGCAATACCATGTCGTCCGCATAGCTGATGTTGTTCATAGCAACCCCATCAACATGGCAGCCAACACCGGC
This sequence comes from Diarsia mendica, assembly GCA_949316265.1. Classification (NCBI taxonomy): domain Eukaryota; kingdom Metazoa; phylum Arthropoda; class Insecta; order Lepidoptera; family Noctuidae; genus Diarsia; species Diarsia mendica. Next base: position 4,560,178 of record OX438917.1, read on the forward strand.
ATTGCTGAGTTCAACAATCAGCTGATTCATATATAAGTTGAAAAGGCGAGGAGAGGTGATTCCCCCCTGCCTCACCCCGCATTCCAACCTATATTCATCGGACAGAGTCCCTGCCCACCTCACATTATTTATTTGGTTGTCATACCAAAATTTTAGTAGAAAGGTAACCTCTGGTCCTACCTTTCCCTCATTTCCTAACTTATCCCACAGCAGGTCATAAGACACAAGATCAAATGCCCTGGACAGGTCCAGGAAGCACGCATACACTGGCGTTTTCCTATCCGTATAGTACCGGACAGTCCGCTTTAGACACATAATGGATTTATGGAGTTATGGATTTGGATCTGTGCTGGACGGAGCGTCTTCATCAGTCGTGACCTTTCCAGCTTTATATTGATGTTCAATGTGCCTCTTACCATTCGGTGATCGCTTCCGGTTTTCACCGAATTGATCACAGAGACATCATTGAACATTTGCTTGTTGGTAGACATGATGAAGTCAATCTCATTTTTAGTCGCACCATCGGGGCTCTGCCAGGTCCACTTCCTGTGCTCACGTTTTTTGAAGAAGGAGTTCATCATAAAGAGGCCCTCCTTCTCCATAAAACTGGCCAGTTGGTGACCCCGGCGATTCCGCTGTCCAATTCCAAATTGCCCCACCTGAAGTTCATCATCGCTTCGTTTGCCCAGTTTCGCGTTGAAGTCCCCCATGACAACGGTGAAGTAAGTTCTGAAACCATGCATGGCTTTAGAAATATCCTCATACAAGGTTTCTACTTCATCGTCGGGGTATGCCGAGGTCGGGGCGTAGACCTGTATGACCTTCAGCGAATATCTTGCGGATATTCTGAGTATAAGGTACGCCACCCTGTTCGACACACTCTCGATCTTCACCACGTTATTCACGAGAGACTTGTGGACGATAAACCCAACACCACCCTGTGACTGCCGGTCTCCCTCTCGGAAGTAGAGCAGGTTGCCGGATTTCAGGATTATCGTGTCCTCCCCCTCTCTTCGGACTTCAGATAATCCGACAATACTCCATCGCAGCCTGCTTAATTCTTCCTCGAGTTCCGCTAGCTTCTCGTCGGCCCGGAGTGTGCGCGTGTTGAATGTTGCCAGGTCCAGTCGTCGGTATGTTTGGTAGCCGGATCCCGTCCGGGGATTCTTAGCACCCCTTGCCACGCCGTTGCCTCGACCGCTACCGTAGCCGAGGGTAGACGGGCTGCCGGGTACTAGGTACTAGGGGCCTTTTCTGCATTGCGCTCATCATTTTTGGGGGGGTTTGCCATAATCGCCACGCTTGGCAGGCGGGTTGGCGATCGCAGTATGGTTGTTACAAAGGCACAGAGAACGCTGCTGCCCATTCTCTGGTAAGTCCCTTAGTCGCCTCTTACGACACCCACGGGAAGATATGGGATGGTGCTATTCTTTACGTCCGACACCATACGGAACATATACATATTTTTTTTTTCGAAATTGGACAAGCGGTTTTTGAAAAATCAACAAAACTAAAAAAAAAACTACATTGTCCACTTTGACCCATGAACATGTGAACCACTAAAAAGTGAAAAATAAAAACTTTTTAACAAAAAATAAAACCGACTTCAAAAAAAAAAACACAAAAAGGTGAAAAATAAACTTTAGAAGAAAAACCAGTCTCTGAAGTCGGTGGCAAAAAAATGAAATCAAACAAACAAAAGTCACCGACTTCAGAGACTGGTTTTTCTTCTAAAGTTTATTTTTTATTCAGAAAAGCTTTCATAGTTTCAGTCACCTTCTTCCCGGGATTCACATTTGAAGATAAACTCAACAGACTTTCATAAATATCGCGTATCAGTTCAGATCTCACAAAAAAAAAGAAACCCAAAATCTTCAGCACAAAAGGCCGCACTCTTCAGCAACTAGTCTAGACCTAACATAAAAGAGCCGCTGTCCGGTGTAGCATGCCGGTCACGTGCCGGTAATGCACTCGTACCGGCCCGGCACGGCCCGGTACTGAGGCCGTGTTTACCAGCAGACGAATGTTCATAATGGATAATGCGGGATGAAAACGATGAACAAGGCTCTCAAACTCTCAATGTATGAGTGGTGAAAGTGGGTGAATTGCTTTACAATTTGTTTTCATGCGATTTTGGATATAAAATTATAATTATATAAATTATATAATTGCATAGCACATGTGTGAGTTCTATGTACTATAAAGCCACTTTTTACATTTAGTTTTTTTTTTAGTGACTGCCCTGGTGGCTGAGAGAATGTCATGCACTCAAATGTCTCGCTGATGGTGGCGGGTGTGTCGGATCATTTAGTTCCCTTCAAAATGGTTGAGTTGAATGGTGCTGAATGCGTCATGTTCGTGAACGGGCGCTGTCAGTGGAGACTGGTCATCTCTTAGCTACCATGGTTTATATATTTTTCTTTGATTTGTTTTTTATTACCCACGACGGAACGGAGACGGTATATGCGTTTGGGGTGAGAGGTTGTTTGTTTGTTTGTGTGTTTGTTTTATCTTTTTACTCTGGACGCTCTTAACTTGCACGTCTTGCTACTTACATAGTTCTCACATAATATACCATCTCAACATGAATGATGTAATGTACCAAGATTTTGTAACAAATTCTGATTTAAAAGAGTGTCCATGGAGTTTCTTGCCCGTTCTTCTTCATGAGATCTACGTTAGGGAACTGGCAACTTATACAGTACTTTCACAAGTTATTATGCCTTGTGATTGTGGCTGTAGCGTAGGAGTGCAATGCGTCGTTTCGGGAGTTGCTGCGTCGGGCTGCGCGGCGCCGGATGTTACCGGCGGCGAGTGTTGTGGGTGCGGGGGCGCTCGGCGGCGTGTGCCGTGGCGGCGCGGCGGGTGGGCGGGGCTCCGGGTCGCGGGGCGGCGGTTGCACGTTGCGGCGTGCATTCGTTGTTCCGTGTTTCGGGGTCTCGAGCATTCGTTGTTGCGGTTTGCGTCGCAGCGTGCTTTCGTGCTCGCAGTGTTCGTTGTTGCGGGCATTCGGTGGCGTGTGGTTCGGCGTGGTGGCTTTCGGAATAACGTATTGCACTCGTAGTTTCGTTCTTCTTCCGTCCTTCTGACATTCAAAAGTGCCTGTAATGGCTTAATTGATATAAAATATTTGAGTTTGAGTTTGAAAACTGTTTTTGGATGAACAGTAAAGTTACAGAAAGAGTTGGAGAAAAGTAGGTGTCATTATTTGGATGTTTATTAAAAATGCGCAACAGATGAGGATTCAGATTTTCTAAAGTGCATAATACACACACCGGCAAAATTAGAGGAACACAAAAAAAAGGGGTGCTAATTAAACCGGCTTCTTTTTAATAGCATTATTTGCATCTAAAAATCTAACTTGCCTTCTAAATTACTAAGTCAGCCACAATTAACGAGCATCTAAATAATACTATCTTAGCCACAAGTAATCTTTTTTAAAGCCACTCAACTCAAATACAACTCATCATTGTGATTCATCATCATCATTTCAGCCGAAAGACGTCCACTGCTGGACATAGGCCTCCCCTAAGTGTCGCCACATTGACCGGTCCCGTGCGTCTCGCATCCAGCGGATCCCCGCAACCTTCACCAGGTCATCGGTCCACCTAGTGAGAGGCCTTCCAACGCAACGTCTTCCGGTTCGCGGTCGCCACTCCAGAACTTTCCGGCCCCATCGGGCATCCGTTCTGCGAGCAATGTGCCCTGCCCACTGCCACTTAAGTTTGGCGATTCTTCGGGCTATGTCGGTAACTTTGGTTCTCATGCGGATGTCCTCATTTCTGATTCGATCGCGCAAGGAAACTCCGAGAATAGCCCTCTCCATTGCCCTTTGAGTGACTTTAAGCCTTCTGATGAGGCCCATTGTGAGCGACCACGTTTCGGTCCCATATGTAATCACTGGCAACACACACTGGTCATAGACTTTCGTCTTGAGACATTGGGGTAAGTTGGACGAGAAGATACTTCTCAGCTTCCCAAACGCTGCCCAGCCGAGTCGGATTCGACGATTGACCTCTTTCTCAAAGTTGGACCTACCTAACTGGACTGTTTGTCCCAGGTAGACATAATCGTCTACAACTTCGAGTGTAGAGTCTCCGATCTTTATGGGAGTGGGTGTAGCATGGGCATTAAACATGTCCGTGGTTTTGTCCATGTTCATTTTTAGACCCACTCTTTCAGAAGCTCTACTGAGGCCATCGAGCATTGTACTGAGGTCCTCCATGGTCTCAGCCATGACCACTATATCGTATATCGTCGGCAAATCGAAGGTGAGTGATGTACTCGCCATTGATGTTGATGCCTAGTCCTCTCCAGTCCAGAACCTTGAAGATATCCTCCAGTACAGCGGTGAACAGCTTCGGAGATATGACGTCTCCCTGTCTCACACCTCGCTGCAGAAGGATAGGTTTCGTGGTCTGGTCCTGAAGCCGGACTGACATGGTGGCGTTTTTGTATAAACACTTCAACACCTCGATGTACCGGTAGTCAATTTGGCACCTTTGGAGAGACTGCAATACGGCCCAAGTTTCGATCGAATCGAAGGCTTTCTCGTAGTCCACAAACGCGAAACAGAGAGGCAGATTATACTCTTCGGTCTTCTGTATAACCTGCCGCAGCGTATGTATGTGGTCTACGGTGCTAAACCCTCTTCGGAATCCGGCTTGTTCGGGAGGCTGAAAGTCGTCGAACCTGCGCGCGAGACGATTCGTGATGACTCTTGAAAACAACTTATAGACATGACTCAGAAGTGAGATGGGCCTGTAATTCTTAAGTCGGGTATTGTCGCCCTTCTTGAAGAAGAGTACCACCACACCTCTGCACCATGCCTGCGGCGTTTTTCCCTCGAGTATGACGGAATCGAACAGCTTCTGAAGGGCCTTAAGGGCATCATCGTGATTATTTTTTAGCATCTAAATTTGTAACATGGATTCAAACAGTAAACTTCTAAAATATTAATATATGGCATCAAAAAAATATTCTATTAGCTTCTAATTTATTAACTCAGTACGTTTAAATTATAACTCATGCCACATTAACTGAGCATCATAATTTAATTAAAATTGTCATCAAATATTATATTAAAGCCACTAATAGTATGTATAAACTCCTGTCGTGTCATCGAAAGGCTTAAATATAGAAGTTCAGAGTATTTAATGACCTAAATATTGAAGTTCAGAGTATCTGATGTCCTAAAGATCGATTATATTTACATGTTGTGCTACTAAAGTTATCGACAGAATCGCTTCAGAACTTCATTTTTATCGGAAAACTAGACAATAAATTGTGAAAACATTTCTGCAAGCAACTCGGAAGTAGCGCTCGCCGGCCGGTGCCGCGGCAGCGGCCGGCGAGCGCTACTTGCGAGTTGCTATCAGATGTCATGTGATGAATCAGATTTTGAAAATTGATGATGTGTCATATTGTTTTAACAATGCCTGATACCAGGCATACTTTTGTCACAGAATACATAATAGTACTACGTACAGAAGGGACACTCCCTTCCCCGCGCTCATATTAAATACCGCACCTCACCCCGCACTTCGAGGTATTCGTCGTCGACACTTGAGCAATGGCTCGCGCTCGTATTAGTCGTCGTTCGGTTTTCGCGACGCAGACCGTTGCACTTTCCGCGCCATTTTTTAGGCTACGATAACCCTACTAGAGTTTACGCACACATTTGCACGTGCACGTCGTGCACAAACGTTATTTGTTTATGTAGTAGTCTTCTTCTTCTTCTTCCTGCCCTTATCCCATGTCATTTGGGGTCGGCGCAACACGTTGTTTTCTTCCATTCTGCCCTGTTAGTCGTCACGTTATCATTTATTCCTTTTTCCTTCATATACCCCTCACACACTCCATCCATCTTTTCTTTGGTCTTCCTCTCCCTCTCCATCCATCCACATTTATATTCATAACTTTTTTAGTCACATGCGATTCATCCCTCCTCATCACATGCCCATACCACGACAGTCGATTCCCTTTTAACTTTTCTGTAATTGGCGCAACTTTTAAACTTCCTCTGATATACTCGTTCCTTATTTTATCCATTCTGGTCACACCACACATCCACCTCAACATTCTCATCTCCGCAACATGCAACCTTTTTTCATCCATCTTCTTCACAGCCCAACATTCCGATCCATACAGTACGACAGGCCTAATCACGGACTTGTATATTTTCCCCTTTAACTTGAGGGGCATCCGCGGGTCGCAAGTTGTTCCAGTGACCTGTCGCCATTTCATCCATCCTGAATTGATCCGGTGCGTTACGTCCCGGTCTACATCGCCATCTCCCTGGACAAGCGACCCAAGGTACCGAAAATCGGAGCAGATCGGTATGGGCGTTCCGGCAAGGGTTATAGACCCAGGACTGGAGAGACCGCCGAAATCACAAAACAAGTATTCCGTTTTGGTTCTACTTAGTTTCAGGCCAACATTCTCCAGTCGTTGCCACCACACCTCCAATTTGCTCTGGACCTCTAGGCCACTCTCGGCAACTAATACAATGTCGTCGGCGAATAGCATACACCAGGGAGCCTCTTCCTGAATGTCCGACGTAAGAGCGTCCATTATCACCAGGAATAGGTAAGGGCTTAGGGCTTCGCTTAATTTGTTTATGTAGTAGTAATAGGTAATTATTTTGCGGGCGTTGTATGGAGTGTCCGAGGTGTGTTTTGTGTAAGCGGCGACGTTAGAATTGACGAACAATATCACTTGTCATACCACACAAGAGCATTTCTCTTTTTTTTTGCCATAGCTTCAAAAAATCGCTAAAAATAAAAATATTTTGTTTTTTGTTTTTTTTTCATGAAATCAGGTAGTTTACTTTATTAACATTTGGATTTTTATAAGAAAATCTATTTTATTTATGAATTTTGTGGAAAATGTATTAAAAACTAAATGAAGGTAAATTACATGTTCTTATTTTGTTACTTTTTAATTGGTAAAAAAAACTTTAAAGTAGCAATTGTTATATCCAAAAAAATAGTTTTCTTGATACTTCATGATAAACTTAATAATATCATTGCAAAGAAATACCAACAAAAGTAAAAGAAAATTTTCAAATTAAGTGTTTATTTATTTTTTTGTTACCTTTCACCTAAATAAAATTTAAAGTTTTGATAATATGAAAAATAAACAAAATTTACCGATTTTACGTGCTTTTTATTATAATGTTAAGTATCCTTGAGTATCTTCATGAGATTCATTGTTTTATATTAAAAATAAAATACATAAAACATAAAAAGAGATCAGATTTTTTCTGGGACAGTAACAAAAAAAGAATATTAGGTACCTAACAAAAAAAAATTAATAAAACATCTAAGGCAACGTCTACAATGTACTAGGCGTTGTAGACGTTTTAATGATTATGATTAAAGATAAAGATAACACAAACTATTTACTGTTCAAAATTTACAGTCAGAAAACAACTTTAAATTAATTCCTTTTTTGTTACTAAAATTTTCCGCATATACGTTACTGTGTACGAAGTAACAAAAAAAATAGTAACGAAACACTTGTTTCGTTTTTACAAAATATTATTATAGTAGTTAAAATTGGAGTTATGTCTAATATAATTCACTCAAATTTAGTGCAAGTTGTTAACTATTGTGACATGATAAAAGAAAGTAGTCAATATTATCAACTTACCTTGAAACAGCTGTAACAAAAACTGGAATGAGATTCGATTTTCGAACTGGAATACAGTTCACATTTTTTTTAACGTCGGAACAGCACTGACACCTAAATCAATATGGTGGCATATGGTACCTGTAGTATTGCCAAGTTAAAATTGTGTATCGAAATGGAAGTTTTTTAACTATAACACATAAAAAATGGGTAACAAAAACTGAAATCCATTTTTGGAACTTTTTCTGGGACAAGTTTAAAATTCATTTATATCTGACAATATTAAAAAAAAATACCAAAAAAGCAATGTAAGTAGATCTTTTTACCTCTTAGAATGGTTTAAAAACAAAATCTCAGTATAGTTTCTTTGAACCTTATTAAAATAATTGAGTTTTAAGTAACGGATGGTAGACTGGGACATACGAATTTTCATACATTGCAATTTTTTGGTAGTTTGTATTTATTTATTTTTTTAATTAAATATTATATTTTTATGATATTTTTTAATGATTTCTGTGAATTTACTAAAAAATGTGCACCTAAAAAAATACAGAATCAATAACATACACATTACACAAATGTTATTAATCTGCAATCTTGTGGGACATTCAACAAATGTATATTGGCAAAAAAAAAGAGAAATGCTCACAAAACAAAAAATCGTTCCTATTTATTCCCCTCCTAACCCAAATAAAATCGCCAAAAAACATCACCAAATCAAAAACGCATTTCTAAACGGAATTCTTGAAACGTATGATATAAACAGAAGGCATTATGTAAACCCGTCGGGGCTGCGGATATCGAAAAGTTACCGCGGCTCCGACACAAGGGCGAGGAAGAGGGAACATGGGTTGGTTTTTAGTCAGTAGAAGTCTGACACTCCCCTTCGCTCTGCCCAAGAGCGGGGGGGGTTATTCGATGATTTTCCACCCACCAAAAAAAAAAAAAAAAAAAAAAAAAAAAGGCATTATGTAAAGTGAATGGCGCCAGCTGTTTTGTCATGAATAATTCAGGGCTCGTGTCCCAGGGTGCTGCGGGGTGCTGCGGTCCACTCGTGAAGACTTCGCAATGATGTGGGCCCGGACGATAAATCCAAGGGGTTAGGAATTACCAACGTTTAGTTTCTTGGGGCTTTTTGCTGAAAGGGCAGGTACGGTTAAACGATACAAAAGGTTGTAAAGACTACTGAAAAGGTTCAACAATTTAAAGGTGTATTATTTCAGTTCGAGAATTTGATGAATTAGTTGTCGTCGTAACTCAATCGTTGCCTTGCTTGTCAACACGCGATTAGCGGCTAACTTCTTTTGATTAGAAACACAATTCGTATGTAACCTAAGTATCTAGCTTATGAGTAGCATAGAGTGTTCCGTTTTAGTTGTTTTCATCATAGCTCAACCTTGACACACATAATTAATAATAATAATAATAATAATAATTCTTTATTCAAAAACACAGAAGGTAAATACTCGTACAATAAAAATCTAAAACTAAAAATGTAAGTCTAATAATGTTAGATGCCTGTACTAGGATAATCCTGTATCACAGGCTAAAGGAGCTCTAACAATATGCTGTAAGTAGGACAGTAGTTTTCTTGTTAAATCTTTAACATTACTTAATGACACAATTATGTATTTAAATTTACTTAAACTCTATTAACTTAGAACTAAACACATAATTATTACACGAAAATATTTGCGTCAGCAGAATTATAAACTAGGTTGCAAAAACACATTCGATGCACTCTTGTTTGTATTGGACATTTGCACCTAGTGACTAAATGTGCTTACAATTAAAAACGATGGTAAGTTAGTATGCCAGCGCAGTGGTCTGTTATTTCCATGTTACGCAACACGGAAGTTTCACCTTAAGTATGACGTTCTACCATGGTTCTACGCACCCTCGTAGTCGATGGAGTTTATAAATCTATATTCCGCTATTTTCCTAGCGGGACACTCAACATCTCCCGTTTTATGATTGTTGGGCTTTTTAAATCGCGAGCAAGTCGCGCATTTGGGTGTGTCAGCTTTCTTCACGCACTCGGACATCGTGTGCCCGACTTCTCCGCAGTGACCACACGTAGAGTTTACCTCTCTGCATGATTTTGCGGCATGACCAAATTGTTGGCATATGAAGCATCTGGTAACCAAGGTAAAGTCTCTAACAGGACAAGAAGTCCAATTAATAAAAAGTCTTGTCTGAGATATTAAAGCTCTACGTATCTTGGCTGGCACTTCAATAATAAAGTTGCAGGTAGATGCATCTTTCTTCCCGGATTTGTGGCTATATTTAACTTCGTCCAAAAAGGTCTCCAGTTATTTAGAATGTTTACTGTTATTACTAACAAGAGAAAGCAATGTCTTTTGTTCCCATATTAATTTCAGCTACTTTTCCAAGAAACGTTAACACAAGTAACAACGTGAATTTGCCTTCCGTATCTGTGCGTACAGCATCTAATCTAAGTTGAAAGCCGCCTCGGGCAGCACCTACTCGGATCCTAGCTACTACATCTCCTGGTATAACGGAGTAACTGTAACCCGGACTTCCCGCCCGGCCACGAGCTTCACGTTCAGCCGACACGCGCGTTGCGACAGCCACTGTAAAGAGAAAATAAAAGATGTCACAGAGCACGGTGCGATTTTTCCCGACCGTCCCTCGAGCCAGTCCGCGTGGCTGAGCCTGTAGTTCTAAATCAGCCCCAGTTCCTCGATCAGCCCCTAAACAACGATACCACTCAGATCTAGCCTGTCCTCCGCCTGACGCCCTTAGCTATACCCTCGTACCCCACAGGGGGTGCCCTTAGCGTTTAGTTTGTAAGTTTGTTTGCCCTGGCTTGAGGTCTTACACTCAATGCACCCACAAGAAAGTCCGGTTGAGCACTACAACCTTATAGGTTGAACAGTCGGATGTCAAAAAATAAACACAGTACAATTCACCGTGTTGGTAGTGACGCGAATGGAACAAGCGTCACACGGTCGCACGCGCGTGTCTTCAATCAAGCTAGTCGCGTCGCATCGCCTGAGGTCGGTCTCGGGCATTATTGCGCCGAACTTAGGCACCGCTGCATACGGAAGTGCAACCGCTCGCAATTTCCGCCCGTCGCTCACAGCGCCCTCTGTGAATTAAACTATTAATATAGAATTACGGGATTGTTATTACAAGTGATGCGATGGCGCTGAAACCTTGTCTTCGGGCGGGTAGTAAGATGACTGGGGTTGGTTTAATTACTGATGAAGTAGACGATTCTAATTACTAGTCTGGGGTGTAATTTATTAGTTACTTGTGTCCTGGCTCTCTTCTCTTTTGGTCTCAAGTTGAACCCCATGATCGGTACATTTGTTTTCCAAAACCTAGTCGTAACTGACAAATACAATGTAGGTCTTCTTCTAAGTTCACAGCGATGGTGAGCAGTGGTTTTTTTTTTGAGCCCAGTAGATAAAAACGTTCATTGTAGCGTCACGTTTTTAAGTTCTCTAAAATGCAGGTTTAGGCAAGGGCAATTTAGACACTTCACCTGGGCTTATTATCATCTTACCTCGATACAATAAATTAACAAATCCCTTAAAAAATATGAACAAAAATAAATAAAGCCCATATCAAATAACAAATTAATTACAAAAACAGCAGCCAGTCACAATATAAATAACTACGCGTTCAAGAATGCAGGATTGTGCGTATCAACGGGGTCACCCCTGTTAATTAAATGTTTTCAATTGCCAGGGGAGAAACGGGGGTGGGGCAGGGGAGCAACAGTGAGGGGGAGAGGGGGGGGGGTGTAATTCTTCACGATTTGTCACGACATTTGATATTGTATTTATTGCGAGGTTCAATAAAAGGTTAGAGCAGGTTAAACAAATGAGTACGTTTGTGAATGGGGTGTGTGTTTGTTGTTAGGGGTTGTTGAAACAATGCTGGACTGATATTGGAAGATACTTTTGTTACAATTAGGGATCTCCAACAAAGTCTTTCTAAATGATCAAAATACTTTATCAATTATAAAAAGGGCCTCTTCGTGAGAAGGAAGAGAGGAATTATGTTATCACAAAAATAGGCCCGTAAATTCTTCATAATACTCAATTTTCTTCATGCCCCAAAATATTTATTTTGGTCTAACCTCCGAAGGACTCACTCTCAATACACAAACAGCAGACGTATTTTGTTAGCAATACAATACACGTCCTTTCCAGGTAGAATCAATAGAATAAAACATTATAATTGAGATGGCAGACGAGTGCTCCCGCTATAAATAGTTCAAGGTCAGTTTGTCTGACACTCAGCAAATTATTCCTTTGAAAAAAAAAAATTCTGAGGCACAAACTTAGTATTTATTTACTTTTCATAGGATTAATATAATTAAGTGATTTTTCTAGTTTTTCAAAGGAATGGTTTCCTGCTTTTGAGTGGTACTGGTATCCCTTCGTTCTTACAACTACAAGTTTTTCCTATTCACTCATTTCCACTTAGGTCCGATACCCACCAAAGCGGAGACGAGCAGACCGGAGAGGAAATGTGCTAAATTCGACCAATCACAGGAACAGCGAAAGACCAGACTGACGTAAATTTTAACTAATGTGATTGGCCGATTTCCGTACATCTCCTCGTCTCCACTCCTCTCCGCTTTGGTAGAAATCGGGCCTTATGGTGGTTCCTGCATGTTTCTTAGCTTTCATCCTAACATAATTATTTAGTTGGTCATTTAGTCTCAAGCATGAACAGCCAGTTTTGATCTATGCTAAGTGAACTGTATTAATTTCCATATATGCACCACGCATAATTAATTGCTTATATCGAATCATTTTGATACCAAATAAGCCTATCTACTATAGTCTTATATTTCGCAGCCAGCACTTAAACCTACGTCTAACAATAATTATATCCATTTATATTCGCTTGAGAGTGTAAGTACTAAAATTCTGTCTAAACCAGGTAACTGGGTACGTTTGGCAAATATTTCTCGATTAGCAATAGTGTAATAGTGTTTTCGTACGACACGCAGTGGGTGTTCAATAGGCCTCCCTTTTTTAGGAAAATGTTCACTCAAGCTTTTATGGATTTGGGTGCTAATAGAAACTTATAGCTCTTTTCTGACTTGGACTAAGTTTGTGTGACTGCACAAGTGTACAGTATGCCATTGACTGTACAGCTTTATGTTGTCCGTTTACGTGATTAAATGAAGTTTCCTCATAAAACTGATAACGAAAACGCTGGTGTGACGACCTACAAGCGTTTGTGAAAAATTGGCAGGAGAAAATCGCACAGAGTGAAGAGTGGGACGCTACGGGGGCGGCCATTGCCCAGCTGTGCCACAATATAGGCTAAGAAGAAAAAAAAATGATACAACCTCGTATAACTTTTTTATTCTTAGGTAAAGCATGTATTTAGCAGTACTTGTTGATTTACTGATTATGTATCCTTTCTATCAGCCCCAGGATATTCATTGCACTAGGACATTGCTCAAGACGTCGTTAATCTGATAAGGAGCAGCTCACGGAGCCGTAATGAGATGGAAACTGATTCACTTGCAGTAAAACGCGGCTCTCATCGCAGGTATCGCCGCGTTATCAGTAATTGGACGTGTTCCAGTGATAACGAGACACGCGGACGGACAACTGTTGGGGTGCAGTAAAAACTCTATCAGGAACACACCTAGTTTGGTCGGAAGGCTTTTATATATTACGTCCACGACTAGAGCATCTATTTGAAGGAAGTAGTCATTACTGACAACTTGTTAATGAATTGGGCACTAATTTGATGACTACACATCGAACTCTTACACAAACGCCAATATGTCGCAGATACGAATATCTGCGACATATTGGCGTGTAAGTAAGATGTACAAATGTCTTTGTAAGCATTGCGTAACGCATGAATTTTATACGAGAAACACAACGCTGTAGTTTTTCACAATGAAAATAAAAGCGAAAGTAACTCTCATAGTTTTTCAGCAGCTTAGGCATATTATTCTATTTATCTTTGGGGACGCCGGCAGACACCAGACGGGCGATCAGTCCTTTCGTTGTGGATTATTTCGCCCAGTTCCCCATTTTGGTGGATCCCCTTCATGGGTTACTGGTGGTCGGCATCGCGAATCTTCCTGTTGCCTTGCAGAAGCTTACCAGTTGTTCGGTAGAGATTTCTGCAAGCTTCTCTTCATTAATCTAATCTGTTCCTAGGATTTCCCATCTGAGTAGCTCATACATTGTGCATTCCGCCACAAGGTGGAAACTTGTTTCTTCTGCTTCTCCACGTGCTGGACATATGGGATCTTCCTTTACTTTCATAATCGTCAGGTGTCTATTGAGTCTACAGTGTCCTGTTGCGATCCCTACTATACTAGTCGTATGTTTCCCCTGCTCACTTTGAGTAGCTTGTGGGATTTCTTTTCATCATATGAAGGCATATTAACAGGTTCACTGTCCACAGACCACATACGGTCTGTAGAGAGTCCTCCATACCAGTCCGCAGACCGTATGTGGTAAGAAAGAAACTCAGACCAAGAAAAAAAGAAAGACGGCGCGCCGCGAACACCAACAGTGAAGCCACAAAACCACACGCCTATAGCAAGTAAACATACAAGCTCACGCACACACCTACACTAAAACCACACGCATTTCTCCTAGAACGTCACGACTTCACGAGACATTGTCTACACACATAGATAAAAAGTTGGCTTCACTTTTGATGTTCGTGGCGCGTCGTCTTCCTTTTTTTGTTGGTCTGAGGAAAGAAAGAAAGAAAAGAAAGAAAAAATATTTATTGCCGCAGAATTATACACAATTACACATACAATAAAAAAGCAGTAAACACAAAAAGTTTTAGTTTACAACATTTAACAATAAAAAAAAAACAACTGCGACAAATGGGTTACCACTCAGCATGGTGCTGCGCTATGGGGTCCCACAGCACAGCGCTGGTTTTCAGTGGTAACCCTTGAAACAAAAACGTACGAACGTCAAGACAGATATACCTAACCGTAATGTTACTTAACTACATAAATAGAACATAAAATGAACCTATAATACAATTAAAAACCAAATATAATAATTTGGAACACAATAATCATAGCAAACAAAAAACAAACCTAAATAAATATAATATTAAATATGTTGTCTCGCTCCCCTCCCAACCCTACGCGTCGTCGCCGCGCTTTGCCTGCGTACGCGCTGCCGCCATGCCGGCCGGCGCGCGGCGGCCCGCAAAGAGTATGTAGCGGGCAGCGGCCCGCTGCCAAACATTCACCAATATAAGCGCTTGGCGCGAAGACGTGATATGCGATGCGTCAATGTACGGTGTCGCTCGCCACCTGCTACGGTGGGGCGGCACAGTGTCGCTCGGTCTTGTGTGCTCACGTGAAGCGCCTCGCGTGCTGCTAACTTACTAGGATCACAGTATAAATATGTACAGTAGTGTGACTCGGCCGTGTCCTTGAAATAAATGCCTACAGCCGCGCGGTACGTAAACATGCGTAAGGGCTGCCCGCCTCCAGTATTTTAATAACATGTGCTTATTTTGTGTTTCCATTTAGTTTTGTGATCGTAAATATACTTTTTAAAACAAAATAAAATACTTTGTGAATTGAATAGAAAGTGTTCAATAAACATGCGTGTTGTTTTTTGATTGATAGATTTAATTAAAAAACCATGTTTTTTTTCGGGACATATAAAGAAATACTTATCCATTAAAAAGACACACATTATAAGCCTACCTACTAGTAAGTGAAATTATTTTATAGTCTTATCTTTCAAAGTTTCCAGGTAATTAACAAAAAGTTATCTCTGGATAAGTTATTAACGAATTCATAAAACCAAAAACAACACAAAAAATGTAAATTAAATGTACTTGTCTTATTTTTAGAGAAAACATCGCGCATTTAGTGTTAAAAAACAACATACCGTCCGCTCGTCACTGCGGCACAGTCGCGACTGTCTGCATCCCAGGCGCATCCCTTAATCGAGGCGCGTAGGCATAGCTCGCGCTTCGTCCGTTTGTATGAAGTCGAACTACTGTATGATAATATTACCGTGCTAGGATGTTGGTCGACGGTAGCACAGTATAAATATCTACAGTAGTGTGACTCGGCCGTGTCCTTGAAATAAATGCCTACAGCCGCGCGGTACGTAAACATGCGAAAGGGCTGCCCGCCTCCAGTATTTTAATTACATGTGCCTACTTTGTGTTTCCATTTAGTTTTGTGATCGTAAAATATACTTTTTAAAACAAATAAAATACTTTGTGAATTGAATAGAAAGTTTAATAAACATGCGTGTTGTTTTTTGATAGATATATTTAATTTAAAAAACCATGTTTTTTTCGGGACATATAAATAAATACTTATCCATTAAAAAGACACACATTATATGCCTACCTACTAGTAAGTGAAATTATTTTATAATCTTATCTTTCAAAGTTTCCAGGTACTTAATTAAAAAAAAGTTATCTCTGGATACGTTATTAACGAATTCATAAAACCAAAAACAACACAATAGTCAATATATCCCACTCGTCATATTAAATATGTACTTGTTTTATTTTTAGAGAAAACATCGCGCATTTATTGTTAAAAAACAACACACCGTCCGTTCGTCACTGCGGCACAGTCGCGACTGTCTGCATCCCAGGCGCATCCCATAATCGAGGCGCGTAGGTATAGCTCGCGCTTCGTCCGTTTGTATGAAGTCGAACTACTGTATGATAATATTACCGTGACGGTAGCTACCTGCTTTATATACTTGTATAGTCGACGATCTATAACAAGAAGTAACGTGTTTTCATAATAAACAAAATGCCGTCTCGAGCTGCTTGGATATATATGCCTTGTCAATGCCAATAGATGACAAACCTTAGGTGAGTATTTATTTATAATGTATTTCTTGTTCATTTTTTTGTTTTTGTAAAAGGATTTTTTTCAAATGTAGTCTAAAATTTTCTTTTGTCTTAAGGGATCTAATGGGAGGTGGCAGATCATTCCAGCAGCGAGTGGCGGCGTATTTGAAACATCCCCTGAAGGCCATGGTCTTATGTCGGGGCATTGATAGAGGATTGGACGTGGAACGAGCGGAGTAGCTGTAGTGGTCGTGCCTCCAGCTAATTTTTGTGTATAGGTATTCCGGCTTGTGTGTTTTCATGATACCGAACATCAATACTGCTAAGTGTAATTTCCGACGTGCAGCCATTTTTAGAATGTCGTTGTCATTAAGATATGGCGTGATGTGATGCCTCCGGGGTATGCTTAGGCAGTAACGAGCACATGCATTTTGCACCCGCTGTATTAAGCGTTCAGTTCGAGAAAGAAGACATGGCCCGTAAACAGTGTCGCAATAGTTTAGTTTGGATAGCACTAGGCTATCCACCAATCTTTTCCTAACTGCGACACTAAGGAAATCCCTTATTCTGTACAGAATCTTTAACCTATAAAAGCAGTTTTTTACTACGCCATTGATGTGTTCCTCAAAACGTAGTTCCGGATCAGTAGTTAGGCCGAGGTTACGAGCTATTTCAACCCTTCCTATACTTTCTCCCATAATTTTAACATCGGGCTTAGCAGAAAGAATGGTTTTTATTTGATTTCTGCTCCCCATGACCATGAATTTCGATTTTTCAGGGTTCAGTACTAAGGAATTGTCCTTGGACCACTTAGCAATTCTATCGAGCTCCTCGTTGAGGGCACGTACGGCGGCAGCAGTGTTACTGGCGTTAAATGATATGTACAATTGAGTGTCATCCGCGTATACATGAAACCTGCAGCTCTTAATGCATGCCGTTATGTCAGCGCTATATAATATATAAAGCAGTGGACCGAGCAGGGATCCCTGAGGAACTCCCCTTGATATTGCTTGTGGGGAAGAAGATAATGTGGAACCGTCTTTCTCGCGCAATTCAACCCGTTGCGACCTACCAGTCAAGTAGCTCTCGAACCAACTCGTCGCCCGTGTATCAAAACCGTAATACGACAGTTTGGACAGTAGTAACGGAATATTTATTGAGTCAAACGCGCGCGAGTAGTCCAGAGTACTAGGATAGATCCCTCCCCACGGTCCCGAGCTTCCAGGATGTTACCCAACACATCTGCCAGGGCAGTAGCTGTTCCGCGCCCCTTTCTAAAGCCCGATTGTAGTTCAGGCAACATACCATGCGCCTCGAGATAATCGGTGACCTGCAAATACACAACCCTCTCCAACACCTTGGACAAACATGGCAAAATACTTATGGGGCGAAGATCTTTATAACTTTGCGGGTTATTATTTTTCGGAATAGGCCGAACTATTGCATTTCGCCACAAAACCGGAAATATATTTGAGGTTATGGACCTGTTAATAATCTCTGTAATCGTGTTTAAAGATTGCGGAAGTGTGAGCAGTAACATGTCTCTCGATATACCGTCAATACCTAGGGCGTTCGTGGCTATTTTTTTAATTATTTGAAGAACCGTTGTCGGGTCTGTTGGTAATAATGAGAAACTGTCGGACCCAAAACGGTTACATTTAAAAAAGTTTTCTTGAATGGTGTTAACATTAGGGTCACCAGGGACATCTAGAAATGCCGAATTTATACCGTTTGGGTCGTCAAATGTTTCCAATAGCACTTCATTGTCCCTGCTCACTGGAAGCACATGTTTTTTTATATTATGCCATAAAGATTTACAGTCGCCTATGTTGTCATTTACATGTTTCGTAAAAAATGCTTTTTTTTCATTTACTAAACCAACTATGGCTTGGTGCTTGAGGTCTAGGTAGTAGCGTTTGTGTGCTTCCAGTTTGGTTTGACGATATCTATTTCGGGCCTCATTTCTTAGTCTAAACATTAATTTTATAACGTCAGTTATCCACGGTGTTGGTTGTGTCTTGAACACCTTGGTTTTTATAGGGGCATGGGTATCAAAAAGATTAATCAGGTGTGAATTAAAGGAATACACCATGTCATTCACGTCCTGTAACTCGCTTATTGAATCCCATGGGATGTTCGTTTATACAATTTCTAAGCCATCTGATACTGTGGACGTAAGAAGAAAGTTTCTTATTTAATGCGGACTTGGCAGGAAGGATTTTAAAAAGTGCTAGGACCCAGGGAAATATTCGTTTTTTTTTTATTTAAATTATTGACGTAACGGGAACATAACGGGACTTATGGACCATTCCCACTCTGAAGCCTTGACAGTGAACCTGTTAAAGAGCACCTCACGATCACGACACGACAATCGTCCACACTAAATAACCCTCACCTATCCGTTTTATTCGACCACTTTATTCCAAGTTTGTTTTAAGGTCTATAAAATTTACAACCAGTCCCGATAAGGCCGCCATGGCCCGGAGTTTGTCCAGATTTATCATCTCATAAATAAACATAACATGTTACAATTATACGAATTCTTCGCCATGGTGCATTTCAAGACAAATTAGTTTCGTGAGGAAATTATTTCGGTCATCATTTCGATACAAAACGGTTAACTTGGTTGTAAATTAGATGAGTGGTTGTGGATTTACGATGTGTGATGTTGCAATATTGACGATCAATGTTTCTTTTAGGTGCTTCTTCTTCGTCGTGTCGATGTGTCCCATATTATTGAAGTGAATAAGCTTCGACGAGAATACTGCCGCCTCGAATCGTTCATAGCAGTCCCCTCGGTTAGACCCCTTAAAGATGCAGGTGAAGTTGCACAAGGAGTATGGCGGAAGGAGGTGTCCTTCCGCCCTCCTCCTACCTACTCCTTGTGCAACTTCTTTTTGTGAATCTGCAGTCACATTTTATTTAGATTATTTGCGCAGCTAGATAAAAGTGAGATGCTTACGTATTAGACCTGGAATGTTGGTTGGACGGTCAAGAAACGGTAAGATGAATAGTACATTTTGATACAAGTGCGGAAGGTTTGTTATTGCATTCGAGGTGGAATGAACACCCGAGGTGTATGGCGAGGGTATAAAGCGGTAAGCAGTAAGTTCTCAAAATTATTCACATTAATCACTTCTCTCATCATAACCATCTCCAAAAATATCGGTATAATCACCCACTAACCCAATTTAATTGAATTATCTCTGAAATGAAGCTGAGTTGCGATCGTTTTGTCACACGTATATTTACGGCGCTGTCTGCAAAGCTGCGCGCGCGCATACCGACGTGATCCGCGCCTTCCTGCTGATTCGCGTGCGTGACACTGCGCAGCTGACGCAGTCAGACAGGTTTCACTGGGATTTGGTGACGAGATCCGTATGTTTTATATCTTAGTTTATTTGTACTTGGCTGAAACAAAGAGAGTTGCCGGTAATGGAGCTGGGAGAAATATTGCTGGAGAGTTTGTTCCGCCTCTTCTTCCATTACTTGTAGGATGCGGGATGAGTGGTGTGGTGAGCAATAGAAGAGACTTTCGTCCAGCTGTGTGGATAGCTGTAGGCTTAGGCTGATTATAGCGGTGATTAGAAACAAAAACACCACGGTCACGGTGTCTGGATATGTGCCCGGTTGATGGGCAACAAGGTCGTCCCCTATTATATACGGGACTTACGAGCGTAGATGGGCTGCATTTTTCCATACAAATGTATTCCCCTATTCTCTTCCTGGAAAATGCCTCTAGAGTAATCGTTTTTATTTATAAAAATCCAGGTCTATTGAAGGCATGCCCCTGTCATTTTTTTTTTCAAAAAATTTATTACCGTAAAATGCTGCAACTTTGCCTGGATTTTGAAGTTTTTTGTTCGTATGTCTGAACCTTTTTATTATTATGACTATTAATGAGTTTAAGACGGAAAACAGACCTTATATCTAGCCAAGTAGAACCCACATCTGTTTGAATCATGCTGTTTTTCCGAATCACAAGCACTCAAAGCCGTAGGCAAAGTTGTAGGTGAAAGACGCAACTTTGCCTAGAAGAATATCCCAATAGATAAAAGCGTTATCATTTTCAGTTTTTTTTTTCTGGGTGCATAAGACACCGAGCTGGTCCCGGCAGTCAGATGATTGCCCTAAAGGCATTATTCTTTTTTTCAAAGCTAATAGGCAAAGTTGTAGCAGGTACCTCAAACTTTCTATGGAAAATATCGTTGACTGTAGGGTTGTCTCAAACTACAAAAAAACTTTATTTTAAATAATACTTTTATTTACTTGTTTTCACAAATTCTACAGACTTACGAGTATAAAATATAAAGTATATATAAAAAAAACACTTAAAAATAATCTCAAACAAAAATAGAAAATTATTAGTCCATTGAAATGTTACATTTAGCGTGCACTTCGAATTTTTTTTTAGATATCTAGGTCAGTTTAAAGTAAAATCCAAGTTTATAATTGCGAGCTCCTGGTTTTCTCCGGCTTTGTTTTTTCTTGTTTCCCATTTTTCATATAACTGCAAAAAAAAAGACCCTGTGGCGACTAGCGACACCTATCGCAACACCTGCGTACTAAACAACGATCGACAGAAATCCTACATCGCGCTATCAACATTATCCGCGACATAAGCCTATATAGGAGTTCCCGACTTACAACTGTCGGGCAGTTAGCCCGCCGGACACAACACCCGTCCGGTCGGAGGATCCTCCCTTTTCTATGGGGGGTGAGGAGCTTTACACCCTGTTCCTTACCCCCCAAACTGGTGACCCCGAGCATGAACGTCAGCGCAGCCTTCGTGCAACTACTTCAGACGTCGTCACCACTTCCCCTTCGCCTTCGAGCAGCGAGTCATACCGTCAGCCAGCAGCCACGGCTTCATGGGGTATCCTGACCACCAGCATGCAGCGGAAGCGCATTCCTGGTCATCACCCCCAGCCTCATCAGCGACCTTGGCACAGCACACTGCACTTCGGCCAGTCAGCAAGCAGAGACGTCCTTCTCTCCTGGTCGACGCAGCAGCCAGCCACTACGCAGCACTGCACACTCCGACTCACTGGAGCATACGCAGCATCACCCCGACTCACTGGGGCATCTACGGCAAGCACTGCATCACTCCGACTCACTGGAGCTAATATGCAGCATCACCCCGACTCACTGGGGCATCACCGCAGACAGTTCCGACTCACCGTGAACTATGCGGCATCCGGTTCTGACTCACTGGAACCTTCCACTGGCTGACAAGCGCCAAGACTTAACCTGCTTTCGACCTCCGGTCTCGGAGGGGAGTGATGTGGCGACTAGCGACACCTATCGCAACACCTGCGTACTAAACAACGATCGACAGAAATCCTACATCGCGCTATCAACATTATCCGCGACATAAGCCTATATAGGAGTTCCCGACTTACAACTGTCGGGCAGTTAGCCCGCCGGACACAACACCCGTCCGGTCGGAGGATCCTCCCTTTTCAACGGGGGATGAGGAACTTTACACCCTGTTCCTCATACCCCCCAAACTGGTGACCCCGAGCATGAACGTCAGCGCAGCCTTCGTGCAACTACTTCAGACGTCGTCACCACTTCCCCTTCGCCTTCGAGCAGCGAGTCATACCGTCAGCCAGCAGCCACGGCTTCATGGGGTATCCTGTCCACCAGCATGCAGCGGAAGCGCATTCCTGGACATCACCCCCAGCCTCAGCAGCGACTTTGGCACAGCACACTGCACTTCGACCGGTCAGCAAGCAGAGACGCCCTTCTCTCCTGGTCGACGCAGCAGCCAGCCACTACGCAGCACTGCACACTCCGACTCACTGGAGCATACGCAGCATCACGGCTCTGCATCACTCCGACGCACTGGAGCTAATATGCAGCATCACCCCGACTCACTGGGGCATCACCGCAGACAGTTCCGACTCACCGTGAACTATGCGGCATCCGGTTCCGACTCACTGGAACCTTCCACTGGCTGACAAGCGCCAAGACTTAACCTGCTTTCGACCTCCGGTCTCGGAGGGGAGTGATGTGGCGACTAGCGACATCTATCGCAACACCTGCGTACTAACAACGATTGACAGAAATCCTACATCGCGCTATCAACTTTATCCGCGACATAAGCCTATACAGGAGTTCCCGACTTACAACTGTCGGGCAGTTAGCCCGCCGGACACAACACCCGTCCGGTCGGAGGATCCTCCCTTTTCAACGGGGGATGAGGAGCTTTACACCCTGTTCCTTACCCCCCAAAACCCCGTAAAATACAACACAATTCAAAATCAAGCCTGTATTCTCGAATGGTTAGGCCTCCATCTCTGTGTATGATATACCCACATTCCGTCAGTTATGTTTTTAAGTCCCAGAGCGGGAGGGGTTATCTGATGATTTCCCACACCAACCCCAAAAAAAAGGGGTCGTGGTTGTAAGTCTAATTGTCACATACCGGGCACAATTTCAGACATTTTGTATGCCATTTAATCGTTAATGATTTGTATTCTGTTTAATTGTCGGTAAAAAAAATATAGATTCAAGAAATCATACTAAAAAACAATAATTAATAAAATTCGACAAGAGACAACCCTAGACCCAGGCAAAGTTGTGTCACTCAACTTTCTAAAACAGTGCACAACATTGCCTACTAAGTTATTTTGATGAAATGGCGTCCTTTTCATAGAAATATCAAACAATACGGAAAATAGACAATATTTTCTTACCTTGGAATAACGTCTCTGCTTGAAAACACCTTTTCTCTATTTGAAACTGCAAAAGTTACAGGACACCAAAATCTTTCACCCACGCGCTCCTGTGTTTGTCGCACAACTGACAGCGTACTAATGGAGTTACTATTGTAAAAAAATAAAAATATGTTGCCCTAATAATGGAAAGTTACTACCAAATGGTAAAAAATAATAAAAAACTAAGCAAATGGGAAATATCGTTATCGAAACAAAATAGGCAAAGTTGGGTTTACTTGGCAAAGTTGCAGCATTTTACGGTACAAAAATAAATATGACTTACCAAAAACCTAAAAAAATACCCCGTTTTTACCTACGTAATCAGATGACTACCAAAGAAAATTGAAAAGTTTTTAAAATAAAAACAAGTAATAGGGGCATAGATCTATTCTTCCTTTAAATTTTGATACCAAATATAGGTAATTTAATTGGCTTAGGTTTCGAGGAGAAAACAGGAGAATACGAAACGTCGATCGGTCAAGGTTTTTTATAGGTAAAATCGTTCTGAGCTGCAGTTGTCTCTATCGCACTCACATATTGATACCGCCCGGTTGCTAGAGCGCAGCGCGACGGCAATAGTTATATTTATATACGTATATTATACGCAGCCCGTCTACGCTCTTAAACATAAATGGCGAAATGTGGGTGTACCTACAGTTACGAGGTGTCCTCTATACTCCTCCGGGATTATTAAAAAAACGTCAAATGATGGGTACAGTTAAAGTAGCCACAGTTTTTTAATGTTCAAAACAATGGTTCAAAACCACTTTACCGGTATTATGTACCTATGTTACGGAACTCCAAAAAATGCTTTAACACGTTGTTACGGGAATTTATGTAAATAACTCATTCAATATGCAGATTGAGCGGTTAATACTGTGGTGGCTAATTATTGTGTAGTCTTACGAGGGAAAGTGAGAACTTGGACGTTTTATCGATTTTACATTCTTTATGAGAGTTATCTTGCGCTACCACAGCGGTTTCCACCAAAGCGGAGAGGAGCGAAGACGAGAGATGTGCGGGAATCGGCCAATCAGATTAACATCCAGGTCTTTCGCCCTTCCCGTGAATGGTCGAATTTGGCACATCTAATAGGCAGAAATTACCTGAGGACATTGTAAAAAAAATAATTGCCTGTCTGAATATTTAGATGTTATGTTGACAACTTACGCCCCTTAGGATGATTTAGAGTGCGCGGATAAGCTAAATGACGCAGTTGTGTCATTATTAGATGTACTTAACTCTTTGTTATTAGAAACCTATCGTCACCCATGAAGGCTCTTCCTAATGTTAACACCTCCAAACCATAACTCATTACAAATTGTTTGATTTATAGTTTAATATTGGTGCCGATTCTCTTGTACACCGAACTAACCTAAACTAAAACTAAAATTTCTTATTTTTAGTTAGTTGGTTTCGGTACCTAAGTTATTCTGAAAACAAGATTCTCTAAATTTAAATATAGTTTTGACACACCTAAAATCGAGTTTGACATTCGTTAAGTTGAGTAGAGCATAGACCAAGATTGCAGTAGACCATAGACAAAAGCTGAATGAAAGTGAACGAAATGATCTGAATTGGCCATGACTTGAATTTTTTTTTTTTTTTTTATATTTTTTTTACATAATATAGACCATTTTAAGAAACTAATTTGCTTATTTCATTTTTTTAGGGGTTGTACATTTTTTTAGGATTTTTTAAATTCGAGGTGGTCTCAAAATCACTATGAGGCTGTATGTAGTGCGGTGTAGGGCCACAGACAAATTAAAAAAGAACACAATGTCAATCTAAATCCAGTGACATATCCTTGACAGTTGAGTAACTGACATTGACGAGAAAAGAGAAAACCAGATCCAGCAGATTATCTTTCGTGATTGTATTTTGGCTATTTTGTATTCGTCTAATTTTAGTAAATTACCTACCATCAATTAAACCATTCACGCAGTATCATATTTACCTCAACATAAAAAAATAATGAAGTGCTTTGTACCCTCTTGTCCTAACACTAAAGCCAATAGCCCGGACAAGCTATTTGTACCCATCACGCAACGTTTACAGGAGGAATGGTGTCAGCAAGTGTACGCGCAATATTACAAAGGGTACCTAATTTATTGTTGCGAAGACCATCTTTATGTAAGTTATGCATTTATTTAGATTTACTTAATTCGCCCCTAAGACGACCCACTGACCGATTTACTTTCTCTGATTTTTTTAACTAGGTACTTACTCAATTATTATTTTATTTCTATACCACATAATAATGTTTTTTCAACCATCAGCATAGTGTGAGTATAAGAAGAAAGTTAAAATTGGTCTCCTGTAAAATGCACTTTAGTTTTTTTGCTTCTCTAGTGACAATATTATTATTTTATTTTGTAGCCAGAAGACATAAAAAATTATAAAGGATGTAAATTGAAGAATTTAACACCAAGACTAGCACCAACTGCTAAACTACGAAATATTTTGAATGTGGATGATAAACAGGAATCAGAACTGTGCAAGTTGTTGCTAGAATCAACTTCTAACCAACCCAAAAGGAGGAAACTTGAAGAATACTCATTACCTAGTACTTCATCAGCATCAACATTGCCTGTAAAAGTAAGCAAATATGTGTCTTTATTAACATAAAGATTTTCTTGATGTTAAATCACTGTTGTAAAAGTTTTCTACAGATATTTCTTGTTTTTTCCCTTCTCAGATGAACACATCAACACAAACAATAGTAAAAATGGAAGACAAAGTTACTAACACCCACTTTAAAAATCCCAAAATTTTAACAGCGGCTGGCACCTCATCAATACTGGTTGAAAACACAAGGTTAAATGATAGTTTAACAAGTCCTTCAATGTTTGGCTATACTTCAGAAACAGAGACTACAACAGAAGAAAAAGGAGGAAAGAATTATAGAATCAGGGAGGAAATGTTACAAATAATTTATAAAAAACCAAAAATGTACTTGGGTATACCACAACAATATTTGTGGCTGTTGGATCATATTGTTGAAAAAAATAACAAATTAAGTGTTTTATGCTTAATCATAACATTATTTAAAATAAAAACGAATGACACTTTTGATAGAATATCCGATACATTTGTTCTCTCTCGGTCTAATATAACCAATTTGTTTATACAGGGAGTTAGAGCACTTACAAATTTCTTTCAAAATTTTATATTTTTACCATCCCCCATACAAATAAAAAAATCGGTTGTCTGTAAAGTCGGTTTACTGGCGATACTTGAACGTGACAACGTCATAAGAAAATACAGCACTTACATTGCTATAAACAAACAATTAACACGCCGTTGCTATGGGACGACAATTAACACGCCGTTGCTATGGAACGCCTCAGAGCGAGGTAACGCCTCAGAGCGAGGTAACGCCTCAGTGCGAGGTAACGACTCATGACGTCATCTTTTTTCGTTCGTGCAGCCGGCCATCGAATTATAAGACGTTATCACGTCAAAAAACATTACCATTAGTATTTAAAGTTCGATATTCAAATGTTCAAGTTATACTAGACTGCTTTGAAATTCAAATTGAAAAGCCTCAAAATCCTCTGAAACAAGCACAAACTTGGTCTCAGTACAAACAGTGCAACACTGTCAAGTATTTGATTGGTTGTACACCTAGTGGTTTTGTGTGCTTTATATCAAAAGGATATGGTGGAAGGATATCAGACAAAGCTTTAGTTGTTAAAAGCAATTTGATTGACATTCTTCCCCTTAATGCTGTGATAATGGCAGATAGAGGTTTTAAAGAAATAGAGTCTATGTTAGTTTCAAAAAATATTGTACTTTTACGCCCTCCAAGTGTTTATACAAATAATAAACCATCCCAACAAGAAGTGCTGGAAAGCAAAACAATAGCGAGTTTGCGTATTCATGTTGAAAGAGTAATTAGACGTCTTAGAGAATTTAGGTTCTTAAAACCTCACTCTGAAGTCCACCACAAACATGTGGTGCACTTAGATCATATTGTCACAATCGCATGTGGATTAATAAATTTACAAAAAGACATCATTAGTAAAAACTAGGTACAACAGCCACACTATTTGTACGGATTTTTCTGATTTCGTCCTGTTTCAATCTATACTAATATTATAAAGCTGAAGAGTTTGTTTCCTTGAACGCGCTAATCTCAGGAACTACTGGTCCGATTTTCTTTCAGAGTTAGATAGCCTATTTATTGAGGAAGGCTATAGGCTATATATCATCACGTTATAACCCTTAGGAGCCGAGCAAGGGCGGGTAAAACCGCTGGGAAGAGCTAGTTTTATTATAGTATAGTTTTATGTTATTCCTGTCAGTTAGCTACTGTTAGCAAATCTTTGTTACAGAGAGTAAGTACGTGTCATCTGCGACACCAGGCAGGGGAACGTGATGTCAACATATGAAGCAAGTTTTCCAAAAGATCAACTTATAAGACATTGCCAACCTCGATAATTGCATTTCAACACTCAATGCTGACCTTCGTACTATCGAAGAATGGTCTGGCAAATTTGGGGTGTCGGTTAACGTCGAAAAATGTCAGGCAATCCTCATTGGTAGCTCTTACTATTTGAGGAATGTGAACTCTAGCCAACTTGTGCCACTGATGTACGAGAACTCTGTCATTTCTCTTTCACCCCACGTAAAAGACTTGGGTCTTTACATTGACAGCAGTTTGAGTTGGGATAAACACGTCGCTCAGGTAAGTCAGAAAGTCACGTTCTCACTGCGGTCTCTCTATAGATTCAAGCATTTTCTCCCATCTAGCACGAAACTCACTTTGGTTCAGTCCCTTGTGCTTCCCATTATTGACTATGCTGATGTTTGTTATTCTGATATATCCCAAGAACTTCTAAATAAATTGGATCGACTTCTCAATAATTGTATTCGTTTTGTTTTTGGCCTTCGTAAATATGATCATATTTCTTCCTTCCGTTCTCAGCTTAAATGGCTGCCTATCCGACTCAGGAGATCCCTCAGATCTCTCTGCATGCTCTTCTCAATTATGAACGATCCACGTGCTCCTGATTATTTAAAAACTTATTTCAAAGTGTTGGGCAGTTGTCATTAGGGTTGCCAACCCTACTATATAATATAGTATCCTACTATTTTAAGTGATCAAATACTATATTTCTAAAAAATATATATAGTAGGCGAAACTACTATATTTTGCGTAAAGTGTAACGCAGCCATTGTACTTGCTGACAAAAAGTTTTCTGCAAAATCAACTGTTGAAAAGTGGCAATAAATTTTTCTCTTATGGTTTAAATGCGACAAGGTAGCCCGCGAAATTCGACAGTCCTCATAGTCAATCTTGAGGATTGTATAAATTGAGACGGGTGTATTAGTGATTTTAAAAGGATTGTAATCATTATTATTTAGTAAATAGACATTTGTTATTGCCGCGAATCCCATTTTATTTCACATACGACCTGACACTGACCGGGAAATTCATCATTTCTTCTTTCAATTCCTGCAACATCAGCGTTCACATATCACTACCCACCGGACACAACACCCGTCCGGCCGGTTCCTCATACCCCCCCCCCCCCCCCCCCCCTCCAACACAAAACGCATATTTTGTTGATAAGAAGACGAAATGGAGAGTCGAGCGCAACAGCCACTTAATATTTAATAAAATCTGAATTAATGGTGTTTTTTAACTTAAATTTAGATTGCAATCAATCTTGAATGAAGAATGCTTTTAAAAAAATAAGATTTTAAAATTTAATATTAAGGCGCTGAGCAGCAAAAAATATTCATTAAAAAAATAAAGTACATATTTTAACAACATACTATTTTTCTGTATAATTTTTTGCCATCTACTATATTTTTTAAGGTAATAACTTCAAAAATACTATATTTGATAGAATAAAAGTTGGTAACCCTAGTTGTCATAGTCGTAATCTTCGGGCTTCCAAAAATCTCATTCTCCAAATTCCTCCACACCGCACCTGTTTCTTGTCAAATTCTTACGCTATCTCAACTATAAAACTTTGGAACGCGCTACCCCCTGGCATTAAAAAAGCTGAAAGCAAACTCACTTTTAAAAAGAAAGTACGTAACCTCTACTTAAGTCAGACCAAATAGCTCTCAGTTATTATAAGTCGAGTGATCGAGTCATAGTATTGCCTATTGTTAAGTTTTTCGTTTAATATTTTTGTTAAAATATTTATTAGTTTATTTTATTTTTATATGTGTATTAGTATCATTTTAAGTACCTATACTAGTATGTCATGTAGTACTTTTTTTTTTTTTTTCTTTTTTAAGTTGATATTATTTTTTAGATATTTTGTACCCTACCACAAAGTTGTCTTATTTAACCCTAAGGTTGACTGGTAGAGAATGCCTTGTGGCATTAAGTCCGCCTATGTATCACTATTGTGCATGAAGTTTAAATAAATAAATAAATAAATATAAAATAAGCTCCACGTCCCCATCACATAAGCTACCTGAAGCTGTTTATCGTCGACCTGCTGTTTTACCTTTTTTGCATACTTTTATATAGACTCAAGTTCTTCTAACTAAACTCTTCTTCTCATCAGCTATAACACTATGAAGTCGGCGACACGGGGGGGGGGGGCGTGTTTGTGGGACTGTCTTATGTAAATTTTTGACGTTCTTATGTGTTGATTTTCAGCCTAATTTGAATAAATGACTTTCATTTCATTCATTTTCTTTTTCTGTATACTGTAGCTGTTGGCTGTTCCATTTAAATAAAATAAAAATATCTTGAAGCATCTGCATCAATCAAAACTGCTTGAAGATCAGCCAACTTCTCAGACCAATGAAGTGTCACATCCTTACCCTTACAAGATGAATCCAAAATAGTTGGGAAAAGGCCAGACATTCCTATTAATTCCCACTCACTTCTTAATTTAATTTTCTGCCACCAGCCACAAGCTTAAAAAAAAGCTAGGAACCTAAGTAAAATAATTTAGGTGATATCAAGGCCAGTCTAATCCAGACAGTGCTGTCTAACAGAAATTCCTTGATTTGTAGTAGGTACTTATCACAGGCAGGTATACTTTTTAGGTGTAAACAGAGATGCGTGTGAGTATGATAAAAAGAAAATAAAAAAAGCATGGTAGGTATCTACCGGGTATGTTAATGAGAAATAAAACCAACAAGGGCTGTCTAAGCCATCGACAGCATTGTATTTTTTGTTAGTAGAAGGATAATACAAAGATCAGAATCAAAATAGGGAGAAGATAAGTCAAGATGTCAGTATAAGTCTCTCTTGAAGAACTGCTTGTCGCAAAAGTGGTTAGGTAGGAAGAATGTGCTCCATCAAGGAATTGGTGAGATCAAAGTGGATGAAGTTACGGGTGGAAAGCTAGTTCACAATAGCGCTTTTCACAACTTTTGGATAAATAAATCTTGTCCAAAACAATTCTGCTTTTTCTATTATTGAGTTGATATATGCTTCATCAAGTTCAACAGTATAAATGTGAACTTTTTTTGTTTCTTCAAATGTTGGGTCCGCAACACAAAACAAACCTTTCTTCAGTCCTAGGAAAAACAATAACTTATTAAGTAGGTACCTTTTACAATAAACATAAGTACTTTGATACATAAATATAACTCTGAGTAATACATTTTCTGTTTTTGTAAAATATACTTTACCTGTTGCCTTCATCTGCAAGTTGATTTGAGCTTTGCATTTGTCACTTATCTCATTATTTTTTATATAATTAACTAATGATTTCTGAGAAATCGGGCATTTAATTTCAATGACATAATCATTAGAAATTCCATCTGGAGAAGCACCGATAATGCTGTTTATTAAAATAAAACCAGACTTTACGGTTTTTACATTAAGCTTTTTTTCAACTTCACTCAGTACTTGTTGTTCCAGTCTCTTTCCTCTCTGGATGGCTAGGGTTTGTGGTACTTTGTATCCACCCAAAATTTGTTGTACTAGCGATCCATCTGTATTGCAGTGGGCTGCTTCATGTATTTTTGAAGCGGTAAGCCTCCCCTGACGTATGTAGTGCCAGAATTTACTATTAGCTTGTTCAACAGTCTCATTCTTTATAATGTCTATGACATGCCTCGTAATCTTGCTATCAAGACATTCCTTAAATGTACTAAAATCACTGCTGCTACTATTGGTTTCAAAAAAATCAACTGCCATATCAAATATATTATAAGATTCTTTTCTGAAATTTAAATCACACACAAGTGAATCTGTGGTATTTCTTTGAAAGCACTCAGAGTAGAATTCGTGTATAACTGAAGGATCCTTTGGTATTAATTTAATCTTCTTCACATTTTTATAGATTTTTTCTGTTAGTACATGTTCAGTGCGAACCAATGAAAGAGATGGTTTTACCCAAAAACACTGTGATGATGTTGCTGAAGGTTCACTGCTTCGCTTCTCTAACCAGAAGAGTAAGAGTAAAGAGTGTTTGCAGCCACCTGTAAAATTTATTACCACATTATAAAATCTCTAAGTAAAACTCTTTAGGACCACAGCCATACAGGTGAATATATAGTAGATACCTGCTGAAGCTGCACAGTCTGCACAGTTAGTGTCTAAGATAGTATTGTCAGCTTCTTTAATTTTTGCTATGACTGAATATGATTTGCTTGTCACTCTATGCTCAGGAACTACTTTTGCTCTGACTGAACAGTGATCAGTGCTTCTACATATCTCAACATACCCTACTGCAGAATCTAAATATGCATCTCTGGATGACCTAAAATTACATACAATATTTAATTAGTTATACATAGGTACTTAAAAATATATTACAATGCATAAACAGAATCATTGCAGCACTTAAGCTATTTATTTTGCTCTGGCTTAACCAAACACATTACTTATAAATATAATAAGTTCATTGATGACAAGAGATAAAGGAACCAATCATAAATAAATCAAAACAATGTTATAGAATACTTACATTAGAGCCTTTGCTCCTCGTATTTCCGCTATATTGTGTTGAGTGGACAACATCATATACTCAACAATCATAGCATTATTGACCGTAGGTATGTTACGGGAATCCGCCTTAATAAAATTTAGAGAAGCCATCATAACAATTCACAAAAACAAACTTCCACAAAGCTGGCTAAACATAACCTAAAAAATGTTGACATTGACAGTGACGTGACAGTCTCGCAACCGAATGTTTTTTTTTTTTTTTCAAGAAATAAAATGACAAAGGAATGTTCTGTAAATTAAGTTTTGTTCGAGGGTCGGAAAGGTCAAATGAAAGTCATTCGTTAAAACACCTATATCTTTTGAAATAGTGTGTATTTTTCAAATCTGGTGACAGGCATGAATTCACCTAAGCTAACCCTCGAAATGGTTTTAAGACAGCACTTGAAAAAAAAAATTAGGCATGCCCAATTGCAAAAAAAAACCTGAGGTAAATCAAATATTTATTTAAAACTAGCTGTGCCCGCGACTTCGTTCGCGTGGTTGTCGAAAACTAAAATGCGTCGCTTAGACAAAAGTACATTAAGTCATTGCCCTGCGTTATCTTACTGACGCTTTAGAAAATAAGAATAGGGTAATGCAAAGCACTGACTATGTCTAAAATTAAAGTTAGATATATGGATGTTTGTTAATCAACCCTGTCAGAACGGCCGAACGGATTGAAAAAGATGAGGATGTGGGCTGATATCCTGGAGTGAAAAACTTACCTTTCTTAGTATATTTTATTATTTAAATGAATTTAGAGAAAATCACACCTTTTGACAGCATCACAGAAAAACATAATAGAATGTAAAGAAAAACAATAAATTTGAAACAATAAAAAAAGTATAAAAGAACCAAAGAGTTCGTAACATCCTGCCCCTCGTGCAGCACTGCACCAGCAGTAAAGGGTTAAAGAAGCCTTATGTGGCAAGCTTTACAAGTTTTTTGAGGGGCCGGCGTAACGTACCTCCGGCCGTCGCAACGTCCACCACCCTATTAACGCCGTCTTTTCCAGGGAACACCTTCACTATACGGCCTCGTGGCCATGTCCCTCGTGGTAGCGATTCGTCGACGATTATAACCACGTCTCCTATCAGGAGGTCTTGACCACGATCTCCCTTAACCTGGGTTCGTGTTTGCATAGTCGGCAGCACTTCGCGCACCCAGCGGTTCCAAAAGTGATCCGATAGCTTTAATGCTTTCTTCCATTCAGAGCGTCCGATCAGATCACGGTCTTCCAATGTCTTTGGCAGGATTTGGTTCGATGAACACCCGATGAGAAAGTGGAACGGTGTCAACGTCGTTGGGTCATCTGAATCTGTGGACACATGCGAGAGTGGGCGTGAATTAACGATCGCCTCGGCTTCTGCTAACAAAGTTAAAAATGTTTCCTCTTTGGGAAATCTTTCGTTCAATGTAGCGTTCAGCGCTACTTTTACCGTCCTGACGAGGCGTTCCCAGCATCCTCCGAAAGTAGGCGCCGCCGCTGGGATGAAACTCCACTTAATGCCCTTTGTGGCGGCAAAATCTTGTACATCATTTGTGTAAAATTCGCGTAAAATCCTGTTTGCGCCAACGAATGCGGTTCCATTATCCGAATATATAGTCTGCGGAATCCCGCGTCTGGCAAAGAAACGCCTGAGACCCATGATTGCGGAGTCCGCGGATAGGCTGTGTACCAGTTCCAAGTGGAGGGCCCTGGTCGTGAGGCACGTAAAAAGGGCCACATATCGCTTTTCATGGCGGCGTCCAACGGTTATGTTGACAGGACCGAAATAATCTACACCAGTGAAGGTAAACGCTCGCTGGTGATGAGCTAGTCTCTGTGGTGGAAGATCTCCAGTGGTTGGATTAAGCGGCTGTGATTTTCGAATTCTGCAGAAGAGGCATTGGTTTGCTACAGCTCTGACCGTGTCGCGAAGTCTCAACAACCAGAATCTTTGCCTTATCTCATTTATCACGGACTCATGATTTGCGTGACCTGCTTTGCGATGGTAATATTCTACCAATAACCGTGCGACTGGGTGGCGACCGTCAAGTAGGATCGGGAAACGGGAGTCGGGATCGATGCCTTCTACGGCCTTTATCCTTCCAGCCAAACGCAAAAGATTATCTTCTCCCAGAGAGGGCGATAGTTTGATGAGGCGGCTGCTTGGAGAAATTGGTTTCTTGTTCAAAATGCAGAGAATTTCTTGCAAAAAGCTGTCTTGTTGAACCCGTTGCAATATGTGCCTTTCAGCGGCTTTTATTAGGTCGGCATTCAAGGGTGTTAGAGTGGTCGACGTTGGTGAAAAGTGAAAGCGAGGGTGAGCTATCCCACTGTTTGATTTAAAATTTCGAATGGTTGCCAAAATATTTCCAAAAACAGCCGCAGCTTGGTGAACCCGGGCTGTGGCACGCAATAATCGTAGCCAGTCACTGAAGCGAGCTAAATGCGCCGTGACAGGAGTAGGTAAGGCTGTATTTAGTGAAGTCAGTCCCACCAGCTCGTTCCGCTGACACTTAAGTTCTTCCCGAACTGGTGCGACGCTAAGTGGCTCCGTGGGCCAGTCCTCTGGGGATTTTAAAAGAAATGATGCGCCGCAAAACCATCTGTGTGAAGGTTCCAAATGAATTGGGCGCAATCTGGTTGCATCATCAGCGACATTCAGATCTGTCGGTACCCATCGCCAATCTTTGACCGAAGAATTTTCTAAAATTTCACCTAGCCGATGGGCAACGAAAGGTCTAAACGCTCGCGCATCACTGCGCAACCATTGGAGGACAGTCATCGAATCAGTCCAGAAGAATGTACGAACTGTCTTTTTTCGATGGCTCTCCTTAATGACAAGTGCCAATCGAGAAGCTATCAAACCAGCTTGAAGTTCCAATCGTGGGATCGACGTTGGTTTCAAGGGCGAGACTCTGGCTTTGCTTGCGACGAGAGTGAGCTTGATGCTGCCGTCAGGGTATATCAAACGCCAATAGGCAACGCAGGCGTAAGCAAGCTCACTTGCATCTGCGAAGACGTGAAGTTCTCTGTGGGAAGGCTCGTAGCCTTTCGCATTTGCATACCAACGCGGTATCTTCAGTAAAGAGACTTTTTTCAGGTCTTGAAACCAATCGAACCACTTGGATGCTTCTGTTTGTGGGAGCTCCGTGTCCCAGTCGATATTAGATCTCCAGGTTTGTTGAAACAGTATCCGTCCTTTGACGACTATGGGTCCTAATAAACCTAAAGGATCGTAAACGCGCATAACGTGTGACAGTACCTTACGTTTTGTCAGTGAACTAGAGACTGTTTCAATTAAGCCTGTTCGAAAACCCAAAACATCGGCAGTAGGGTTCCATGCAATACCTAGGGCTCGGATGCTGTTATTAGATTCGCCAAGATCAATTTCCAACGGTTGAGTGGCCCTGAGCTCCTCCGCGATAAGGTTTAGTGCCCCTGGCTCATTGGAAATCCATCCTCGCATCTCAAAGCAAGCTGCATTGTGCACGGTCACAATATCTGCCGCTAACTGGGCTGCTTCGTCAACGCTATTTTGTGAGTCGATGTAGTCGTCCATATAATGACTGAACAAAATAGCGTCCACGGCTCTTGGATGTGTTTGTGCGTGCTCTTGAGCATTTTTGTTTTTTATAAACTGTGCTATAAAGGGGCTACAACAAGCACCGAAAATGACAGATGTCATCCTAAACTCCTTTATGACATGTGATTTATCAGGTCTCCACAGATACCGAAGAGCGTCTCTGTCCTGCTCTCTAACCCGAATCTGAGGAAACATCTCTTTGATATCCGCGGTTATTCCGATGCGACCCTCCCGGAAACGAAATAGAACCTTAAGTAGCGGCTGGAGTAGGTCAGGACCGGAGAGCAGTAAAGAATTCAGGCTGACACCTTCATTCCTGGCTGCTGCATCATGAACCACCCTGACTTTTCGTTTTTGAGGGTGGTACACACCAAAATGTGGTAAATAAAGACGAAAGCCGCCAGATTTGCTGTCACGTAAGCCGTCAGGTTTGATACCACAGTTTGTGTAGTATGTATCTGGAGCACATTCCTCTGCATAACCCTTCGTGATCATGTTGTTCATAAACGCATTGTATGCTTTAGCAAACTCGGACTCTTTAGCCATACGTCGTTCTAAACTTAAAAAACGTGACATCGCCTGTGGGTAGCTGTCCGGAACGCGCTGTATATCGTCGCGCCACGGCATGCCTACTTCAAACCTACCAGTAGGTAAACGTTTGGAAGTCGCTTCCAAGATGTTGACTGCGCGCTGGTCTTGTTTACTATGCAGAGTTTCCGTTTTAGTTATGCCTATAGAGTCGAGTTTATATTGTTCCTTAATCAACGATTCTAAATTGTCATCATTATTTGTATTCATGTGCGAATGATTAACGAACTCAATTAACTTCGTTTTGCTAGAAGCAACGCCGTATAAAGTCCAGCCCAAAGCTGTCAAACAGGCAACGGGTTCGTTCCTTCTACCAACTCGAACTTCGCGGTTGATTGACAAATGCCAATGTTCAGCTCCAATGAGGATAGTTGGAGTTGCGTCGTCGTATGTAAGAAAGTCAACCAGATCGGACAAATGTGAAAAAGACTCAATCGTTTCACGCTTGACCGACTGCGGACGCAAACACAAAGACTCCATAGATCGAGCATTTTTTACTAAAAATGTTTCCTGTGTGTGCCTACCTTTAATGAAAAAGTCTACATATGATATTGTGGTATTACGCTCGAGACCACCTATGGCATTTACCGTTATGATCTGTTGTGGCCCGGTCGCTCCTATCAGTTTGGCGATGCTGGAATCTATGATAGTCGCGGTGCTTCCGTCGTCAAGGAGCCCGTACACGTCGCAGGTTCCAGCAGGGCCCGAGACTGTAACTGGTATTATTTTTAAATAAGCACGAGGGCGAAGAGCTAAAATAGTATTTGGTTTTGGTGCACCTGTCAAGGTTGTAGACACAATCACTTTTTCACCTGTCGGTTCAGAAGCATTTGACGTAGGGTGTGTATTATGTTCAACAGATAACGGGTGTGTAACGGTATCTGTGGCTTGCTCGTTAAGTGTATTGACGAGCGGTGGTGATGGCTGCCGGTGAAGAAGCGCGTTATGCCGGAAAGGGCAGCCATCAACGCCACACGGATTCACTTTGCACGTTTTCCACTGGTGTGAACTAGCCTTTAAGCACCTATAGCAAACCTTTGCTTCACGCAACCACTGCCATCTATCGTCGATGGACAAAGATTTAAATTGTGTACACTCCTTAATATTGTGATCTTTTTTGCAAAATACACACTCTCGTTTTGTTGTAGACCCGGCTTTAGGAGTATGTTTTGACTTCATAACAGCATTATGAACATTTTCACGCTTTAATGGTTTGTCAAAAGAAATATTTAGTTGCTGTTGTGTCGCACTAAACTCGGGTGACATACCAAAACGAATGTGTTGATCTAACTCACGCTTTAAAAAGTCGGACAGAATTTCTAGTTTCGGGCGTCCTGTAGTGTCCTGTGCCGCAAAATCTGTCCACCGAATTTTCATAGTGGGGTTAAGTTTCCCAAGAACAGCGTGAAACAACTCAGGTGAACTCAGATATTCTAAGTGGTTCAATAACTTTATTGTTGATATCGAATTACGTACCCGATTAGAAAGGATTCCGAGTTCTTTGAGATCGTTACCTAGGCGTGGAAGGTTTTTCAACGAATTAACCTCCTTGTAAACGATTAGCTCGGGGCGCGCGAAGTTATCTTCGAGGGCGCGCATGACTTCCTCCGGGTCACTCGTCGACATCAACAGCGCCGCCACGGCCTCACGCGCGGGCCCTCGCAGCGCAATGTGAAGTCGGTTTATGTTATCTAGCGGAGAAAAATTAGCTTTTGTAACATTGTAGGTACGTTTGAACTGTAGCCAATGCAAAGTATTGCCGTCGAACTGAGGCAATTCCAGTTTCTTTACACCGGCGGCAGAGGCGAGAGCCTTTGCGGCGGCCGCGGTATCAGCTACAGCTTGTAAAAGTGTGACAGGTTGGTCAAGCTCCGTGGAAATGAGCGGGGCCGTACGGCCAACCGCCTCGGATGCTTTAGTGACATTTCGTAAGAGTCGTGTTTGTTTAGTGAGGGGGTTAATAGGGAGTGCAGTTGTCCGCGTGGTCATCGGTGGGTGTACCGAGTGACCGGGGGGTGTGCCAGGAGGACCTTGATCACATCCTACTGCAGTGACGTCTCTATCAACATAGCTGTCAAGATTATGATTTTCTATCCATTTTTTAGTTCTATCTACGCTAACCCGTGTAGAGCTACGATGGCTCGCTCGGCTTCCTGCGCTTGTAGCGTCGGCATCGATAGCCGCCAACTCGGCTTGCAGCTCGCACTCCTCGACCTGGTGCTGTAACGCGGCGAGTTCACGTTCGCGTTCGCGCTCACGTTCGGCGAGTACCTGGTCGCGGTCGCGCTCATGGGCGGCGAGCTCCTGCTCGCGCTCCTGGCGGCGACGTAGGACGAGCGCTTCTGCCGCTGCTTTTTGTGCTCTCACAGTTGCCGACGAATGTGATGAGCGGCTTTGCGCGGTGTGTTCACTGCGTACGCTTTTGGTCGGCAAACCGGAGCTATGAGGCTGAGGAATAACTGTGCCGGGGCCGGGATTGGCCGACATAATTTTGCTTTTGCAACGGGTGATCATACTTAACTACGTGGATGAGAGCTAATGGAACGAAATGAAAGTAAGTGGGTGAGTGGGTGATTAAGTTGTGATGAAAAATAGGCACTGAAAACTAAAACGAAGGACCAATGAAAAAGATGAGGATGTGGGCTGATATCCTGGAGTGAAAAACTTACCTTTCTTAGTATATTTTATTATTTAAATGAATTTAGAGAAAATCACACCTTTTGACAGCATCACAGAAAAACATAATAGAATGTAAAGAAAAACAATAAATTTGAAACAATAAAAAAAGTATAAAAGAACCAAAGAGTTCGTAACACGGATCTTGATGAAATTTGAAACAGGGTAGAAGACTGACACTCCTTTCCGCTCTGCCCAGAGCGGGAAGGGTTCTACTGACTTAAAAAGCCACCAATGTTTCTTCAAAGCCCTTGTGCCGAGGGCGCGGTATCTCTTTCGAACAACCCGCAGCCCCGACGGGACCCGCAGCCCTGACGGGTGGTTTATGTAGCCTGACTTGAGTCTAACAAAATTTGCACTTTATAGCTTAATATTTCACGAACGAATCCCTTGATCCGAAGTGTTTGAGCAAACTCACAATCTTTTTCAAAGACCTATCTAACGACACCCCACACTATGGACTTCGCAAGAAAAACATCCCCTCTTTTAAGTGTATCCTAAAAAACTATTTTTTGCGGGATTTTATTTTACGGCGTAATTCATCTGTCTATTCATGCTAACTTACAGCCACAGGGGTTTCAGTTGGAAGAAAACATAAGACCAGTGTCACGTGACCACAAACCAATATTATTCGATAAATTAACAATAGATGGCATTGTTCTATATTAATTTTCAAAACATGGCATCACTAAATTGATATTTAGTAAGGGCAACACTCTATTGTCGACTTTTAAAGCGTTCCATTTTATGCAGCATGATTAGTGCTTATCTTTGAACAATATCTGAATAATTACACTGACATTTTTTTTTTGAGTAATCTTTTACAAGAAAATAATATAAACTTCTTTGAGTTCTTTATATTACATAGAGGAAAAAAATGGAGTTCAACCAAAATATAAAGTAAACACATGATTTTTGGAACGAAACGTATTTGCTATGGCGTCCACTTATGTCATTGCCGGCCGGTATACAGTTGTCAAAACTCAAATACTCTTGTTGTGTTTTTGTGTTCTATGCTGTATTTTATTAGATCTTAACGTTTTGGCTTTGTTTTTTGGACTCCGACTCAAGTATTTCTGTAAGATTGTGGCATTGTTTATTGGATTACGACGATTCAGTTATTTCTGCATGACTTTGGCATTCTTTCCTGGACTTTGATTTACTTGCGATACGGTATTATTCTATGATGGCTCACAAAATCTGTTGTGTTCCGGGCTGTGGAAAGTCACGTAAGTAACTAGGTATATATATATTAATAATTTAAAAATGAACAAACTATTATAAGAAAGTGAAACCATCAATTTATATATCCTCGTGTAATCACATACCTTTACTGCTTTTTGTGCTAAATTTTGTGATAATTATAAAATTTCAATAGAAATACCTACCTAAGAATAATCCAAAACATTCTAAAATTTATACATTATGATTTTCCTTTTAGGTTCTGATAATGTGGCTCTTCATATGTTCCCTGACCCTGATAATGATGCAGATCGATTCAGAACTTGGTTGTATACCATTGGAGGAGATATTTTACAACTAGACAACCAAAAAATTGTGAAATATCGTAAAGTGTGTGATCACCACTTTGAAAAAATATATCGCACTACGAGTAAGCGGCTTAGTGCTAATGCTGTTCCAACTCTTTACGTGCCAGGTCAGTCAGGTCAGTTTATTGTTCAATATCAAACTCAAGTCAGTTCTTCAAATGCTTGTTTCATTTTCTATGGAGAGTGTGTTAATTATGGTATATCACCTATTGCAGGATTCTCTGTTAGTAGACAAGCAATAAGAGCAATCACTGATCAAAGCCACAATGATCCAATGCCTTCAACTTCTACATTTGGTATCACAGACTTCAGTTGTGATCAAAATGTCAATGTTATTCTAACTGAAGAAGCTGAAATTCAGCAGCCAATGACTTCTGCAGGTATGTGCAATATTATTACTTGTACCATTTATTACCATTGGTCAAATTCACCCTTCAAAATAAAATTTATTTTGAGATTTGAGAAGAGTTTTACCTATAATTCATACATCTGCCAAGTTTGTCATTGCAACAGTACATTGTCGGGTGTTTTGTAGATTGTTGTCATAATACTTACTAGCATTACCTTTTGTTTAGTTTAATGTGGAAATTTTTAAATTGTTTTGTTTATTATAAGTTTATAGCATAATGATAATATCTTCTGTTCCAGGATCCCGGAAAAGAAAAGCAATGAGAGATATTACTAATCAAAGCTGCAACTATCCTGAAGTCCAGCCTTCAACTTATGCTAGTATGAAAGATACGGGTGGTATTAAAAGTGACAATGTTCATGTAACTGAGAAAACGGTAACAGAACTGCCAATGACTTCTGCAGGTATGTGTTCAATAGCAATCAATCAGCTTTTATTTACTATAATTATGTCTTAAATCCAGTAACACTTACCCTTTACTTTTGGGTGGTGGTTGTACAACCGCAGTACACCTCTGCTTGGGGCTAAACCCCTTGGGGAATACAGGCATGATGTTATGTTATGTTATTAATTTTTGACTGTTAATTTGTCAAACGACTTAAAGTAATACCTTTCAAGTATTATTTCAAGTTTCCAGTCACTCTGTTTAGATGAGTAAACTTTTTGTTTTTTTTTATAGTTTTATATTGTTGTAACAAATCTTTAAACTTATAATATTTATATTCTAGGCCACAAACAAAAGCAGCAACAGAAATTAATTCACTCTTCTGAGACCAGCCTTTTAGCAAGAAAAATAAAGAGATTGCAGAAAGCGAATGATTCTTACAGCAGCAGACTCAAAAAGGCCCTAAACCTGTCACAAAATTCAACTTTTCAAGCGGCATTAAAAAAATTTTCAGCATTTGCTCTTATTTTTACAATGCTACAATTTAGAGAAATCAAAAAGAAAAAGATGGGCCGCAGATTTACAAAGAAGGAGAAAATTATGGCATTAGCTCTATATAAACAAGGACCTAAAGCATATCGTTGGTTAAGGAATATTTTTGTACTTCCATCGCCTTTGACTCTTAGCAGATTGCTCTCAACCGCTGCACTCAAAGCGGGCATCAACGAGTGTATATTTGAGAATTTAAAAATGAGAGTGAAAAAAATGAAAAGTTCAGACAAACTATGTCTACTAATGTTTGACGAAATTGCTATTGCACCTCATTTAGATTATAATAGAAAAAAGGACGAAATAGTCGGATTTGTAAACAATGGCAAAAACATTAAAAGCAAAATAGCTGATCATGCAATCGTTTTTATGATACGAGGAATTTCGAAAAACTATAAACAGGCAGTAGCATATAGTTTTTGTGCAGGGAGTACTGAAAAAACGGAATTGGTCCGCCAAGTAAAGGAAGTTATTCGGAAATTGAATGAAACAGGACTCAATGTTTTGGCAACAGTTTGTGACCAAGGGGCTTCCAACAAAAGTGCAATAAATTATTTAATTAAAGAAACAAAGGCAAAA
The DNA here is from genome assembly GCA_949316265.1 of Diarsia mendica. Lineage (NCBI taxonomy): Eukaryota > Metazoa > Arthropoda > Insecta > Lepidoptera > Noctuidae > Diarsia > Diarsia mendica. Next base: position 4,602,577 of record OX438917.1, read on the forward strand.
TATCTAAGAGTAAATAAAGAGTGGAACAAAAATACTTTTGAAATAGATGGTAAAGAAATTGTGCCCTTATTTGATGCACCACACCTTATAAAAGGTATAAGGAATAATTTGCTGAACAAAGACTTAGTATATGTTAAGAATGGTGAGCAAAAAACTGCAAAATGGAATTATTTAATAAAATTGCATGAAGAAAACCCATCATTTATGGGCTTAAGAATGTTGCCTAAACTAACAGACCAGCATGTCTTACCTGACAAAATAAAGAAGATGAAGGTTAAATGCGCAACCCAGGTGTTCAGCAAATCTGTTGCTGTAGCTATGGGGTATCTAGCAGGTGAGCTTTAAATATACTCATAATATTGTTACTAACTATTGTTCATAGAACATAATTGATTAGCATCAATCAGCCTGTAATGTTGCCACTGATGGGCTACATTATTGATTATTTTATTTTACTGTGATATCATTTTTTTACGATTTTTACTTTGGTACTGATTGTTGTACTATATGACAGTTTTACTTTTCAGAAAAAGGAATTCTGCCTGAAGAAGCCAAAGCTACAGCTGAAGTGCTTATTTTTTTTGATGACCTCTTCGACTCAGTTAATGGAAGTTATGAAAATTCACAAAAGCGATCAGGAAAACTTTTATTGCACTCAGTGACACCAAACTCGAGTCACTTCAAAGTCTGGAAAGAAGCCAAGGTACTAATGAAAACCATGAAATTTGTGACTAAAGATGGCAAAAAAACTTCTGTTGTGCCATCAATCACAAACTGGATAATTAGTTTAGAAAATATTGAATATTTGACCAACAAATTGTTCCATGAGCATAATTGTAAATCCTTATGGCTCAGACATTTTAATCAGGACCCTCTAGAAAATTTTTTTGGTTGTGTTCGTAGCCATGGGGCAAGAAACACTAACCCCACGAGTGCAGGCTTTGAAAATTCCTTTGCTGCTCTATTAATAAATAATTTAAATAGCGTGCACTCCGTAGGTTCTAATTGCGAAAAAGACTTATGCAATGATAATGTATTTCATACTTTAGGCCGATTATTTTTTGATAATAAACCATCATATTATGCTCCTCTGGAAATTGATTTTAATCTAATTATGAATAGTGATCATATCATGTTGAATTTTAAAAACAAAATTAAAGATGCTAAGATTAAAGCTCAAATTTCATATGTGACAGGGTATGTCTTTAAAAAATTAAAAATTATATTTAAAAATTGTAAAGTGTGCAATGCTTGCTTTTTTACGAAAAATAAGAATAATCTAGATTATGTACAAATGCGAGATTATTCCCTAGAAAATAAATATTTGACATACCCTACTGAAGAAGCCATGGAATGTTTTTCGAAACAGCAGGATATGATCACATATATAATAAGAAACCATGTGAATGTTGGTCAAATAAAGAATTATATAAAGACTGTTTTAAGCACGGTTTGTGATTATAAATTTATTAAGTGTCTCGAGCATAAAAGTTTAATAATAGCTGAAATGCAAGATTTGTTATGCAGATTTTTCTTACACAATTGGTGTAAGGACACTAATAAAATTATAAAAGGCATTCGAACACACTATGAAGTGAATGACAAAGTGCAGGAAATGGCTCGCCAATATTATTTAAAAAGAAATAAAAAAAAATGATTAAAAATTTATTGTTTTCTTTGAAATACCTACATTGAGCCGTTTTCATTAGACCATGTTTTATATTGTATGTGATTTACACTAAATTAATAACCCATGGTGTATTGAAAACGCCTCAAACAATAATAACATCAAAACAACGAAAATAGCAACAATGTAGCAAGGTACGAACCTACCCTAGTACCTTTGCTATATAAACATACCTAGTTATAGTTATATTGTAAAGTTTTCTAACTCGTTAAATTAACAAAAGATGGCGCTGCAACTAAAAAGTCTGACTGATTACTCTATACCTATATTATTCAATGTACTCTGTGCTTACAGCTTCCTAGTACTACGCTAGTATTATATTATCTGTGACCGCGGTAAATGAACAACGCCATCTATCTAAGACGAAGATAAACTGCTAAAATTGAATGCATGGAAAACGATCAATCACACAGTCACACTATAGGGTTTAGGCTATGTATATAGACTTTGAAAGCAGCGTCATTTAGACTACCTATCTACAGAGTACGTATAGCTATCATAACTTTTTATAAGTTCTTTTGAAGGCATTTATTAATAAGTACCATATGCGTTTAATAGATGTCGTTACATGTCTCATTCTTGATCATAATGAGAAGTTCTTCTTGAAAACTATAAATTCAAATATCTTTTGATAGAGGGCACCGATTAAGATGAAACAAAGACTAAGTAATACCCCAAGTTACGCACAATATTTATGTATAAAAGTTACCTACATTAGTTTCGTAAATTTCATGTGATGCTTAGTCATCGAAACAGACAAACAGATAAACAGACAAACAGATAAACAGACAAACAGACAAAAATTCCAAAAATGCTGAAAATGAGTTCTGTTGGTTATACTATAACACCCTGACATTTTTTTTTTTTAATATTTTCAATGTACAAAAAAATTTTGTCTACAGATTTATTATATGTATAGATATAGATTGTATACCAGTAATCATTAATGAAGTACAGTCTGTCTGTATAGTCAAGAAATTAATGTTTGAGGAACTAAGATTATTTATATTATTATACCATGGATTATTCAAAAGTAGGGTAACACTAAATCATAGTACATCAAAAATGTCATCGGCTGTCTGTCATCAACTTGTTAATAATCTATCTTGTTATCTTTTGCATTTTTAAATGTTTTTCAAATCTACGTCGACAAAACTTCGAAGAAACGTGTTAAATATGAGGAAAACAAATAGGAGTGGAGCTCGGGAAATTATTTCAAAGTATATCAGCGATGTTTGTTAGAACACCAAGCTGGACAAATTTTATCAAATTTGGATATTTATACTCGAACAGCAGCTATGACAGGTATGTAATCGTGTTATTGTTTGTTTTTTATCTACCAGAAGTCACAAATTTACTAATTAAACGATTTTATGACTAAAATAAGCATTGTTTACATTGCGCATTTATAGGTTAGATTGCAAATGTAATTAGCTAACTTTTGATACTTTTGGGTAATCAAATTTAAACTGTCACGTTGCAATATAAGCGGTCGTGTTCCCGCGATTTCTAAAAACCGTTAAAATACTGTCAAAACTATGCCTGTGTTCGCAACGAAGCTGGAACGCTCTAATGCTAGCGGTCGTCGATGCGTCGCGTACGGAACGCAACGGGCAGCCTGCGCCGGCGGCGGCCATCTTTACCTCTCTCTTCCGTTTTACAAGAGAATGACGGGCATGTTGCTCAAGGCTTTCTTCTTATATTTTAATTAATTTATTCTGTAACACATGTCAAGCAAGAGTAAACGATGAAACCTCTATCCTCGCTTTATTTGAAGAGTTGATCACCCCAACATTTGGAGACCTCGACGTGATCAATCTAAGTACATGAAGAACGGCTATGAAGATGCGACCGCGTGGTGCCGAGAGAACGAGCTGAGCCCTAAGACGACCCACTGACCGAGATGACTGCCAATCTATGATGACTGCGTGTGCGTGCTGATGTGATGACCCCATCTATCCCTGTTCCAGTGTAGTGAGTGATGTGGTTTGTTCACAGGGAAGTACGCCCAATTTTAGTCATGCCAATCTACCGGTCCGACATTCATGATAAGCCGATTTCTGTGCACCAGACTTAATACCTATACTTACTATCTCGAGTCACTACTGATATTATTGCTTAGTAAGGAGGTACTCCTTAATGACAAACCTACTTAATTACCTGCCTTACTAGCAACTACCTTTTCTTTCACGACTCGAGTTACTTATTGTTACTTAATCATTATTTTTGGAGTCAGATCAAATTACTAGCAACTATCTTTTCTTTCTTTCGCTTACGGGACCACCCTGGCATTTTTCAGACGCTGTGCTGCCTGTGTCCTGGGTCCCGTTGGAATGCGCTGCTATACTTACTAATCACTGCTGATGCCTGCATCCTGCACTGTGTAACCTGCCTTGCTTGTGTGTGAGTCGCTGACTGCACGAGCTGTTGTCGTAGCCATTGCGCGACATATACGGTTTGGCTTTATTTTCTAAAATTTAAATGCGGTATTCAATACCAGCATAGCTTATTTCTTGACGGTCTGTTCAGTTCTATAAGTGTTCATCATGTCAGCTGAATTGAAATCTCTTATTCAACAACGTGGTACGATAAAGGCTAGAGTAACTATATTTTCTAAATATTTAAGTACAGTAAAACTAATAGAAGCGGACAACATTCCTAAACAAATGCTCGTTGAAACTGAATTAAAACTATCTAGATTCAAAGAATTGTTAGTACAGTTTGACATTTTAAAAACTAAAATTGAGGGTTTGGACCCTGATCAGTTAGAAGAAAATGACACTATTGAAAACGAATTTTGCTCTAACATAGCTACAGCTCAACTGCTAATTGAAAGTTTTACCCCTAATGACGTAATACGTGAACATAAGAACTGTGATTCAATATCTACCTGTCAAAATATCAACCAAGATAGCCGTAGCTATAACATTAAGCTTCCTACAATTCAGCTGCCTTCTTTTAATGGAGACTATTTAAATTGGATGGAATTTCGAGATACGTTTGATTCTTTAATAAACAACAATGTTACTATTCCAGAAATTAACAAGTTTCATTACCTCCGCTCTTCATTAAAGGAAGGAGCATCTGACATAATAAAGCCAATTGAGTTTACTGCTGCCAATTATAAATTAGCTTGGAAGTTACTGACTGAACGATTTGATAACAATAGGATACTTACTAATAATCATTTAAAGGCTATCTAGAACTTTGACACAATATCTAAAGAAAATTACAAGTCACTTCGTTCTATGATAGATTACTATTCTAAAAATGTTCGAGCCCTATCTTCTTTGAATGATCCCGAATCCCGCTGGGAAACTTTACTCGTATATATTATGGTGTCCAAACTAGATGGCGCCACAGGTCGCATATGGGAGGAACACAGGAGTACTATTGCTGATTCGCCAACAATTGAAGAGTTCTATAAATTCTTGAGAAACCGTGCTGACGTTTTAGAGACCTTGCAGTACAACAATAATGATGTTGCTACTAAAACTGAAAAACGTACTCACTCTAAAGATAATAAACAAACTAAATCATTTGTTTCTTCTTCAAACACTAATGAAAAGAGCTGTGTTGTCTGTTCACAAGATCATTTATTATATAAGTGTGATAAATTTAAAGACATGTCGTTGGATGCTCGATTTATGGAAGTTAATAAGCATAAGCTCTGTCACAACTGTTTGCGTCCTGGTCATTACTCTGCTCACTGCAAACATAATCATTGTAAAATCTGCAACAAAAGACACAATGTACTGCTACATAAATCACAGTCCAATAAAGATAAGACAAACTCACCTGTTAATACTTCTTCGGCGACATCAGTTCCTCAAGAAGCAAGTTCTTCTCAGACATCTACTATTGCCATGTTTAATCCTGTATCACTCTCTGTGGCAATGCCTAGGCAGATCCTTTTATGCACTGCTCAAGTGGAATTAATTGATAACCGAACTTCTGAAAAACACATTGTGAGAGCATTACTAGATAATTCAATTCAATTCAATTCATTTATTTGATTCAGACATAATATCCATAACATTGTTAGTAAATACATTTAAACATTTATACATTTTTTTCAGACAATGGAAGCCAGTCTTCATTTATAACTGAAAGAATGCAAAGAAAAATGAATTTACCCTGTTCTAATACTAATATATCAATTGCTGGTATAAATAATAAGTTGACTAATACTACTAAAAGGTGTAACATAAAACTTAAGTCGCGGATTAACCTATTCCATGCAAATGTTTCATGTCTTTTAGTGCCTGATATTACTGGCATGTTGCCCTGCTCAAGGGTTAACACTTCTGAATGGAATCTTCCCAAATCTATAGAACTAGCAGATCCTACCTACTATATGCCCTCTGAAATTGACTTACTGCTAGGAGCTGACATTTATTGGGAAATTGTAGATTCTAAGCAAATTAAGTTAGGGAAAAATAAACCTACACTAATAAAATCTAAACTGGGTTGGCTCATGTCAGGCCCTACCGGTGTGAGCCCGACTACTACTACTACTAATTCGAACTTTTCTCAGGAAATTAGGGACTCTCTGGCTAGATTCTGGGAAGTTGAGGATATTCCTGCTCTGCCAAATGAGAAGATTAAGTTTTCCAATGAGGAACAATATTGTGAAAACCATTTTATTGAAAACACTCTCCGCCTGAGTGATGGTAGATTTTGTGTAAAGCTTCCATTGCGTGAAGTTCCCAGTAAGGCTTTGGGGGACTCTTATCTTATTGCTAAAAGGCGCTTCTTTAACTTAGAAAAGAAACTAAATAAATCTAATATTAAAAATGAATATACTGATTTTATTAACGAATATCAAAGATTAGGGCATCTATCTGAAGTAAGCCGTCCTAGCTTTGGATATTATATTCCTCACCATGCAGTAATTCGCGATAGCAGTGAAACCACTCGCTTAAGAGTAGTCTTTGATGCCTCTTGTAAAACTTCTACTAATAAGTCATTAAATGATATCCAATTTGTTGGACCAGTAGTTCAGGACGATTTAATGGCAATTCTGCTCAGGTTCCGTCATTATACCTATGTGGTGACAGGTGACATTGAAAAAATGTATAGGCAGGTTATGGTGAATGACTCACAGCGTCATTTACAGCTTATTCTTTGGAGGGAAGACGAAAGTCAACCACTCAAAACCTTGCAACTCAATACTGTCACATATGGGACAGCTTCAGCTCCCTATTTGAGTACTAGGTGTCTTGTCCAACTCGCAGGGGACTGTAGTGATGAAGCTGTTGCCAATACTATAAGACATGACTTCTATGTTGATGACCTGAATACTGGTTCAGACTCAAAATCTCTGTTAAAGGCTAAAATTTCGGGAGTGATTGCCAAACTTGCTGAAGGCTGTTTCCCGTTGCGTAAATTCAGAACAAATTCTCCTGATATTCTTTTTTTTTTTTTTTTTTAATCTTTATTTTTTATTTAACAGGGTTTTTTCTATACAGAAAATGTCACCCCGATGATTACATACAATTAAATTACATATACCTATACTAAACTAGCCTACCCGCAACCTTATAACCATAATAATAATACAATAAAGAGTTCTGGCTTCATCGGACAGTGGTGAGGCCAAAATGCTATTATAGAAACCTACATTTAAACTATTGACAAAGGCTTGACGCCTTTGGACCGCCACACGAGCACACTCCGCTAGGACATGATGCACATCTTCAATGATTCCACAGACAGCACAATTTGGTGAATCGACTTTGCGCATCATGAATCCAAAGCTATTGAGTGGTATATGACCGGATCGAAGTCTCAAAGCCGTCACAACTTCCTGCCTGTTCATCCTGCCCTCACTGAACCAAAGTACGCGTGGAAGAGATGGTTGAATCGTTCTATACCAGATACCCTTAGTCAAAGACCTTTCATCAAAATATTCTGACCATGATTGAATACATCTGTCTCTAACTAAGGGCAATAGCTCAGTATGCCAAGGAGAACAAGGATATATTTCTCCATCAGATGTCGCTTCATTTGCCAAACGGTCAACCATCTCATTTCCTTCCAGTCCAACGTGAGATGGAATCCACTGCAATACAATTCTTTTCCGTTTGGCAACTAAATCTATAATCATTTTCAATATAGTGTACGCTAGTGGAAGGCCCCTAAAAGGTGAAGTACTCGTGCATCTCATCAGATGGAGAAGAGCACTTTTTGAGTCAGTAAAAATAACAAATCGATCACCGGCCAAAGATTCGACATAAGCCAAAGCTTCAGCTATAGCAATTAACTCTAAATGCATTATTGAAACTTTGGATACAATTTTGAATTTAAAAGAAGCACCTATTTGAGAATCGAAAAAAGCTGCGCCAAAGTAATTCTCGTGTCTAGAACCGTCCGTGTAAATACAGTAGAAGTCAGAGTATTGTGCATTCAAAGATGTACAACATATCGATCTAAGATTATATAAATTATAACACTGCTTAGGTTTCTCTACTGATTCTAAACTAGGCTTGACAATACCTGATAAGTCTATATTGCTGACCCAAGTGTCCATGGAAAACATGCCAATTTTATTGCTGCAATACATATGTTCCTGCTGTAGATTATCGTGTGACAAAACTAACAGTGGCTTTTTTTTATTTCTCCAATAAGGATGATTGTAACAAAGACCATGTAGCTTATTCAACAAATCAATTAAAGGAAAATGGTAGCACTTAGATTTTAAATAAAATTTACCAGCTAAATATCGGCGGCGAATAAAAAGAGGAGGCATTAACAATTCGGATTCCATTACGTGAATCGGGGTGCTTTTGATAAACCCACCAATTAACCGCAAGCAAATGTTTTGTAATCTATCCAGTTTAATTAAATGACAGTCGGCGCTATTGTCCAGTAAAAAGCTACCAAAGTCGATACGACTACGAATAAGGGAGATATACAATGTTCTTAAGTGGTTGGGATGAACACCCCATCCAGGTCCCACTAAAACCCTAAAGATATTAATCAATTTAAGCACACGATCCCGGACCTCACCAATATGTTTCTTCCAACGAAGGCTTCTATCCAGCCACAATCCTAGGTATTTGACGTGGTCTACTAACTCTAATAAAGTCCCGTTCAGACGCACATCTATATCAGGCCTTCTAAAACCTCTACTGAACCAACAGATTTTACTTTTTTCGGGGGATATGTTTAATCCTACCTGCATCAACATATTATTGATGAGATCAAGTGCAGACTGGATCTTGCGCTGTCCCTCACCAACAGAAGAACACTGTACATATATAGCGAAGTCATCCGCGTACTGAGATATACTAATGTCGTTTTGCATACTTTTACAAATGTCTGACGTTACTATATTAAATAATAATGGGGATAGCGGATCCCCCTGAGCCAAGCCAGTACCGGAATGTCTACTAATAAAACTATTATCTATCCTAATCTTGAGTACTCTTCTATGGAGAAAGTTCCATAGATATCTACAGATACGGGAACCAACTTTAAAACTATCTAAAATATTTACTAAAACGGAATTATTCACATTGTTGTACGCATTATTTATATCTATAAAACAACCCATAGTACAATAACCCTCGGAAAAACCGGTTTGAATTGTTGTGATTAGACAGCTCAAACCGTCTAAACACGACCTACCCCTACGGAAGCCAACTGTGTTCACAGAAAATGTGTTACTTTTTTCAAAAAACCATTCCAATCTTCGGTATAAAATATAATGGAAAATTTTACAAATACATGACAGTAATGATATAGGTCGGAGTGAAGAAACGTTACTAGGGTCACGACCCGGTTTTGGAATAGGAACGATGCAAATGTCGCGCCACTGGTAGGGAACAAAACTTTTATTAAAAAAACTGTTAAATAAAGAAAGCAACACTAATTTACCTGCTTCAGGCAAATTCTTTATCATAGAATAAGATATGTCGTCGCATCCAGGAGATGTATCCTTAGATTTGATACATTTATCTAGCTCTTGAATAGAGATCTCGCATTCTAATGTGGGGTTACTATGGTGAACGGTAGGGGTCGATGGGGACACAAAATCGGGTGTTAAGGAATTTAAAAGGTTTGTGGCGCTACGAGCGTCCACAAAACTTCTAGGCGAACGGTAACCTTTCAACCACCTCATTTTGCGCCACACTTCACTAGACGGCGTAGTGTGATCAACTGAGGAACAAAATGTTTGATAGTTATTTATCCTAGCCTGTCGGATTAACCTTTGGGAAATGCTTATCCTACTTTTAAGAGAATCAAAGTTTTGGGGTGTGGGATTACTTCTAAATTTGGACAAAGCTAACCTACGATGAGCCACAGTTTGTGATAGTTCAGCAGTCCAGTATGGTTTCGGAGTAAACTTTGAAAAAGGGTTTTGGTTAAATTTAAACACAGGAATGAATTTATTAGCACCTTCGTTCAGAATATTTAAAAATAAATTGTAAGCTTCTTGGGGGTCATTCGGTAAACATAAATTTCGAAATTTTTCTTCCAGAAATTTTTTATAAGAAGTCCAGTCTGATTTTCCAAAATTCCTTTTGATAACTTTAGGAAGGCATGACGTATACAAAGTTGAAAGTTTAATAATTAGGTGGTCGCTGCCTAGATTTTCATTTAAAACGATCCAATTAAAGTTTAACGCAATATCTAAAGAAACTAGTGATATATCAGGGGAAGACTGTTGTAAGTTGTTATCTACTAAACGAATTCGTGTATGTGTACCATCGTTCAAAGATATAAAGTTGTTATCCATTAGTGAATCGTAAATAAGACTGCCTCTGCGATCAGTTTTATAGGACCAACTGGCGTGATGGGCATTAAAGTCACCAAGAATTAATGTTTTGGCCGGCCACAATGAAAACAAACTATCCCAGTCCTGTTGAGTGGTTGCGACTCTCGATGGACAATAAACAGAAATAATATTCTCGAACGGATCACAATTAAATACTTGTACGCAAACTACCTCAATACCATTATTATTCACGAGAACGCGTCGCAGCTGCGACTTAACAGATTTGTGAACTATGATGGCCACACCGCCGCACAGTGTTCGGAATGATTATTTTACGAGCTACTTTTATTTTTTATATGAAAATTTGAGTTTAAATGTAGGCACGTACATGCGTGTGGACTTATATGAGAAAAAGACATGTATTATTAAGTATTGTTGTATTTATATAGTGTGTACATATTTATATTATAGTCTTTAAATAAAAAAAAAGTATTTTATTAGAGTTATCTAGACATTTTTAAATAGGCGGCCCTGAAAAAGGCTTTTGGCTTTTGTTTACTCACTGTCTGCCTCTTCATCGGATGAGTGCGTCCTTTCAGGCGCTTCAGGCGCTTCAGGAGCTTTCAATAATTTTAAAACTTCTGGCGCCAAAGTGCCCGATTTTCTCATAGGCAATGGTCTGATACTGGATATTAATGGATCGGAGGAGATGAGCAGAGCATGTAGCAGGTCTTCCATAGTCTGCTTCCTTCCAATTTTTCTCGTGCTATGCTCTCTATAATAGCGGCAGTCTTTGTGTCTAGACTCCAGAGCTTCTTCGCTAAGCTGACCTATAGGAAGCATAAGGGATCCGATGACATCAGCTCCGTGAATTAATATTTTATGTACACTAGAAGGCATTTTGTACCATTGGTACTTGGTGACGAAGAGTCTAGCCGTGTCCAGTGAATACTCCTTATAGGCCTCTGGATTTACATCGTACGAGCATGAAAGCGCTTTGAGTATAACAGAGAATCTTGTAATGAGATCTTTGTCGACCCCAGTTATCTCGGCTGCGAGAGTAGGGTCTTCAAAAAATGTTCGCGCAGTATTTCCATCATTGGTTGAGCCACTACCTTGCTTTACTGTATCAACAAGGAGCCCAGTTCGACGACGATATTCTTCTATAATGGCGCGCTTTTTTTCTTCCACTGCTTCTTTGATGTTTTTAGACACGCGCCATGTTTTGTGTTCCTTCCTATACGATATGTGGAGCACACACTCAAACAGTCGAATATGGGCGTGTAATGTTGACAACCCATATGCATACAAATCTTTGTTGCATGGCCTCTGAATGATCGCATCAATATCATTCATATGATTAGGTGTAGCTTTGCATATGTTACAAGTCTGGGAAGATTTATTGTCAGAGAGTGCATTGGCGGCTTTTCCATCTAGCATTGTCTCTATTAAAATGTGCTCAATGTTGACCGCTCGATCCCCGATTTCTATCTGCGTAGGGTGCAGAACAGCTATTTGTCTGTTGATGTAGTCGTCTTCATCTTTTAGAACCATGTGACTTTCCTTCAACATCTGGTAACGTATCGGGCGGCAGAAACGAGTGGAGGAAGATCTCGGGTTTTGCCAAAGAATTGTCTCACTTTCCTCTCTCTTCATCACTAGCTGTAGTGGAACTAGCGATGTGAGTAAAATATCTGCATCTGACGCTGCCGCATCTTCTGTAAACCGCTGCTTATATTCTGACTGGCTGCTGCTTCCGTCAAATCCCCACTTTGATTTAAGATAGAGTTTGCTGTTTCCATCATCGATGACTACACCTGCTATAACATCTAGCTGAACTTTAACTAGTCTTTGTGCTGTGTGATCAAGCAAACTCTGCAGCTTAACTTCGCCTTTCGTCTCAGTCATTATTATGTCGTTCGGGTAACACTCTTTTCGTGCTGTCAGAACCCTATCATATGATGGGTATATATCACACCCTCTCTCTTTAGCTCCTCTGCGAATCTGTTTGTACTGGTCCACGCTCAGTTTGGAATTTGTTATCAGAGCTAATGCTTCATCTGGAGTATATGGACGTATAGATTTTGGCGTTAGTTTCCTTCTTTTAATCATCCGAAGTGATTTAGGTGACGACACAGTTACTGCCTTTATAACGGTGGCCATATTCCGCTTACCAATTTTAGTTAAACTTGTTTGAGTGGCATGGGCAAGCTCTTCCGGAGAATGGCCCGCTACCAACATCTTCGTCCGTTTTTTCTTTGCTGATGCACTTAAACCAACAAAATCCATCTTTTGAGTTACAGCAGATCGAGCAGGTGTACATTCAGGTTGTCCATCTCGGTTTTGTACTAACCAAAGCTCTTCCTGCAGCCAGTCGTTGTATTTTAAAACAAACTTCTCTTTGTTCCTTATAGCACTCCATTTCTTGGTTAGTACAGCAGAAAACACCTTTATTTTATTTTTAATTACTTCTGCTGGAAGTCCTGGAATCTCCGAAGAGACATAGTCAACCATCCGAGCAATAGATGATTCCTTATTCGCTTGATGGACCAGTTTATGCCGACATAAAAGGTCGAAAAGGTGAAGGCGTGTTATTCCTCGGGTAACACCTGGTGAACGAAAAAATTCATCACTCAAAAGTCGCGCCGAGTCGAATATTGAGACTAGTTTCAATCGAGAGCTAGATAAATACTCGATTTTCACAAAAAAACATGAACGGCTGGAATTGGCTGGGAAAAAGTTGGAGTCTATTGAACGTTTAAACTTTTTGCAAATTTCGTTATTTTTTTCAATTCACATTTTATTTATTTTCTCATAATACGAATTTATGTATGATTAACAAATTGGTGTATATCTTACCTGTGGATGTGGAACACATGATGAAGCAAAAATTTTATTTCAAAACTCAAAAACTGTGGTAAAAACAGAACGTAAACAAGTGCGATAATTAGCGGCTAACAAAATCGACTGACCGGTATTGAAATCGCGTGGGATTGGAGCAGTGCTGAGCGGTGAACATTCGTTGGAATCGGGTAGTTTTTCGTTTAAGGAGTTGTACAACTAATAGTCTACCCTCATCACTTGCAAAATTCAATTTATATTGCCATGATGTTTGTACCTAAAGTAGCTCGTAATATAATAATTCCGAACACTGTGCGCCGTATGAGTCATCCCGGTCCGCGCGATAAACATTATAACCACTAACTTTAAAATTACTTTCTGGTTCAAGCCACGTCTCACTAAGGGCAGCAATATGTACTTTTTCCTGACACAAGAGTTCATGAAATGAAGCTAACTTAGGCTTAATACTTTGGGCATTCCACTGCAATATATTTAATTTAAGTGTTTTATTAGCCATCACAAGGAATAAAAAAATTAAACAGGGCTTTTACCAACGGCCACTCTGAAACAAGACTCATCGACACAAGGGTTAACCATTCTAGGCACAACTGAAATACACACTTTATCTTAAAAACTAAACCTGTCTTTTTAAGGTAGATCACCTCCTTAATTCTCGCACACAACTCTTTGAAAGAAGGACATTCCTCTTTGCTCTCTTCATCTACCGGCAATTGCCGTACGTCTCCTTCGTCCGTGTCTGTGTTCCAGAACATCCAGTCTTCCTTTAGTGGGCTCTTTTTCTTTTTCGGCTTCGGGGTAGCACTGTCCCTTTCCCTTCTATCTGTGGCAGGGGTCTGTTCATTGTGAATCGTAGCCTTTGTTTGTACTATTTCCGCCCAGGTAGGGTTTCGGGTTGTTAAAACAGAACCGTCTTCAGGAGGTGTAGGAAATGAACGAGTGGCAATCGGAGCTTGAGTAGGGATTATAGTATTGGGTGGAGCGGGTATATCGGGGGGCACGTAACATTCTAGGGCTTTTCTATATGTGCAGCCAAACTCTGACATAATCTCTCTAAGCCTTCTCTCTTTCTTGTAACTTGGACATGACCTGCTTAGCGATATGTGATTTCCTTTACAGTTAACACATGAGAACGTCACAGTATCGCAATTCTCATGATGCCCACCACACTTTGGGCAAACCACATTTTTAGAGGGGCACATTTTCCTCACATGGCCTAATCTCCAACATTGGGAACATTGCGATACCTGATGTATGTAAGGCAATACTTTAATATTAATGTCACATACACGAACTGACGCTGGGACATGTTCACCCTCAAAACAAAGTCGAAGAGTTTCGCTGGGGCACCAACCACCTTCATCCCTGTTGCGACGGTCTAACCTCTTGAAAGATAAAAGTTTTGCAGGGGCCGGACATGAAATATTTTGGAGAATCTCATCATCACTAAGATCGAGATCCACATCCTTGATAATACCATAGCAAAAGGAAAGCTGCATGGCCTTCTGGAATCTCCATCCTTTTTCCAAAAGCTTTTCGCACATAAGAAGGTCCTGAGCAGCTGATTCATTTTCAAATTGAAAGCGTATTTTAAAAGGGCTTAAATATTTAACTTGGCTGATCTTAGTTATTTTATTTTCTTTTAAAATACGAGCCATTGCAAATTGTTTTGGTAGACGTTCTATATGTGAAACGTATACCTCAAACTTTTCCTCCTTCACAGAATGCATAATACCATGGCAGACCTTTTTTTTTAAAGACTTAACTTCTTTCCAACCCTCTTCGTCTTCAGTACTGTCCTCTCTTTCCCTCTTTTCCACTCTTGACTGCTCATCTTTATTATTACAATCATCATTAACAAAATCCATTTCTGAAGAATCATTTAATAAACTTTGTATAGTATTATCAAATACGGGTGAATCGCAGCGCGGTGAAATGTTATCGTCATTCATGGCGCAATCGAGTAAGGCACACGCAGCCGGTGGGCCCGGCGCACACTTGTGGCACGTGACAATGCGATGCGTAAACAACTCTCGCGCAGTGGGGATTGTAATTAGAACCGCGACACAACACACAACCAGCCCGAACGAGTGCCGGTACGGGTGCTGATATTCTTGATAGCATACTTACAACTGACCTATCTCAAGACTTTAGTAAACAATCTTCTGTCTTAGGATTAAAATGGTCGCCTATCTCTGATACTTTACACTACTCAGTTGAAAATAAATCTATTCCTAAGGTTACTAAACGCTCTATATTGTCGAACTCGTGTCGAATATTTGATCCCTTAGGTCTCTTATCTGCCTGCACTATTTTTCATAAAATCTTACTTCAAAAGCTTTGGTTACTTAAAATAGATTGGGATGATGAAATTCCAAAAGAAATTCAAAATTCATGGATAGAATTCTATAATGAAACTCGACATTTTGCTGACATTCAGATACCTAGATATATTTTCTGTAATTCTCCTATTCATATAGAGGCTCACTGCTTTACTGATGCCTCGCAAAATGCCTATGCTGCATGTGTTTATCTTAAATCGACTAATAGTTTAGGTGAAGTTAGCTGTAACTTATTATGTGCTAAAGCTAAAGTTTCTCCTTTGAAATCGGAAACAATTCCCCGTCTGGAATTGCTAGGCGCTTTACTTGGTGCAAAACTATACTCTAAAGTATGTCACTCCTTACCAATTAAGATTGCACATTCAGTATTTTGGACAGACTCAACCATAGTCCTAGGGTGGTTACACACTCCACCTAAGACTCTTAAAACTTATGTAAGCAATCGGATTGAACAAATTCGAGAATTAACTGACATAACTACATGGCGTCATGTACCTTCTGAACATAATCCCGCTGACATGGCGTCCAGGGGCATTCAACCACGTCTTCTTCATGACAATACTCTTTGGTGGCATGGTCCTCTCTTTCTGACCAAGTCTGAACATGAATGGCCCCAATCTAAATCTACTCCTTCTGCTTTACCTGAAATAAAAATAAGTTTAAATGTTAAAACTATGTCTAGTGACATCATACCCTTTGAAAAATATTCGAAACTATACAAACTACAAAGAATATTTGCTTACATATTGAGATTTATGAATAACATTAAAAATTCGAATACTAAATTAAATGGTGAACTTACTTGTTTGGAGTTAAATAACTCACTAGTACTCCTAGCTAAGGCGTCACAGAGAGAATGCTTTTCAAAGGAAATTCACTCACTGGAAACTTTGAACAAACTAAATTCCAAGTCACGGGTTCTATCTTTAAACCCTTTTTTGGATCGAAACGGTGTCTTGCGTGTCGGTGGAAGGATCGACAATGCATCTCACTGTCCCTATGAAAAAAGACATCCTATACTGCTAGACCCCAAACACACTTTCTCAAAACTTTTATTTGAGCAAGAACATCTTCGTCTCCTACACTGTGGCCCTCAGCAACTGTTAAATACTATTCGTGAGCAATTTTGGCCTACAGGTGGGAAAGTATTAGCTGCGACTACTGTGAGAAAGTGTGTTCGTTGTCAGAGATTTAGAGCTAAGCCTTTAGAACCCATAATGGGTAATCTACCGGAATCTCGTGTAACTCCTGCTCCACCATTTGCGACTTGTGGCACTGATTTTGCAGGACCCTTTTTAATTTTAAATAGAAAGGGTCGCGGTGCCAAGACCTCCAAGTGCTATTTATGCATATTTGTATGTTTCAGCACGAAGGCTGTACACTTGGAGGTCGTGAGCGACCTGAGTAGCGATGCCTTCATTTTATGCTTGCGTAGATTCATTTCACGAAGAGGTAAACCTCACACTATATACTGTGACAATGGAAAAAACTTTGTAGGAGCTTGTAACGAACTGAACAGACTGCTCAAGGAAAATGAACGTTCAATTAGCGACTTCACAAGCAAGGAAGGTATAACTTTTAATTTCTCTCCCGTGTATGCACCGCATTTCGGCGGTATCTGGGAGGCAGGAGTCAAGACAGCTAAACATCATTTAAAACGCATAGCGGGTAACTCTAGTTTAACTTTTGAAGAATTATATACTCTATTTGCACAGATTGAGGCCATTATGAATTCACGGCCTATTACGTCTATGTCTGCTGATCCTTCTGATCTGTCAGCACTTACACCGGGACACTTCCTTGTGGGCCGACCATTGACCTCACTACCTTCACCTGTTATCCTAAAAGCAAGCATCAACCGATACCAGCTGATTGAGCGCTTGAGACACCACTTCTGGTCCCGATGGACAAGGGACTACTTATCCACTCTACAACATCGCGTCAAGTGGCAGCGTGCACAACACCATGTTCATGTTGGCGACCTGGTACTCATCCTAGACGATCAGCTGCCACCTATGAAGTGGCTCATGGGCCGCATCATCAAGCTATACCCGGGAGCTGACGGCGTATGCAGAGTGGTAGACGTGAAGACTGAGAACGGCGTCATTCATAGGCCCGTCTCAAAACTATCACTACTAGATTCCCAAGAGCTCCTTGGGGAACATATCCCCAAGGGGGGGGAGGATGTTCGCAACGAAGCTGGAACGCGCTAATGCTAGCGGTCGTCGATGCGTCGCGTACGGAACGCAACGGGCAGCCTGCGCCGGCGGCGGCCATCTTTACCTCTCTCTTCCGTTTTACAAGAGAATGACGGGCATGTTGCCCAAAGCTTTCTTTTAATTTAATAATTTATTCTGTAACACATGACAAGCAACCAGTAAACGATGAAACCTACTATCCTCGCTTTATTTGAAGAGTTGATCACCCCAACATTTAATCTGTGCCATATATCGTTGTTTCGGTGATTTCCTAGTGCCTTGCAGCGCGCGCGCCATGCCGCGCCGCGCCGTCATTGGCAGTCTCGCTCTAACCTTGGGATCGTATGGATGCGAATGCTATGTGTGTCGCTAATTAGTCCCATCGCGCCCTAAAACCCATGAACTGAACCTATTTAAGTAAACTGTTTTCAGCCTACCCCAAGACCTATGATAGTGTGTTGTGTACTGCTGGCCAGCATAGTGTATCTAGAAAAGACCTGTGAGCTGTTCATCCCGAAAGCGGACACGTGGCCGTTGCCTGCGCGCGCTTGGGATCGCTGGTCAAGGTATGTGGTACAATTAATGAATTGAACGATCTCCTGTGCCTTTCTTCCCGATTGCGTATTTTTTTTGCCTTCAACTTCTTATGACAGAATCAGCAATTATAGCCTAGATTGCTCTAATAATCTAGGCTCAATTCGCGTGTGATTTTTAGCAGAAATTTACAACTTCTGCAGGTTATACGCACCACCGCTCCTTCATGAGCCTGAGAGTGTGATCTGAGAATTTCTTGATCTTATTTGTACAACGTATCTTAAAATATTTAGACCCAGTCGTATGGACAGTTTCCACGAACCCGTCGTTGTAATCGTCCACTGAGCTTCCTAGGCATTCGAAGCGATTCTGGAGTTCAAGTTGAAAGCTCTCGGGGTTTTGGATTTGGATCTGTGCTGGACGGAGCGTAGACTTCATCAGTCGCGACCTTTCTAGCTTTATATTGATGTTCAATGTGCCTCTTACCATGCGGTGATCGCTTCCGGTTTTCACCGAATTGATAGATAGAGATAGATTGACAGAGACATCATTGAACATTTGCTTGTTGGTAGACATGATGAAATCAATCTCATTTTTAGTCGCACCATCGGGGCTCTGCCAGGTCCACTTCCTGTGCTCACGTTTTTTTGTCTTATCACCACTACCGAGCTGATACTGAGGAATAGTATACACCTTGGTAAGACTGGTGGTCACACTTTCAGGCCACTGATTACCTGTAACGACTGTCAAGAGAGCTACAAAAGACAGCTTGTACCACCGTACTTAACATGCATTCCAAGATAATTATGGAGGAACCTCGGAATGTATGTTTGGTCACTCATATAGAGACCAATCTTGGCAAATGTTAGCCATAAGCTCCTAGTAGGACACAACTTATTTGAATTTATTAATAAATCATAATCTTTGACCAACAGAAACAGGCACAAGTATAACAAAAGAAGAAAGTTTAAAACTAGAAGTAGACACATTCCGTCAACTTTACAAACCCAAACTCGCCGGTAAAGAAGACTCGTACAAGGACATTCCAAAATTCTACTTCAAGCTTCCGAGACCGGACGATATGCTTGCTCAGAAGCTACGTGAAGAAACGAGAGCTCAATTCTTACAGAAGAAGAGTAAAGAATTGCTTGATAACAGTGAATTAAAGCATCTCTGGAGCTTACTGGAGAAGACAAACGGGAGCTATAATGCGACAAATAATGATGAGCTGATTATTGACTATTTTCAGTTCAAGAAGATTAGGGATGAAGCGGGGCCTAAGTATAAGTATGTTTGTTTTTAATCATTTATTTATTTAAAGTTCATCTACAAGAGTGGTACATAGTTATCATACAGGTATACTTCCTGTGTGACTTATTGTTTCTCACTTTGTCAAGATTGGTGATGCCCACTAATGATTCTGGCTTTCAGGAGTTACAGTGGTCTGGGAATAGTGTGAAATTTAAAAGTAGGCGAACTTAATGCCACAAGGCATAGTCCATATTCCGTGGACTCCACTCACTATGATACTCTGTTCTGGTGTATATTAGACTAGCATCTGCATTTGCTTACCCAAAGCATATGTATTTGATTATAGAACATCGCAAAAAAATAACTAGCTTATAATCAAAATATAGTCATACAAACAATATCAAAAACTTTTCCACAATATTCCAGACCTTACTTCACAGCGGAAGTATTCGGTCGCCTGCAAGCGGCTGAAGGTGGAGTGGGCCGCGTGCGCGCAGTCTCCCTGTTCAACTATGTGATGAGACGCGTCTGGCTGCAGCAGACCAGGATCGGACTGTCGTTGTATGATGTCACTGGACAGGGGTATCTTACTGAACATGTGAGTGTATGGTTCTTTCAAGTATTGGTTGTACTATAATCCAGGAAGGCGATGATTTTATGGTTGTTAGCTGTTTTTAGTTGCTTTGTACTTTCTCACAGTCATAACCACAAATTTTTTACTGAGGAAAATAAGAAGGATCACTGAATAAAGTAAATATGTCTACCATCACCATTTAATATTATCCTAATTTTGCTGTAATTCCAGATTTTTTTTCTGCGTTGTTATTATTATTCAGAAGCATTTAATAAAAAACGTTGCCCCACAGAAATTCTCCTAACATTTAAACTTGCATACACAAACCAAAAACATCCAGACCGTATCATATCGTAGGCCATACAAATATTTGTTCTATGCGGTAATCGAACCCGCGGCAAAAACCTGGTATCAGAGCTTTCATGCCTCGCTACTGTCTACACGGACTCACCATTACTATCACTCGATTTCACAACTAAAAATAAAATTAACCCAAAACATCTATATTTATTCCCAGGACCTAGAAAGCTACCAGAACAGAACTAGCACCCAGAACTAGTGCCCTCCCTCGCAGCGCTGGACGGTCTCGACTCATCGTTCAGTTCATTCTACGTGTGCACGGCTGCTAGGAAGTTCCTGTTCTTCCTAGATCCTCTCAGGGTCGGGAGGGTGCGGATACGGGACGTGCTGTCCTGCTCCTTCTTGGATGATTTGTTGGAGGTGAGAAAGAGAACAGTGTATGTTTTTGAAGGGAGAAGGTAGTGACATCATCATCTGCCTAGCGTTATCCCAACTATGTTGTGGTTAGCTTCCAGTGAACCGGATGCAGCAGAATACCAGTATTTTACATGGTGAGTCTACCTATCTGACCTCCATAACCCAGTTAGTACTGGGTAATACGACACTCTTTGGTAAGACTGTATGTCCGACATAACTGCCTCGTTGGGCTAGTGGTCGCAAGCGCGACTGCTGTGCATGGGGTCCTGGGTTCGATTCCCGGGTCGGACAAAAAGTGCTATTGGGTTTTTCATTAGAAATTTCCCAGTAGTAGCCCGGAGTTTGGAAGTTGGTGGTATAATACCCCCGTGCCTCGGATGGCACGTGTCGCCGTTGGTCCTGCGCCTGATCTCTCTCCGCGAGTGTCGGATTGCCGTCCCTGAGGACTGTGAGAGAAAAGGGAACAGAGAGTGCAGCTGTGCCTGCGCACACACGCCGCAACTATAATATCTCCCGCGCAGATGGCTAATCTCCGCTGAGATTGGCCGCCGTGACCGAAAAACGGTCAGGAGGACTATTATTATGTCCGACATTCGGCTTCTGACTAGTCGTAGCGACTGACGAAGTTCTACAAATGACAACCCCGGACCAACGGCGTAACGAGCTTTCCGAAGCAGGGAGGAAACTCGGCACCTATGAAATGATGGTCGCCCATCCTTAGACCAACCTCGGCAAACACGGCTTAACCTTGAAGCTCGACCCTTGGGACTCTCTTAGACATGTATCTGACATAAAGCCATTTGCTTTTTCTTTTCGGCTATCGCGCATTTTGTACAACTTTGCTTTTAGTTTGAACTTTATGAAATTAATTAAAGATTTTAATCTTTTTTTCTTATCAGCTGCGTGAAGAAGACCTTCCAATGGAGCTTCAGGAGCAGAACTGGTTCAGTGCGGCCTCAGCTTTACGGGTTTATGGACAGTATCTCAACCTGGATAGAGACCATAATGGCATGTTGAGCATCAATGAACTTGCTGGGTAAGTGTAGCCACAAATATTTTATGATAATAGAATTTTTTTATGTAAATGCCTGCACATGCTCACTAGCGAAACATTATAAATGGAAAGAGAGAGGTAGAGAAAAATAGTTTTTTTATTACTAGCTGTTGAATCATCATAAAAAAATATTAAGTGCTTTTTTACCCGACTGCGGCAGAAGGAGGGTTATGTTATTCGAGAGTATGTATGTATAATTGTTTTTGTAACCGCCTAATCGGATCTGGTTACGAATTTCAATGGCTTTCATTTTTTGCTCAGAACCCTAATTATTTTTCTAAAATAAAAGTAGTCTAAGTTAGAGATCTGAACAAAAGTAGACCCCGGGCTGCTACTGAGAAATTACTGATGAAAAAAACCCAATAACACTTTGCCCGACCTGGGAATCGATACTAGGACCTCATTCTCAGCTATCGCACTTGTGACCACTATAGACCAATGAAGCCGACCATACAAGCGCTTAATTTTCTTACTTTTTTCCACAGCTACGGCTCCGGCACCCTAACCTGAGCCTTCCTCCAGCGCGTCTTCCAACAATGTCTGACCTACGATGGAGAGATGGACTACAAGACGTACCTAGACTTAGTGCTAGCGCTAGAGAATAGGAAGCAGCCGGCAGCGCTCGCCTATCTCTTCAGAGTGTTGGATATCAATTGTGTGGGGTACCTGGATGCCTTTACGCTCAACTACTTTTTTAAGGTGAGCCCGCATTGAATTAGGCAGCAGCCGAATTGAATTTAGATACTTGGCAGATCTAGGCACCTGACGTTATTAGGCAGATTTTAAGACATACCTAGACTTAGTGCTAGCGCTAGAGAATAGGAAGCAGCCGGCAGCGCTCGCTTATCTTAGAGTGCTGGATATCAACTGTGTGGGGGACCGGGATGCCTTCACGCTTAATTACTTCTTCAAGGTACCACATTTTGGCTCATTGTACTTTGTTCCATTCTATTAGGAGTCCCTAATAGAATGGAACAAAGTACAATGAGACAAAAGGCAAAAAAAAACTAAAACAAAAGGTTTTGCGGCTGCGTGACTCAACCCCGTGTCGGGTTGAGTCACGCAACCGCAAAACCTTTTAACGAGCTAACTGGCTTTCTGAGCCAAAACTCGGATACAAAACACGAAAGCCAAAACACGGCATTAAAAAAAAACATAATTCTGTTATGGAATATACACATACCTAACTTCTGTACTGAATAACAAAAAAGCTTTCCCGCATTCCCTATTTTTAGGGTTCCGTAGTCAACTAGGAACCCTTATAGTTTCGCCATGTCTGTCTGTCTGTCTGTCTGTCTGTCCGTCCTCGCTTAATCTCTGTGACCGTTAGCACTAGAAAGCTGAAATTTAGTACCAATATGTGTATCAATCAAGCCGACAAAGTGCTAAAATAAAAATTGGAAAAAAATGTTTTATTAGGGTAGCCCCTCTATATGTAAAGTGGGAAGTGATTTTTTTTTTAATTTCCACCCTAACGTGTGATATATTGTTGGAAAGGTATTTAAAAATGAATAGGGGTTTACTCAAATAATTTTTTGATAATGTCAATAATTTCGGAAATAATCGCTCCAAAAGTAAAAAACAATGCGTCCCCCCCCCCTCTAACTTTTGAACCATAAGTTTAGAAAATATGAAAAAAATCTGAAAAGTAGAACTTTATAAGGACTTTCTAGGAAAATCATTTTGAACTTGGATGGAAACAACAGATGGAAACAGCAGTTAACCAATATAATTTGGTCCCTGAATCGTATGAGCGCCTATACAATCCAGAGGTCAAGTTTCATTGGACAAAATTTCAAACAAAAAAAGAATTATTACTACGGAACCCTACACTGAGCGTGGCCCGACACGCTCTTGGCCGGTTTTTATTCAAGATGGCATTGTGTGGTTCCTATGTTCTTCTTTTCTTTTTCGCGTGGTTGTGCCTAAACTGGTGCCTGAGTTTTTGGGGTTTGCTTTTTTATCTTTCAGAATACTCAATAAACAAACTTTCCTTCTTTAGGCAATCCAAGAACAAATGATAGCCCACGGCGCTGAACCCGTGAACTTTGACGACGTTAAAGACGAGATCTTTGATATGATCCGTCCGGAGGATCCGTCGCGGATCACTCTGCAGGATCTCATACGCAGCGGACACGGTCACACGGCTGTGTCTATACTGTTGGAACTACATGGCTTCTGGGCTTATGAGAACAGGTAATTATTATTAAAGACAAGATCTTTGACATGATCCGTCCGGAAGATCCGTCGCGGATCATACTGCAGGACCTCATCCGCAGCCCTCGGTCGGAATGATAATTTACTGAATACGTGGTACTTAACCGTTTCATCCTCGGTGTCCCTTCTACGCTATCTGATTTCCCCCACATATTTCATCGATAATTTAAAAAAATCAGTTGACTATGCGTTATAATCATTTAAGTATTTCAACTTAGTAGGAAATAGCGGCAACAGTATTGTTTTTCAAACAGCTGCTTTCCGAGGCTCAGAGGAAACTCGGTATGTAATGGGTTGGTATGTAACCCATTTATGGAACAACCTAGGCAAACACGGGTCAACCTAAAGATCGAACTGAGCGGCTGCGAGTATACGTCATATAAAAATATATTTGTTTATCTTAGCTATTGGATCTGAATATGCATGCATCTCTTCATATTATTATGATATTCAATAAAAACTTATTAATCTACCAGGGAGGCGCTAGCAGCGGCCGGAGACCATGCCTGACAGCTGGCGCGACATCTCTACTTCAATGGAGATCGGTTTAACATTTAAAGACTGTGGGAAAGGTTCAGTGTCTCTGGAGAGTAGGGAAAATGTTTAGTACCTCTGAAATGTTATAAAGACTGTATCGAGAGAAAGGTTTGAGTGTCTCTGGAGTACCTATGTAAAAATGTTGACCACCTCTGAAATGTGTTAGGGTCAGTTCATACAGGATGGAAAAATCAATAGGATGATCAACCAATGATGGAAAAACCTCGCGCAGGCTCGAGCCTTCCTCAGGTCGCAAATCACACCAATGGCACGCTACGAGGCAGTGCAGCAATATGGGAAGGCTCAAAACCTCGGTAGGACGCGTGCATACACTGAAGGTGCAAAGAGCGTAAATAATTGGCAAATTGACTACTGTTAAAAATTTACGAGAATGTTATGTTATTTTAAAGAAATAACACGATGTGTGAAAAAAGTAATAAAATCGATCAAAAAATGGCTTAGATAAAACTGATTTTGACAAAGACGTGCTAGATGTGACGGCATATTTTATACCGCCATAGCTACGTAATACACATGGCCGTTCGCACGACAAGGATAGAAAGTACCCCCACTAAAAACTTCTAAAGCATGTAGCTTCTCCTTTTTTATTAATTTTTTTTTTTCACGCATCGTGTTATTAAATACGACACGATAAATTTTCTGTTAGTTCTTTGAAATAACATAAAATTTCATGAATTTTTAACAGTAGTCAAATAACCAATTCAAAAGTTCGCGCGGCCTCTAGGTATCCTCGAGGAATCCTCAGCGTTCGTGAGGAGGCGCGCAATCGAGTTGCGAGCATGCGAGAGGCGTTTGATGTTCACATCAGTATTTAGAAAAAAAAACTACTAACCACTGTAATAAAGTGCAGAAAGTAAGTGCGCGATGATTTTTCCATCCAGTCTGAACTGACCTAAAAGAGTGACACTACCAGCAAAGTGAAATGTGGACTATCTTTGGTAATAGTAAAAAGGTTGTGTTTTTGTGAAGAATGTGATACTGTTGAGTATTTCTGATGTTTATAAAAAGCTATAGAAATGTCGTTTAACCCTACAGCGCATACTGTGCCACATATGGGCCATACAGGAATATTGCTCATAGTTTCGTACAGAACATAGTTAAGCACCATCTAGTGAAAATTATGATAACTATGCACTTCAGTGAAGTATAAAATAGTTCACCTTTTTTACCGCAGTGGCGGTAAAGGTTAGGGAGTAGGTTTGAATTTGTATTTGCGGGCAGTTGAGAAAAAGTTCAAATAGGTGAGTTTCATTTCGACAAAATAAATTGAAAATATTGGATTTTTGTGCATATCAAATTATCGGAGGTAAGTTTATATTATGATTGTCTTGTGAATTACTTTTATTTACAATATTTATAATAAATCTATGATTTATCGAGAGGTTTATCGTATGTGCCCAATGAGGCACAGCGTGCAATAGGGGTAATATAAAACTTTGTTTCTATTTCAGATGAAGCCTCACAAATCGGTGACAGAATCAGAAATTGAACACTTTTTGAATGTGCCATCGGGGAGTGAAGATGAACTGGAATTATCTGATGGGAACAGTGATGATGACCTGATCAAACTCAGTGATTTGGTGATGGATGAAATGGAAAAAACACCTCAACTGCTGTAGGATGATTTTTGAATGAAACAGTCGATGATTTTCCTAGCATTGGTCAACCCCAACCCAGCTTTTCTGGTCATCTACCAATTCCAGGGTCCATAAATGTGGTTCCAACAAAACGGTCATCGGTACTTCCTCAGCTACTTCTTCAGTTCGTCCTGTCAATGCCAATTTGAGGACTAATAAAAAAAAGAGAAGACATGTCTGGCGAAAGACCATGTTTCATCCACCATCTATGTTGCTCAAAGGAGATGACAAGATAAATGACCCCAATATGCTGAGTTTTGAAACGCCATTACAATATTTTTTGTATTTTTTTGGTGACGATTTGCTGCAGCAAAGCCCTTTGTCTATCTGGACTGAGGGTCCAGATAGACAAAGGGCTTTTGCAACTTCACGCAAAAGAGGAAGACCGTCATCATTTGTCGCTGATATGCTTGAGGAAAGGAAGAAGAAAAAGCCAAAAGCTGTAGTACCACCTAAAGACGCCAGAACTGATGGCATCGACCACTTCCCATTATGGTCCACTACTAAACAACGTTGTAATTTGTAAATTATTTTAATTTGTTAATGATTTTCCCTTACATGCAGGTAATTTGTAAATTACCTGCATGTAAGGGAAAATCATTCATTATGTGCCAGAAATAATATAATATTCCACAACTATCACACAACGCCATCTAGTCCCAAGCTAAGCAGAGCTTGTGTTATGGGTACTAGACAACTGATAAACATACTTATATATTTCTAAATACATACATATTATAGATAAATTACACCCAGACACAGAACAAATGATCGTGCTCATCACACAAGCATTTGTCCTGGGTGGGAATCGAACCCACGACCTCCGGCATAGCAGTTAGGGTCACTAACCACTAGACCAACAGGCCAGTCCAGAAATGTGGAGTGGCACTGTGCTTGAATAAAGATAAGAACTGTTTTTTGCATTTCATCAATAAATAAAACAATTATAATGTCAAAGAGTAAATAACTTGCATTTATAAAATTTAGATCTCAATTTTTTCTTTTTTTTTTTAAACTCTGACTTTATATCTACTACAATTTGTTGATTATTTCACTATTTTGTTTATAATTTCATTAAAGTTTGTTTATAATTTAATTAAAGTTTAATTAAATACTATTTTGTTTCATTCCTTCTGAGTACCCTACATATTACTTTTTAAAGCTTTAATGCTTTTTGGGACATATTGGGCACATACACAAAAATCGATATATCTCAATAAATATTGCATAATGATTTTTTTTATTATTTTTCCATTTATAAGAATGGCATTCAAAATCATACATATTTTTTTTGTAGCTTAATAAAAAATCGTGCATTGTAGGGTTAAGAGTATAATAAAGATTATCTCATCGAAATCAAATTAATCTGAATCTCTAGAAGTTGTTTGTTCCTATGTGTATTTATAAGATTCTAGTATTATATGAGCAATTAAAGTATATCGTCTGCTATGTTGGTTTAGTGGTCGCAAGCGCGACTGCTGAACAGGAGGTTCTAGGATCAATTCCCGGATCAACATTGATGGGTTTTTCTATTCGGTTGATGGCGAAAGACTCGCCCCTATTACATGGGACTTAAAAACATGACGGGCGAACTGTGGGTGTACTATTTCGTACACCTCTGCCTAAGCCTTCGGGAATAGGGATGTGTCCTTGGTCAAAAAAATATGATTCCGTTTAGTCCGTCAGTTAGATTATCGAAAAATATTGGATATGTGTTTTTTGTTTTCTCAAATTAATAAAAAAAACAAATAATTTAAAAAATTAAAAACACGCCTGCCATGTCAAAAAGTGAACTAAAAAGTCAAAAATAAGTCGAACGATTTCAGTGATGAAATGAGAACAAGGTCCCGTAATTGTATCCGAAAATGGAAAACTGAAAACTAAAATTTTTATTGCAGTCGGGGGACAGTTCGGTGGAACATTTCTTTACAGGTCCCCCGACTGCAATTAAAATTTTAGTTTTCAGTTTTCCATTTTCGGATACAATTACGGGACCTTGTTCTCATTTCATCACTGAAATCGTTCGACTTATTTTTGACTTTTTAGTTCACTTTTTGACATGGCAGGCGTGTTTTTAATTTTTTAAATTATTTGTTTTTTATTTAATACTTTTTAGTGATACACCGGTATTTTGACTCATAGACAATATGCCTTCATTATAATAATAATAATAATAATAATAATAATCATTTATTTCAGATTCATCATGAGATTACATCCATATTTGTTAGTAGAATTGCAAGCTTACAAACTAGTGTTAGTAATAATTAATTAATTAATAAATAATAACAGATTGTTTATACATAAAATATCAATAATAATAATAATAAATACATCCTAAATGACAGGTCCAGGTGGACTACCCGATGATGGTGGCGAATCACTATACGACTGCGTGCAGCCGTATCCAACGAGCCAGCATCGGAGAGTCCCACCGGTCCGCCAGCGCGCGTAGAATGGTGTTGGGACTGTCACGCGTGCGGCGCATGATAGATGCGCACCGTTTGCGCATGATGGCCGTGAAGCCGTCTGTGTCAGCCGCCGCGAACATCGCGGAGGCGCCGCAGTAGCGCGGCAGTCCCATCAGCACCCGAAACGCGTTATTGTATTGAACGCGCAGATCGCTGTATGTCCGCTGCGTATAGTTAACCCACAGGCTGCAGGCGTAAAAGGACTGACAGTACGCTTTAAAAAGCGCAACCTTGACAGTCCTCGTGCACCGTGCAAACCTGCGGGCCAACATGTTGCATCGGACAGACAGCGCTCTGCGCTCCCTTTCGATATCCACACAGTCCTTAAGGTCCTCGGTGACCCAGTGGCCCAAATACTTAAATTGCTCGACTTTATTTAACGCAGTACCACTAAGAGTGAAATTCGGCACGAATGTGTATCTCTTGTTGTCCGGCCTGAAAATCATGATTTCACTTTTTTTCGCGTTGTATTTGAGCCCATGGGCCACCGCGTAGGACTCACACATTTTCAGGAGCCTCCGTAAGGCACCAATTGATGGGCTCAGCAACACCATATCGTCTGCGTAGCTGATGTTGTTTACGCACACTCCATCTATATGACAACCTACGCCGGTGTTGCTGAGCTCATCGATCAGTCGGTTGATGTACAGGTTGAAAAGCGTGGGGGAGGTCAGCCCCCCCTGCCTCACCCCGCATTCCAGCCCATACTCCCCCGAGAGAGAGCCTGCCCATCTTACACAATTCTTTTGTTTATTGTACCAATGCATAAACAATAGTACAATTTCCCCAGGTACACAAGTTTCATCCCGTAATTTATCCCACAGGATATCGTATGATACAAGATCGAACGCTTTCGATAAATCCAGGTAGCACGCATATACTGGGGTCCTTCTACTCGTGTAATACTGTACGGTCTGCTTGAGGCACAGGATAGCACTCTCGGTGGAAAGTCCAGGCCTGAAACCGTACTGCGCGTCGTTTAGCGAGACGTGTTTATCCAGGTGCTGACCAAGCAGACCGTCCAGCACTTTGGCGACCACTGTGGCAAGAGAGATCATACTGCTTTATTTTTCAGGAAAGCAATGTCGCGGTAAAGATAATGCAAAACTAAATCGTTTCAATCGGATCGTGGTTCGGTCATATGGAGAGGATGAGTGAAAGTCGATTAGCAAAAGGTATTTACAAGGCAGATGTAAATGACAACGCCGGGACGCCTAAGAAAGACATACACTGATCTTATTGGTGCCGTTCTTCAGAAAGGACAGGTGCGTAGTACTCGTAACCGACGTACGTGTATGGACAGATAATCATGTATGAATGATAATGTGGACGAGGCAAAAGGAATATGTAAGGATCGTAGCGGGTGGCGTTCTGTAGTATCTGCCTACCCCTATGGGAAAAGGGCGTGAGTTTATGTATGTATGTAAATCGTTTATTTGTCGTGGATACTAACTTTGAGATCTTAGGTGGTTATTGTTGATCTTTTCTTAGTTCTTGGAGAGACTGTTTATCAAGGGATTAGCTAACGTGGATCTAAAACGTAACAGTTTCACGCGTCTAGATTTACTATGCTTCTGTTCAATGTTACCGTTTGCAGCTTGTGCTCTATTACGGGCCAACATAATCATTGTTTGCGTCGTTTGATTTTATTAAAATATTTTATGAAGTGCTACCCAATGAGACTTATGGGGATAAAGGGATGAAGCGTTGGTAAATTTTCCCTGAATTAACGATTTAGAAACAGAAATGAAAATAGAAGAAGATGAACGTATTAAGCTGGACAGATTATAAAAAGAACAGGATGGATGCGCGAGCGTAGCGAGCGCGAAAATTTTTGTATGATTTTTATTGGTTTTGGGTTAAGGGGGCGGGGGAGGGGCAAAGATATTGCTATTAGGAGGGAAGAGGACAAAAAGGCAGCGGTTCCATGTAAAATACCAGTTTTCAGCTGCATCTAGTTAGACTGGAAGCCGACTCCAACATAGTTGGGGGACTTAAAGCGGTGGATAACCATGCCTGAATTCAGGCATGGTTATCCACCGCTTTATCCCCCTAGATAAGTCCCTCAAAAGTAGTAAAATGTCAACATTTGAGCTCCACGAAGTTTAATATTATGTTTGTCGACGAACTCAGTTTATGAATTATGTGATGCAGAAAAGTTATTAGAGTCCAGAGGGACTTGAGTTTTTTTGATCAGGCCAGTAGAATTGAGAATTAGAAGCATGAAGATAAGTCTGTGAAATGACTAGGAATGGCGAAAGCACGAAATGGGTGGATGCGCGAGCGAAGCGAGCGCGAATTTTTTTTGCATTGTTTTATATAATAGGGGGGGGGGGGGGGGGGGTGAAACCTAGCCTGAATTATTCTTAATAATTGACATTACAAAGATTATATTTGCTATGTACCTAGTTTGTTCACAGAGTTTAGGTACTGATTTTGTTGTACATGACGACAGATGAGACCTGTCTTCGTTGATTTGTTGGTCGGTCATGATGGAATGTGGAGTCCAACGTGAAATAACACACAGGCACTGTTCGGTACACTAAACTTTACCGTCCAAAACACGATTTAAATCAAATAAAATGGAATGTAGTGAGGTTAGCCAAGTCAACCGTTCGTCACCATGATTTCAATTTGAATGTGTCAACTGCACAAGTCTACCGCCTTTTTATTAACATCAAAAATGACAAACGATAACTTTATCCGACTAAACACACTCAAGCATTGCCAGACCAAAAATTAAATTAATTGAACTAAATCAAAATTATGATAAACGCTTGACATTCCATTACGCGATCTGCGACACGGCCATCTCTGACCTTCACACGACCTCGTGGGATGAGGTACCTTAAGAGACAAATAATCCAGAAAAGTAACTAGACCACTCGGCTATCCTGACCCAGGTCAGGGAACATCATCACAAAAATAATTAGGTCAAATTAAACCATGTGAGTAATACGTTTAATGCTCAATTGATTGTGAACCAAACTCCAGTACAGCGCTTAACCAGCGTGACAAATGCTATCACTTAACCAGTGATAATAATAACGCTTAACCAGCGATAATAACCCACTAACGTTTAACCAGCAATTACACAACTAACGCTTAATCAGCGAAAGCTCAACATAACACGCTTAACCAGCGATTACACTACTAACGCTTAACCAGCGAAAGCTCATCCACACGCTTAACCAGCGATTCAATTACTAACGCTTAACCAGCGAAAGCTCATCCACACGCTTAACCAGCGATTCAATTACTAACGCTTAACCAGCGAAAGCTCATCCACACGCTTAACCAGCGATTCAATTACTAACGCTTAACCAGCGAAAGCTCATCCACACGCTTAACCAGCGATTCAATTACTAACGCTTAACCAGCGAAAGCTCATCCACACGCTTAACCAGCGATTCAATTACTAACGCTTAACCAGCGAAAGCTCATCCACACGCTTAACCAGCGATTCAATTACTAACGCTTAACCAGCGAAAGCTCATCCACACGCTTAACCAGCGATTCATTTACTAACGCTTAACCAGCGAAAGCTCATCCACACGCTTAACCAGCGATTCAATTACTAACGCTTAACCAGCGAAAGCTCAACGTAATCAGCTTAACCAGCGATTACACAACTAACGCTTAACCAGCGAAAGCTCATCACAACACGCATAACCAGCGAGTGTACCTATAGTACTTAACCAGTACTCTGCATCTCTGCTTAACCAGCATTTGAACCTATAGTACTTAACCAGTATTCTGTATTCGACTCTATATTCGACTCTATATTCGACTCTATATTCGACTCTATATTCGACTCTATATTCGACTCTATATTCGACTCTATATTCGACTCTATATTCGACTCTATATTCGACTCTATATTCGACTCTATATTCGACTCTATATTCGACTCTATATTCGTGTCCGTTTCGACTGCTCGGCCACTATGTCGTAGAAAAAAAAAACTTATGTCAGCATTTCGAAGGAATTTGTAAAAGATGAACAGTGAAAACCGCAAATTCGAAGAGTCAATAATCAGAAAGTTATGTGGGTTTAACCGTGGCCGCGCAGTCCGCATGAATTCAACTGCGCGGCCACCAGTTCTCTTAAACGGAGCGTTGTAAAAGTCTAATTCCTTTTGCTAATCACTGACAGGATTTCGAAGAAAATGTAGATCATAAAAATAATGCCCTACTGTCTGTAGTTCACGACCTACATTACTCCAAAGTTTGGCCGCGCAGTCCGCACAAAGCGAACCGCGCGGCCACCAGTTCTCTTAAACGGAGCGTTGTAAAAGTCTAAGTTTTTTTGCTAATCACTGATAGGATTTCGAAGAAAAAATACATTGTAAAAATATAGCTCTAAAGTTTGGACTTCTCGTTCCACAACACTCACGTAATGGCGAACCGCGCGGCCACGTGTTTCTTAAAGTGGAGCTTAAACGGAGCTTGGTACAGGTGTCTTTCTTTTTGCTAATCACTGATACGATTTCGAAGAATTTGTAAACATCATGAATGAAGTTCTAATGTTTGAAAATCGCGAGTTACAGAACTTATACCCTGTAACTAGAGTTAAAAGAAGGGTGACCATGATTTACGATGCGCTGACGAGATATTCCCATATAAGACGTTTTCATTGTCACGTATATTTCTATACTTTTTATCGTAACATGCAAATAGTTTTAGTCTTTTGGTTTGAAATTGAGTAGAGAAGCTAATTAAAAGGATATAAAGAAAAAAATGTCATCGATTGATTTATATTTCTATTTCTTAAGTAATAGATAAAACATAATATTACTATAAACTATAAATCACATAATTTAAAAATCACAATTCGTTTTCATATTTATAATTACAATTTAAAAAATAATTGCTTATTTTCGTTGTTGTAACGATTAAGATCATAACTATATAAGCTAAAAAAAGTAGCTTATTTAAAAACTACACTAGATATACGAGAGCAACATCATGTACCTATATAACATAAAATTATAAGTTTGTAAGTAGATAAAGTTTTATTAATAGCTTACATGTCAGAATAACACATGTGCTATAATTTATATAGATATAGTGTACATTTTTCAAAATATCACGATAAATAAAAAATTAAAATGTAAAGTATGAAAAATCTGTCTTTTGCGAGCTAGCTTTTATTTTACCCTATACTTTTTTTTGAGGCATCCTACTTCCTACTAATATTATAAACGTGAAAGTTTGTAATAATGTGTGTGTGTGTTTGCGCAACTACTACTGAACAGGTTTATAAAAACGTTTAAATACGCGCGGGCGAAGTACTTCGAACGTTGTACATCACGTTAGAAACATCAAAAATAACAGCCCCTATTTAATGGATTTTATTATTATACATATAAACCTTCCTCTTCTATCACTATCTATTAAAAAAACCGCATTAAAATCTATACATAGGGATATAGGGAGGGACAGAAAAAGCGACTTTGTATATTGTGTAGTGATGATATATTTATACTATGATATTGAAATGGAAAAAAGCCTGGATTCACACACTATAAATCTTGGTCACCCTATTTTTTCCTTCGATTATAGGTTTTAAGTTCTGTAGGTCTTGTAGTTCTTAATTATAGGATTTATTTATACTGTCTACATATTCTTCGAAATGGTGTCAGTAATTAGCAAAAAGAATGGGACTTCTACTAAGCTCCGTGTAAGGTCTATTAAAAAAAACTCGTGGCCGCGCGGTTCGCTTTGTGCGGACTGCGCGGCCAAACTTTGGAGTGATGTAGGTCGTGAACTACAGACAGTAGGGCATTATTTTTATGATCTACATTTTCTTCGAAATCCTGTCAGTGATTAGCAAAAGGAATTAGACTTTTACAACGCTCCGTTTAAGAGAACTGGTGGCCGCGCAGTTGAATTCATGCGGACTGCGCGGCCACGGTTAAACCCACATAACTTTCTGATTATTGACTCTTCGAATTTGCGGTTTTCACTGTTCATCTTTTACAAATTCCTTCGAAATGCTGACATAAGTTTTTTTTTTCTACGACATAGTGGCCGAGCAGTCGAAACGGACACCTATATTCGACTCTATATTCGACTCTATGTTCGACTCTATATTCGACTCTATGTTCGACTCTATGTTCGACTCTATATTCGACTCTATGTTCGACTCTATGTTCGACTCTATATTCGACTCTATATTCGACTCTATATTCGACTCTATATTCGACTCTATATTCGACTCTATATTTACGGTATTCACATTAGGTATTATTTTAAAGTTCTTGACGTCATGTTAATTACCAAGTCATTAATCAAAATTTCACGTCCAATCACTATGTCATGTTGAAGGTATTCATCAGGTAAAACATGAAAAACAATAATTATCCAAACTAATGTTACCAATGTCAACATTAGCTAAAATGTTCAGGTTACTATTCACGGAAGTTTGACCTATACCCGTAATAGTAAAGACACTATAATAATTACGCTCAACATTAAATTTACACAAAATAGAATCTCTCATTAATGAACACTCTGCTCCAGAATCATAACAAAAACTAAAAGACTCACCAGAGTGACGGAGAATACCTGTAGGCGCATTTACTACGCACAAGTCCACTCGGCGTTGTTCAGAAGCTACACCAGCGCCACCACCAGTGCCGCCGCTGCCGGAACCCTGGGCCACTGCTGGACAACGGTTTTGCGTAGTGGCCTCGGCTCCTGCACGGAGGCAGGTGACGGAGCTGACCTTGGGCTTCGCCGGAACAGATAATGTACTTCCATGAGAAGACGAGGAGTGAGGTCTTCTGTCAGTCTTGCTGTCTCTTCTCTGGTAAACCGTGGAAACCTTTTGGCTTTCCTCACCACATACGTAACACTTGACTATTCGTATCGATAACACACATGTCTGCTGTTGCTGTTGCCAACCAAGCACGTTTGTCGATATTCCGTTTTTCAGAGTCGTAATACGGTAGGCGCGCATCAGAGCAATAGTCATAAAGTTTTTGTTTTTGCTGCGCTAACGAAAACGCCACTTTTCCGTTTCTGTGTTACTTTCAGACGCACGCGCATTGTCTTTACACACACTTTTCCTGGCTAGCACTGTCACTTAAACTATGTAGGGCGTTTGAGTTACATCGCACTTCTGATGACGACAGATGAGACCTGTCTTCGTTGATTTGTTGGTCGGTCATGATGGAATGTGGAGTCCAACGTGAAATAACACACAGGCACTGTTCGGTACACTAAACTTTACCGTCCAAAACACGATTTAAATCAAATAAAATGGAATGTAGTGAGGTTAGCCAAGTCAACCGTTCGTCACCATGATTTCAATTTGAATGTGTCAACTGCACAAGTCTACCGCCTTTTTATTAACATCAAAAATGACAAACGATAACTTTATCCGACTAAACACACTCAAGCATTGCCAGACCAAAAATTAAATTAATTGAACTAAATCAAAATTATGATAAACGCTTGACATTCCATTACGCGATCTGCGACATACATAATAAAAGTGGACTATTCTGTATACCTCTAAACTTACCCTAAGTATAAGGGGTTATTTTCAAAAATCAGGAGACGTATTTATTCATTTCTTAGGAATCAACAGAAATTCAAGTATAGTATGTACCTACCAAGATGCTGGTACGGATCCATCGGTAACGGATCAAACTCGCACTTGCACACATCTATAATTGTATTACACACGCAAAGCTTTATTAATTTGCTTAGTTTGAGTAATTTTGTTAGTAATGAGTTTAAAGTGTTTTCAATCTCGCACTAAAACTTTTCCATACAAAATTCAACCCTGAATAATTATCTTTTTCCACCCTTAAATGAGTGTTTTTGAAAAACCTATGAATGCATACATTATTATTTCGTTAAATGAATATTCTTACCATGTTTCAAGTAAATTGATTCACGCATATTGACTTTTCATACAAACTTTAAAACCATTCGGCTGCCGTCGTGGATGGATTTGGGAGTTGTAACCTAGCCAGTTTTATTTCTGTCATTACAAGGAATCTATTGATATATATCTTATTCATATCGAATCCCGGGTTTAAAATGTTAACATATCATTTGTTGAGTAGTATTACTAGTACACAATAGATATTGAATACTACTGTGGTACATTTTTGTAATCTACTTAACAAGTTCTAGACGATGATTATATTTTTCATTAATATTTCAATAAAAACAAATTAAAAGTTCGTTTTATTTTTAAACCATGGCCACCCTATTATGTTTTTTGAATTTTTCTATAGCCTATGTCACCCGGGATAACGCAAAGAATCTAATGATACCACACACATCAAAATCGGTTCAGGCATTTAGAAGTTACGGTGGAATAAAGAAACGCACAAACAAACATACATACATACATACATGAACGCTAAAAACATAACACTCTTTTTTTTTGGGGCAGTCGTGTAAAAATGTAGTGCGATGTGACGTCACACGAGTTTTCGAAGCACTGTATCGTCTTCATTTTTGGTTTACGTGTAAAAAGAAAAAATACGTGTCCAATATTTTTTGGAAATCTAACTGACGGACTAATTAGATTTTTTTTGTCAACTACCTTAATAAAGGCGTGATGTTAATGTATGTTAAAATAAACCCGTGGATTGTACACACGGCTACACATCAAGCTATACAAAACCAGTTAATCTTGGCCTCACTTTACTAGACCTTTTCGCACAATGAACTATCAGATTATACTGGTTTTGTATAGCTTGATGTGTAGCCGTGTGTACTCGAATCCAAAATCCTACTTTTTTTTAAGAAATTACACAGTGCCTCTGAAAAAATGATGTTTTAAAATTAAGTAAGTAATTTATATTGTAGTCGAAATTGTTAACTAGTTTTATTATCATTATTAATCTATTTACTCATTGTAATCAAATCTTGTTCTCTATTTAATCTTTATAATCAGGCTTTTTAAATAATCATGATATAACCTCTATTCATTTGTTCTGCTAGTATCTTCTATTTCATTCTTCCTTCATGAACTTTTAAAAATAATATTCTTAGCATAGCCTTATCCGAACTATTTTAGAGTCAGAAACAGAGATTTAGACACCTGGTCGTACCAAGTGGTATCGTATTACCCAGATACTGGGTTGTGAAGGTCATATAAGCTGTCGCTTCCTGTAAAATACTGGTATTCTCCTGCATCCGGTCCGGACTGGAAGACGACTCCAACATAGTTTGGGAAAACGCTAGGCAGATGATTGGGTCGCCTTCCCGTCTCACTGGATGCAGCTGAATACAAGTATTTTACATGGAGCGACTATTTCGCCTCTACAACCAATTTACTGACAACCTACTAACGGGAGATGTGCGGTGTTACGCCAATGGATAAAATAAGAAATGAGTACATAAAAGGAAGTCTGAAAGTCCAGTCCAGTTGAAAACCAGCGTCGGGCACTAGCTGCTCGACAATATGCTAAACTGGGCCTATTTGGCGCAGCCGTGAGACACACAATATTATCATTTTTCTGTTTAGTTTTTAGTTTAATTTTTATATTTTTTGTTGTGTGAACTTGGCTTATTCCACAAATCCCCCCTGAAAATCCCCCTTGAGGGGGAAAAGTGGAATCCAAAAAATAAAGTCTACAAATCCCCCCTGAAAATCCCCCTTAGGGGGGAAAAGTGGAATCGAAAAAAAAATTATTCCACAAATCCCCCCTAAGGGGGAAAAGTGGACTCCAAAAAAAAACAAGTCTACAAATCCCCCTTGAAAATCCCCCCTAGGGGGGAAAAGTGGAATCGAAAAGAAACAACGTCCAGAAATCCCCCCTGAGGCCCATGACTCTTTTGACCATTCACAAGTTTTATTTTTTTACTAACGCATATTGTCCCACCAAAGGCAAGTTATAATCGTTTTAAATTTATTGGAGTTTCAATACTGAAATTGGCAGACATGTTTAATGAAATGTTTTTTTTTAATAAATTAAAAATCATAATATAATTATATTATTAAGTTAACGTTATGTTATAGTTTACTTTGTGTTGATTCAAGGCCTTGATTATAATACACCTATAGGAACTATAGACCTCGGTATCACTATCACTACAATGACATAGTATAACACAAAGTCGCTTCCCGCTGTAGATCCCTATGTATGCTTGGATTTTTAAAACTACGCAACGGCTTTTCATTTTGATAGCCTAAAATTCTGAAAAAAATGCAGAAATTAGTTCAACACGTGATTACAGGAAAACCTGTAAGAAGTCATGGTACGGAACTCTTCATGTGCAAGTCCGACTTGCTCTTGGCCAGTTTTTTTAAAGAGTTTAGGTTCAATTCAATTATTTATTGCAAATCACATGTGTTTTAAAAGATCTGATAATAAAGGTAAAAGGTTAGTTGTTTCGGGTCTGGGAATTTGTGTATGTGACTTTCTATGTTTGTGAACGCACCCACGATACAGGAGAAATTCCTAGTGTGGGGCAAAGTTAAAAAAAATATATATATAAGTATATCTCATATCTGCTTAGTTAGTTAGGGCCAATTCACAGACAGAAAAGGTTTTGAGAAGCATGGTCCTACGATGCACGTTTTCGTGTTACGGGCGTTCAAAATTATTATTTGGAAAAAAAATAAATTGAAATATAATTATTTATTTTTTTAAATTACCCCCCCCCCCCCCCCCCCCCTTCTGCTATCCCCGTGATATTTAAGACACAAAAAAATCAAACATCTTGTAGACAGTCCTAAGCCTGGAAAGTATGAAGGAAAGTTCATTGATCATTTTTATTAAATAAAAATATTGAAAAAAAAATTGACTTCAAAAGAAAAATCAGCTTCTGAAGTCGGTGGCAAAAAAAAAACTACTTAAATATTGTTTTTTTAAATCATGTTTAAAAAAAAACAATCCAGTTTTCAATACCTCTTTCCTACCTCTGATCTCCTGGTAGTTTGTAGGACTTTACCACCTATGCTTTTAAAAAAAAAAAACTTTCATTCCAGGTTTCAATACCTCCTTCCTACTTCTGATGTCCTGGTAGTTTGTGGGACTTTACCACCTATGCTTTATAAAAAAAAAACTTTAATTCCAGTTTTCAATACCTCCTGCCTACTTCTATTCTCCTGGTAGTTTGTGGGACTTTACCATCTATGCTTTAAAAAAAAAAAACATTCCAGTGTATAATAAGTACCTCTTTCCTACTTCTGATCTCCTGGTAGTTTGTGGTGGGACTTTACCATCTATACTTTTTTTTTAACTTTCATTCCAGTTTTCAATACCTCCTGCCTACTTCTGATGTCCTGGTAGATTGTGGGACTTTACTATCCTTTTTTTCTCATCTCCTACTTGTCCACGCCAATGCCGTCTGAAAATGTAACCTTAGGGGGGAAAAGTGGAATAACTCAAAATGATAAGGGGGATTTTTGGAATGATTTTACATTCGAGTTCAGTTTTCCACCCCAAAGTATTCTCTCAGGGGGGATTTGTGGAATAACTCAAAATGCCAAGGGGACTTTCTGGACATGTTTTACATCCGAGTCCAGTTTTCCCCCTTGAGGGGGATTTTCTCAGGGGGGAAAAGTGGAATAAGCCGTGAACTTGTGGCGTGTGTCAAATAAATTTATTTTCTTTCTTTCAAAGTGGGGCCGGTGACGGAAAAGTTGTGTGGAAATCGGTTGTCGTGGTATGGGTATGTGATGCGGAGGAATTAGGAAAATGAAAAAGGTATAAGAGTAGAGGAAGACCAAAGAAATGATAGATGAACTGTGTTAAGAATGATCTGGTAAGAAAGGAGGTGTCTCATGAGATGACGAGGAACAGAGAACTATGGAAGAAGAAGACATGCTGCGTCAACCACAAATGACTTTGGATAAGGACAAGAGAAATAGAGAATGATTACAACCTATTTACTGAGTACTTACCGCATGTTATGACTGTTTGTATAAATTTTGGGATTCTGACTATTCTCAACTTTCCTCTTGTCTCTATTTTAGATTATATTCCAAAATACCTATCTATAATTGGAAATTCGCCTAATATTGTATTCTCAAAATAAAAGACATTAAATACTTTAATAACAATATAATTCGATTATATAACGTGTATAGTATATAAAAATAACAACATGATAACTTTGTAAATATAAAGGATTATACATTTGTGTTTTATTGTACTTACACGGACTCGTTTAAAGTCTTTAAAGCTTATAATAATGCAAATAAAAGAGTGAACTTAATAAAGAACTGATGCGAAAAAGAGATGGTGCTGCTTGTCCCGTATAAATTCATCTCTTTCTCGCACTTAACAACATTCTGACTTCTTAATATATTTGGTTGGATTTCATTAACCATCTGACTAAAAAATGCACTTAGTTGAATGGTATAGTTTCTTTCTTGAAAAGGAAATGCTACAAGTATGACTGTGTTTTATTCGTTTGTGCATCTATGTCCCTTATCAGTTAGAGTAACAGAGTCCGGAAAAGCGTTCGTATTGATTCGGTCGATTTTTACAAAGTCAACGTGCTGCAAAGCCAATATTTTTCTATAAACTCGAGTGTCCACGATGCTAATGTTACACGGACAGACGACAGTGTTGCCATTACGAGAATACCCTGGATGATGCTGGCACAAGAGCGTGGGTGTCACTGACTCTGGCAGAGCCACCATCAGGGATTTTCATTGTGAAAACACAAAAAAATTGTCGCTAATTAGTCGAAATTTGTCGCCAAATATCAGAATTTGTCGGTCACTGGTTCAAAAGATATAAGGGTTTATAGGTGGCCGATCTGGAGAGAGTCTCCCCAGCAGGGCCACATTTATATCTCAAAAACTAGGGCACCTAGCAAATATCTCTTTTCTCCCATAATTTGTCGCCAATTAGTCGGAATCAGTCGCCAAATATCAGAGTTTGTCGGTCACTGGTTCAAAAGATACAAGGGTTTATAGGTGGCCGATCTGGAGAGAGTCTCCCCAGCAGGGCCACATTTATATCTCAAAAACTAGGACACCTAGCGAAGATGTGTTTTCTCCCATATTTTGTCGCCAATTAGTCGCAATTTGTCGCCAAGTCACAGATTTAATCGGATCTTAGTTTAGGAGATATAATGAGTTCAATTAGTAAGGTATAGTCCAAGAGCTAGGTCGAAGAGTTCACGAAAAATACCAAGAAAAAAATATTTCTATTAATATGTGTAATATACTTCTAGTTTTATCGGTCTAAAATCTTTAGAAATGTCCGAGAGAGATAAATTCTCAATTTAATTCATGTTTTTATGTTTTAAATTACTAGGTTAGAGTGGCTTAAACTTCTTTGAAAACATTAAACCTTGCTCTTGGTCTATTTGGTGAAAGATGTACAGTCGCATGCAACTGTTTTACCACTTTACAATGTTAAGCTCTAATTTTGTATTTTTTGTATTTTCGGAATACCTAGAGATAACAACACTCGAGTTCGTAACTATTCATAATAAGTTCCACTTTAATTAAACTGGCTGACTTCAACTTACGTGACGGGCAACTCGTTCGAAGCAGCTCATCTGTACACGCGCATCTATCTCTTTCTTACTTACCGTAAATGAAACGGAGCGCAGCGATCTATCTGCCAGCGACTAAGTGGTAAGTGCACATTGTGTTAGATAAATAATTACATAATTATATGTATTGTAGATTTGTTTATAGGTAATGAATACAGCTTTCCTATGGTGGGTTGAAATTATAGAATAAGTTTACATTTATTTAATTCGAAACAAACATTCCTCCATAAGACGTCATAGATACTGTCTAGAAACTACATAAAGTATTTTGTACTCGCTTGTACCACTGTATGGGGAAATTGAATTCTTTAATATCTTTTTAATTACACACCGACTAAATCTGTAACTTTGCGACAAATTGCGACTAATTGGCGACAAAATATGGGAGAAAACACATCTTCGCTAGGTGTCCTAGTTTTTGAGATATAAATGTGGCCCTGCTGGGGAGACTCTCTCCAGATCGGCCACCTATAAACTCTTGTATCTTTTGAACCAGTGACCGACAAACTCTGATATTTGGCGACTGATTCCGACTAATTGGCGACAAATTATGGGAGAAAAGAGATATTTGCTAGGTGCCCTAGTTTTTGAGATATAAATGTGGCCCTGCTGGGGAGACTCTCTCCAGATCGGCCACCTATAAACCCTTATATCTTTTGAACCAGTGACCGACAAATTCTGATATTTGGCGACAAATTTCGACTAATTAGCGACAATTTTTTTGTGTTTTCAAAATGAAAATCCCTGATGGTGGCTCTGCCAGAGTCAGTGACACAGAGCGTGGACCTTGGAGGCCTATACGCAGCAGTGGGTGAAGTCGGCCTGTAAATGATGATGATGATGAAGGTTACACGGATTCCTGCGCGCTCCTGTACTCGAAGACGCTGCCTCTCTCTAGGAAGGCACTCGCTGGCACGTTCGACTGTTTGTCGGCTGGTGAAGCGTCCGTGGGAAGACCGTAACCACCGCCGCCGGGGGAGTTCATTATGTATTTATCCTGTAAATATATTAAATATTATTATTCTAGGGTGTTTGTCATGTATTGGCAGTTCAAAGTTGGGTTGGTACTGGAGAAATATTTCCATAAAACATTGAAATCTACAGTGCATAAGGGACAGCCATCTGCAAACTGTCAGAGTGCCGAATGCACTCTTTATCTTGAATCATTTTCCATTGATTTTTTCAAAGGTATTTTTAAATAGTATTTCCAGTTACTCCTTTATTTCAATGTAAAGCTACATTCTCTATACGTAGCACGAAATTTATGAAAATAATACAATTAATATATAAAAAACTGACCAAGTGCGAGTCGGACTCGCACATGAAGGGTTCCGTACCAAAACGGTATGCTATAATTATTATTTATACAATTACTTCTACGGGCCAATGAAACTTGACCTCTGGATTGTATAGGCGCTCATACGATTCAGGGACCAAATTATATTGGTTAACTGCTGTTTCCATCTGTTTTTTTTTTGTCATCCAAGTTCAAAATTATTTTCCTAGAAAGTCCTTATAAAGTTCTACTTTTCAGATTTTATTCATATTTTCTAAACTTATGGTTCAAAAGTTAGTTAGTTAACACATTGCTTTTTACTTTTGGAGCGATTATTTCCGAAATTATTGACATTATCAAAAAATGATTTTAGTAAACCCCTATTCATTTTTAAACACCTTTCCAACAATATACACACGTTAGGGTTGAAATTAAAAACAAATCACTTCCCACTTTACATATATAGAGGGGCTACCCTAATAAAACATTTTTTTCCAATTTTTATTTTACCACTTTGTCGGCGTGATTGATACACATATTGGTACCAAATTTCAGCTTTCTAGTGCTCACGGTCACAAACTATAAGGGTTCCTAGTTAACGACGGAACCCTAAAAACAAAAATAATAGTTGTTGAAATACCCTATAGAACGACATGTGTGGCCACGGAACTGTGTGGCAATGTCTTTTCAGCAGAACAAAATTTGTAGCGCGACTTCTGATGATGATGAAGCTAATAAAAGTCAAAATTCATTTAAGTATTCAAACTAGGCTGATAATCAGCACTTTTCGAAGGTCATTTACTTTACTTTACTACAGTGAAATTTGGCTAACTGGGACTTTGGCTAATTGATTTGTTCCCACTCACCCCTGGGAAGGCATGTACTGACGCCTTGCCTCCGAGGTTGATGACACGTCCATCCACACGCTGCAACAAGTTTAGACCTCGCTCCCCTGCTTCGCCACCTGAATATAAACATGCGTAAATTATAACCTAGTAACCAACAACTAACTTGGTGAAAACGGCTAGAACTATTCGATTTAGGAACTCTTTGGTGGTCACCACCTTTTTAGATGATTCTTACAAACATGAGTATTTTTTTCTTGGTTGCAATGATCCTTAAGCACTTAAACGTAGACTGGAGTTTTTGCCTTATTCGTAAATCAGAAAGAATGGGTATAAAAATACCCTATTAATTTCTTCGCGAATCGATTAAAAGCCGGAAATACTTGTTTTCC
Source organism: Diarsia mendica (assembly GCA_949316265.1). Taxonomy (NCBI): domain Eukaryota; kingdom Metazoa; phylum Arthropoda; class Insecta; order Lepidoptera; family Noctuidae; genus Diarsia; species Diarsia mendica. The sequence continues at coordinate 4,647,401 of OX438917.1, forward strand.
CCGTCATTGCATTTTTTTTTATTCTACAACATTCCCGGGAACATTCTAGTTACGGAGACATTAGCGGTCCGGGGGGAACAAACATTCACCCCCTTTAAACTTCATTGCACCGGTAGAACAACTACCCCCTGGTCACAAACTGCAGTGGCCGATATGAAAATGCGAGTTCAAGTTGGCCGCTGCCGATCCAATCTGGCCAGATGGGGTATAATCGACCCATCTCGAACAGACAGTGAGTGTGGTACCCCAACACAGGATATGTCTAGCGCCATCTCTTTTCCACACTGGATTAAGAATAAGTTAGGACTGTTTCAAGACGTCATAGTAGGGCCCCTGCACGCTCAAACACTTATATGAAGCAAATGATAGAGCCGTCCAGGTTGCCACGTACTGGGCGGACTCCCCGTTAGTCATCGACTCGAAAAGAAGAAGATGCGGTCATCGTTTTCTTTATATGCGTTTCATTGAGTCCTACCGTAAAACGTGATGTTTCACTCAGAAAAAAAAAACCAGCAACATTTTTTGCGTAGAGTTACTTAGTTTGATGCACATAATCCGAAAAATATTGGATACGTGTTTTATGTTTTATCAAATTAATAAAAATTGACGAAGATAAAGCGCGTCAAAGATCATGGAGTGGGGCTTGAAACGTCACTTGAAGGTACAAAATGTACTATCATATGACGTCACACGAGTTTTCGAAGCACCTGTATCGTCTTAATTTTTTGTTTACGTGAAAAAAGAAAAAAATATGTGGTCAATATTTTTTGGAAATCTATCTGACGGACTAATTCGTTTTTTTTGTCCGATCCCCTATTTGAACAAGAAGAGTTATAAAATATATTATGCTATCCTAGTGCTACTGCATGTATCTACTCTTTCTTCTAAGTCTTAATTTTGCTGTAATGTATTTACCATTCATGCCATAAGGCTGGAAGGATCTCCTCTCAGTGAGAACAGACAGCTGCACACTACGACGGAACACCAGCTCTCTAGACACGCCGTCTCCGCCGGTCCAACGACCTGGAATGATATTAAACAGTTCTATCAAGCTATAGAACAGTTAAAGAAATAAATGACTACAGCGTCACTGGTATGGAAATGTGAAGAATCTGAGCTAAATTCAAAAATATTTGAAATTTCTATTTTTCCTGTAACACTGTGTATACCTTTTCTTCATTCCTTTCCTGGGCGAAAAAAAAGTGTGGAAGAAAGCAGACAAACTGCGGAACTCAGAGATATTTAATGTTTCTTACTAATTAATAACAAAAATATTTCGAAATTGTATTGAGAAACGTAGTCGTTTGTTACGTGGGCATTTGTTACTGCAGTTCTCGACTCCATAACAACTTCGCCTGCAGCTCGGTTGTGAATTCCGCCTTGTGAGCAATAACAAAGTTTCCCCACTTATATAAAAATGTAATTTTCAATCTTTTCCTGAAATGCGCCTCTTTGACAATTGATGGCGCCCCCAATATCCACTTGGTCAAACAGTACCTCGAGGCACCCATGCATGGGCACTACAGGGTCAAGCTTTTGCTAGTGAAACTCCACTGGGGTGTTTAAATACCCATAACCCGTAGGTTCTTCAAGTTACTACTCAGTTACATTTAATTATAAACATTACCTTTCCCTCCCGAGCCAGTCCGTAGCGAGAACTTGGTAACAAGCATGGGGTACCGTCGCTCCACTATCTCAACGTCCGTGATGCGAGTGTTCGTCATGTGTGTGTGCACACCTCCAGAACCATGCCAGCCTGGACCCTGGGGGATTAATTAAAATTATCATTACGCCTGTAATCCTCGAAGTGTATGGCAGAGGTGTACTTACCTTATACCACCCACATTTCACCAAAAAATCATAAATAAAAAAATATCAAATTTTATAATAAAATCACTATTAATATCGTGACGATAATTAGGAGACGCCTATGTCTAGCAGCGGTCGTCTTTCGGAGGAAATGATGATCGATTTATCATCGCTAACGAAATAGAGAGATGTATTACTTTCTTCCGACCAGACAATTTATCCAACCTGTAATGATAGGTATAAATATATACTCACAGCCCCACTACCGCCGGCGACAGTTTCATAGTAGCCCCAATCTTCTTCACCAAGCGTTAAATTGTTCATGCAACCTTGAGACGCTGCACACACCTGGAACATTATTCAAACTTCGTATTAACCGATTGAGCAACCGAAAGAGCACCGGTGGCCCAGTGGTGGCGGCCCCGACTTACGAACACGTCGTTGGTTCGAACCCAGGCAGGCGCATTACTTTGTGTAATTTATTTCATCACCGCTGCTCTCAAAACGGTGATGGAAACCTCGTGAGGAAACCGGCATGTCTTAGAACCAAAATATTCTAAGACATGTGACATATAACCCGCACTGGGCATGCGTGGTGGATTATAGCCAATCCCTATCCTAGAGAGGAGGCCTGAGTCCCTGCAGTGGGAACATTATAGGCTGATGATGATGATAGTTTAAAAAGATAAGGGCGGTATATTAGCTAGTTAGGTTAGCTTGTTTTGTTAAAGTGAATGGACTTAAAGTATGATAGCCAGCTATCGATTAATATAGGTTTATAAGTGGCTGCTATTTAAAAGATAAAATGGCCAAAGTTAGGCCAGCTAGGTTTCATATCTTCCAACCCTTTTTGTGTCTATTGGATAGAATAGGCTTGCCTATCTGTAGCATCCATTAGTAGCAGACCATATAGGTTGATAACACAATTAACTAACTATACTTACCACAGGCTCACACCAGCCCACTAAGTCTCAGTCCAGGATCACTTCAGTTTTAATTTAACTTCCCGCCATCATGTAACTGACAGATGTCATTAGTGACAGCTTACCTGACTACTTGTGGCTGTGAGACAGTGTTTACATATCTATTAAATAGATATTCACTACCATCCACTACACTATCCATGTATGGGACTTAAACCAAATCTTACCATATACGTATATAATATTCAAATATTACTTTCTACACAAACATACCTGGAATGCCTTCAACACCACATCTACAATTCTCTGCGAAGTGAGCACATTGCCGCCAACGACCGCAGCGTTCTCTGACGGGTCGAGTATGGAACCTTCTGGGATTATCACCTTCACTGGGTTCAGGCAGCCCTGTAATTTAAATGAAATTATCTGTAGCTAGTTGTTGTGCAGGTCCCTGTTTTGTCAACGATTTTAATTTTAAAAAATTGGTTGTCTGTAAAGTCGGTTTACGGACGATAGTTTAACGTGGCAACGTCATAACAACTGGAAGAAGTTAATTAATTATAAAATACAATATTTGAGCTAACATATTGATAAAAAGAATTTAAATTATATAAATCAAAAGAAACCTTCATAGACTAAGCCAGTAAGAAACTATGACAGAAAAATTAAAAGAAAAAGTATTGACAGACTGCACTTGCGTTGCTACAAAAAATTGACACGCCGCCGCGCCGTTGCTATGGCACGCCTCAGAGCGAGGTAACGGCACATGACGTCATCTTTTTCGTGCGTGCAGCCGGCCATCGAATTATAGGACGTTATCACGTCAAAAGATAATAAATAGTTGGCTTTTGGCAGCAAAAAAAAACAACGTGGCGAAACATAAAGAAAATTTGATTGAGAAATGTTTAGAAAACCACTTTACACCTTTTTATCCTACTTCCTAATCCCACTATCACACTAATATTATAAAGGCGAAAGTTTGTGAGTGTGTATGTTTGTTACTTCTTCACGCCTAACGGCTGGAGCGATTTTAATAAAAATTGGTATGGAGTTAGCTGACACCCTGGACTAACACACAGGAGTTTTTATCCCAATTTTGTCTTCCCGTGGGATAGATAATTTTCGAGTTGTAGTGGGTACAGCCGCTGGCAACAGCTAGTAATATTATAAACGCGAAAGTTTGTAAGTATGTATGTATGGATGTTTGTTACTCTTTCACACAAAAACTACTGAACGGATTTGGATAAAGGGGTTTGTGTAACTTTGTATGGGCTAGTGGCGTCATTTTTTTTTTCAGCGGCCACTCTTAATTTTCATGTTATTTTCTTGTGCTGTGTCAAATACACATATATGTTCAATTTTTTTTTCCTAAGTCATATCTAAGCTGAGATATTTGCGTTTGAAGATTATAAAAATGTCGTCATTATAAATACTTCATTACAGTCCTGCGTAAAGAAATCTTAGTTGTGTGTTTAGAAGGTTGATTATTAAGCTAGCTCTATACTGGCTTAATAATAATTGCCACTCGGGTCGATCTTTAGGTTAAGCCACGCATGCCCAGGTTGGTCTATGGATGGGTGACCACCCATTACATACCGAGTTTCCTCCGTGCCTTGGAAAGCACGTTAAGCTGTTCAGCTGGCCATCGTTACAGGTAGCCAGTGACCTGAAAGTCTGTCAAACAGTCTTTGCAAAGGGTATCGTACCTATTACCCAGCATTAACTGGACTGTGGAGGTCAGATGTCTATCTGACCTCCACAGTCCAGTCGTCTGTCTGCCCAACCCCATGTAGGTAGATATCATATAATAGACATTACATGCGAACAGCAGCCTTAGGTTCGTCTCCCAGTAATACATGTAAATAATGGCCCAATATTGCATCAGCTCTCTTTTTTTGGCGGGTGGATAATCATCAAATAACCCCTACCGCTCTTGGGCACAGCGAAAGGGAGCGTCAGACTTCTACTGACTAAAAACCACACATGTTTATTTTATTTAAAACACATAAAATAACGTCATGCCTGTAATCCAGAGGTTTACCGTAGTATACCCACATCTGGCCAGTTATGTTATAGTCCCATGTAATAGGGGGCGAGCCTATTGCCATCAACCGGACACAAATCCAGACTCTGTGGCTGCTACTAAGAAATTCCCGATGGAAAAACCCAATAACACTTTGTCCGACCCGGGAATCGAACCCCACCACACTCAGCAGTCGCGCTTGCGACCACCAGACCAGCGAGGTATTCGCAAAAAAATACGGCAGGAACTTGAAACAGTGCAATATACTACAATAAGACCATTGGTTTTAAAGAGAAATAGAGAACCAAATAACTCTGTTCCGATTACGTTTAGAGGAATGGTTCCTTAATAACTTCTGATTGCTTTGTTCCGTTCTTTCAAAATATACAAGTTTCATTACTGGCCGCGCAACTTCAAAACGACGCCAACTTTACTCAAACCCCTTTGGTAAGTACAGTTAATAACCTGGATTAACACATAGGATAATTTTCATCCCAATTTTATCTTGTATAATTTTCGAGTTGCAGTGGGCGAAGCCACTGGGAACACCTAGTACAAAATAAAAACGTGTTAAACGGTTAAACGTGTAAAACGGTTAAACGTGTAAAACAGTAATTAACCGTGTTAAACGGCTAAACGTGTAAAACCGTTAAACGTGTAAAACGGCTAAACGTGTAAAACGGCTAAACGTGTAAAACAGTTAAACGTGTAAAACGGTTAAACGTGTAAGACGTGTAAAACGGTTATACGTCTTAAACGTGTATAACGGTTAAACGTGTAAAACGGTTAAACGTGTAAAACGGTTACACGTGAAAAACGGTTAAACGTGTAAAACGGTTAAACGTGTAAAACGGTTAAACGTGTAAAACAGTTAACGGTGTTAAACGTGTAAAACGGCTAAACGTGTAAAACCGTTAAACGTGTAAAACGGCTAAACGTGTAAAACAGTTAACCGTGTTAAACGGGTAAAACGTTAAACGTGTAAGACGTGTAAAACGGTTATACGTCTTAAATGTGTATAACGGTTAATCGTGTAAAAGGGTTAAACGTGAAAAACGGTTAATCGTGTAAAAACGGTGAAACGTGTAAAACGGCTAAACGTATAAAACGGTTTATCGTGTAAAATGGTTAAACGTGTAAAACGGCTTAACGGGTAAAACGGTTAAACGTGTAAAACGGCTAAACGTGTAAAAAAGTTTAAACGTTATTCGACCATCAATCCGAATGAGAGCGAAACTCTTATCTCGTTGCCAGTAAAAATGTAGCCAGCATAATAAAAACAAAATGCTTAAAATCTATGTTCGGACGCGAACAAAGCTTGGAGCGCAAAATGTGAGTAAATAAAAGAGGATTTAATACCGCCAACAGAACCATGTAAGTGCTGTCTACCTGTAACTACTGACTCCCAAAAATGTGACAGCCGGGATCAACTGCTTAATGTGCTTTTTCAGGAACGGAGGAAACTCGATATGTAATTGGCTATTTGACTACTGTTAAAAAAACATGAAAATGTTATGTTAAAAATTGATAATGTGAAAAAATTAATAAAATTGATAAAAAAATGTAGTAGCTACATGCTATAGAAGTTTTTAGTGGGGGAACTTTCTATCCTTGTCGCACAAAACGGCCATTTGTACTACGTAATTATGGCGGTATGAAATATGACGTCACATTTCTATCGCGCTGTCTTTGTTTGGCACGTCATTTAAAATCAGTTATAACTAAGCCTTTTTTGATCGATTTTATTACTTTTTTCACACATCGTGTTATTTCTTTTAGTTCTTTGAAATAACTTACGGCCACAAAGAAGGTACAGTGCCACCCCCTTTCACTGTATTCGCAAATCGGCGCACGCGCAGGCGTGGCTCCAGTAGAACAAGGCAGACTAACTCCACCTACTAATCGGTGATTTGTCAGCTAAACTCCACCCCCTCATTAGCAACAATACACCCAAAACAGAAGTGTCTGTGATACGTCCAACTAGTGGAGGACGGACTAACACTAGTACAGACGTTGTTATATGGTCTCCTGGTAACTGCTGCGACTGACTGAACCATTTAAACATTTAAATTGAAGATAAACGCAACAATTGAATTGTTAACATACTACTGCGTTTGTTATGATCGCCTAGTACACTAACCAAATATATTAGCTGCAACGGAAAACTACAAGCCCAAGGAACTATAACTTTCCAGCAAAGCTCCCACTATCTTCATAACTCCCTGGTAACTAGAGTCACACATAATGAGCGCAACAGGCAATAACTCGCCCTCAGAGTACGACAGTTCGGGACAAATGGATATTTCAGAGCATGTGGACCAAGTTACCCCTCCCAACTTTGTATCTCAACGGATTAGAAGAGTAGATGAGCATCAATACCGCAGTGATGACTTCCGTGCCTTCAAAGAGGAAATGGTCAACATGATCTCAAGCTTGATTGCACCACAACAAGTCGAAATCAAAAAAATATATCCAACACTGATGGAAATAAAGTCTACTAATGCTAGTATTGAGAACGCAATGGCTGTTCTTTCAGCTCAAAATGAGGACCTGAAAAAGAAGATTGATCAACTAGAAACCCGGGCGAAGAGAGATAACGAACACATAATAATCCTAGAAGAAAAAATCGAGGACTTGCAACGAGGAACACGAAAATCCAACTTGGAAATAAAAAACGTTCCTAAAGTCCAGCAAGAAACCAAAGACAACCTTATACAGATGGTTGTAACGTTATCCCACGCTGTAAATAGTACCATAGATGTCAAAGATATTACAGACATATACAGAGTGCATAACAAGCGTAGCAACACCAAAACCAGCACAGTTGTGGTCGAACTAAGTTCAACATTAGTTAAAACAGACTTTATTAAAAAGACAAAAAACTTTAATAGGAAGACTAAAGAAAAAATCTGCGCAAAACACCTCGGTTTCAGGACAGAAGAATATACCCCAATTTACGTCTCAGAACAATTAACCACTAAAGGAGCGAGGCTCTTTTATCTAGCCCGCGACTTAGCTAAGTCACGAGACTATAAATTCTGCTGGACCTCCTATGGAAAGGTTTTTGTGAAGAAGGACGAAACTGCGCCAACCATAATCTTAAATAGCGAATCTCAAGTGAATAATCTAATGCAACAAAAGTGACTGGCCATAGGCATTTCCCTGTCACGATTACATACTGTTGTTTCTGAGTACTGTTCAAAATCAGTTGGCCCTAAGATTAGATATAATTTTAATTTTTTACTTTTAATTTTCTATTTTTTATTTTTTAATCCTAAAGATGTAAATCAACCGCGCCCACTCTCAATACACAAACATTCAACTATACTTTCATTCAAACCTACACTCACACGAATAACACTCGACATATTACACACAATTACACTTTTCACCCGCTACTACCCATCAACACACAACTACAAAAATATGACGAATTTAGATAAGGATCATTTAGCACCCATTTTATATCAGTATGAGTAACACATTACAAGCTATAGACAATATAGACAGTTCAGAAGCCGCACGCACCATTAGCTGTTCCCCTGAGGATCTTAATCGATTAATAAAACGAAATCCTGTGGATATTACCATCGTGTCACAAAACATACGAACCATTTATTCCAATCATGACGACCTGCTACTTAACCTGCATAGTTTGAAAACAGATATAGACATAATAACATTAACCGAATGTAGACTCGACACCGCCAAACCCATACCACAAATACAAAACTATCTATCCTATCAAACTGCCAATCACCTAAACAAAGCCGATGGAGTTGTTGTCTATGTTAAAAATACTCATAAGACTTCAGTACAAGAAGTAAAATTGACACATGCGTCCTGCCTTCAAATTAACATTCACCCTGACCTAACTATCCTGGCTATCTACCGGTCGCCTTCAAAACCAAAAGCTGACGAATTTATAAATTCATTAAATGATCACTTAACCAGTATTGCGTCGAGTAAAAATATAATAGTCACAGGAGACATAAATATAAATTTGATTTATAATGAGGCCGAACATTCTTATGATCGTTCAAACAGGCTAACATATCTAAACATGCTTGCGATGCACGGCCTACTTTCCGGGCATTCACTACCCACTAGAGGCAAAAATTGCTTAGACCACTTCATGGTTAAACTTGACCCCACAAATACTACTGCGACGGTAGCTGTACTAAATACGACTGTAACAGATCATTTTATGATTTTCTTAAAATTGACAACCAAAAAAGTTATACGTAAAATCCCTAAAACTAAAACAATGATTAACTTCGATAATGCATTAGAAAACCTAGCTGAAAGTAATTTACATCATTTGTTAAATTTTACCGACCCTAATACAATCTGTGACCGACTAATACTTGCAATACAATCTTGTTTAAAAAATAACACCATAACGACAGTAATTCCGCAAAAATGTAGATTAATAAAACCATGGATGACAATTGGATTACTGCGGTGCATACGTAACCGCAATGCCATGCAACTTAAATTAAAGTCTGAACCTCATAACGAAATACTAAAGATTACCTTTAGAAGATACAGAAACTATTGTAATTGTATTATTAAAAAACAAAAACGTAAACACGACCGGGACCAATTATCTAAAGCGCATAAAAATCCCAAAAAAATGTGGGAAACTATAAATAACATTACTCACCGAAAGCCAAGCAAAACGCCCAATACGGATCTATTAGAGCTTAAGGCTACTCCAAAAGAGTCAGCTGACACTGTGAATACATATTTTTCTAACATAGGTAAAATTCTCGCGAACGAAATAATTACCAACTCCACCACAGGATACCCTCAAAACCATAGTACTGCGTCACCTAACGTTCAACCTCTCTCATCATTTGTGCTTTTAAACACTGACCAGGATGAAGTTCACCGCATTCTAATGTCCCTGAAATCGGATAGTGCCCCGGGCTGGGACGGCATAACTGTCAACTTCCTGAAGACCGCTCATGCTGTTGTCGTCCCAATTATAACCCACTTAGCGAACCTGTGCTTTGAACACGCTACTTACCCGAACGCCTTAAAACTAGCTCTTATAACACCAGTGCATAAGAGTGGAGACAAAGCTCATCCGTCGAACTATAGGCCTATATCTGTACTGCCATCAATATCTAAAGTACTGGAAAGGTTAATAAATTCACGTCTCTTATCTTATCTGAACATAAACAACTTACTATCCCCATCGCAGTACGGTTTTAGACAAAAAATTTCAACGGAGGATGCAGTATTGGCGCTTGCCTCCGCTGTAGCCAATCAAGTGGACAGCGGAGGAAAGTGCCTTGCTGTCTTCTTAGATCTCCAAAAGGCTTTCGACACAGTTTCTGTCCCTACACTGCTTGATAGGCTGGAATCAATTGGAGTGAGAGGTGTTCCTCACGCCCTGTTTAAAGACTACTTGAGTGAACGCAAACAAAAGGTTAAGATCGGCAATACCATTAGCTCTGAAGAGGTCGTCCAATTCGGAGTTGGTCAGGGTAGTGTGCTCGGACCGACATTGTTCCTTATATACATAAATACCTTGTGCAGCATGAGACTTGTGGATGGACATATTCTATCATACGCAGATGACACTGCCATAGTGTTCAGTGGTGATACCTGGGACAATGTCCGGATAACAGCCGAGCGTGGACTGGCACAGGTAACGGCCTGGCTTGACCTTAACCTTTTAACCCTAAATAGTACCAAAACCAACTTCATCTGCTTCACAAAGTACAACACCTCTCAACCCTCTCCAGTATTCAAAATTAAGATTCATAAATGCAATTTCCCTGTTAACACAATCTGTTCTTGCACAGAAATTGCTAGAGCTCAATCTACCAAATACCTGGGCATTATGGTTGATCAACGTTTATCCTGGCATAACCACACTGAACTAATAATGAAGCGTGTACGGAAGCTAATCTGGACTTTCAAAACATTACGTCATGTCATCTCGAAAAAACACCTAATACAGATTTACATTTCACTGGCTCAGTCCGTCCTGGCTTATTGCCTTCCCGTCTGGGGAGGCGCCACCAAAATCAAATTTCTAGATCTCGAGAGGGCTCAGAGGTCCCTACTAAAAGTTATGCTTTTTAAACCCTTCCGCTTTTCAACCGAGAACCTTTACCATATTTCAGATGTCCTATCCGTTAGAAAGCTTTACATAATTAATACAATTCTGACAAAGCATAAAACTCTATCGTTCAACCCACAGAAGACCAAAGGCAGAAGGAAAGACACGGTTGCTCCAAATGTATCAGTAAAGTCTACATTCGCAAAAAGACAATACCCTAGGCAATCATCCAATTTATACAATCTTCTTAATAAAGAACTTGACATATACCCACTAACTTACCGCAAATGCAAAAACACTTTGTCTAAATGGATTAAGTCAAAAACCTATGACGAAGTGGAAAATATGGTGCAATCAATGAGACTGTAATATAAATTATACTTTGAGTAACTCTAACTGTAATTATAAGGTGCGGGTGCATCCCCTAATCTCAATCCCTGGCTCACACACTAACACTCACCACTACTACACACACACACACACACACTACTCACATATACACTCACTTACACACATAACACACATCATAGCGCGTTAGTTATTTTCATTAAAAATACCGTTTTATTCCTTACCTTTTTAATTTTTATTTGTATAGCTTCAACTTTTATATAACAATTACAAAACCTGGGGAAGGGCGGAGCATCCTAAAACAAGCATACTATTTGCTTAATTGGATTCTCCCAATTGTAACTAGCTTAAGTTATTTATGATGAAGCAATAAACATTTTAATTTAATTTAATTTAATTTAACATAACATTTTCGTGAATTTTAATAGAAGCGCTTTACCTCACAATAAAACGCATATTAATTTACTTACCTTATTCGAAGCTTATTTAATTGAGATAGGCCCTGCGTTTCCCGCTGTTCGTATTTCTATACATCTGTCTCTTTCTGGTACGTCACTTCCGCTTGGCAGTGGTAGGGAGGCTCGTTAAACGAGACGCGCCATTTTGAATTCATTGAGTCTAATTACCAGGCAGAGCTTGAACATAAGCTTCGAATAAGGTAAGTAAATTAATATGCGTTTTATTGTGAGGTAAAACGCTTCTATTAATTTGACTTGACCGTTATTCGAAGCTTATTTAATTGAGACGTGTTTGTTATCGCCTGGTGGAAGTGACGAAGACGCCAATGTGAGCTAGTATGATTATTAATAAAATGTACTGTAGATATAATTTAGTAAAACCAGTTACTTGTATCTAAAATGCATACAGAGATTTGTAGACATTTATTTATTTAAAATAAAGACAGTTTAATATATTTGATCATAAATTTGATCGAAACAAAAACACCTCTTCAGCAATAATAACAGTAAAATCAGGTCTTTAATTATGAAGACATCATTTCTAATCAACTGGATTAAATAAAGCAGTTACAGAAGTATGGTTTACAGTGGGTCTAACCTCACGTCTATAAAATTTACAAAATGTATTTTGTGATCGCCAGTTACCTCTGGCAAGAATCTCCTCCAGGGGATAATTATCTACCCAATTTTTTGAGGCCACAGCTGACCTAAAACTCCCAGGAGTTGCCTTAATACCGGCTTCTACTAATAAGGACTTGATCCAGCCAGCAATCAGGGTTTTCGATGCAGATTTAGGTTCACCTCTAATGTTAATAAACAAATTACTACAATTTGCAGCATTTCTACGATTCTCAAGAAGCGAGATTGCATGCTTGGCCCAGTAGACCGGGTCTAAGTTTTTGTTATCTGCATTAGAAATAAACCTCCAACCGGATTGTCTGTAATCTGCAGAATCAGTTTTCGATCCAAAAATCGGCCAAAAAACTAAAGCATCATTTTGATTACAATAATTATTAGAATCAACTCTGAGCAAAGTTAAATCATGAATTCTTCTCCCGGAACATAACAGAAGTAGAGCAGCCGTATGTCTCTGCACTTGAAAAATGTTATTTTCATCAATGCGTTTACTCTCTAGGAAATTAGTGATTTAATTAATGTTTTTGCTACGAATTGTAGGTAGATGTGCAAGGTACAATTCTTAACTATAAATATAATTTTAGATATGTCCAGTTTCTCAATAAATGTACCGAAGTGAAAAATTTTTACTTCGGTACATTTATTGAGAAACTCGTAGCAAAAACATTTTAAAAATACAAAGCATTGTATTTAATAAACATACTTTTGTTTAAAAAAGTAATGATTTGACTTATCAATCGTAAATGCGTCCTTAAGGTTGTTGTGTGAAGGGTGCGGTACCTGTATGAGCAGCTGGTCGTGGTAAACCCCCCCAGCAGTCGGCGTACACGCGCAGGCTGAGCGGCACGTGCGCGCGCGCCGCCAGCACGCCGCGCGCGGGCGAGCACGCGAGCGCCACGCCCGGCGCCGCCACGTCGCTCGCCCACGGGTCTGCGAGCACACGCCACACGTTACACACGCCACACGTTGCCACGGGCTAGAATATCGAGGTGAGAGTTACGTGTCACGCCAGACCGAGGTAATATCGCCCGTGGAGATGGTGAACATCATTGTTAAATGGCCTCCCGCCACTCTTATTTATTTATTTAGTTAACATGGGAGACTTACAGCTAAAACAAACAGATCAAGGATAGTACAATAGTCTGAAAGCCAATTACAGGTCTCCACTTATAAAATACAGAGAAGAAAAAAGAATTAAATTCTACGGACATTCACATCAAGTTACTATATAGAAGGTACTACATCATAATTAAAAATCAAACGAACTTACCAAGTGAAGTTCGATGATAATTATGTGAACAGCTTCATTCGAGGTTGGTAGTTAGTTTTGTTTTACTTGCAACACTGTGCGTTTTCCCCCACTACACTATTTCACTTTAACGGTCCGGAGCCATTTTAATGTCATTTTGTTGAAAGCTAATAAATATTTCACATTTTAATTTATCTAGGGTAGGGTAGGTAACTTTTCTAGGGAGGGTATAAATCGCTTCGAATGAAGCTGTTCACATAATAGGGTAGACGACTAAAAAAATCTAATTAGTCCGTCAGATAGATTTCCAAAAAATATTGAACACGTATTTTTTCTTTTTTCACGTAAACAAAAAATGAAGACGATACAGCGCTTTGAAAAGTCGTGCAACGTCACAGCTTGGTACAATTTTACGAGACTATGACGTCAAAAACCCCCTCTCCATGATCTTTGACAAGCTTTATTTTCGTCAATTTTTATTATTTTGATAAAACAAAAAACACGTATCCAATATTTTCCGATAATCTAACTGACGGACTAAACAGAATCATATTTTTTTTAGTCAGTCGTCTACCCTATTATCATCGAACTTCACTTGGTAAGTTCGTTTGATTTTTAATTATGTTTCACAGCTTCATTCGAAGCGATTTATTTGTTTACGTATTGTAGATGTTCAGAGACAAAATGTGAAATAAAATAAAATAGGTGAGTAATCAAACTGTTTTTATTAAACGGTTTTATTTAGCTCACCCCGTTTGTTTTATTCTTGGATCAAATTTAGTAATTCAAATTTCACCCTCTTCCTGTCAACCGATTAATCTGAAATTTTGTATACACTTTGGATTTTGGTGACAATACAATTATGTTTATTCATTATCATTATACATTCAAGATGGCCGCCGCTACAAAATGGCGGATAATTTATGTTTTATTAATCCCATCAATATGGGTATCAAATGAAAGGGCTCAACAAGCAGAATACAATATACTATATAAAATTAAAATCCAAGATGGCGGCTAAAAACTAGAAAATAAAAATAGGTAAAAAAACTTTTTAAGATAAACGGTTTTATGTTAAACATACATTGCAATGTTTAAGATAAATGTACTAAAAACCAAAAAATAATAAAATATATACAGTCGTGGGAAAAAACCGTGGGGCACGTCAATTCGGAACTGTCGTGCTGTGAAATTACAATTGACGTGCCCCACGGTTTTTTCCCACGACTGTATATATTTTATTATTTTTTGGTTTTAAGTACATTTATCTTAAACATTGCAATGTATGTTTAACATAAAACCGTTTATCTTAAAAAGTTTTTTTACCTATTTTTTATTATTACTACCTACATAGTTATCATTGAATCAACTTTGTTTTACATTGTTTACATTCTTAACCTAATTTATGGAATTTGTTACAGATTATTATCACCTGCAAGTACTGTTGTTGCAAACAGATGAGGATCAATTACAACCTGCCTATTATAATGTTTTGCGAAGACAGAAGATGATTGACTCCATCCAGCAGTTTTTCATATCAAGTCAATATTGACTCCAAGTCTATTGGCTGAGGATGTGGCTGCATGTCGAGTGCTGTGGGCACTAAATATGGATGTGTCTATCTATACCGCTATTATAAAGTGTATCTTTAATCCAGTGACTAAGTGTTTGTGATGAAACTTTTGAGTGCGGTTTTTTGTAGCTTACAAATAAATAATCATTTTTGCGAAGGGGTTGAGTCTTATTTATATAAACCTCTAGGCATTTAGCGGGACAGATCTGGGGACGATTGTCGAAAAAAGGTAATCTTAAAACTGGTTGTGAAGAATTAGGTCTGGAAGTTTTTATCAAATCAGGTATTTTTATTATTATGTCCATAGGAGAATTTACTTGAACACTACCTAATTTTATCAATGAAAATGTTTGAACGCGATGCGCGGTCACCAAAGCCAATAAAGTTATAGTCTTTTTGGAAAGAGTTTCCAGATCAAGGTCTGTGTTAGGCCATTTCTGTGCTAAATAATTTAGAACAATGGCTGGATCCCACGTCAAATTATATTTTGGATTACTAGGCCTTAATCTGTAAACTCCCTTCATAAATCGCTTAATTCTATCATCGTTTGCCACGTTACTTAGCAACAAGGATAATGCCGATTTATAAGAGTTGATTGTACCGTATTTTGCCCCTTTCTCAAAAATTGTAGTAAGAAAATGAATGAATAAGGGGACTGAAACCGAGGAACAATCATACCCATGTTCATTACAATATTTTAACCATAATTTTATACAAACATCATATTGTTTATACGTCGAATCAGATAATGACGATAGCATAATTTCAATTGATTTGTAAGACAAATGTCTTTTTAATAATGTTTGCCTGAAAGCTTCACGGCAACCAATTTCAGGGTGCGGTGCAGATTGTGAGGTGTTCTGAAAGGAGAAGTTAATAAATTTATGTGTGGTTCAAAGAAGATTGGTTTGGAACAAAACAATTTTTTGAAAACAGGGAACCAAGGTTGTGTTGGCCAATAAGGTACCACGACTATGACATTAGCTTTGTCATTAATAATTTTTTTTTGCATTGTTTTTGTGATAAGTGAAAACGGCGGAAAGGCATAAAATAGTTTATCTTTCCATGAAATAGTGAAAGCATCGATTGCATAAGCGTCAGGGTCGTTTTTCCAAGTTATGTACCTAGGACACTTAGCATTACACCTACTCGCAAAAAGGTCTATTTCTGGGTATCCGAAACAATGTGTTATTTGGTTGAATGCATCACTATTAAGTTCCCATTCAGTGTCCTGAAATTTCATGCGCGATAATTGATCTGCTTCATAATTATCTTTACTAGTTATGTAAGAGGCAAAAATAGTTATTTTACGCGTTTCACACCACTGCCATATTTATTTAGTGATAATAAGTAAATGTTCAAACTGTATGCTGCCCATGCGATTTATACAGGAATTACAGGATATAGCAGTTACATTGTCAATCCGTAATAGTATTTTTATATTATATGATTCGTGGGCAAAACATTTAAGCGCGAGAAAAGCAGCTTTTAACTCTAACTCGTTAATATGAACGGTTCTTTCAGCATCTGTCCAATAACCAAAACATTTATCTGTACTGCAATAAGCCCCCCAACCTGTGCGTGACGCGTCGGAAAAGACTTCTAAATCATATTGATCACAAGTTAACGGAAATGAACCATGATCAATATGATCTAACCACCATAACATATCACTATGTAAACTGTTGGGGAGCCGAACCAACTGTTCGTAGCTAGGATTGCTAAGTAAACAGGAATATTTAAATTGTTCAAAAAGTTTAGTGTAAAGCCATGCATATTGAATTGCAGGACAAGCTGAAATTAATAAACCTATGAACCGGGCAAATTCACGAAGTTTACATTTACGCTTTTTCAAGAAGCTAGAAATGTATTCTTTTATTTTTAACTTTTTTGTACTAGGTAATTTTAATAACATATTTTTTGAGTCAAATTCGAAACCCAAAAACTTGCATAGTGTTTGCGGTACTAAGCAGCTTTTCTCTGTATTTATTATGAAACCTAGGTTTTGAAGTAATGCTATGGTTAAGTTAACGTTATTTTTACATTCTAGAAAAGTGGTTCCAATGCAAAAAATATCATCGATATATATAACTGAGATCATTCCAAGGATTCTTAGATATTTCATAATGGGCTTTAATAACTTTGTGAAAACATAAGGTGCAGTGCATAAACCAAACGGTAGACAGTTAAATTCGTAAAGTGTATTATTGTATTTAAAACGGAGATATTTGCGGTGAGATGTATGTATGGGAATTAAAAAATAAGCATCTTTTATATCTATTGATGCCATATAACAGTTTTTTGTTATAAGCTTTGAGGCTGTACGATAATCTTCCATCTTGAAATGTTTGGTCTCTACGAATTTGTTCAAACATTTAAGATTCAATATAAATCTCATATCGCCGTTTGGTTTTGGAACTAAAAACACACTTGAAATAAATTCGCCTATAATAGGGTCACAATGAGATATTGCATTCATATCTAAAAGGATTTTGATCGATTTTTCGAAATCTTGGGCTTCATTAATGTTTTTAGGAAACACATTAGGCGAATCAGTACGGTATGGTAAACATTTAAAAGGTATTTGGTACCCTTTTATCCAAGATAAAATCGTTTTGTCAGTAGTGACAATTGAAAAATTTTGGAAAAAATACTGAAGCCTGCCAGCGGTTTGTACCTGATTTGTTACTTCCGATGCGTTGGCTTCGTCGGGGATGGGTAGCGGCGCGCACTGCCGCTGGATTGCGGCGGTGGCGGCGGCTGCCGATACGCAGGGCGACCTCGCCTGGTATTGTTCGGCTTGTTGCCGGTCTTGCGGTGCTGAGGGTTGTAGTTTAAATGACCCTTGTTGGGACCTTTTGAAATAGCTTGGGGCTTGTTTCTCTGGGCGTTTTTTAAAGCATCTCCAGACTGTTGAATTGTCTTGGCGGCTTTTACTTTGTCAGAAACATTTTCACCAAATAAGAAACTGCCCCTTTTTGTTTCTAGCAAGGCGTCCTTTAAATTGATGTTAATAGATGAAATGACGAAGTTACGTCTTGTTTTTGTTTCCCAAAAATGGCTGTCACATAATATACGACGAGCGTCACTGATGGGTTTTAAAAGTTTTTGTTTACGCGTTTGAACAGCGGTAATATATGATATTTTTTGCATAGGTTGTGGTAGTTTTCCGAATGATACGGTACTTTTTGATGGTAACATAAATACCTTATGAACCTTCTTTGGATGCTCTCAATGCGGTCAATGTATTTGTGGTAACATGGGTTCCATATCTCAGACGCATATTCCAGGTGGCTTCTAACAAAAGTGCAGTATAGTATTTTTAAAGTTTTGGCTTGAGTGAAGCACTTGGATAACCGCATTATGAAACCCAGTGATTTTGATGCCTTAGCGACTATTGCATCAACGTGGTTTTCAAAACTAAGCTTGGAGTCATGATGAACCCCCAGATCACGGATAGAATTTGATCTAGGTAGAATTTGGTCGCCTAAGGTATACGATGTAGCAATGATTGAGCGCTTCCGAGAATACGTAATAACCGAGCATTTAGCGGGATTAAGATCCAGCTTGTTTATTTGGCAATAGTCCTCCAGGCGGCGTAGGTCATTCTGGAGTGCCGTTTCGTCGATCTGGGATGAAATTGTGGTATAAATTTTCATGTCATCGGCAAAACATAATAGTTTCGATAACGTCAAGCAAGATTCGATGTCGTTTATGTAGATTATGAAAAGCAAGGGACCAAGCAATGAACCCTGCGGGACTCCACTAGGAACAGGGACCCAGCTAGATATATAATTATTAAGTACCACTGCTTGGGACCTGTTGACAAGGTAGGAAGAAAACCATCTGAGTAGATCGCCTCGGATTCCCATGCTATTTAATTTGGATATCAGAGTGCTATGATCGATTCGATCAAAAGCTTTGCTATAGTCCGTAAAGACGACGTCAATCTGCTTACCGTTGCACATGGCCTCGGTTATAAATTCGTTAAGGAGAATCAGGTTCGTGACAGTAGACCTCCCTTTTAGGAAGCCGTGTTGGAACGAGCTAAATGAATTTTTCAGAGCAGAATAAACCTGATTATATATTATCCTCTCAAAGACTTTTGCTATGATACATAATTTGGATATCGGCCTGTAATTTTCTATGTCTGTTTTAACACCTTTTTTGTGGATAGGCGTTATAAACGCAGATTTCCATATTTGTGGTACAACACAGGTATTCAAAGATTTTCTGAATAAAATTGAAATAGGTTGCGCTATCGAAGGCGCACACTGAACAAGAAGTTTAGATGGGATGTTATCGGGACCTGCCGATTTGCATGTATCCAACTTGCGAAGCAAGTTAGCAACTTCGTCAGTTTCAACAATGATACTGCAGATGTCAGATGTTAGGCTCGAGGAATCGTTAAGAAGAGATGAAGAGATTGGATGACTTACACTGGGATTGAGGAAAGTAGAATGGAAGTATTCCGAAAAAGCCTGACAAATAGATTCCCCCGTCCGCAAGGTATCGCTGTTATAGTTCAATGTGCTTGGGACTGCGTTTGAGTTATGACGTTTTTTTACAAAAGTCCAAAAGTATTTTGGGTTGTTTTTAATTGAACTTTCTGTAAGATCCAAATAGTTACGGTAGCATTGGGATTCCATAGTTTTCACCCTTTCACGAAGAAGCTTGAATGTTGATTCATCAGATAAGTTGCCATAGGTTTTAAATCTTTTTAAGTATTTATATTTTTCTTTAATTGTTCTAATAAGTGACGGACTATACCACGTTGGATACTTTTTATTCCGAGACAGTTTTTGTGGAATATATTTTATTTGTAAATCAACAATAAACTGATTAAAGAAGTTGACTGCGTCATCAATTGTCCGCGCGGAGAACTCAGTTTCCCAGTCAGTATTACGAATGTCTCTGCTGATAGAATCATAGTCACCTTTATCGTACAAGAATTGAGTACGAGGCGCACATTCAAGCAGAGGTGTTACAGATAGGTCCAAATTAATCAACAAAGCAGGGTGATAGGCGTCAATAGGCACTAATGGGCTGGAACATTCGGTCACACTCACTTTTTCATTGGAAAGGACTAGGTCTAGGATTCTACCATATCTATTAGTTACCATGTTATACTGACCAAGATCGAGAGTGCATAATTCATCACAAAGCAAAACTTCGTCGTTACTGTTAGGGTTCAATGGAACAAGCCATAGGTTATCAGATGGAACCCAGCTAATACCGCTCATATTAAAGTCTCCTACTACGAGAAAGGTATCAGAAATATTATTAATAACTGTTTGGTTTAGTTTAGCTAAAAAATTAGAAAGTTGTGAGGAAAAAGAACGGCCTAAGTTTTGTTGGCATAAGTAAATATCACAGATATGCAAGGTTATATTTTTCTTCGTGATACGATTTTTTAGGTGTATGGATATCCAGAGGTCCTCCGCTGTAGAGTGAAAATTAGGTTGGCAAATAACAGATAATTCTCTACGAGTAGCAATGAGTACCCCCCCACCCCGCGATTGCCCGGTCAAAACATAGTCTCGGTCGGGGCGCCAAACAATGTACCGATCATCAAAGAACTCAGAACTTAAAACGCCATCCAATAACCAAGTCTCGGTAAGTACTATGACATCATAGGAATTTAGTGACATTTGACGATAAAAAGAATGAGTTTTAGTTCTAAGACCTCGAACGTGCTGATAATATATGTTTAAGTTATTAATATTATTAGCCATTGAAGATGTAATCAATCATTGAATATAAATCGATATGATACACGATTATTACAATAACAGCATTCGTTAAACAATAATAGTTAGAATTATAATGTATAATAAGGTACAATAAAAATATAATTATGCAAGGAAGGTAAGCTTTGAAAAAACTTGCGCGTGAACATAAGTCATACGACAGTACGTAGCAAACAGCGGTGCGAAAGAGCAAGCAATAATGCATGGTGCGTACAAGCGAGAGCGGGTCAAACATATTGGAATTTATTTGGGCTTTGAAGTAAACAGCGCGATAAGAGACGAGTGTCGAAATCGTAGGTGCGTCAGAGGTGGTAAACCTTTTGTAAGCAAGTAGTGCGATACTTAAAATCACAAAAAATATAAGCAATTGAAATGTAATAAAGGAATTAAATATAACTAAGATTAAAAAATTACTTAATAGAAGTAGGGAGCACTTTACACAATCTTGTTTAAATCGGATTCTTTACGTATAATAGCTACTTTACAATTAGCATTTTTCAATATATGGATTCTCCCATGCTTTACCCAAACGAATTCATAATATTTCTCCTTGGCAATGGTCTTAACTTTACTTAATAGCTTCTTATACTCAACACTCAGGTGATCATTGACATATATACGCTGAGATGTGCTCTGAAACCCGATGTGGGATGTGGATAGGTCTTTAACGGC
This sequence comes from Diarsia mendica, assembly GCA_949316265.1. NCBI lineage: Eukaryota > Metazoa > Arthropoda > Insecta > Lepidoptera > Noctuidae > Diarsia > Diarsia mendica. The sequence goes on from OX438917.1 coordinate 4,668,918, forward strand.
ACGTGCAGCTGCGATAAAATCTTCTTTAACATATCGGTTAAACAAAACTCACAATGATTAGTTTATCGTTGGAATTAAAAATAGGCACCCTTGAGATATAATTCACCTGTGATTTAGGGCAGTTGTAGTTGACCTTCCGGCCAATCGCTTCAATAATCGAAAAAAGATTTTCATCTTTTCTGACAGGAACTCCTTTGATTTCAACGTTGTTTAATCGGGATCGCTGTTCATACTTTGCGAGTTCGAACCTGGATTTCTCTAAATCAGTCTGCAAACAACTTACTGTTTCCTGAAGTTTGTCAAGTTCCGATGCTTTTGCTTCAACCTCCGCTATTCTAATGTCAAATTCATCGAGCCTACCGCTGGTGCCTTCACAAGTAATTTTTAGCTCGGCTAACTCGTCCTTGATTACGCGAATATCATTTTAGAGTTTAACGAGAAATAAAACTCAATTATGTTTTTACATATTTATTTCGAAAACGTGAGACCTTAGGTGCTAAAATAACATACATGGCCTTGTTGCAACTTCACCTATATAAAAATTAATTCGACCAATCACAGTGCAGCACCAAAACTAGCGAGCCCGGCTCGCGGGGACCACCGCTAGATAAAACTGTTTTCGCGAGTCGTTTCGCCTCAGTGCGGCACCGGACTCCAAGCACGCATGTCGTCGGCGCGGCGCGCGCGCGCACCTGTATATAGCACGGTCCCGAGGCGGTGGAGCAGGCGCTGGGCGCACACCTCAGTGCGCGGCCGCGCTCCGTCCCGGCTGCACGTATGCTCCTATTATGTAGGCCACTACATTACTCCCCGCCAGCGAAGCGTACAGGTGGCTTCGATGTTCTGCCTGATTTTGTGACGTGTGCGTACGTTGGCGTTGGCGTATCTTCCTTTCCTTCCTCCGTGTCCAAGTAGTAAGCAGGCTTCAATCTGTCTATCGATATGTTTGCGATTCTGTTTGGCAACTGCACATTGTAGTATTTTTCGCAGCGCTTAATCACTTTATGTGGTCCGCTGTAGGTAGGCGTCAATGGCTTGCGGACGGCGTCGTTGCGAATATATACATGTGTGCACTTGTATAGGTCGTCATGCACGAACACAGCCCGATTAGTGTTGCTTTTCCGCTGTACCTGCGCTTTCTTCAATGACTCGCTGAGATGACTCATGAAATGTGATGGAGTGTTATTTGCACTGGGTTTTTCTCCGTAAAATTCCCCCGGTAGCCGTAGTGTTTGCCCGTATAGTAGTTCAGCGCTGCTTGTTCCGATGTCGGCTTTAAATGCTGCACGCAGACCCAGTAGTACGGTTGGTAGTTCGTATGTCCAACTGGTTGAATGTAGTTTGGCAGCGAGTGAAGTCTTCAGCGTACGGTGCCAGCGCTCAATTAAGCCGTTGGCTTGAGGGTGGTAAGCAGTAGTGCGAGTTCGATGAATGCCCATGCGATGCATTAGTTTGTTGAATAGCTCGGATTCAAACTGTGTGCCGCGGTCTGTTGTTATCGTTGCTGGGCAACCGAATCTTGCTATCCAGTTTTCGTACAGAGTATTTGCCACCTTTTCTGCGGTTATTTCCTCGATGGGATACGCTTCTGGCCACTTGGTTGCTCTGTCTATCATCGTCAGCAAGTACCTGCAGTTGTTAGATATTGGCAGTGGTCCGACTATATCGATGTGTAAATGTGCTAGTCGGTCGACGTGTGTGTAACTCGCTATCGGTGCCTTGGTGTGGCGATGTACTTTGACGCGCTGACATTGGTCGCACGCTCTTGACCAGTCACTGACATCTTTCTTCATTGATGGCCAGATGAACCGCGTTGTAATAAGTCGCTTGGTCGCTCTTACGCCAGGGTGATTAAGTTCGTGAATTGCTTGGAATGCTTGTTTTCTGAACGCCGCCGGTAGGTAAGGACGAGGTAATCCCGTAGATAGCTCGCAGCTGATTTTTGTTGTACTTCCGGGTAGTTTAATTCGCTTGAAAACACAGCGATCATTGTTCTTCATTTGTATTAGTTCGTTATCCTGGTCTTGTGCTTTAGCTAATTCGTCGTAGTTGATCGGTGTCGGGCAAGTTATCGTGTCCACTCTGGATAATGCGTCAGCGACTACGTTATCTTTGCCGGATATGTGTTGGATAGTCGTGATGAATTGGCCGATATATTCCAAGTATCTCGCGCGTCGCGGTGTTTCGTTCTTGCTGATTGCGTTCAGTGCATTAACGAGTGGCTTGTGGTCCGTGTAAACGGTTACGTCACGGCCTTCAACGACTCGACGAAAGTATCGAACAGCCATGTAGATGGATAGTAGCTCTCGATCGTAGGTACTGTATTTCTTTTGTGCGTCGTTGAATTTCTTCGAGTAAAATCCGATTGGTTTCCATTTGCCTTTTATTTTTTGTTGAAGTACAGCTCCTGCACATGACTCAGATGCGTCCGTCATCAAAGCAAAGGGTGAGCTCGATGAGGGGTATGACAAAAGGACCGCGTTTTTTATGTCTTCTTTGCACTTATGAAACGCTTGTATTGCTGTCTCGCTCCATTGTATTTTAGTTTTGTCGTTCTTCTTCGAGTCATGTAGATAACTGTTGAGCTCCTTTTGGTGGTTAGCGGCGTGAGGAATGTTTCCTCTATAAAAATTCATCATTCCAAGGAAACGGCGTAGTTGTTGGATAGTTTCTGGTACGGGATATGACGTAATGGCCTCTGTCTTTTCATCTGTTGGCTTAATTCCTTCGGGCGATATCGTGTAACCCAAGAAATCGAGAGTGGACTGCCCAAAAATGCATTTGGCGACATTTAGTTGTAGGTCGTTTTCATGAAGCCTCTTGAACACTTCTTCGAGGTCTCTTCTGTGTTCTTGTTCCGTCTCTGATGCGACTAAAATGTCGTCGACAAAAGGAAAAACGGGTAGCCCTCGTAGAACGTTGTCGATGTGACGCTGAAACGTTTGGCCAGCGTTTCTTAGTCCGAAGCACATCCTTGTGAATTCAAATAAACCGAATGGCGTAATCACGGCCGTCTTCACAATGTCTTCTTCACGGTTTCTCACCTGATAATAAGCCTTTTTCAAATCGATTATGGAGAAGAATTTCTTCCCTAATAAATTATATGTGAAGTCGTGGAGTCTTGGTATTGGGTATCGATCAGGGACGGTCACTGCGTTGAGTCGACGATAGTCTCCACAAGCTCGATATTTGCCATCCTTCTTGAGTACTAGATGAAGCGGGCTGGCCCAAGGGCTGTTTGATGGTCTGCAAATCCCTTGTTCGATCATTGCCTCGAACTCTTCCTTCGCTGCTTTGTATTTGTGGGGTGGCAGCGGCCTTGCTTTGGCATACAATGGCTGGCCCGTTGTTTCTATGTGGTGCTCCACTTCGCTATGACAAAGCTTCAGGTTGGGACGAGTTATGTCTGGATACAACGCGAGCAAGTCGTGGTATGGCTGTTGATCATGTACCGTATTGATGCTGTGATCCGAAGTTGGTGTGACGTAGCCGGCTACGGACAAACTCGTTTCTTTGTCGATTAGTCTTCTCCCATGTACGTCGACTGTGAGTCTATTTTTGTGAAGGAAATCAGCTCCTAGTATTGGTCGCTTGACTTCTGCAATCACAAAGCTCCCTCGATAAGGTCGGCGCAGTCCAATATCTAGCACCATGGATCGTTCGCCGTAGGAGGGTATTGATGAACCGTTGGCGGCATATAAGTGATTTGTTGGCTTCTGTTTTCGTTTTTCTGTTCTGAGTACTGGCAATACGGAAACGTTGGCTCCGGTGTCGATAAGAAAGTGATATCCCGATGTTAAATCTTTGATGAATAGACGGTACTTAGATATTTCGTTAACTTCGGCTCCCGTCGCAGCTGAAGCTTCTTTTAGTTTTCCTCTGGTTTCTTGTTGTCAAAACTACACGGACTGCGGCATCTGTAGGCTTCCCTTCCGAACCGTCTATGGAAGTAGCAGAGCGAGCTTCGTCTCGCTGATTCCGAACGTGATCGCGATCGCTGTGAATCTGGGTAACGACGTCGGCGGTACTGGCTTCGAGATCGGTCCATTTTCAACGCAGCTACCTCTTTTGAAAGCGACTCGATCATTTCGATGATTTTTGAGTCCGATGATGTTGATGGTTGTTCTGGTGTCTTACTGGCGTGAGCACAGGAACAAACGGAATTAACTTCCTTCGTGTGTTCATCCATTTTGTCTGCCATCGCTGCCAGTGCATCTAGCTTTGATTCTTCGCTGACCGCCAGTACTGCCCGCGTCGATGATGGTAAATGACTCATCCATAGCATGCGTAGTGTGTCGTCAGGTATCTTGTTTCGAGCTAGATCCCGCATTCGACGAAGAAGCTGCGAAGGGCGTTGATCTCCCAGTTCAACATCATTTAGGAGTTTCTGAAGTTGTTTGGTCTCGGATTCTTCATAAACTGATAGCAACCTTGTCTTCAGTTGTTCATATCTTCCCGTGTTAGGCGGTGATAAAATGATGTCGCCTATTTGTTCAACGTCTATTTTCTCCAATTGTGCGACGGCGAGGCCGAATTTGTTTTCATCGCCGAGCTTCTGGTTAGCGAGCATGGTCTCGAATTGTGCGAACCAGAGTCTGGGTTTGTCTTGCCAGAACTGGGGTAAGCGCGCCTTAACTGAGATGGTTTCGACGTCTTCCTGGCTCAGAGTTAATTTAGGAGGTTGGTCACTCGGTGCAGTCATGGTGGACGCTTTGCGGTCTTCAGTCGGGGTCACCAGTTTAGAGTTTAACGAGAAATAAAACTCAATTATGATTATGTTTTTACATATTTATTTCGAAAACGTGAGACCTTAGGTGCTAAAATAACATACATGGCCTTGTTGCAACTTCACCTATATAAAAATTAATTCGACCAATCACAGTGCAGCACCAAAACTAGCGAGCCCGGCTCGCGGGGACCACCGCTAGATAAAACTGTTTTCGCGAGTCGTTTCGCCTCAGTGCGGCACCGGACTCCAAGCACGCATGTCGTCGGCGCGGCGCGCGCGCGCACCTGTATATAGCACGGTCCCGAGGCGGTGGAGCAGGCGCTGGGCGCACACCTCAGTGCGCGGCCGCGCTCCGTCCCGGCTGCACGTATGCTCCTATTATGTAGGCCACTACATCATCAAGCAGGGTCGGCAAATTGAGCAACTGGCGCTTCATATCCCGAATTTCACTCAATATGGTTTCGAGGGAGGCTGGTTCAGGAGCAACCAGAGCTGGTGATGACGTTCGACAGGTGGGGCACTTCCATTGCGCCATTCTGCTGGCGCCGAGCTTTCTCCATCCGGCTTCGGATATATTAGCACATCCGAAATCCAGATGCTTCTTGCAGCTCCAACATTGGACTCCGTCATTGAACTGCACGTTGCAGGCTGCGCAAGTTTTCATTGTTGAAACTCAAGATAAATCAAATTATACTTAAAAACAAAACTAGCAAAGTTTGAACTTGGTGTAAAAGTTAAAAAAGGTTGACGATCTATTATTTCGAGCAACGCGTACTGTACTTAGGAATGTCCGCAGTCGAGTGACTTATGCTCACAGTTGTCCGCTGCTGTACTGACTTATTAATCATAACACGAATAAGACTGGGTTTGTTCTTGTTCTAACAATAATCTCTCCAGTTATTATTAACGCTGAAGAATAACAGATTATGATTCACTACTCTCAAACAATTTCCTCAGGTAACAAAATCTGTTATAGTAATACAAAACTATGCAGTTTATTTCACTACTAGTGACCCGCCCCGGCTTCGCACGGGTACAAAAAAGGTATTAAAACCTTCCTCTTGAATCACTCTATCTATTAAAAAAAACCGCATCAAAATCCGTTGCGTAGTTTTAAAGATTTAAGCATACAGACAAACAAACAAACAAACAGACGCGACTTTGTTTTATACTATGTAAGGATAAGACTGTTATAGCTTTGAAATGGAACTACTCTGAACTACTTAACTTTATGAAATAGAATCTAAAGGAAATCCAATAGAGTTAGAGAATCGTAAAGTGGTACGATTGCACACGCTAACGAGGTTCCACTCGAGCCGAGATTAAACTTAGTTCAGAGCGCGGTGCACTGTGCCCCCCCCCCCCCCTGCGCCGCCCCCTCACACGAGCACCACGTTATGCACATATTCATAGCTCTATGAATATGTCCGTCTCTGACGGACCGAGGCACGCGGGCGCTGCAGGCGGCGCGCGGCGAGCGCTTAACATTGTAAGCCATTCTAATGTATGCCAACGTGTTTAGCTCGAGACATCTTAAGCTATACTTCCTTGTCTATGCTCAGGTTTCAGGCAGTTTTATATACCCTAGACATGTTTCTTTAGGGTATATAAAACGGCCTTAAACCTGAGCAACATCTTGTTTTATCTCCATTGTTTTTTTAATTTTATCTTTTAGACCGTATGGCAGCGTGGTCGTGCAGCGCGATGCCGGAGCTACCAGCACACGTACACAGCTGGCTGACTGATTCGCCTGCAGTACAACAAGCTTCTTCACTATTACATAATTATGTTGGCAAGCAGAAAATGACAAAATGGCAGCGTGACGATTCTTTATGGAAGAAAGAATCGTGTTTCACCGACCCGTTTGGCTGCTGCCCTGAGTGTCGCGGCATCGATGCCCGCACGGAACATAATAATTAAATTTGTTTTGCTTACAGATAGTTGTTCTGTGTTTAGTTTGTGTAAATAAGTTTGTATGTTTGCGAACGCACTAACGATACATTAAAATCTAGTGTGGGCCAAAGCTTTTTAAAAAAAAATGTACATCATGTTTTTTTTTTGCCCTATAACTTTAGCTTGGGTAACTAAGGTAGGTCATCATCATCTTCCTGCCCTTACCCCATGTCATTTGGGATTCATCATTCATGTCATATGTCATTTGGGGTCGGCGCAACACGTTTTTTCCTTCCATTCTACCCTGACAGTCGTCACGTTATCATTTATTCCTTTATCCTTCATATCACTCCTCACACCCTCCATCCATCTTTTCTTTGGTCTTCCTCTCCCTCCTCATCACATGACCATACCACGACAGTCGATTCCCTTTTAACTTTTCTGTAAATAACGCAACTTTTAAACTTCCTCTAAGTTACTCGTTCGTATACTCGTACTGTATTATAGTAGTTAACTAGGTACCTACATAGATAACATTTGTTTATTATGAGCACTTAATGGAAAAACAAATCAATACACATATTATATTATTTATACCGCGATGAATAAGCCGATTTCCGCGAATACATCAAATTGCATGCTATTAACCCAAATATTATATAATTCTGTCTGTTTTCGTGCGATAGGCGCGGCGCGTACCAAGCGCGCTCGCGATTTAACTGCGGCTCACCGGCGGCGCGCGGCGTGATACATGCTCTTGTAATGACCATTTACATCGCTTGTTTTACGAACGATATTATTATGTTGAGGGTGTCTTGAGGCTACTGCGCCAATGACATGCAATACTGCAACAGTAACGACGTCGCTGAACTAAAATAATTTCAAATGAATGATTGCTGCATTTATTTGATTTATTTTTCACCAAGAATCAACTTTATCTGTTAATCAGAACGTATCATATCGAATGGGCGTGATTATCCAATGGAAAACTGAACGTGTCCGCTATTTGCTTCATTCGCAATCGTCCGCTGGAAGCTTAAGCAGCCCTCTCGCCGGTAGGTAGGAACAAGTTTTATTTAGAGGACTTTAGTATTCAGATTAGATTGACGTCTGAATATTATGCGACCTTTACGGGATTAAGAAGTGGAGCGGTCGATGTACATCAATTAGTGTGGTGTCCACGTGCGCCGCGGTGCAACGGTGCCACCCTCACAGTAGCGTACAGAGTGGCGTGTAACTCAATATAGCCTCTTTCATTGTGCATTTGTGCCTCCACTCAGTACTCACCAATTGTTTCACGAAACTGGGAACTGATACACAAAATCGCTAATACGACATATTCAGAAGCGAAACGATAGCAGTAAGAGTTTGGCAACGACGCGGCGACGCGACAAGTCGACGATAGAATAAGTTATTCATGTCGGGGTTGGGAGCAGGGAGTATCTCCGCGACATAGCGCGCTCGGCAATATTGTGAATTGTATCTGAGAGGGTACACAACAATAAATATAGGTTAAACGTCTTAGCAAACATATTTCATTATTACACCGAACAGTTGTTTCTGTTACTCCTTACGCTTAAACAAAGCTTATTAATATTTTCCAACACGTATTCTAAAAGGAGGCTAATGTATTAAATATTTTATTACTGATTCGGTTCAAGAGCGGTGGCTAGAAACATTTGTAATACAGTGAACAGTATAAAAGTAATAATAGTATAATTTGAACAAAACACCTCAATAAAGTTACAAGTTTGGAACACGACGTAATCAAAAGCTAGTCTCAATAAATTGTATTATCCTCCGTGAGTCCGTGTGAAACTGTCTCTACGGAAATATATATTTACCAGGACACTGGAATAAATTAATTTAGTACTTTTAATTAACAGGTCTCGGCAGAGCTTTTAGAGTTTGTTTATTGTCTTGAACGTTAGACTATGATTTACGTCGATACATTTTAATTAGAAAATTTTATTCAAGGAGCCCACGTCTCAGTTCCAAAACACTACAGGTAGGAATCTTTTTGTTGAACATAAGGAAGTGACTAAAATAGATAATCGTTGGGTTATTGGTCATGTTTTGTAATAAGAATTGAGTTTTTACCTAATTTATTTCGAGCCCATTAACTAAAGTCTCATTATCATTATTTATAATATAATCTCTTTTAAAACTCCAACCGCCTTATTAATAAAAAAATAGTTAACCCTGGTTTAACTTACGCTTGGTTTATCTCGCATGCCGTCACTTTCTTTTGAATATTATTGAAGTGAGACGGCATGCGAGATAAACCAAGCGTAAGTTAAACCAGGTTTAACTATTTTTATTAATAAGGCGGCAAGAGTGTTGAGAGAGTGTTTAAGTTGAGTTTGCCAATTTATTACTATTTCAATGCTACTTGGCTTTCCCACTGGAAATGTATTTTGGTTTAAGTACATATTTGGGGTCGATGCAGCATTTATTTTGTTCCATACTCTTGTCTATTACTTATTTAAAGAAATATCACTACATAGTATAAAACAAAGTCGCTTCCCGCTGTCTGTCCCTATGTATGCTTAGATCTTTTAAACTACGCTATGGATTATGATGCGGGTTTCAATAGATATAGTGATTCAAGAGGTAGAAGTACGTGCACCAATAGGTGCACGTAAAAGTCAAAAATAAATTACGGATCGTTCAAGTTGTCTCTATTTCTGAGCTAAAGTGTAAACTATGTGCTTTTAATTATAATATTTGATTGTAAAAGCGTGGGGCGCTGGAAAAGGAAATATGTTTGGTATACCTTGCTGAGAAATCAAGTTAAGCGGTGTTTCGGGAGGCAGGTTACAGAGATCGGCGCTCTTACTAGAGTTGCAGCACGACTAGTAGGAGGCTCTACATTAAACAGTCTGTTCAAAGTACCAGTCAACAGTAGAGTTCTTGTTCGTGTATTTGTTTACAAGAAAGTCTTTCCTGCTCCAGCGCCCCACGCTTTTACAATCAAATATTATAATTAAAAGCACATAGTTTACACTTTAGGTCAGAAATAGAGACAACTTGAACGATCCGTAATTTATTTTTGACTTTTACGTGCACCTGTTAGGTTCACGTAAAAGCGTGTTTTTTAGTGTTTTTTTTAAACTATTGGTTTAAAAAAACTAGGTAGTTTATAGTTAGTAGACGTCCGCTAAGAATGGATTTTGCCACAGGGCCGGATTAGGGTGGTCTAAGGGCCCTCGCAAGTTTGTATGAAAGTCCTTAATTTTTTGTACTACTTACAATCTTGATTTTTGGCAGAGACGTAGTTTATAGTCAGTAAACGTCTGCTATGAATTAATTTTGCGACAGAGCCGGATTAGGGTGGTCTCTAAGGGCCCTCGCAGGTTTGTATGAAAGTCCTTCATTTTTTGTGCTACAATCTTGATTTATGGCAGGGACGTGGTTTATAGTTAGTAGACGCCTATATGTACGTTTTTTTTTTTTTTTTTTTAAAAACGTTGCCCCACACTAGGAATTTCTCCTGTATCGTGGGTGCGTTTACAAACATTGAAACTCACATACACAAATACGCCCGTTTTGCGACAGGGCTGGATTCGGGTGGTCAATGAACCCTCGCAAGTTTGTATGAAAGTCCTTCATTTTTTGTGCTACAATCTTGATTTTTGGCAGGGATGTAGTTTATAGTTAGTAGACGTCTAAGGACGTATAAGGGACGTCTAAAGGATATCACAAGTTTGTCTGAAAGTTTTTAATTTTTTGTGCAACAATCTTGTTTTTTTTTCAGGGACGGAGTTTATGGTGAGTAGAGGTTTGCTAAGAACAGATTTTGCATTAGAGTCGGATTAGGGAGGTCTAAAGGCTTTCACAAGTTTGTCTGAAAGTCCTTCATTTTTTGTGCAACGGTCTTGAATTTTGACAGGGACTTAGTTTATGATAAGTAGAAGTTTGCTAAGATTTTAGTTCAGGGTCGGATTAGGGAGCACTAAAGGCTCTCGCGAGTTTGCATGTAAGTTTGATTTTTGTACTACCGGCCTGAAATTTAGCAAGTCTATTAGCTAACAATTGTTTTTGTGACGATCTGGACTAAGGGCTCCCGCAAGTATATAAATGAAATCCTTGGCGTTTTGGAGCTGAAAATTGGTAGGGGGATAGAATATAGTTAAGACATATGTATTTGTATGTGTGGGAACAGATTTTATGAGAGGGCCAGTTTAAGGGAATATAATCGCTTCGATTGGCATTTGTCATTCGATTTGGCATAGTACATCCAGAGGCAGTCACACACATACATACACGTCAAAATTTCCTCGCGAACGAAGTCGCAGGCAACGGCTAGTATGTTATAGAATGCGACTCTTATCAATTAAATCAACGCCACGAGCAGATATAATATTATACCTATTATCAATTATTATTATTATATTAGCTTTTGTCAGAAATATCAAAAATAACGGTTTACCCTACAAATTTTCATCCCCTATTTAAGTCTTTTCTGGGTTACCGGAAAATTCTTCCTATTTCGTTGTCGACATTGTAAAGGGAGCTTCTATGCAAAGTCAGTTGAAGTTGATGAAATTGAAAATTTTGAGAATTTTTATTTTTTTATTTATTATAAGTAAATGGGCTTGCTCTTGACTACAATCTAGCCCTAAGGGCAGAGATCTATGTGGTCGGCGATGGATCGAGCTTACCCAGAAGAAAACTTTTTAGTCGCGACTTAAATAGATAGGGGTTTTAAGAACTCAGCAAAACCGACGCAGGCAGGGAGTTCCACTCCTTGGCTCTGCGCATAATAAAGGACTTAGCTTCGTTCGAATGTGTAGAACATCGACTAGGTATCGGTGATAACCTGCAGTAAGTCTAGTCTTCCTGATGGAAGAAGGGAGATGGTGGAACCAGCCCGTGGAATTCCTGCGCTCACTCTACGAAGTACAGTCTGTAGAAGACCGACAGACATGTGACTTTGCGGCGGTGGACCCGGCTATGTAGCTTGGCAACCAGCTTATCGTCACCAATTAGCCTTCTGGCTCTGCGCTCTACTGAGTCGAGTGTGGCAAATTGGTATTTGGCTGAGCCATCCCAAAGGCGACAGCAATACTCCATGCCAGACCGGACTTGAACTTTATGTATTATTGAAAGCTGTTCAGGCTTGAAGTACCGCTAAACGTTTTTAGGATACCCAGCTTTTTTGCCGCAGTTTGAGCTTTCGACTCAATGTAGGCGCCGAAGTTGAGATTCGCGCTCAACTTCGTGCCAAGAAGCTCGAGACTGTCAGTAACTTCTACAGACGCACTGGAAAGTAGGGGCCAGATAAACGGACTACTTACTTTACAAATGTCTGACGGTTTGTAATAAACAAGATTAGTTGACAATGAACAATCTTATCTTATCTTATCTGACAGTGAAACAATCTTTATGTAATTGACATCAAAGGAGGGTTCGTCGCAAACCTATTAATTGAATTAGAAGATTAATGACTTGCTTTCATATTGTAAGCGCCATATTTCGTGAAACATCACACGTTGCCGGAGAGCCGACCGGTCCGGGCCGGTTATCGCTCGGCACCCGCGAAGCCAAGGAGAAGCTTTCCACCTCGTAAATAATAATATTATCACGGGCAGCGCGTCACGTACACTCGCAGAACAAACACGTTTGACGAAGGTGGACAGCAGATGGATAGCAGGAGGGTTTGCTCTCACGCTGTGTACAGACACCAATATCAAAGGTTATCATCAACTGTATCAACTGTTTGTTGCAACGTTAGCATCGTGCAACATAGTGCGCTAAGGATTAACTAGTCGACGGGCTCTTCTCGAGTGATTTATGTTAATTATTAAATTCCATCTCAAATCGTACGGCCGTGAAGACATATTCACATAATCATTTGAATGCTTCCATTAGTTTCAATCAAATAGAATTCACAAGTGGAACGTTGTATATAGTCCGTCGTAGTAGAGGTAAAATCAATCCGAAATGTTCTCTTATTGGAAATAGCAAATAGGATTAGATAGCATTGAATACGACATGGTTGTAATGAAGCTATGAGATTTGGTTTTACATGGGTATCTGTGTAGCCATGTGTGGGGCACGGCATCGTTTCCACTACGTACTCACTGGGTTGCGTTCTGCGACTTCCATGTTATTGGTGAAATGAATAAAGAAAGTTTCCAATAATATTACATATACACACACACCTAAACTCACGCCCTTTAGCCATGGAGGTAGTCCGAAATCACAGAACGCCACCTACATACTCCTTTTGCCTCGTTCATATTCATACACCTGCATGGTCATACACGCACGCCGGTTACGAGTACTACGCACCTATCCTTTCTGAAGAACAACACCAATAAGGTATGTGTGTGTGTCTAGTATTATTCATATTATATATCAAAATAATCTTTTTAAGCTAAGCATATCGTGACACGTACGTAAAACCCAACAGAACAATTTATTATGTACTTATGTATAATATTGTAAAGTATAACCGATAGTTCACAGAGGCGTCCGTGTGGAGCGACCGGGCGACCCCAGCGCGGGTTATCCAATAAATCGGAACATTGTGTAACGTTAAGGAAGGTTGTTTACGTTAATATAATAAATGTTGTTGTTTTATATTCCGCCGCCAGTGACCGGAATACCTCGCTCGCTCAATATAGATTGGCTTCAATACAACGATGAAAGTTATGTAATATTGCTCAGCCTCAATAAAAAGTCTACACGCCCCAAATAAATGGCTTACAATTTTATTATCATTACTAGCTGATGCCCGCGACTCCGTTCACGTGAAAATTTTGATGAGTGTCTGTCTCGTTGATTTATTGACAGTGAAATTAGTGATAGCTTTGATTTCCACAGCAGCTGTTCCAGATCTTAAATTTTTTACAACAGAGAGTGCTTATCAGGCTGAACAACTCTTGCTAAGACGTCATTCCTATTATGTTATAGTGTAGCTGGGCTCTTGGAGTTCCACATCAGGTGTTCCAGATCTTCAAATTTATTCTCTTTGCAGAAAATGCTCATCACGTGGAACAATTTTTGCTATGGTACCATTTTTGTATCTCTTATAGTAAAGCTGGTCTGTTACGGTTCTGCATCAGGTATTCAAGTTTCCAAGATAAATTATAGCCTATATGTTGGCCAAACATAATATCTATACAACAAAAAAAAAACCATTCAAATCCGTCGAGTAGTTCCGAAGATTAGCGTGTACAAACAAACAGACAAACAGACAGACTTTTTTTTTTCGATTCGTGCTCTATTACTGTTTCTAAACCCCCCTCAATTATTATTTTTTTAATATATTCAATGTACAGACACAGTTTTTTTACTGTTTTATTATAAAAATATGTAATATAGATAGAAGATAATAAAGTCAACTTCATGGATATTAAACACGCTAAACCGGCTAGTCGAATTCGCGCCTGAAACGTCGAAAGTTAAACACATACGGCCTTATTAATAAAAAAAAGTTAAGCCTGCTTAAACTTACGCTTAGTTTATCTCGCATGCCGTCTCACTTCAAAAATATTCAAAAGAAAGGGACGGCATGCGAGATAAACCAAGCGTAAGTTTAAGCAGGCTTAACTTTTTTTATTAATAAGGGGGATACTGAGGGTATGTGTACAACTTATCTTTTATTCTTATCTTTTATTATTTTTGTATAAAAAAAGTTTACAGAATACATCTACCTAGCAAGTTTTTCAACTGTGTAGTCTTATAAGTAATTTACGGAAAAAAGTGGCTGTGACTTACGAACACACATGACATACATGACGAATCCAAATGGTTTTTGTTTTTGCCATCTGGCTAAACACCTGTTATAAAACAAGAATTGTAACATACATTACGTGATTGTTTTTCTGAACATTGCGCGTTTTTCTATATATCGAGTGGAAGGAACTTCGGCGAACAAATACCACGTGTTCACCTCATCTTTCTGAACCCTTATATTAATAAGATCAGCACCTCATTCTCCGTCGCGGTCGGTTAACGCGTCCAACAAACCGGAAGGCAGACTGACAACACGCGGACTTAGTAAGTTCATTAATATACTTTAATGGCTGCTATAATTCACAAAAATTCCGACTTGCGGAGGGGGCCACTTATAAATTGACAATTTATTTGCATAATTGGCCTATTAAGCCACGCCCACTACTGCCCCACTGCCCCCCCCGCACTCATGATCTCCGACCTCGAAGCTAAAATGTTGGATCGCAGCGTCTCCAAGATTGTGATTTGTTTTTGAATTAACAGAATTAATAAGGAAATCCTGCTGTCGGCTTTTCATTCTGTAATTCTGTACAATGAGAATTTAATGTTCAAACAATCTTATGAATATTTATATTAAAACACTGATTTTGAATGGGGCAAATTTTGTAAATACATTTAAATTTTACGAGCTTTTGTATTTGAAGCGTGAAGCTGTTTATTAATTGAGGGCAAGGTTGGCACAATGGGTGAGCGGTTGACTGCTGCGTTGGGTGTCGTGGGTTCGATCCCCGTATGGAATAAATATTTGAATGTAAACCATTCAAATATTTACATACACATAGTATGTGAGTTTAAATGAGTATACATACCCACGATATAGGAGAAATTACTTGTGTGGTTCAGGGTAGTTGACAAAAAAAAACTAATTAGTCCGCCAGATAGATTTCCAAAAAATATTGAGCACGTGTTTTTTCTTTTTTTTACATACAATAAAAGACGATACAGTGCTTCGAAAAGTTGTGAAACGTCACAGGTTGGTCCATTTTTACCAGACTATGACGTCAAAAGCCCCCTCTCCATGGTCTTTGCCAAGCTTTATTTTCGTATTTTTTTATTAATTTGATAAAACAAAAAACACGTATCCAATATTTTTCGATAATCTAACTGACGCACTATACAGAATCATATTTTTTTAGTCAGTCAACTACCCTATTGATGAGTTTTCGTGAACGAGCTTGTGGTAGCTTAAAATCTGCAGCCAATATCTGTTGCTTAACGTTGCTATTATGAAATCCCGTCGGTCTACGCAATTAAAAATTTAATTCTAGTGACTTTACCCCATTATGTTTTGATGACTGTCCCATTTGTTGCAACTTTCTTATATTCAGTGCACTCGCAAGCACTCTCTTATTATCTCCAATACTGGCGATTATCCATCTATCCAATACTGGCGATACGTTTACGTTGCACCTGTTAGTGTACACTAAGGAATATAGTCCGCTGATATAGTCCGTGATCCGACGGCGCGCGGCGGTGACAGCGCTGAGCTGTTGTCTGCGCCTTGTTTAGTTTCCCGTTAGAGCTTTCTACACACATGGTTCCTCACATTCCTTGCAGGCGTCGGACACTCAACAGATGAGTCATAAGTTCATTCATTACGGGATCCGGAGCGTGAGCGAGTTTTGCTGTTCCAACGCCTGTGGAATCTTGGTCTGAACCTTACGCATTACGCAACCATACAACTCAACTTTACTATTTTAGTTATGATGCTCTCCGTCTATTTTAAAGTCGAGGACTACTGCTGCTATTGTTGCACTACTTCATTACCAACAAAACAACATTTTGAAAGACGTTTTCCGCGTTTTTCGATAAATTGTCTAGATAACACTAAAATGTCTGTTACTTGTTTGACTACGTCTTTCGTCAATTTTGAAACGGTTTTTAATTTGAAATAAAATAGTCTACCGGATTGGGGATCGCACTTGACGTACCCCGCACCGTGTGCATACCTCTAATGTTGGTGGTGAACTCGAACACAAACCAAATGTTCAATGTGTGGAGTGTAGAGCAGGTTACCTGGTCCACGTGTTGACGTGTACTACCTCTGGCTAGAACTGACCTGCGTCAAGTGTCCGGCGACGTGTCCTGGGGAAGCGCCGCAGCGTGAAGCGCCAGTGCGCCGTCACCACGACGTGTACTACCTCTGGCTAGAACTGACCTGCGTCAAGTGTCCGGCGACGTGTCCTGGGGAAGCGCCGCAGCGTGAAGCGCCAGTGCGCCGTCACCACGACGTGTACTACCTCTGGCTAGAACTGACCTGCGTCAAGTGTCCGGCGACGTGTCCTGGGGAAGCGCCGCAGCGTGAAGCGCCAGTGCGCCGTCACCACGACGTGTACTACCTCTGGCTAGAACTGACCTGCGTCAAGTGTCCGGCGACGTGTCCTGGGGAAGCGCCGCAGCGTGAAGCGCCAGTGCGCCGTCACCACGACGTGTACTACCTCTGGCTAGAACTGACCTGCGTCAAGTGTCCGGCGACGTGTCCTGGGGAAGCGCCGCAGCGTGAAGCGCCAGTGCGCCGTCACCACGACGTGTACTACCTCTGGCTAGAACTGACCTGCGTCAAGTGTCCGGCGACGTGTCCTGGGGAAGCGCCGCAGCGTGACGCGCCAGTGCGCCGTCACCACGACGTGTACTACCTCTGGCTAGAACTGACCTGCGTCAAGTGTCCGGCGACGTGTCCTGGGGAAGCGCCGCAGCGTGACGCGCCAGTGCGCCATCACCACGACGTGTACTACCTCTGGCTAGAACTGACCTGCGTCAAGTGTCCGGCGACGTGTCCTGGGGAAGCGCCGCAGCGTGACGCGCCAGTGCGCCATCACCACGACGTGTACTACCTCTGGCTAGAACTGACCTGCGTCAAGTGTCCGGCGACGTGTCCTGGGGAAGCGCCGCAGCGTGACGCGCCAGTGCGCCATCACCACGACGTGTACTACCTCTGGCTAGAACTGACCTGCGTCAAGTGTCCGGCGACGTGTCCTGGGGAAGCGCCGCAGCGTGAAGCGCCAGTGCGCCGTCACCACGACGTGTACTACCTCTGGCTAGAACTGACCTGCGTCAAGTGTCCGGCGACGTGTCCTGGGGAAGCGCCGCAGCGTGACGCGCCAGTGCGCCGTCACTACGACGTGTACTACCTCTGGCTAGAACTGACCTGCGTCAAGTGTCCGGCGACGTGTCCTGGGGAAGCGCCGCAGCGTGACGCGCCAGTGCGCCATCACCACGACGTGTACTACCTCTGGCTAGAACTGACCTGCGTCAAGTGTCCGGCGACGTGTCCTGGGGAAGCGCCGCAGCGTGACGCGCCAGTGCGCCATCACCACGACGTGTACTACCTCTGGCTAGAACTGACCTGCGTCAAGTGTCCGGCGACGTGTCCTGGGGAAGCGCCGCAGCGTGACGCGCCAGTGCGCCGTCACCACGACGTGTACTACCTCTGGCTAGAACTGACCTGCGTCAAGTGTCCGGCGACGTGTCCTGGGGAAGCGCCGCAGCGTGGCACGCCAGTGCGCCGTCACCACGACGTGTACTACCTCTGGCTAGAACTGACCTGCGTCAAGTGTCCGGCGACGTGTCCTGGGGAAGCGCCGCAGCGTGACGCGCCAGTGCGCCGTCACCACGACGTGTACTACCTCTGGCTAGAACTGACCTGCGTCAAGTGTCCGGCGACGTGTCCTGGGGAAGCGCCGCAGCGTGGCACGCCAGTGCGCCGTCACCACGACGTGTACTACCTCTGGCTAGAACTGACCTGCGTCAAGTGTCCGGCGACGTGTCCTGGGGAAGCGCCGCAGCGTGACGCGCCAGTGCGCCGTCACCACGACGTGTACTACCTCTGGCTAGAACTGACCTGCGTCAAGTGTCCGGCGACGTGTCCTGGGGAAGCGCCGCAGCGTGGCACGCCAGTGCGCCCCGTCACCACGACGTGTACTACCTCTGGCTAGAACTGACCTGCGTCAAGTGTCCGGCGACGTGTCCTGGGGAAGCGCCGCAGCGTGAAGCGCCAGTGCGCCGTCACCACGACGTGTACTACCTCTGGCTAGAACTGACCTGCGTCAAGTGTCCGGCGACGTGTCCTGGGGAAGCGCCGCAGCGTGGCGCGCCAGTGCGCCATCACCACGACGTGTACTACCTCTGGCTAGAACTGACCTGCGTCAAGTGTCCGGCGACGTGTCCTGGGGAAGCGCCGCAGCGTGGCGCGCCAGTGCGCCGTCACCACGGACTCGTTCCGCAGCACCAGCGTGCGCGACTGAACTGCGGGCCATACAAACTGTACAGACAGGGATATCATGAGCTACGTAAACACTTTCACTTATTAAGTATTTTGATACATAAGTACATTATATTTATGCAAAGTAAATAATTGACTGTATCTCTATTATGGTAATTAATTAACGTTCAGTTAAATATTTAATTGGAGCGAAAGTTCGTAAGTTGTTGACGTTCAAAGTTTACAACAAAATTAATTCAGTGAAACAGTAAGCAATTATTTATTGTAAACGATAAGATATTCGCGCCCAAGTTCCGCGAGTTGTGCTCCAACACTCCAGTGTTAATTACAAGTCAAACATTGCGCGCTGTTCACGTTCAGGTAGTTCAGCCACACAGTCACATGTGTCACGTTACACAGCTGTTGTTGTTTCGGTAGATCAAGTGACATAGCCACATTACTGACTATTTGCAAATCATTGTTACGATAAATTTATGTTAAACTAGCTTTTGCCAGCGGCTTCGCCCGCGTAAAAATGACGATTTTCCATACAAACTTTCATCCCCTATTTAAATCCCTTAGGGGTTGAATTTCGAGAAATCCTTCCTTATTCCTTGTCTACATTATAAAGGGAACCTCTGTGCAAAATTTCAGCTTTCTAGGTCCAAGAGTTTGGGCTGGGCGTTGATGAGTCAGTCAGTCAGGACTTCTCTTTTTATTTATATAGATATAGATATATAGATAGAATAGATGTCAAGTTTCCTGCGCAGGATTTGATTTAGGTTGGTCAGAGATTCACATAATGTACAGCAACGTTATTGAACAGTTGAGTGGTGTGTAGTGTGGGTACCTGTCCGGAGCGGCACGGCGGTGAACTGCAGACAGATGGGCTGCGCGCGCTGCGGCACCAGCTCGCGCACGGGCGCGCTGCACGCGGCGCACGCGCACACGCGCGTCAGCGACGGCGGCTGTGACACTGCACCACATCAACAATAACATTCACTTTCAAATAAGCGATGACAAAAAAATCATAACCAGATACTTCAATGTAACCAAGAACTCTGAGGAGGTAGTCTCCTCCAAAACTGTTTCCGTGGTCGAGTGGTTTAGGCGTTTGCCTTGTGACCTGGTGGTCGTGGGTTGCACACGTTTTTATTTATCATTTATATCTGACCGTGGTGCTCAAAAGGTTAAGAAATCACATTATAAGTAGGCATTAGGCATATCATAAGTAACGTAGCTACCTAACGAAATTTTAGATTAAAATAAAGGGTTAGAAGATTCTGTCACTGTGTCGGTTTATCTGAAGCACATCCATGTCATTTTAGATGCCGTGGCATCGTTGAGGTATTAAAGGAGATGGCTAAATGACTGCCTCCAGCATCTATAGGAATTCCACACTGACTCGTAGTATTTAAACAATCAAACATTAATTATTTAGAGTTAAATAATTTCATAGAAGTTGCGTGAACTTAAGAAAAAGCAAAAATTAAATCACAAAATCTCTCTCTTTACATTGACCTAAAATGGTGAAATACTTGTAATACAGCTGTTAGTTGCTATAGCAACTGCAAGCTAAGGATGGACCATATCGCTTTTCAGAATGTCAAATCGAAGCAGTAATTATATCGATTTTTGATAACAGTTATCAAAACAATTTATTTTTTCCGAAACTAAGAAGTGGTAATCAGAGTTCTTGGTGGGAATCTATGGCGTGCAATTCAGTGTCTTATTTATTTCCTTGTTATTGTGTTTTGAAAATGGGGTTGTGTTAAAGTGACAGTCGATTCTACCCAATTACACTTAATTAAATCAAAATCAAATAAAATAAGGGACAGCTTCGAATTATGGTTATTCGTTTAATCGTGCTACATATTTTGCGTCGAAAAATATGAACTGATGAATAGTGATCGGCAAAAAGTAGTTCTATTTGTTTCTTTTAATCAATTCGATTATTTTATTGATTCTGTTACACTTGTATCTTCTCATCTCTAAAAATAAGGATTTGGATTTTTTTATTGTTGATGGCATTAGGACCATATCAGGTTAAACAAGCTCGGTCATACTACGGAGAGCATACCTATTAGAGCAAATGGTACTTATGATATCGAAGTGTGCCCGGATCTTGAAAGATTAATACATTTAGGGGGATCAAGACCTCAACTTTTAAGAGGCCGAATAAGATCAAGGCATATTAGTCAAAAAATATACTACGTGTATATTTTATATGAAAGCCAAACCACAATTAATAATCCTCTGGATGACATACTGTCATATTACTGCAGCTGTATTGTGGGGAACAGAACTCTGGGCTGTTGCTGTCATGTAATGACAGTGATCTGGTATCTGGGATGGGCTAGACATCAGAACACGCTATCCGCTCCGGCTTCATTTTTAGATAATGTTCTTTTAAGAATAACAGAATAGAATAAAATAATTCACATTTTTGTTGTTTTATTTTCAATATTTTTATGTTCAGCCCATTATTATTGTATCGATTTTGCTACACTTGAATTTCAATCCCATCACTAAAAAAATCAAACGTCATATGTCAGATGTCGTTTGAATGCTTTGCCGTTTGCATGTTCGTTGTGCATATTTATTTTGGATTTTCAATGACCCTCGCTCACCTACTTACGGACCTCTCGCTACTCGATACAGACAGAACACCACCATAGGAACATTGTCTGCGAAAACCGTCTTTATTTTACTTATTTGGATGAGTCCGTTAGGTTTTACAAGAGTAAACACGCGGGTGGGAGTAATTTTTGCGCGGATTGCAGAAAGGCCGTTGTATTACATTTTTAGGTGCAATTACCCCTTTGTGTATATTTACTAAAGTACCACGATGCGAAATCGGGGTGGCTCGTTTAGTCTATAATACAACTATATCAATTTCAATGCAGATACATCAAAATGCCTAAGTAAAAGTTCATAGCAATGACATTTGTTTGCAGTTTTATACGTATTGACGCAGGAGCTAAACGATTTTATTTTCACTATTTTCAACATATGATCTACTTCTGAAAGTGTTTTTTATATGAAATACTAATATTCAGCTATTCAGCGTTGCATTTTGCTAGGTGTCATGTTTATAGATGCTTGCTTCACTCGTCCTAACTGAATTTAGCCATCTCCTTTATTAAATTATTAGTAAATAACTAAGCGTCAAACGGAACGTACATAAATTCTAACATTTTTGAAGTTGTATCTGTCATAATCATCTCAAAATGCTTAATATAATTATGTTACATAATTCCGCTGCTTCCGAGTTAACGTGTTTGGTCTTAATGTTTTCATCTGCTTTCTCCTGTTTTTAGACGACTTCGCTATCCCTCTGGACATCGATAACCGATTCTGGTGTTTTGTTGAGTGCTAGAGCGAGCGAAGCGAGCTCGGGACTTGTGGCATTACGACTTGGACAGGATGGGTTCCGAAGACCCCGAAATCGCCTTTGTGTTAAGTTACACTAAGCCCGAAGACAGAAATAGGTTCTACGCAAAGCGAGGCTAAGTCGACTACGGTTTTAATGCGAATATAAAGTGTTGTGAGGTTAGGTTACTACAATAAATGTTTTTTTTTTAAGAACGGTGCGACACTTTAACATGGTTGTGGTGCCAGGGGAGAACGGTGACCATCCATCTCTCCTTTTCCTCTCCTAGCTCCCTCCACCTGCTCAATGATACCTATTATTCAATCAAGTTTTTATTGTAACTTGTAAAAATTAATCTTAAAAAATCTACGCACTTCCGGCAGGGAGAGGAAGTAGGGGATGACTCTCCTGCCACCAGCCCTCCCCCACCCCTCATCCCTCAAGTCAGACGACTCGATTCTAATAAACTTTTTTTTTTTTTGGTGATTGGAAAATCATCAAATGACCCCCCCCCCCCCCCCCGCTCTTGGGCAGAGCGAAGGGGAGTGTCAGACTTCTACTGACTAAAAACCGAACTCATGTTCCTTCTTTGCCCTTGTGCCGAGGCCACGTCATCTAGTACTAAAATCCGCGGCCCCGACATATCAAATTAAATTTTCAATTAGTTTTAATAAAGTTTGACACAATCTTAGCAATCGTTCATTAAATAAACAAGTTAAGACTTTGAGTAAACTGAAATCGTATATCGAGATAATCTCGATGATTGTCGGCGTTATTTCTCATAGAGTATTCTAGACGAATATTGTGGTGTCAAAATGTATGACGTAACACATACGTGCGAGCACTAGGTAATAAAGCGGCTTGATGTGGCGCCGACACTTCAATAATGAAATAACTTTAACATTCAGCGCTGCTCTCATAAAAACTGAATTAACCACGTCAAAGAGAATATTCCACCTACCATAGACTAAGTCTGAGTTGTTGTGTCATCGATAACGCTCCCCGGCTTATTTATCGAGGGCTCATATTAAAAGCATTATCATAATTAATTTTTTTGTGGCTGTTTTGACATAATGGAGTGCAGAGGAGCGTTATTTGAAACAAATAAATATTGTGAAGACTATCGACTATTACTGAAGAAAATAATTATGGGCTATTTGGTAAAGGTTAGTCTCAAAGGGCCGCTCGTCCTGAAGACGGCTGTAAACACTTTTCTATTCGAGTTAGGAACCGCGCGGAGTGACGCGAGGATTAACGTCACACGTGACATGTCGAGAACGACGAACGAAATAGAAGAAGAGAAAAAAAGGATCAGAATAATTTCTCTCTAGTATTTAGGTGAGACCGCTTTAGTACCCATACAATAGGGGATCGGACTGACTCAAAAAATATGATTCTGTTTAGTCCGTCAGTTAGATTATCGAAAAAAATTGGATACGTGTTTTTTGTTTTATCAAAACAATAAAAATTGACGAAGATAAAGCGCGTCAAAGATCATGGAGTGGGGCTTGAGACGTCAATTGAAGGTACAAAATGTACTATCATATGACGTCACACGAGTTTTCAAAGCACTGTATTTTTGTTTGCGTGAAAAAAGAAAAAACACGTGTTCAATATTTTTTGGAAATCTATCTGACGGACTAATTAGTTTTTTTTTTGTTCGATCCCCTATTGGCAGAATTACAAGATCTGAGTAACAATGTAGCTGGTAAAGTTAAGTAGGTATATTTTATCTATCTACATAAAAATAATACTTATCTGTCAGAATCATGAACGTAACAATTTATCAGATGAGAGGACCGCGTACGTATACCGACATATTCTATTCTTTAGTGACTGGCATACTTTTCAGGCATGTTCGTGTAAAATCGTCTTCTTCTTCAAATTAAACTTTGTACCGAAAGTAAGATCCCAATGAATACTTAACACTTATTTAAATTAATTAGGTACCTGAGTATTTTCACATACGGTTAAAGCACCAGGGTAGCCTACGATATTATTTTATTCTTACAATTTGTATATCAGTCTCGGGTTGTATGTCGGTTAAAATATGATAACGAGACCCTGTTTTACTCTGTTGTACCCTGTTTTATTATGATACCCTATGGCAGCTTTGGATATGACGAGCATTTTAGATTTAATAATAATAATAATAATTTATTTAATTCAGACAACATTGATCCATAGTTTGGTTAGTAGTAATACTTAAAAATAATGTTAGTAAGCATAATATTCAGAGCAATCCAATAAACGGCAATACAATAATCTCAACACAAAACTGCTATTACAATTAAGAACAACAAATTAAAATTCAATTAATAAAATAAATAGGTACTCATGTCAATATAAAGGTATATAAAAAAAAAAAAAACAATGTCAATATGTAAAATATAAAAATGTGTCCAATCAAATTTAAAAGTAAAATCAAAATAAGTCTGAAAGTTATGTTGTTTTGGGACGAGATAATTTAATTCTAATTTATTTATTTAAATCAGACTATAGATCCAAAATGTGTTAGTATAAACTTAACCTATTGTTAGTAAATTATAAATTACACTACCTATATTAATTGGCGACATGGACGTCTGCGCGCACATGTCTACCCGCCCAATGCCTAATAAATGGCCCATCAATTTTGTCCGCCAGTGTAGCTAGAATATTGTTAGGGCTGCCCCTGAATCGCCGCAACATAGATGCACATCGCTTGCGCATGACGGCATAAAAGTCATCAAGCCTCGCTTCAGCAAACATGCCTGATGCGCTGCAAAAACGAGGCAGCCCCAACAACATCCTCAGTGCATTATTGTATTGCACGCGCAGAGCATTGTAAGCCTTCTGCGTATACCTCACCCACAGGCTGCACGAGTAAAACGACTGGCAATAAGCCCTGAACAGAGTCATTTTCACTCCGTTACTACACCGCGCAAACCTGCGAGCAAGCATATTGCATCGGGCTGCCAATGCCCTGCGCTCCCTGTCAATATCTTGGTCATCTGTAAGATCATCCGTTACCACATGCCCCAGGTATTTAAATTGAGTAACAACCTCCAACGGAGTTCCTCGTAACCTTACAGGTGGAACACTAACAGGTGTATTATTGCGCACCTTAAAAACGACAACCTTACTCTTATCAACATTATACCTCAAGCCATGAGCATCCGCGTAACTCTCACATATGGCCAACAGTTTTCTCAGACCGCAGATTGATGGGCTGAGTAGCACCATATCATCAGCGTAACTTATGTTATTAATCATCCTTCCATCTATCGAGCAGCCAACCATGGTGCCACTCAGCTCATCAACCAGCCTGTCTATATACAAGTTAAAAAGACTGGGTGAGGTCAACCCCCCCTGCCTCACTCCACATTCTAGTCCATATGACATCGATTGAGAATCAGCCCACCTAACACAATTCGTCTGGTTTTCATACATTGGTATGAAAGCTTAAATAAATTTATGTGCTCAGTTGGCAGTTCCGTTTCATTCGACAATTTTTGCCACAGAATCTTATAATTTACAAGGTCAAAGGCTTTTGACAGATCCAGAAAACAACCATACACTGGTGTCTTCCTGTCTGTGTAGTACTGGACAGATTGCTTTATAAAATTGGTTTTAAGATCAAAATATGTAAGATGTTTTAACATTTTATATTTTTTCAAGCTGCAATAAAAAAATCTGATTAACTTTGAAAGTTTAAAACTTTATTTTAATTTCAACACTTTAGAATGGGTAAATACAGTATTTTCACAAGTTATTGTGCCTTGTGAATAAGACTGTGACTACAGCTTCAATGATTTATAGATATTTGTAAATATTTACGACAATACTACGATTCATGTGGCAGTCAACCGACACTTCCGTCAGTTTTCACTGACTGACAGCAAGCGTCAACATGAAACGTTAAGACTGTTTGAGCCCGCAGTAGGTATGTACAATTAATTGTACATGTTATATGACACATTTCTACTACTAACCGGAGGATAACACTGACACTACGGATATTACTAAAGACATGTTTTTAGGGTCGACGGAGCCAGTATACAGCATGAGTTTTATCATATTGAACCCGTCTTCTGTGTGCTAATTACTATGTTGTCACAACATAAAGTTTACTCCGCCAAACAAACTTTAACACGGCACGACAAATTCTCTAAATATTGACCGTTAGTATTTACTTCCATTCTATGTATTATTCTTAGTTAAATACAATGTGTGTCAATATGACATACGACTATAAGCTATATTTTGTTTACGTGTGTTGCATACTTCGTGTAATAGTTAGTGAATCGTTTTGTAGCACTTCTCCACTATTGTAAGATCTAATGCAAAATAAAATGCAGTGTTTAGTAGTGTAGGTAATGACAAAAGTGAAGGTATTTGGGTTTGAGTTACCGATCTCGATGGGACACTGCTCCTCAGTGATGCGGGGCGGCATGGGGCGCGGGGGAGGCGGCGGAATGTACAACTCCTCGAACGGGCAATGGCAGCGGTTCTCTGTAACAACGCACAAGTTTAACATCAGGCCAAATTACGATCATTATCAATGTTATCAGCTGATTTCAGTTAAAAAGGTAACCTGAAAAACTCTTTGACCGTTATTATAACACATTTGTAGAGGTAGACAAATGTACGAGCTTCCATCAGAAAACTTTTAGTTGAAAGTAATTGTTCAATAAATCTGCGGTGTAGGGCGCGCGGTGCGGCGGGTACGCGCTCGGAATATACTTAATACTTTAATATTACTCTCATAACTAAGAGTAATGGTTGCAGTCATTATCTACTTATCTTTCTGTTAACTAAGTACTTGTTACTTCATCATAGCGTTTGACGAATGATTTAACTTTTATTCTTCTAGAACAAGTGCGGTCACGCGAAAGTAAGCAATTAGTAGATAGATAAGGAGCTGCCAAGTCGTACTAACAAAGTAAGTAATCAGCTAAACCAAGATGTAGTCCTGAACATGATGCCTACAGGCACTCTGAAAGCGTGTGGAACTCCGTGGTCATGAACATTTGAGTTAAACTTTTTAACCACTTCGCGTCTTTGTAGCAATGACAAATTTATATCTATTTATATATATCTATGTATATAAATAAAAAGAGAAGTCCTGACTGACTGAGTGACTGACTCATCAACGCTCAGCCCAAACCCTTGGACCCAGAAAGCTGATTTTTTCCCCCTTTTTGCCCTTTATAATGTAGACAAGGAATAAGGAAGGATTTTTCGAAATTCAACCCCTAACAGAGGTAAATAGGGGATGAAAGTTTGTATGGAAAATCGACATTTTCACGCGGGCGAAACCGCTGGCAAAAGCTAGTATAATATAATTTATTGGTGATTTGTTTAATTACTTAGATTTTGCAACCACGTCAGATGGTTACAAATGATCTAATATAATTATCCAACATACACATTTAACTGTTTACGCATCATTGAAATCAGGGGGTCTACTCGCTAATTTGCCGACTAATTTTCGGGCCGTACTAAAGTCGGCCTGAACTAAGATAGAAATTGACTCAGAATTGATAGAATGACTAGTCGATTTGACAGCTTGCCCTACTCCCGATGAGTTTTAGCCCGTCCGAAAATTTGAATTTGACACTTGTTTACGCGGATTTTTATGTCATTTTAAACGATAACAACATAGTTATCGTGCAGGCCCCGAAAGTAAAAAAAAAAAAAAAAAAAAAGATTTTAAAGAATTTTTTTTTTAGAAAATCAATAATTTGGCTGCTTTTTGAATGCTCGAAGGAGTTCTAAAAGTACATTCGCCGGTTGTTTTCACGCTAAAACTTTCGGTTGTCGAGTATTCACCATTTTGAGTTTAAAGGAACTATAGGCTCATAAGGGAATTATTTGAAGACTAGTGGACGTCCCGCGGTTTCACCCGCGTAGTTCCCGTTGTCTTAGGAATACATGGATAAAAAGCCTATGTTACTCAGGGTGAATGTAGCTTTCTAATGGTGAAAGAATTTTTGCAATCGACGCAGTAGTTTTTTGAGTTTATTCATTACAAACATACACACAAACAAGGAAGGAAGGTTCAAGGTTCCTGCGAGAAACTATTACCTTTTTTCTGCCTCAACAAAAGCAACGAAATGGTGTTGATTCAAGAATGAAGGTAGGTAATGGTTTGGTTTGGCGCTGGGACTGGCAGAAGATTCTGATATAACTAAAACAAAGATTTCTACTATAAAAGCATAATTTAATGTTGAACAGTTGTTTCTTTTATTTTGCACCAAAATTACTTATTTTCAAGCATTGAATGCCCTAAACAATACACAAAATAATCTTCAAGTACAATAATAAACTAATACATCAAACAAATTAACACCATTAACTATGTTTGGCGGGCTTCGAGTCAAGGTGCCATGTAGCTTTTCGCGAAAACACTAATACACAATATCCTACGACCAAAACTCCTTCATATGGGTCTCAAGATGATGTGTCCTGCACCATAAAAGACTTGAAATGAATCTTGTTGCTCCTTAAATACTCCAAAACCTCTGGCATCATGATGTGATGTGATATGTATAGCGGGACGCAGCAACATGTTGTCCATACAAATTAAGCCTTCCTCATCAGCCTGTCCTTGGCTTGTTACCGGTGGCAACGTGCTTTTAACTAGCTTGGGGGGCTCCTAGTTACTCCGTGTTTGTTTGTTTTTGTTTCCGCTGATGTTTATTGTTAGTAGGTACCAACTCGTTGTTTTCACTTATAAAATCGAGGAGTGCCTCTATTTGAGCGCGTGAGGGCCTACAAAAGCGTTTGAGGCAATTTTACAATTTATTACGAAAAGTTTCCGGGTCGTACCTCGTATTAATAATGCAAATTGTTTATTATTTATTGTAAATAAAAAACTGACATTTTGACATTTCCATTGACAAATCGGTATCCTTCAATCAAATACAAAGAAGGCAGAGGTTACAGCTTTAACCCGGACAAATATATTTAAATTATGTCTAAAAAGACATTAGAATAAATATTTTGTGCAAATGCAGTCTTTTTCTAACAATACCAATGATATTTTTAATTTAAATGCTTGAAAACCACGAAGTAAGAAAACCGGGAATCAACCGAAAGAATAAAGCAAGCTTGTCTATGACTCCGTTCGAAAGTCATTGGTCCGTGATCACTAGAGAGTAGGGTTTACACACATTTACGGCGTAGAGTAAAAAACCCCGTTTATACGGCCGTATTTACGGATTTGGTGCTTAGCGAGTAGACCCCCAGTTTCGGCTGCGGTCGAGTTTACGCAACTCATGGTTTATTCAACCGGAGCGTGTTCCACTCACTGTTACATTCACTGTGTGAAAAGTTAATACCGTTCATTTATTAAATCGTTTTTTTGGAAAAGGCGTAGAAACGTTTACAATAAAATACATTAACAAGTAAAATAAAACAAAGTTGCTTAATTTTGTTCAGCATTGTTTGTTTCGCAATCTGCAAGGTTAAGTAGAACTCACCGCATTCACACCGTGGATGGGTGGGTGGGATGACTACATGTGCTACATCGAGGATCCACAGACGACCGTCATGCGGCACTTGCGCATACTAAAGTTAGTCACTGCACACTTACAAGCTCTGCACCAGATCGGCATCACATCACCTAGAATGTGTTATGAGCTTTGAGCGTACAACATAACGAGCTAAGTTTGTACGACAGCGGCGCGGATTGTGGCGCATGGCGGTCGGCGGGATATCGCACAATGTGCACTAAACTTTACACGTACATAAACATACTATTGGAGTTCAAAAAGTAACGACAAAAGTATCGTACTGCAAGTAAACTAAAAGGGGAAGTAGTTCGAATGTGTGGCTAATCAGATATAGTGATCAAGAAGGGTTCGAAACACACATGCACAAGTGTGTAGCGTTGCCGCTAAAACATCTGTATCAAATAGTGACATTATATGTAGTATAGGCAAGATTTCAATACCTGTGTCGGTAATTAAGCCCGAACTCATGCACTTTTGATGCTATGGTACTAAGCAGACTGCAGAAGATAATGTTAATATAAAGTCGGTGAAGCAGATTACGATAGTACAATGACCACAGAATGCCCATTTAGCTGGCAAAGGTACAAAACACTTGACCTGGTGACTCAAAGCTTACAATCGTCGCTATGAAGTGTAACACACAGCCATAATGAGCAGTTCACGTGAATGTTGTGAGGAGTGTGAACAAGACGCGGATGATGACGAGCCAGGGCACAGTAAGCTGTGTGCTGAGATAAGGGCAGACTGTGATTAGAGCCGCGCGCAGCTGGCTTCAGGGAAAAGCCTTCATTCTAAAACAGTTTAATTGCTACTCAGTGCACCGTATGTGACACTGTTTGAATATTTCTGCAGACCGAGGAAATATTTGAAGACTGGGGTTGACATTGCGGTGAATTATAAACATAAAATTATAATCATTTCCTTAAAACTTGTAGTTTTGATTTTTAAATTATTTTAATCTTGTAACAACAACAAAACGATCTGTTTGAGAGACAACTAAAGTAGTTTGAGATGTTTGGGTTGAGCGATTTCGACATAGAAAAGAAGAAGATAAAACGATCAGAAACAAACGATCGGATTTCAACTTCCATCAAACACTTGAACTAACATTCAGATATATTTGCATATTCCCAAAATAACTCAAATATTCAGTTCCCCAGAATATAACCTTCCCTATATGTAATGCCGGAGTGCCGGAGTAATGACGGCATCACGTGCACACTTCCGACACACGCCGTGACGTCATTACCGGAAAGATACAACGTGTCACAATATTGTGAACACATCGCTTACTATCTGTTAGTAATTGGTCTCTCTGATGCTGCTACACGATTAACAACCTTATCGAATCAATTCCAACATTTCTTTTCATTCAACCTTTTACAATTTGTGTCAGAAATAAGTGCGAGACTTGTCGCTATGTGTAAAGCTATTCCAAATCCAGATGTTTCGTACATGGAAGTTCGATTAAACATCGACATTGGATGTCGCCGTTTGTGCTAAAAGGAAAAGTCTGTGCGAACACAAGATATATTCTTCTTATTGCAAAATGTTTTACAAAAACACACGAAGGAAAAGAATTTGTCTTATGGAGATGTATGCGTGTATGGTGTGTAGTAGGCGGCGAAGCAAGCAGCGGTGATAATATGAAAACAGCAAGCAGATCAACAGATGGAATTTAATGAAGATAGAAGATAGTTACAGACGTTAGAAGGAAGAAGAACGATACAGAGTGATAGACTAGAACTGAAGCTAAGTTTTATACAATAGAATAGAATAAAGAATACGATAGCTATTATCGAGCGAGTTAATTAGCACGGGTGGCTAGAACAAAGTAGTACGTGCGTTCGCTAGGACGATCTGGGCGTACTGGCTCGGCGTCGCGCGCGCACTGCGTCTCCAGGCGACCTCCGCTCCTTCGTCCCGCGTTGTCCCCCGCTGTACAGGGCCGTACTCAAGGGTCCGGACTCGGGATTATGTAGACGCCACAGTACTCCCCTACCGAGATCGTAACTACGATCGATAGTAGTCGGGAAATCTCACCGTCCTCCCGCTCTTAGTCTTCTTACTAGTGTTTGAAGATATGCCGTCGGGAACTGGATCTGAAGCTGTAGTGGCTGGCGGTGTCACCCAAGTCGTGGTTGCTGGTGTCGGCGTTGGCGTTGTCATCCCCGTGACGTTGTCGTCTGCCGTGTACGCCGGTTTCAGCCTGTCTACGGTAACAGTTTGTTGCTTATTCTGTACCTTTATGTCGAATGTTTTGGAACCTCGGCGCACGACTTTGTACGGGCCGGCGTATGGTGCTTGGAGTGGACGTCGGACGGGTCCTTGGCGTAGGTAGACGTGCGTCGCAGTACACAAGTCTCTCGGTACATAGAAAGGACGAGGTGAGTGCCACGTAGTCGGTGTTGGTGCTAGTTTACTCATGCGACTGCGTAGGCGATCGGCGAAGTCAGTGACATCAACTTCCTCTTCTAATGCTGTGTTGAAAAATTGCCCAGGCAAGCGTAGTGGCTCACCATAGACAAGCTCCGCCGCTGATGATTGGATATCGTCCTTCCATGCGCTGCGAATACCCAGCAGCACCATCGGAAGAGATTCGGTCCACTGCGATGACGCGTGACAGGTGATGGCCGCCTTGAGTTGCCGATGTAGGCGTTCCACCAACCCATTGGCGGCTGGGTGGTAAGCAGTCGTCGTGAGGTGGTCAGCGCCGATCAGTGCCGCGATGGACTTGAAGAGGCGCGACTCGAATTGGCGGCCGCGATCGGTGGTGATTCGTGCAGGACAGCCAAACCGTGCGACCCAGCCAGAGATGAAGGCTGATGCGCAGGTCTCGGCCGTGATGTCGACGAGGGGGTACGCCTCAGGCCAACGTGTGAACCGGTCGACTATCGTGAGGCAGTACCTGTGGGAAGCAGACAAAGGTAAGGGACCTATAATATCAATATGTATATGTTGAAAACGAGCTGTTGGTGCTTTGAACTCTGTAAACGGTGCGGTCGTATGCCTTGTGGTTTTACACCGTTGACATTGGTGACATTCCTTAGCCCATTGTCGACAGTCACGCCTTATGCCCGGCCAAACAAATCTAGTTGTAACTAGTTGTACTGTAGCTTTAACACCGGGATGACTGAGGTTATGTAGTGATTCAAATACTTGACGTCGAAAGGCACTAGTAACGTAAGGTCTGGGATTGGATGTAGAAGTGTCGCAGTATACTTGCGTTGTGGCATCAGGTAGGGAAACCTTCTGCAGTTGAAGACTAGATCCTTCCACGAGTAGTGCTTGTAGCTCCGCGTCTGTGTCCTGGGCTTGGGCTAGGCGGTGGTAATCTAGGGGCGCGGCTATTTCTTCGATGCGGGAAAGAGTGTCTGCTACTACGTTGTCTTTACCTGCGACAAACCTTATGTCAGTTGAAAATTGTGAGATGAAATCCAAGTATCTGAACTGTCGCGGTGTACATTTGTCCCTTCGAGTGGTGAAAGCAAAGGTAAGTGGTTTGTGATCGGTTAGTATGATGAATGGTCTTGCTTCTACCATGTAGCGGAAATGACGTATAGCGTCGTAAATCGCCAGCAGCTCGCGGTCATATGGACTGTACTTTCTCTGTGATCGACTGAGTTTTCTTGAGAAAAATGCCATAGGTTGCCAGTCGTTACCTTTCCGCTGCTGTAGGACAGCACCGATGGCTACGTCTGAAGCATCGGTTTGTATAGCCAGTTCAGCACTGGAATCAGGGTGCACCAACAGAGTAGCCTTAGAAATACTTGACTTACAGTCCTTGAAGGCTTCCAGTTGTTCAGTCGTGAGTTCAATTGGCTTTGAACGTTTGCTGTGCCCGGCCAGCATGGCATTTAGAGGTGCCTGCTTCGCTGCTGCGTCTGGAATAAACCTTCGATAAAAGTTTAGGGTTCCTAAGAATCTTCTGAGCTCTTTTGTGTTTTTAGGCGTCGGGAAGTCGAGAATTGCCTGTGTTTTTGTTTTTAATGGGCTAATTCCTTCTGCAGAGACGCTGAAACCTAAGAATGTTACTGTTTTCTTTCCGAAACAGCATTTCGACGTATTTATTATGACGCCGTAATCCTTCAGGCGTCCGAACAGTATACGTAGATGCTCCAGGTGCTGTTCCTCATCAGAAGAGTAAAGCAGTATGTCGTCAAGGTATCCGTAAGCAAAATCTAGGCCAGTTAAAACTTCGTCCATAAACCGTTGGAATGTTTGTCCCGCATTCCTTAGACCGAAGGCCATGTACGGGAATTCAAACATCCCGAACGGTGTTGTGATGGCGGTCTTCGGTATATCGTCTTCGAAGACCGGCAGTTGATTATAGGCTCTGACTAAGTCTATAGTTGAAAATATTTTTTTACCTGTAAGTTCGTTTGTGAAGTCGTGGAGGTGTCGTACAGGATAACGGTCCGGAATTGTTCGGGCATTCAAGGCTCTATAATCCCCGCAGGGTCGCCATCCGTCGGTTTTCTTCCTAGCTAAATGGAGAGGAGATGACCAGGCGCTCTCTGACCTTCGCACGGTGCCGTTTAGCAGCATTTCGTCGAATTCTCGCTTGGCTATTTTCAGTCGTTCTGGATCCAAACGGCGCGGGCGACTAGAAACAGGGGGCCCTGGGGTTGTACGAATATGATGCACGGTTGTGTGTTTAAGTGTTTGCGGCTTACCAGCTGGCCGGGTGATGTCTGGGAATTCTCGTAGCAGCTTGTCGTAGACTGTATCGTCGGCTGTGGTACGGATGGATGAAATGGCGGTGACTTCCCTAGGCTGCGGCAAGTCGATACCAAGCATGGTGATCCCATCAATGAGCCGTTGCTGTCTACAATCCACGAGAAGATGGTAAAAACTTAAGAAGTCTACCCCAATTATTGGCTTTGTGACATCGGCCACAGTAAACCTCCAGCTGAATGCTCGTCGTAGTCCCAAGTCCAGGTTCAGCTGTATGTAACCGTATGTAGGAATAAGTGTTCCGTTTGCGGCAAAAAGTTGATAGTTGGTCTTTGCTCGAGGCTGTCGTACGGCTGACTTTGGAAAAACGCATAGGTCTGAACCCGTGTCGATAAGGAATTGTGCCTTTGATTTCCGGTCAGTAATGAACAAGCGGCCTGAAGATATGGGACAGTCAGCTACCGCCACTAATGACTGCCGCCTGCGTTTCCCGCCGCTTTGTAAGTACACGGCTGCTGGCAGTTTCTTGCTCTGCCGCCAAAATTAAAATGGTACCAACAGTGCGGGTGATCAGCGGGACGTTCTCGTGATCTTGACCTTGACCTTGACCTTGACCTAGAGGTCGACCGGCTGCGGCCCTTCCGTTCGTTGCTGCGAGATCGGTTCTTATTATATGAAAAGCCTTGTACCTGCTTTGCCAGTTCGTCGACCCGTTTCACCAACATCTCGATTGCTGACACAGTACTTGGGGCCTCACTTGCTGCGCATGCTGCCTGCTGCGTCGGTGTCGAAATGTCGTTTATTTTGTCTGCCAGCTCGGCCACGGTTTGGAGTGCGCTGTCGGTCTGCGAAGCAATAATCGTTTGAATGTGGGTAGGTAATCTGTTTGCCCAGATTTGCCTGATTAGGTGATCAGGGACTGTCGGTCCAGCTAAATTCTGCAGATGCCTCATGAACTGGGATGGCTTCCTATCACCCAGTTCTTCGTGGGTCAATAATTGTTGTAGCTTCCGCTCTTGTGAAGCGGACAACCGCTTGATAAGTTCCGTTTTTAATTTTTCGTAACGGCCGCTCTCCGGCGGATTTAAAATTATGTCTTTCACCTCTGCCGCGTATTGCGGCTCTAATTGACCAACCACGTAGTGATATTTGGTGAGATCGGCAGTAATATTGGAAATTATAAACTGACCTTCAATTTGCGCAAACCAAACAGCCGGTTCCTCGGGCCAAAAAGGCGGTACCCGCACACCCACTCGACACAATCCGGAATTTTCCATTTGTTCTTCACCGGACTTCGCCATTATTTCTTCGTCGGGGTCACCACTATGGAGATGTATGCGTGTATGGTGTGTAGTAGGCGGCGAAGCAAGCAGCGGTGATAATATGAAAACAGCAAGCAGATCAACAGATGGAATTTAATGAAGATAGAAGATAGTTACAGACGTTAGAAGGAAGAAGAACGATACAGAGTGATAGACTAGAACTGAAGCTAAGTTTTATACAATAGAATAGAATAAAGAATACGATAGCTATTATCGAGCGAGTTAATTAGCACGGGTGGCTAGAACAAAGTAGTACGTGCGTTCGCTAGGACGATCTGGGCGTACTGGCTCGGCGTCGCGCGCGCACTGCGTCTCCAGGCGACCTCCGCTCCTTCGTCCCGCGTTGTCCCCCGCTGTACAGGGCCGTACTCAAGGGTCCGGACTCGGGATTATGTAGACGCCACAGTCTCATTGTGCGAACTGTTACAGAAATAATTTATTTCCTTAACAAAAACTTTATTCTACAGAAGTGGAAAATGACACATTGGACAGTGAACTAAACGCATAATAAAACAGAAGGACCACCACATTGCATAACATTCTCATTCAAATAAAAAATCATAAAAGTCTTCCATACAATGCTGAAGCAACGATATTGTACTAAATAAACTCCAGTAAAAAACAGCACATTTTTTGTTAGTCTTTGTGTTCTATGAACCTCAATAAGTTTTGTATGAAATGGCACTGCTGGGTAGATCACGGCATATTACAACGTCGGAATGGAACTCGGAGATAGCGTACACATTGGAGATGCGGAAAGCCGGGGCTGTAGCGGACTCGTAGCGCTACGGTGCTACGCCGTAGCGCACCGTAGCAGTGCGTGCCCTCTAAAGATATGGGCGCTAAGCTGCGGTTTGCTGTTACAATAAATCTTTGTTAAGGCGCTGACAAGAGCCAAATAGGCTTGTATTGAACAATTTTTTAGCCAAATCTATACAGTTTGACACGGCGGAAAAAATATATGTTAATCTTGAACATATTTCTGATAATTTCGTTGTTTTCAAAACACGTTTTTGAAAAGTTTTCTCGATACAAAAAAATGGTAAACTAACCTCTTAAAATGATCTTCCAACAAAAATATCTGTATTCCTGATGAACGTACGTTGGTAAAATTTATAACAATAACGTATCATATTTAAATACAAAATTTGGTTGTTTTTAATTTTTGATTATTTAATAAATTATTATTTTATAATTAATCATTATATGGTTTGTAAGAAGTTCGAGCGTTGCGTCATCGCGCTCTCTTTCTTACGTATGCAATCCGACAGTGAGCGCTTAGGCGCGGTGCTAGACGGACGTATGTCACTTTGCGCCCCACTGACAGCTATCCGTTCATCTATAAATTATTATTGACCGCGTCACAATGTTAGTCCAGGATCCACGGTACATTTTTTCACTTGATTACTATCAAGCTAATTTTCCGTGAGCCAACATTACCCTATACGAAAACTCTCGATTGTGGTAGGTAATATAATAGGGGCAGCAGGAATAAAATATATATTGATTATATATTATTATAATCATTTATTTGATGATTTTCAAAAATCTATTACTAACTATTTTATTTTTATCTGATGATCATTATCTAAATCCAACATGTATTGATAACGAGCTCATGAAAAATTACTACAAACCAGCTGTTTTTTAGGGGTCCGTAGCCGAATGGCAAAAAACGGAACCCTTATAGATTCGTCATGTCTGTTTGTCCGTCTGTCCACCCGTATGTCACAGCCACTTCATTCGGAAACTATTGAGACTACACAGTTGAAACTCTACAAGTATTCTGTGAACCGCTTTACGATTTTTATACAAAAATAAAAAAAGGATTTAGGGGGTCGCCCCATATGGAACTGAAACTATATTTTTTTTTTCATCAAACCTATACCTACGTGTGGGGTGTCTATAGACATTAGACAGGTCTTTAAAAATGACATTGAGGTTCCACAAACAATTTTTTCTCAAAGCCAATCGTTTGGAAGACAGACACTTCCAAATTTGTAAAATGGCGACCGGCCTCGCGGTCGCTTGCCTTCGGTATTGCCAACAATGACCAGCTTTTCAAGGCTGCTATCTCCTCTTTGCATTATGTGGCCGAAATAAGACAAAATACGCTGTAGGCAAACTGTTGACAATCGAGTCTTGATATCGAGTTGGTAAAGGATAGACACATTTCTGCGTTTGGCCGTCCATGGAATTCGGAGAATCCGCCTAAAACACCACATTTCGAATGCATATATCCTCTGTCTTACTCTTGTTTGGATTTTTGTGAGAGTGTTGTGAGGAAAATCAGGAAAAGTAGTGGTCTGACCAAACGGGCCTTCGTTTTAAAACTTACACCACGTTTTTCCCAGATGTTCTGGGGGCGTAATATAGCATCTTTAGCCATAGCTATCCGCCGTTTTATTTCTGGGACGCAGCTACCTTCATTACTTATATTGGAGCCCAGTTAATCGAAGCTGTCCACAGTATACCTTAGATGTTATAGGCGCCCGATAGCTTTCCCGCACGATCTACCACCATAAGCTTGGTTTTCTGCCTATTTATTGCAAACCTTACTTTGCCACTTTCTACTTCCAATCTGTGCAGTATCTCTTTCATGTTGCTAAAAGTTGTAGCAAGGAGAACGGTGTCGTCAGTGTACCTCAGATTGGAAATCCACTTTCCACCAACAGTAAACCCCTTGTCCCAGCCCTCAAGAGTCTTGAATGATATTACTCTTCATACACATTGAAGAGCAGAGGTGAGAGGATGCATCCCTGCCTAACGCATTTGAAATTGATGTATGAAACATACAATCAATACAGGGCTGTTAAATTCCCGGCTTTTCTCTATAATTTGGCGAACGTTCAGGATTTGTTCCCGCGTGCCTTTGCCTTTAACAAAACCTGCTTGCTCTTCTGGAATTTGTGGCTCCAGAAAGTGTATTAGCCTGTTGTTTATGATGTACAGGAGTATTGATGGTGCGTGGAGTAAGTGCCAAACACTTATTATAATTTTAGGAATTTTTTAGGTAACTTGTAAAGAGTGGGTTTAATAGAAAATATCCAATCCCCAAAACCCAGTTAGTAATCATTTTTAATTATCGTTATCGATACATATTGGAAGGAAGGAAGGGGACTCTTTGATCAAACCATACCTACATTTTGTAGGACAAATATTTTTTCAAATAATTTAGATAATTATCATCAGATTTTTATCAAAAAAAAACCCAGCTGATGATTCTCAAAAGTGTTTGTACTAACACTTTTGAGAATCATCAAACCAACATATTTTATCCCTGCTACCCCTATTACTTACCACAATCGAGAATTCGAGAGTTTTCGTGCAGGAAATTCTTAGGCGTCTCGCCGTCTCATCAAAATTAGCTTGATAGTAATCAAGTGCAAAAATGGACCGCGGATCCTGGACTATTTGTTTCTTACTTGGTAGTATGGCGCTAGGGTATCGGAAAAATTGTGGGCGTGACCAAAAATACTGAAACATCAGAAGTCAATAGCTATTGTCATCGCCTTAACAGTTAAGAATTTCCTTGACATTATTGTATTTATGGTTTTGTAAAAATATATTCTTTTTTTCTCGTTTATTGGAGTAAAACTAACGTGAATTTGTGTATTTCTATGGAACGCATTAACAGCAATACGGATTTGGATAAAAAAAGTGGCACATGGGTAGACCACGATCAGGGCCGGCAGTCTCTACACTAATAACGTTAAAATCGCTAACATTTGATCGCTGATTGCAAGTATCATTATTGTAACCCAGTGTATTTGTTTGTAATCAGCGATCAAAAGTTAGAGATTTTGTCGTTATTAGTGTAGAGACTGCCGGCCCTGGGCTAGAATATAACAATTTGTACCCAAACAGTACGTTTGCATTTCTGATATCGAAGTGGGTGTAGCCGCGGAATAAAGCTAGATAATATATACATTTAATTTAATTCTACCAAGTCTGGAGATCAGAGGTGTACACAGTAACGAGCTCCCTGCAGGTCGCGGAGTGTTGCCAGCAAACAGCGATCACTCACTATCTGACGTCGTGCTGGCAACCTCGTAACTTTACGTTTGATGGATCGATCACCGCTCAGCAATCTTACGCACATATCTACATTACGTATCTTCAATCTTTAGATCTTTCAATAAGTTTTTAGGAGTAGTGAGTTTCCAAGGCACGCGTAACTTAGGTACGATATCTATAGTTAAAATTACGAGCATTGATTGAGCAGTATAGAAAGAGCCGTCACCCAAGAATGTAATAATTATTATAAACTCTATGTGAAAATATATTGTCGTCGTGTATTGTACGGCTACGGTAAAGGAGTGCTCCATCCGAGGGGATTGGACTATGAATCCGACTTTCTGGTCCGCAGTCCAGTCCTCTAGGTTTGACCGCACCATCAAAGGATTAAATTTAAGAATTGGATGACCTGCATTCTTAAACTCGAACCATTAGGCCATTACAGGCACTTTTAAATGTCAGAAAATCAAGTCTACAGTCACAGTCACAAGGCATAATTGAAAGTACTGTAAAAACTTGTGAAAGCACTGTAGTTGCCCATTGCAAGCGTAGATCACTATGGAGAAGACTGGGCCAGAAAACCCATGGACTTTCTTTAAAATTAATAGATTGTTACAAAATATTGGTCACATCCCTCATATTGAGACCATGCATATAATTATGTGAGAACAATGTAGAAAGACGTGCAAGTTAAACACATTCAGAGTAAAACGATATAATAAACAAATCAAAAATATCTCTATCTATTTCAGGACATCTAATCCTAATAACCACAACAATTACAATTACACTAGCCATAGTTACCACAAATGATACCAGTTTATAGATAATGCTTGCTGAAAATAATTTATAATTAATCCGTGCCACCCTATAATTTGATTAGCAGTTGTTAATTTGGTCAACCAATCAAAAGGATTACGAGATTATTAGAATTGAAATATTCGACAGTGAAATAGTACCTACTCACCAGCATACAGCCTAACACGGTGAAATGATATAAATATGATAAACTAGCTTTTGCCAGCGGCTTCGCCCGCGTGAATATGACGATTTTCCATAAGTTTTCCATACAAACTTTCATCCCCTATTTAACTACCTTAGGGGTTGAATTTTAAAAAATCCTTCCGTATTCCTTGTCTACATTATAAAGGGAACCTCTGCACAAAATTTCAGCTTTCTAGGTCCAAGGGTTTGGGCTGGGCGTTGATGAGTCAGTCAGTCAGTCAGTCAGGACTTCTCTTTTTATTATTTAGATAGATAGATAAATACGTAACTCTGTCTGTTACCTCTTCACGTTGTAACAGCTGAATGGTTTTCGATGAATTTTCTAACAAGTACCTACATCATGATCTTAGTTTGGGCAAATAATACCTTTTACCTCTGGAATAGATTCCATTTGGGGTAGTTACTGATCTATCTACAGAGAGTAAAACCACGGCCGAGCTAGTATAAAATAACAATAGGTAAAATGTTTATCGGTGAACACTATAAACAGCTCACAGTAAATAAACTTTGGCTTCAAACTGGAGGTCTAATAAAAACAAAACTTTTCTTCTTGCTACTTGTATTAATAGCAATAAACATAATTCCCCTCCATCAGAAGATTCCATACTGATTTTATACTGGTGAAATTTTAGTGAACTATTAGGTATACCTCTTTCTAACCCTCCGGGGTTCCAAGATGTGATGTTATGTTAAAAAATTCAATTTCGGTGGATTTATGTTTATTAGGTTGTCTCACATTATTCCAAATATCTGTGAATGTTGGTCTCCATTCGTGATAAAATGTTCTGAAACCGCAAAAAGTCAAGAAATGTTACAATTAACATTCAGTATAATTATCCCAAAGTAAAACGAGTTTTTTCTACAAATAAGATAAGATCGCACAGCCACGCAATTAAAGAGAGTGCTCCGAAATGTTTTCACGAAGAAGAGCGCGGTGTGGGTGTACTGCTGTAGTGAACAAATTGTATCGCCGCGGTATTATGACACGAGCGATATATAAAGTAATGAGAATGTCGCTCGATGAGCCGCACGGCTGATGTCCGAAACATTGGCAGTGCGAATACTCACCGAAACATTATTATACAGCCCGTGATGAAAACACGGTTCTCAACGAACCACAAGTACAAACATACTCAGTCAGATAAACGTGGAATCAATAATTAAATTTAATGCGTACGGATGAGGTCAATGAGAACTACATTTAACCAGTTTATAAACAGCTGTGTGGGACCGCAAAGCTTACATATTTATTAAAATAAAGCAAACTGTGCGGCAACGTAGTCACATTTTAATATTTATCAGTTTGTAAGAGAGTGTAAGTATAAAATAAGAAATTGCGGGATGTCGATGATTTAAGTTTTGTACCGTTATATTTTTGTTGACCTCGTATTTTAAATTAATGTCAACTACTTTTAGAAATGCATCGTGTATTTTCATTTCACATAATATGGCGAGTATCGTCTGACCGCTATCGCTTTTGGCAGCTGTTTTATGTTGCGGACAATGATCGGTGACTATTAATTAGTTAGCAACACAAATTCCTGATATCTAATAAACGCATGCACCAACACTACGTTTAATTAAATCAGATTCCACACGCGACTAGTACGGAGCAACGCTCAACATCGTCATAAATCACGCTGTACACCAATACATACTTCCTCAAAATGTATTACAATTATAATACAACACTGTCGTACTTCGTGCAAACTGCTCAAAACACACAAAAGAAACGTTACTTTATGAAAGCACAGTAGAGTTTATTGTGCTTTGAGAGTTTTTCGGCGAAGCATTTTAAGGAGATGATCTGATCCATACAACCTATTTATACCCTCTCTAGACATATACTAATTTTCATGATTGTAATGATTTAACAATCGAGCACAAAAAGAAATACTGTTAATGTATTTCACAATAATTGCAGTTTTGTGTGGTAGACCTGCTGCACGTAACACGTGT
The DNA here is from genome assembly GCA_949316265.1 of Diarsia mendica. NCBI lineage: Eukaryota > Metazoa > Arthropoda > Insecta > Lepidoptera > Noctuidae > Diarsia > Diarsia mendica. The sequence continues at coordinate 4,711,339 of OX438917.1, forward strand.
AGACTTGGTCTCTCTACTTGTAGTCAACATCCACATGAGCATGTACACAGTAGTTACATGCCCGTCCAAACTTCAGCCTTATCGAAATATATCGACAACATCACATTAGTGGAGTGTCGTAAGACTTATACCTCGGAATCCAGGACCGGTCAATGAATTTTCATAAAAACTTTTGAAATGCATTGCTAAATGCTCAAACTAGAAAGTTAAAAAAAAAAAATTGCGCGCTCGTCATTTTTTTTTTAGTAGGTAGGTACCACAATGTACTGAAAAACTAGCTTGTGCCAGCGGTTTAACCCGCTACAACTCGAATATTATCCCACGAAAAGATAAAATCGGGATAAAAACTATAATTTGTGTTAATCCAGGTTATAAACTATCTGTATACCAAATTATATCCAAATCCGTTCAGTAGTTTTTGTGTGAAAGAGTAACAAACATACACCCTCACAAACTTTAGTACTTTATAATATTAGTGTGAAGTGTGATGTGATCAGGGCGCGCCACGACAGTGGCGGTAAGTCCCCTCTTTGAGGAGTTGCTGGAAAGGACGCAGTCCTCACCGGACACGTTGCTTCAGGAGGTACGTGCACCAAATCAGGCGGGAGGAAACGACCGGATGTCGCCATTGTGAGGATCGGCCAGAGGACACGGTGGAGCACACTGTGGAGGTCTGCCCCGCTTGGGCGGAGCCCCGACGTGTTCTCGTAGCGGCGATCGGCGTCGGCGACCTCTCGCGTCCCGCCCTGGTGCAAGCCATGGTCCGAGGCGAGGAGTAATGGGACGCCGTCGCCTCCTTCTGCGAAGCAGTGATGCTAGCGAAGGAGGTGGCGGAATGTGTGAGGGAGAGAACATTTCGACCTAGCCGTCGTGGGAGACGCTCCGGGCTTCGGGGGCCACGTGACGGCTTCCAGCCACCGTAGATGCGGGCCTGTGGACGGTGAGTAATGGGCTAGCCCGCCGTCTGTTCGTCTTATTATATGACGACGACATTAGGCCGTGTCGACGGCGCGTTCGTGTTACACGCGCGCCTCAAATAGATGTCAGCAACATGGGAGTGGCCCGCCAGGGCTGCAAGTTGGACACAAAGATACCGCGGCCTCGACAATTCGACATATAAGGCTAAGAAGGAACATTTTTTTTTTCAAGGTTTTTTGTCAGTTGAAGAGTGACACTCCCTTTCGCTCTGCCCAAGAGCAGGAGGGGTTATTTGATCACTTTCCACCAACCCAAAAAACTAAAATTTGAAGCTAATAAATAAAATTTGCATAGTAACTTTAATGTTAATTTATTAATATTTCGCAAAAAATAACGAGTTATAACCAAAAAAAAAATTTTAAAAAATGCGAAAATTTGTGTGGGAGTGTGTATGTTTGTTACTTCTTCACGTCTGAACGACTGGAGCGATTTTAATAAAATTTGGTATGGAGTTAGCTGACACCTTGTATTATACACATAGGATAGTTTTTATCCCGATTTTATCTTCACGTGGGATAATTTTAGAGTTGTAGCGGATGAAGCCGCTGGCAACAGCTAGTAATATTATAGAGGCGAAAGTTTGTGAGGGTGTATGTTTGTTACTCTTACACGCAAAAACTACTGAACGGATTTGGATAAAATTTGTTGTACAGATAGTTCATAACCTGGATTAACACATAGGATAGTTTTTATCCCGATTTTATCTTTTCGTGGGCTAATTTTCGAGTTGTAGCGAGTTAAGCCGCTGGCACAAGCTAGTTTTTCAGTACATTGTGGTACTAAAAAAAAAAAATTACGAGCGCGTAATTTTTTTTTTAACTTTTTTATTTGGGCTTTTAGCAATACAGTCCAAAAGTTTTTATGAAGATTCATTGACCGGTCCTGGATTCCGAGATTTTACAATATTTACGTCTTACGGCACTCCACTACATCGTTTAAATTAATTCCATCGTTTTGCTGACGCTACCCGCCTGCCCGCAATGCCCGCCTGCCTGCCGCCATGTTTCCAGCGACCGGGCATTCCAGCGATGGTCCCATAACCAGGAGCCAATTAAATTAAAAATTGTTTAAGTCGGCGCTTCATAATTAACGTAACCGTTTGTGCAAACCGATAATAAGCACGACCGTAGTTCCATTACATAAATTATAATATATTATATGAAAACCTATTTAAAAAACATATCTATTAATTCTTAAGAAGATTAGCGGCTTGTTTCAATAATAAATTACAATGAAGAGGTCGTATAAAACAATTTCTACGTCGTCTATAGTGCTTATATCATAAAAAGAGGTCGTAAGTCAAGTTAATGTGAAGCAGTGCGCGTCGAGCGTGCGGCTGTGGTGCGGAGCGGTGCGGTGCGGTGCGGTGCGGTGCGGTGCGGTGCGGTGCGCCGGCGAGCGAGCCGACCGCGCGGCACGTCGCAGATTTATGGTGAGACTTAAAGCTACACTTACTCTGATAAATGCTATAAAAAGGCTTGTCTTGGTTACCAAATTAATGGAAAATAATGGCCATATAACATTGTCTGTATATTATGTAGAAAAACGATTTTGAAAACATAAATAATGCCAAAGGTACGCTTAATACGTCTTTCCTTGAAATTGTGTCAGCGACGCCACACTCGCGGAGAATGCCGAGATTGCGCGGTTTATGAAGTTACTCGCACCGCACTCGTGACTCCAGCGCGAGTTAATGCCGACATAGAATATAAGTTGACACTAAGTGACACTCACCTCCATTCGCCAACATCACTGCAATCATACCGAAGCTTTATATAGCACCTCACATACCAGCGAACACAACATTATATATTAATATTGCTTCAGTACACTCATACTTATTTTTTAATGATCGCTCAATAAGTAGTAAGTACGTGGATTTATTGAATGAATCGGAACGATCCCAATCTACATTAGATTTTGATCATTCCGATTCCTAGATTAAATTCGTTCGATTTACTAAGTTCCATGAGTTCGCATATTTGATTTTCAGTATTTGTGTGTACCAGACTTAACTATTTGCGAAACAAACTTCAATCCCATCTGCTTACGTCTGACACTCGATACTAAAGTAATTTCGTTTGAAATGATGCAATCCATATATCACTCTCGCCTCGAATGAAATAGTATTAAGTACAATTTGTGGTAGAAATATCTAGACTACTTTACATTTTAAGCAATCTGTGCGGTATCGAGCTGTCGGCAGTCCGTCTGGAGACAGAGAGAGCTGTAGGTAATGAAATTTACGAAAATGTACGTGTAATGTAGTTCACCTGTGGGCTGTGGGCTGAGTGGGACGCCGACGAATCACATTTATTACTTAGCATTTTGTTTGGAACAGTTCAGTGACAGCTCGCCCTTCACTGTGGGGAGCACTCACCACTCACCAAGTCTTTTAATGTAATTACTTTGTGTGAACAGGAAAGGACAGAGATATTTCATCAGCCCTCTTATTTGTGAGGAATTTATGAAGATGTATTACTAAACATCATAAAATACTCCGTCAATCAAAATTGAAATTATTTATTTTTAGATACAAGGTGTAAATTACAGACCTTCCTCGAAGCAGTCAACCAACTGCAAGGATTTTGTGCATTAAACTAAGTATTACTAGCGGTTAATAGCGACATGACACTTTGTATACGTGTTTAATTTCGATACATAAACATGATTTCCACTATAAACTTATCCTGCAGCCAGGATCGTCATCTGACGAAGGAACTCCTCAACGCTTAATAGCGCGGACACTAAACTTTGAATACGTGTTCAATTTACATTAAAAAAACCGGCCAAGAGCGTGTCGGGCCGCACTCAGTGTAGGTTTCCGTTATAGTAATAATTCTGTTTTTGTTTGAAAAAAGATACGTTCAGGATAATAAAATATGTAAACGAAGTTAAAAAAAATGCTTGCATATACGATTATACTACAAACTTAGTCCAGAAATTATTTTCCTAGAAAGTCCTTATAAAGTTCTACTTTTCAGATTTTTTTCATAGTTTCTAAACATACTGTTCAAAAGTTAGAGGGGGGGGGGACATTGTTTTTTACTTTTGGAGCGATTATTTTTGAAATTATTGACATTATCAAAAAATGATTTCAGTAAACGCCTATTCATTTTTAAATACCTTTCCAGCAATATATCACACGTTAGGGTTGAAATTAAAAAAAACTTCCCACTTTACATAATTATAGGGGGGCTACCCTAATAAAACATTTTTTTCCAATTTTTATTTTACCACTCTGTCGGCGTGATTGATACACAATTACACATAATTTGGTACCAAATTTCAGCTTTATAATGCTAACGGGCACAGAGATTAAGCGAGGACGGACAGACAGACATGGCGAAACTATAAGGGTTCCTAGTTGACTACGGAACCCTAAAAAGGTGATTTCAATCATGTTATTATCCTGGAACTAAAAGTGTCTCCTCTAGAGGAGAACTGTTCAGCGGTTAATGGCGTAGGCACGGAATGTTGAAAATGTGTTCAATTCTGATAGACAAAGATGATTTCTATCATGACCTTATCTTGTGGCTACGAGTAAGGCGCGGCCCCACCGCTGTGCACGGAGAGGCTACGCACGTGTAGTAAGCTTCGCTTTGTAAGAAAATGTATGTGGTTGTGTCCACTGCAACCCACGGAGAGGCTACGCATGAATTGACGTCATTGATACATGCGTGGCTTGCTCGAATAGGCGGTTACATAGCTCAACGCGGTCGACGTGGGTCTACGTTTCCACTGATGTACACGAATATGACCCACGACTATGTACAGTTCGCTTATCGATGTACAATCGCTTATTGTGTTATATCGTAGCCTCTCCGTGCGCTGTGCCACGCTATACATAGTCGTGGGTTATATTCGTGTACTCCAGTGGAAACGTAGACCCACGTGGCCAAACAAATTAATACACGCAGCTAAAATGCGCCGCGTGCCCGTGCACAGCATGCGCCGCGGTGGGACCGCGCCTTTATGATCGTGTTCCCACGAGAGAATTCTTTAACATTTTTTGGCTTGGGCACGAAATTTTGTTTATGCGTTCAATTTCGGTAGATAACTTCGATTTCTATTAAGAACTAATTCAACCGCCATATTGGTTTTTGGGACTTTGTTTTTATTTACTCCACGGTATCTCCTAAACTGAACTTAGTTATTAGATATTTTTTGCTCCAACTGACTTAGTACCATCTGTATTAAGTACTTACACGACTCCCGAGTCTAGATTCTAGTCTAGTATTTGAAGTAAAGTTACATATTTAAAAAACATTACTTATTTATAAACAAATTAAACCTTGGAACTTATACCGCTTGAAACAGATGAAACTGGTGAATACGTTACGTTCAAGTTTGAACAGTTCGACAGGCATTGTCTCTAAAACATAATAATATTAACAGCATAGTTACACTCAGGGCGTTACACTGAGCCTCAGCGTGGAATCCAATCCCAGAGATTGAATAAGGTCTACTCCACACGGCCGCACTCGTTGGCACAGGCCGGCCGGCGGCGGGCGGCGCTCTGTTCCTACAAATCCAATAAAGTGAAGGCACGCTCTCCGAGCCACGCTCTGCTTCACTTAGTCCTGCACCTGTACCTGTATGTATTCTGGCGGTCACTGGTTATTCTGGCTTTCAAGAGTTGCAGTGGTTTAGAATAAAAAAATATGTTACTTAAAATGTATCAATGCAACTTAGTTACCTGTCTACACATAAAGTCTTGAAACTTCGAAACTTTGGATATATGGACCACAATTAATGGACATCTTGTTTATTTTTACTTTATAAATATAACCCTATAGTAAGAAAAAAAAACACGTTTTATACTACTATTAATACTGAAAATGGGAGATTTACCATGTTTACTTATTGTCACGTTATATACTAGTTAGTATTAGTTTTCAATCCATTGTTTGTAGAGCCCCTCGTCACGTTGGCAGAGACATTCATTATGGAAAGTACTTCGCTTGTCCGACATAGAGCAGACCGCGGCCGACTGTCGCTCAAATCTCGCTCTAAACGCGTCTGTTTATTATTCTTATAGAGACGACCTCGATTCGTGGCCGTGATGGCCGTCCTCAACCGTAAAACTTTCATCGCCACTTTTTCAATACAAAAAAAGGCAGAATCGTGTTTTCCTTGCAAATTCGCCCAAAGTTAGTGCTTAAATGAACCAGAAGTAGAGTCGTCTCTCTAGAATTGAGTTAATTCTCGGACCTAAATGATCGGCACTAAAGACAGAAATGTTCAAAGTTTTTGCGTCAACTAGCCAACGGAGTAGTAAGAAGGAACGTAAAAATCTAACGACGACACATTCACGATTGAGAAGCTTCGTCCTGAATCGGAACTATGATAGATCTATAATAAAGATATTGTGGTATGGAGATAGTTTAAAAGAGCTCAACAAAAGAGTTTTAAGTGTAATTTAGCGGCCCCGCACTTGCGGCGCCACCCGCGCGCCCGGCACGCTCGCACATCAGTATACAGTTAGCAAGCGCCGCCTCACGTCATCACGTCACATAACTGCGCGTGGCGGTCTTACTGGTAACTCAGCTGTTTGGGCACAGTGCGATGGCAACAGTTTCTTCAAGTACCAATTGTGGGGAGTATTCCACATTGGGCACCCGCTTTAACGGCACCTGAGGTAATGGCACCTGAGGTATTCCACATACGGCACCTGTCAATATTTTTCGCAGGTGCCATTAGTGGAATAGTTTATTATTTAAAATTTTATTCCACATACGGCACCTACGGATCAGTAGGTACTTCTAGTGTTGGGGGTGGTTTGTCTGAACGGACCGCTGTCAATTCTTTCTGGTCCGTTCAGACGTTGACAAAAAATGTGTACATCCGAACGGACCGGTGTAAAAAAACGTGTGGCACTCGGAGACTGCCGCGGTAAATCTATTGCATAGCATTTTTTATCAACTTATGCAATAATAGGTATAAATAATTAGGTATAATTAAATAAGGTAAAATAATTAAATAATTAGGTTAAATAATTACACACCAAAATAATTATTCATTCAAAAAATTTGCATATTAAGGTTGAACAAGCCAGTCATTCTTCCATACAAACTTATGAAGGTGATTACTCCTCTGTTTGACGGTGTAGGTTCAAAATTAAAAATTGTATCAACTGGTCTTATCATTATCTAGGTCTGTATGGAAGCAGAATTGGAAAAAATATATTGATTTGGAAGTTATGAACGTCAAAACTTTCATATTTTAGCACTAATTTTAACTCATCTTTGGGCGTAAATAAGTAACGTATATAGTATGAAAAAGAAAAAAGTGAAACCATACGGACATAGATTAGTTATTAAAAAAATTAAATAATTTGATTTTGAACAGATAAATTCAATAGATTTTTCATGAAACCAAATATACCAAAGGTCTGCATAGAAACGATCGCGCGCCCGTTTTAGTTGTGTCTCTTTCGCTCTATGCATTTCGCTCGTGATGTCGGGTGAAATAGCATGCATTTTAGCCCCGCCCACCAACTATTGGCGATTTTATCTATATAAATAAAAATGAATTTCCGTTCGTTAGTCTCGCTAAAACTCGAGAACGGCTGAACCGATTTGGATAATTTTAGTCTTGAAATATTTGTGGAAGCCCAGGGAAGGTTTAAACGGTGAGAAATTGGTAGTTAAGTAGGTAGGGTACTTAGGTAGGGTAGTAGGTAGGTACGGTAGTAGGTAGGTAGGATGCCGGGAACAGCTAGTCACGAATAAATAATTGCGTTAAAAACTACATACATGACACGAACTTGTTTGTAATGAATATTTAACTTACTCAAAAAATATTTTCAAAAGATGTAAACTCACAAAATGCTTTAATTGTAAATTTAGCTAACCGTTTATTATAGAAAGTGGAGGTATTAATTTAGGCATAATAAATATGTTCCACATTACGATGTTAATAAATTCTTGAAATTACACAGTAGCTACTTAGTCTCACATGCGAAACTTCTAAGAGCCGGGGCACACGATGCGGCAGTGCGGCGCGATTCCACGAACCTTCGTGGAAGTGGAATCGCGCCGCACCGCCGCCGCAACGCATCGTGTGCCTCCGCTCTAACGGTTACCTGTAGTTGTTCAAATTCATTTATAAGCGATACGATGCGCGAACTTTGAATTCGAATTTCGAAACCTTGCCAAGTTACGTGTCGGGAGCTTTAAGTCTGTTGATTGATGTGTCAAAATAATGTTAGTGTTCTTACATTCAACAGTGATAGGTATACAACTTACAGGGGGTGCTAGATTAGACAGGGGCCGGATTACCGGGGGTCCACTGTAATATGCTACTAAATTATAATAATATTGACCTTCCCGAGCGCCCCCAGCAGATCATTAGGCGCCGCAGCCAAGGCCCGCAACAACCTCGCCTCGTTGTGCGCGTGAGTACGTCGCGGCAGCAGGCGCGCCGCTACCTCCGCGCCTTGCTGCTTGTACGCCGACAGCGCCTTCTCCAGCGGACCCGCACGGAACTCCAGGATCATCTCTATGGCCTGGGGGAGAAAAGAAAGAAAAAATATTTATCTACCCAAATATCATAAACCCTCTCTAATGCGTTCAAAAACCATAACCATAGGCAATGACCATGCAGCATTACCAACCAGCAGAAATAAACGGAACTGTTATGAACTCATAATCACTGAAAACAGTAGGTTATGAGTTTAAATTTGGAACAGCCCCCCTATTGCGTATTTTTTTAACGTCAGTGGCTATCAGAAATGTCCATAGATAAAATAAATTGGTTATGGTTTGGTACATTTTTTTCTTAAAAACTCACCATTTGACAGTTATTTGATAGACATTCTAGGTTATCCACTGTCATTAAAAGATACACAATAGCCCTGCTGGTGTCAAATTCGGGTACATCTATCTGGCAGAAACTTGATGCTCCATAATTTATTTGGCATAACACACTTGGCATATTCTTCTTTGAACGAATGTGTTTATGGCAGAACAATTATTTAATAGAATACTCATTTCGCAGAATGTTTTAAATAGCCGAATTTTCAATGGCATACTTTTAAGATGGCACAATTTTATTTGGTAGATTTTTATAAGGTTTATCGACCATCTCGCGAAAGTATCCTTTATGGGCGGCATGGGCACCGGGGCCGTAGGCCGACGAAGGAGGCCGGCGGAGGCCCGGCACTTCGGGGACAGAAGATATTAGTGTTATTTAATATGCGAGCGAAGCGAGCGCGCGTCATGGAGTACATGCGTTGCATGTATGAGTGACGTCATTATTATTATTTTTGACATACCAACATTTAATGTTCTCAGCTAGAAATTTTAGCCGGGGTGAGCTGATAATAATAATTATTATTATTATTGCATGTTACACGTATGTATGAAATGAAATGCGTGCCAAAAGACGATTCTGATTATAAATTTTCGGCGAAATGATGATTCTGACTTACAAAATTATGCGTTTTGAATTTATGGTAAATGAGTGTATGCCAAATGATTTTCTGCGAAATGAAGTTTCTGCCATCCACTGTTAAGCAAAACAAAATTCGGGTATAAAAAATCTGCTAAAAAAGGTAGACCCGTCAAATTCAAGTGAGTGTGCTATTCTAGTATCTACATTAAAACAGATATCGATACGAAACCCCAATTCAGTATGATTTTAATTATAAACCCACACTTGTGTTTTGTAATGCCCTTCATTATGCACAGTAGCATAATAGTAGTTTATGCGACTGTGCATAATGAAGGGCAATTTCGTTGCGGGATCAGACAGTTAAATCGCTTCTCTGGGACTTCGTCGAGCTTCATTGTCTCGGCGCTTTCCTTGTGGTCGACACTGTTGATTCTGGCTAACAGGAGTTACAGTGGTTTGGGAATAGTGTGGCGGGCTTGTCCCATAAAAAAAAAATACAACAGGCCGAGTGAACAAAAAAAGAGTTATCAGATTGCCAGCTTGCTTAATTAATTGCTTGTGCTGTCACTTGGCATCCTTAAACTCATGACGTAATCCTCGACTGGATCGAGAATAACGGTACTGACATGAATTCGGATAAGTATTCCTCGTGGTGTCTGTCTGTACAAACTCAAAGGACTTATTTTAAGTAAACTAATAAAGGCACTTTTGAATGTCGGAAAAACGAAAAAAAGCGGAACTACAGTCACAAATCATAATAATTCGGGAAAATACTGTAGTTACCCATTCCAAAGTGTAGATCTCTATTTAGAAGAATTGGCAAGAAATAACTCTTTTAAGGAGCAGCGGTGGCCCAGTGGTGGCGGCCCCGACTTACGAACAGTAGGACGTGGGTTCGAACCCAGGCAGGCACATTACTTTGTGTAATTTATTTCATCACCGCTGCTCTCAAAACGGTGAAGGAAAACATCGTGAGGAAACCGGCATGTCTTAGAACCAAAAAATTAGAAGACATGTTATATTTACCAATCCGCACAGGGCCCGCGTGGTAGATTATAGCACATTCCCTCTCAAAAAGAGAGTAGGCCTGTGTCCCAGCAGTGGGTTAATAGGCTGTTGATGATGATGATGATGAACTTTTTTAAACCAAAATCTTGATTACTAAAAATGTGCAATACATTGCTTTTTTGGCCTTTGTCCTCAGATATCTGTAGTCGCGGTCACCTTACGATAAGTAGGTTTTGAAACAAGTTTAAGGTTGTCAAAATAAAGGTTTATACAAGTTTATAGCTGACTCTCCAATTTCGAAGTGAAATTCCTAACATGACTAGACCAAGAACGATGTAGAAAGACGTGCAAGTTAAGAGCGTTCAGAGCATAGATAACAGAAACAACAGGAGATATGGCAAGGAGGCGTGGTACATGCGAACTCATTTGGCTGCGACGCGGCCTGATGCCACTTTCAATAATGAGTCGAATGTCAACTTGCGACGTCTTCACTGCTCGTGATTTTTTACAAAATGCCGCGTTGTTCAGTGAATGTTTGTGAAAATAATAGCTGTATTGTGAATTACACGAAATATAGTATCTCATTTCACACATAAGTACTATAACATTAATGTTTTTCATATTAAATTCATTAAAACATTACTTCCGTGATACGAGAAACATGATGAAAAACCAAATCAATTGTTTTCAATAAGAACAAAAACCATTGCTTGCTTAGTACAAATCGACCAGTGAGTTGGCTGATCGAATAGCGCAATGGATAGGTGTTTTACTGATGCTCTCACTCACACAATATTTTCGAAAAGCGGGTGCTGTCAGTTTTTGAGAGCTAGAGATGTGATGTTTGTGGTTGTCGATATTTTATACGATGATCCTGCTTAGTACGACTATGCATGATACAATTAATTATTTTAGACACAATTTGTTACTATACTGTAAGGAACTGCGTATTTTATAGCATTACTGAGATTTGTCGTAAATGTAGATAAGAAAAACCAATATTCTTTACTACTACTTAAAATAATTATGTATTGACTAATCCTTACTATTATCCTTACTAATCCTTATACATAGTATAAAACAAAGTCGCGTCTGTTTGTTTATTTGTTTGTTTGTCTGTATGCTTAAATCTTTAAAACTACGCAACGGATTTTGATGCGGTTTTTTTTAATAGATAGAGTGATTCAAGAGGAAGGTTTTAGTATATAATTTGAACGACATCCACGCGGGTGAAGCCGCGGGCATCAGCTAGTATTATATATTATGTGAAAGTAACTGTCTGTCTGTCTGACTGTCGAGCTTTCACGGCAAAGCTACTGAACCGATTTAAATGAAATTTGGTACACATATAATAATATATAGCCTGAGAAAGGATATTGGCTACTTTTTATTGCGAAAAAAGGGTTGTAAGGGGTTGAAAGAGATACCGCGGCTTCAACACAAAGGGCTAACAAGGAACATGGGTGGTTTTTAGTCAGTAGAAGTTTTTCATTCATTTATTCATTCATTTAACAATTCACATTGTGTTTGAAATATATAGTACACTTATTAATATTACATCTAAAACCAATAAAATATCCAAACAAACAGTAAATTTCATTAATAATAAAATCAAGAATACAATACTACAATACTTATGTCAATAGAAATTTAATATAATGTCAAAAAAAATTAAATAGTTTAATAGTTTTTTAATAGTTTCATTGTGTTTGAAATATTTAGTACACTTATTAATATTACAGCTAAAACCAATAAAATATCAAAATCAAACAGTAAATTTCATTAACAATAAAATCATGAATAATATACTTATGTCAAAAGAAAGTTAATATATAAGTCAATAGAATGTCAATAGAATTCAAATAGTTACTAGGTATATTATATAATTACTGTATAAATTATCATGTCAAATTATTATAAATCTATTCTCAAAAATTAAATTAAAGAAGTAATGGTAGGTAAATTACTAAAATATAAAAATTATTTATCATCATTTGTCATCAATTCGGATACGGAGTATAAACATTTATTTAACAGGAATGCTTTAAGTTTAGCTTTGAATAGAGTACCTTTGTAAATTAATGATCTTAATTCAGTGGGCAACCCATTAAATAATTCCACTGCTTGATATTTAGAGCAATGTTTAACAATACCAAGCTTAGGAGCAATTTTATTTTTTATAACTTTTCTTCTAGTTTTCTCTCTAGATTCACGTTCTTCTTGTGATTCATATTCGTGTATGTATTTCGCAAAGTGGCTAAGTAACACTAACACATACAAACTTGGAACAGTTAAAATATCAAATTTTTTAAAATACTCTTTACATGACTCCCATTGTGGGATTCTGACAATCGTTCTTAACGCACGTTTCTGCAGTATAAATGCTCTTTGACAATTATACTCGTAACTGCTCCCCCAAAACATAATGCTGTATCGCAACCTGGATTCCACCAATGCATAATATACCGATTTTAGTTGTTTTATATCAATATCGTCCCTGAGGCTTCTTAGCGCGTAACAAGCTGATGATATTGAGGAATCAATGGCTGTGAGTTCTTTTTTCCAATTTAATAGGGAATCTATGTAAACTCCTAAAAATTTCACTTCCTTTACTAGTTCAATATTTTCCTTTTTGAGCTTTATATCTATGCTATCTTTATTACGTGACGTTGTTTTGAACAACATCGCTTGGGTTTTATTTGTATTTATTATTAAATTGTTCGCTGTAAACCAAGAAGAAAGTTTTTCCAAACAGTTATTTACATTTTCTGTCAACTCATTTAAATTTGGTGACCCGATTATGGCGTTCGTATCATCTGCAAACATTACAAGTCCTGCGTCGGGTTGGGCATTATTCATAAAATTCAATAAATCATTAGTGAAAATAATATACAGTATTGGTCCCAAGATTGAGCCTTGAGGCACACCGCGGTTTATTTTGGTCATTTTTGACTTATATATTACTTCAGTCACACACTTGACGTCACCATTGCTTGCTTTAGTGTCTTTTATTTCTACGTACATTCTACGGTTTTTTAAATAAGATGTCATAAGTTTTAACGCTTTACCTCTAATGCCATAATGCTCTAGTTTAGCTAGAAGTAGGTCGTGATCTATTGTGTCAAAAGCGGAACTTAAATCAATAAATAAGCCAGCTACCTTTATTTTGTCATTCAGTTTACTAATAATGTCATTTACAAGATTATCTATTGCGTCAGAAGTACCTATCCCCTTTTGGTATCCAAATTGTTTAAAATTAATTACTCTATTTAAATTTAGGTGGGTCATTAATCTAGTTTTCATTACTTTTTCAAAAAGTTTTGATAGAATTGGTAATAAGGATATTGGCCGGTAGTTTTTGGGATCTGTTTTTGTACCCTTTTTATGTAGCGGAACCACCTTTGCCAATTTAAGTTGATCTGGAAAAACAGACTCTTCAATACATTTATTAATGAATTCAGATAGGGGATATGCTAATACTTCTATGTTGTCCTTGATCACCGATATCGGCACGTCATCGTGTCCACAAGACGCTTTGTTTGTCATCTTACGTACGATTTTTATAATTTCCTGTGGTGTCGTCATATTGAAAGTCATCTCACCTTCCACTCTCACTGTTGAGTTTTTTAAAAAAGACAACGCTCTTTCTTCTTCTATTTTTAAAAGTGATGATTTAAGCACAAACTTATCAACAAAAATATCTGCTATTTCTTGTGGATCTGAAACTACTTTGTTGTCAACGTTTAGAATAAGTTTTCTTCTTACTTTATTTTGCATTCTCTTTGTCCGATTATTTACAATTTTCCATGTCTCTTTTACTATATTTTTGGCTTTATTGAGATGACGTGATATGGCTAACTTTCGTGCATTCTTTAAAACTCTTCTATAGACTCTTATGTAATTCTTTTTGTAGTTAATTACACTAGTATTATTGGTGTTGCCCGAACACAAAATTCTTTTCATTTTGCTTGACACCTTAATTCCCTTGGTAATCCACTTAATCTGATTATTGTTCCTCAGTTTTACTTTACTAGTTTTCCTTGGGTAACACTCACGAAATTTTTTATTAAAATAATTGAGAAATGTATTGATGCCTAGGATATCAGTATTTGTATTGTGAAAGCTCTTTTTAAATGCAGCATTATTTTTTGGGTTAAATGTTCTTTTATTAATCAATATGGTATGTTCAGATTCGTTTGTCTTTGTATCTATCCTATCAAGAATTGTATTACAAAGAAGACCGCCATGGCCATCTGCTAAACCGTTATGATCTACGAAACATTGCTCTATATCATCATCAGAAAGATTAGTCAAGACATTGTCAATGCAAGAGTATGATTGGTTTCTAATAAAAGTTGGAGTATTTATAAGGGGCCTAAAATTGTAAGATGTTAATATGCTTATAAATTCAGAAGATTTTTTACATTCCGCAAGTATGTCAACATTAAAATCACCACATATGGCGCACTTCCTGTCAATAAAATGTTCCAACAATTTTTCTAGACTCCTTAGGAAACTATCAAAATTCTTGTCATTTGGACTTCTGTAACAACAGCAAATATTTAATCCTGTCTCAAGATCTTTTACACCACAAACCTCAAAGCTTTCTGATCTGTATAACTTCTGTATTGCATCAATATTTTCACACGTTTTATTAATATTCGCTAAAATAAGACTACCACCTCTTTTTTTGTTTTTCCTTGTGTTATAAGATACTAAGTTATAATTGCTCAATTGAAATAAATTAATAGATTTATCATTCAAAAAATGTTCCGTTATACACACATAGTCCAAGCATTTACAAAAAGTTTCAAAATATGATTCTAGTTCAAGTGTTTTATTACTTATACCACAAACGTTTTGGTGAAATAATTTTAGGCAGATCGTATCCGATAACAAGGGATCCGGAAGATTGTGATTTCGTGGTTCTACTTTATTCTCGAAAACAAACGATTTTTTCGAAACTCAGGGAATTATTAATCTGTGTAGGAGTAGCAGAATCTATTAATAATCGAGATGTTCCATCGTCCAATTTTTCCTTGCCGTCAAAGTTACAATCTGTCTGTATGCATGCATCTCGTGATTGAACTTTTAATGTGTTTTTCTTATTATTGAGCACATTGTTTCTGTAATTGGAATATGTAATTGCGTATTTGACATGTAATATGTCCCTATATATTAACTTACATGCAATTTGCTTATTAAAAGTTCTCCGATCATTATCATGGTCATTGTCTAATACAATAAATTTAGAATGATTGCAATTGCTGCAGATAAATTTTAACATATCATTCAGTTTCAACACGTTTAAATAATTGTTACGATAGACCTTACCGACTAAGACATTTGTGTTTGGCATGTTCTGCAAAGCGTGATGTAGAGAGCTTAAAACTTGTAGGGGATTGTTGTCATTGGAACCAGCTATTAATACCACGAAATCTGAGTCGGTAAAATCCTTACACAGAGACACACTTAAGCTTAAAATATCACCAAGAGGCGCATTCGATTTAATAAAAGACGACACTTGAAATGAATCGCCCACCAAGTCCTGCAGATTTTCTCGTATTCCGTATCCCGCCTGATCGGCGAATATAGCAATTCTGTGCTTCGGTGTCGTAACGGACTCCGTTTGTACTTCCTTTGAACTTTTGTCCATTTGGTTTTGTGTGTTTGTAATCGAACTTGAGTTATGTTTTGTAGGTGTTGAAGTACAACTGTTTGCCTTTGCTAATGGAACAGTGGAAATAAGGTAATCTTCAGTATGCATGTCGTCCTGCAATAGGGGTAATTGGTGAACGTGTAACTTCTCTTCTGTGTCGTTGCGATTGAAGCACCTTTGTGTCGAGGAAACAGGTGTACCATTGTTGCTAGAAAAGTCTATTTGCCTGGGAAGTGAACTGCGTATATTACTCTTTTTCGATATCCTTTTGTTCGAAGAACATATCAGCGTAAGGTTATTGATTTTATTTTGTTGCTCCTTAATTGTTTTTCGAAGACACGTATTTTCTGATAGAAGTTTTTCAATTTCGGCATCTGCACTGTCCATACGAGCCCTTAATTCCTTTATTATATCCCTTAGTTCTGTGATTGCCTCCGTGTTGTTATTTTTAGGCAAGTCTGGTAAACTCGTTAGACTATTGCTCAATGATAATTGACTGTCATTTGCGTCTGGTAATGAATTACATGACCTATTTACCAAGTTTTGCTTCCGACGAATGGTGATATTGTTATCCTCCATAATAAGTGGTTATAAATTATGTACTTAATATACTTAGGATACGATTTGTTTTTTTGAACGAATTCTTATAATCGTTTTTTATGAGCCTTGTAACGCCCTCGTTTACTCGCCGATAGGAACTACTGGTAGTGAATGTGCTGTCCTCTTTTAGTTGTGGAGAGAATTAGCAAGTATCGATTGAGCTATCATGCAATCGTGTTACCGCTATTGCACTGTAGAGGTCGCTAATGATGTAGTTGAGTCAAGTGATTTCCGTAGTACATTAATCGAGTCTGCTTCTTCAAGGTTCAGCTATTTGCCGATAGGTGTCACTGCCAAAGACCTGTATAGTCCCATATAAAGTGCTGCCATCTGTCTTATAGATTTCGATTTATAGCTTAATACATAACCATTTAGCTATTCACCGCTAGGTGTCAGTAATGACGTATATTGATTTTTGACTAAGAAAGTGCTGCTATCTACAATTCGTGTCGGGAACAATTCTTCGTAACGGTATACAGTTCAAATCGTTGATTCCACTATTGCCCACTAGGTTTTATTCTTGATAAATGTTCTTCGTTTTTAAGCACTTTAGTTTAAATTTAAAGTTATTACTAGTTATTCCTCACGATACCTGTCACTGCTTGATGATAATGACTATTTAAAGAAGAAAATAACAGTAAATTGGTGTTTAAAAGTCGTTTAAGTCATCTTGATCACAGCACGAATAACTTTTGTCACAGGGTTATTTAGTCTCAGATAACGTTTCTGCACAATCTTTTCTTCACTATAGTTGTTTTAATTGTTCACAATATACTTTCACTACACAGCTTCTATTTTTAATAAATTTTTAGAAAATCTTTGACAGGAGCCAATGTTTACTCTATAAGCGCCCTCTAGCGTTTTTTTTTTTCTCTCTCTCAAGTCTTACACTCCCTAACGTTCTGCCCATAGCGGGAGGAGTCATTTGTTGATTTCCCAACCTCCAAAATAAAAAAGGGCTTGAAAGTGGGAGATTAATATATTACTTTTAGTCGCGATAATCGACATCCACGCGGAAAAAAACCGCGGGTATCAGCTAGTAAAATATAAATTTACAAACAACAAAAGTTAATATAGATACAAATAACAACGCTTGTATTATTATTGTAAACAATACGGAAAATAGAATGTAGGTACTTTTTATTGCTTACTATTGACAATAAATAAGTAATATTCATTGATTACTCGAGTTATCTTTGACTAAATCAGTAGCTAATGGGAATATAGGTAACTAGGAACTTCAGCATTCGGGCATTAAATAACCGATAAAATGTAAAAAAGTATTGTATGAAAAATGTGTATTTTATCGTTTTTTATTTATTTTATTTTCAGTACCCCATAAAAGCTTTAGTAGAAGAATAAATAGAAGAATCGATAACTTTTAGATTTAGTCAATCACTAGTGTCTACGTAAAACAAAATGTACTATGTAAATTGTACGGTGCATGGTAAATACACGCTGTGTGTGAAGGGATAAGGTTTATAATTGATTGTGTAGTACGTGATGTTTTAAGAAATGCGGGTGTTTGCGCGACAGCGTATATCTATTGTTTTTACTGCTCCACGTGTGTGAACTGACGACACAGGTTCCTATACATTTTCGGCTAAAGGGCATATCTCCTGTTGTTTCTGTTATCTATGGTTCAGAGTAAAAAGATATAATCAATTATTCAGAAATGAAATAAACCATTGCCTTTTTAATACATGGAACTTTTTATCCCTATAGTTTGTTCCAGTGGAACCCGACCCGAAGCTTCATGTTGTCAAAACCACGTATAAAAACAAGTCAACCTTAAAAAGACTACAGTACCTCTTTCAAGTTCCCCTGCAGCAGTTTCAAGCCAATATTGTACGTAGGAGTGTCGATACGTGACCCGAACCGCTGCAGTCCGTAGTAGTTAATGAACCCATGTTCCTGTAGGTGTGCGCACGCCGCGTCTATCACCTCGTCCGGGGCTGTGACGTTGCGGAGAGCTATGCGGAATCTGGGGAGAAAATGTTTGTTTATTATCATTGAGGAGTGGCACAAGTAAAGAGAGATCTAATACCCAGCTAAACTAAGTTCTTCAACAGTACCGTAAGTCTACTCTTCCGACTTAAGGTACTGTTGAAGAGTAGGTAGAAAGAAGGGAAGGTATTAATTTCGTTGCGAGATCCAGAGACCCATGACAGTTAAATTGTTTCTCAGGGTTCACCCACTAGTGAACCCACATTTTGTAAGTAATGTTTAAGTCCCAAGTTGTTACATGGGACTTAACAAATGGGACTTGTTACATTATACTGTTGATTTTGGGGATGAGCCTATTGCCATCAACTGGGCACAAAATGTATTTTTTTTTTATAATTTATTAGTTTTTTTTTTCCTGATGGAAAAACCCAATAACACTGCCCGATTTGGAAATCGAACCCAGACCCCAGGCTCAGCAGTCGTGCTTGTGAGAACTAGACCAATGAGGCAGTCCCACGAAGGGAACCCTAGGATTATGGATGTTAAACTAACCTGTTTCCTTTCAACATGCCAAGTTTCAAGTTATAGTCCTTGAAGCAGAAGTTCCCAACGTGTATATCCTTGAGATACTTCGTGGCTGCCACAAACCGGCGCGGGTCCAGTCGCCGGGCGCTGAACCACTGCGAGGTCTTCGCGCGACGGTCCTTCGTGCCCGCGTAGCCTAGCATGGACGGCTTTACGCTGGGGACATTTCAATGTATGGTTTACATAACTACTTATTTTAGTAATGGTAAGTACTAGTCGAACTTCGATTAAAACAAATGTGTCAGTTTGCTATCAATTTGATTCGCTCTATTTGGCTTCATCAAACTGCACCAAAAGTTACTTCTTTTATACACAACTGCGGCGAAGCCCAAAAGGATATTTTCGTTGACGAACTTACAGAGTAGACCCCTGGTGCGGCGCGAAATTAAATCGGGACTTGCACCGGTGTCGTTTAGAAGCCTCCATCTCCATAGAGGTTTATATAAAACTGTCGACCGGGCCGAGGAAAAAGAGAACACAAGAGAGGCCCTGGAGCCACAAAAGCGGGCCTACTCAAAGGAGACTCGATTATAATTAATTAAATCATTTTGTACTGTTACTCACTGAATCCCTATTCGTTCGGCGAGGCGTACAGCTGCGTCCATTGTGTCACAGTTCTCCTTGTGCACTATGAAATGCACATATTCACCTGGCCATGTCCACTTCACTCTATTGTCTATGCGCACTTTAGACACCATGAAAAAAATACAGTGCTATTAGTTCTAGTTAGCTATAATATAGGTATTGCTGTGACCTGTGCATTGCACGTAAGCGACTTTCACAAGTCGGTGTAATAAACAGCTTTGTTAATGAAGGACTCTTGTCTTTTGGGATGAAAATGTTGAAGTGAGTCCACTCTTGTGTTAAACAGATATGATTGCACCAATGCTCCATTCACTAGACAAAACATCGAAATATTGCTGGACATAAGCTGATACAAATAGTATTGTTTAGTTGGCTTGAATGATTTACCATCCTTTTTAAGCTATTGCATAGTTTCTATCGCGGGCCTTGAGCGTGGAGAGCGAATCCAGAAATTCCGTAACGAAAATTTTCAACCAGGTTGCTATGGTTAGGGAAAATAACAAGCGGTTCTCAAATTGTAAGGGGTAATCTCGGGATCTACTGAACCGATTTAAAAAATTCTTTCACCAATGGAAAGCCACATTATTGCTGAGTGTCTTAGGTTACTTTTTATCCCTGTATTCCCACGGGAACGGGATCTACGCGGGTGAAACCGCGGGACGTCCGCTAGTGATATTATATAGATGTAAACTCTTATGTAACCTAATTCACCTAATTAGTAAGTAGATAAGTCAGGAGTTTGTAATTCGATTATTTACATATTGTTATCTGATTTTTGTGTAATTTGTGTAATTCTAAATAATTGTGGCGGCGCGACCTGCCGCCTCCATCCTCCGCGCTTACCGGCAAAGACTACAATATAATTATATAAGGAGTCTACCGGTTCGTGAGTGCCGGCTGCGGCGGTTCGCGCCGTGACAACATTTAATATTGCGTGTTTTGTATTTACTTTTATGAGTTTTTTTTTTTTTACTTACCTTCATTCAACGAATTGTTGTGTGATATTTCATATTTGTGAACCAAAAAAAAAATAGTAAGACGAGCGCTAATCCCGCCGACAAACTGCTGCGCAGTTTGGTGGGTATATAAAATGTTAAAAATGTTTGGTCCTCAATAAATGATTTATTTATTTATTTATTTATTTTATTTTATTAAAAAATTGATAATGATAAAAAATGCTACGCAATAGCTTTACCGCGGCAGTCTCCGAGTGCCACATTCTCTTTTTTATTTTTTTGGTTGGTGGGAAATCAACGAAAGGCTCCTCCCGCTCTGGGAGTGTCATACTTCTACTGACTAAAAACCACCCATGTTCCTTCTTAACTCTTTGTGTTGAGGCGGCGATACCTCTTTTGAACAACCCGCAGCCCAAAAGGATGACAACATAAAACGTCAAGGTATAGTCGACCAAGAAATTGGTTTACCACTCTAAGGTTGAATATCATTTGCACGTACAAAACATCAAGTGCTATTTTCACGTCGGAATCTGTCAATCTGTCATCCTTCGCGAATAATTATGTTACTGGGAGATGTCATCAAAAGTGGTAAACCAATTTCTTGGTCGACTATACATATTAGTATATTTAAAACTGAGAATTGTTGTCAAAAGTTGTAAAGACAGCAAACAATTATGTTGAAATAATATAAAACTTATCTAACATCACCATACCTCCTTTCTTAAACTTCTGGAAGCGCATTAGTTTCTTATCATCAATATTGACAGTGCTGCCAACTATGCTGTCACCAAATGCTTTCTTGACTGCATCATGGATTTTAGTTCTTTGCTCCTTTGTTACTCCTTCCATATCAATCTGCAATTTAAAAAATTAAGTACTGAGTTTAAAAATATATTATGCTTTATTTATTTTATTTCAATAATTCAAATATGTCAGATAATCAGTTCCTCCATGTAAGATACTGGCATTCAGCTCCATTTGGTTAGATTGGAAGCCGACCAGGTGATGAAGTGCAAAGTAGTTTACCTCAACACCCTCAGTATCTGTATCTTTGCTCACGGCCAAAGAATTGATTTTATCCCAAGTCTCCATCGGCAGTATCTCTAGATTATACTTTGAGAGGAGGAGGTCTTCATCTTCACTGACAGCATCCTCTTCAGGGGCAAGCGGGAGCTTTTGGCACGTTAGCTTGGCTATCTCACCCTGCTCGTTTATTTCCGAAACTTGGAAATCTGAGTACCTGGGGGAGATTTGATTTTGGAATTCAGTAAAAGAGTAATAAATAAGTAGATCCTAGTAAGTCACTAACAGCCAACAGCACAACATGCTAAACTAGGTCAAGTTGTCAAGGGGACTGACACGCTTCAGTGCAACAACCAACCCCACTATTCAGACACAGACCTGTCTCTCACAGACCATTTCATGATTTTATAAACATTTCTACCATTCAAGTTTTTGCATAAAAGCCAGCCACTTTAATATTAGCATTTACACATATAAGTTAACTTAATAGTATGTGTTTGTACATGGGTTTACTGAATGTTACTGTTTTAGTAGAAAATAGGTACAATATTGCCAGCTCACCTTGATTTAATGATGCCATTAAATCCTAAATGTTTGCTAACATACTCTGTTACACCAATATCGTCTTCAGATAATCGCTTTCCTGGAGTATTATCTCTCTTTTTCCAGGTACCGCCCTTGTTTCCAGAGAATTTGTTTTGGAACTTGTTGCCACCACTCGGGCCGTCAAAATTATTCCATTGGCCGCCCTTAAAACCTCTGTGGCTGCCTACCCATCCTCTATTTCCTCCGCGGCCACCTCTAAAGCCTCCTCGCATATTGCGATCACGATTATCCCTGTTCCATGGCCTGGTTTTATTCATTTTGTCTTACAATCAATACGTACTTAACCTATAAACATTAGAGTGCACTATTATGTTATTGGTTAAAGTTAACCATTTACTTATTAAACCTACTCCAAAAATTAAAGAAATTTGGACTTAACGGTTGTTTTTATTACAATTTTCTATAATTTCTACAAGATCCAAATACCGACACGCGAGTGGAGAAATTGCAAACACAAACGTTGGTTGTTTGCAAAATTTAACGTCAATTCAATTGTCAATTTATTGTCAAAATGCAAATTGACATGACAATCACAGTGTTGCCGTCGCGGCGTCGCTTTTTTTTTTTTTTTTTTTTTTTTTATAATTTTCCCACTTACTGTCTACAGTCAACACACCATCTTCAGACTTGTCAATAAAAGTCCAAGTCTGATTATCGGACAAAGCCTTCATTTCCATCTTCATGGCCTCTTCCCATTTTGACGCACTTGGGGAAGCCTTAGCCTCTTTTAAGGATGTAGGTTCCTCGGAATCTAATAAGGTAAAATATGAAGTGTCATAATCCTGTAAAGCAATAGGTGGTTTTAAATTTACTCTTGGTCGCAATATCATAGTGTCGACACTGTCCACTACACTTGAAGTAGCGCTATCATTATAAGATGATTCATTCTGAACCATATTGTCACTTTCACGACACTCCGAGTTATCGACAGGTACATCCTCGGCATCAATAAAGGAAACAGACGTATCTGAACTTGATGTCGCATTTTCTTCAAGGTTGACTGTATCTAAACTTGATAACTCTGCTGACGCAGGAGCACGTAGGTCAGTGACATCCAGATTCACCGTGGCAACTTGTTCCACTTTTTCTGTAAGATTCATCGGCTCGTGCGTGGTGAGGCGATATAATTATTTCTCTCTCCAAAGAGAAAGTTTTACTCTCAGGATAAAATACCTTGTAGCCCTTTGTATTTTCGCCATAGCCAACGAACAAACCTCTTCTACTCTTGCTGTCTAGTTTTCGCCGCCGTTGCTTGGGAATATGAGCCCACACTTCGGAGCCAAAAACGCATTTTAAACTAGACAGATCGAACTGTTTCTGATAAAAGAGTTCATACGGCGTTTTATTTTCTTGAGAGCTTACTCCTGTTCTGTTAATAACGTAGACAGCAGTATTTACAGCCTCCGCCCATAAATTGTTTTGGACTTGACTCGCTTTCATTAGTGTACGCGCGGCTTCCATGACTGCACGCATTTCGCGTTCAATTTTTCCGTTTTGGGCAGGAGTGTACGGGACGGACGTCTGATGCTTTATCCCTTTCGACTCTAACAAGCCTTTCAATTCAGTATTGATAAACTCACCCCCATTATCCGTGCGCACTATTTTTACAGGTTTTCCTTCATTTTCGCTGTCCCAACGTTATCCCAACTACGAGTATGTTGTAGTCGGCTTCCAGTCTAACTAGATGCAGGTAAAAACCGGAATTTTACATGGAACGACTGCTTTCTTGGCCTGCACACAGTGTACACTGCACAATCCAGTTAGTACTGGGTACAACGAGATATCCCTTAGTATGACTGGTTATCAGACTTTCGGTCTCTGGCTGTTTCCGAGGCAATGAAAAAACAGAGTACACACTAACATATTTTACGTTTTATAGTTAAGGCGAGGTTGCAGTACTTTGTTTTTATGTACGCACGACCTCGCCCCCCGCCCTGCCGCGCGAGCGATATAATGCCTAAATTTTTACTGTTTTTTGCTTCTTGGAGAAAAACTATAAAGAAATTATACAATCTGTTTTCACCATTTACTTCAGAATAAAAAGTTCTATCTACTGATATAACTTTCATATAAATTCATGATGAAATGTCTTAGCAGTACACGTTTGAAATTGTGATTTAGAGTCATGTTTGATGAAAAAAAGTATCGAGCTGATCATTCTAAATCGCGTTTCTATCTTTACGATTTACTAGAGAGTATGCTCAATTTTTATGTAATGATTTTTATTTATTAAAAAACTCGTATTTAGTTCGATTTTTATAGGTTCAAAAATCTTAAAATAACTGCAACCCCGCCTTAAGTAAATCTTTACGTATCGTAGTGTTAATCGATTTATCCCTTACAAGGTTGGGTCAGAAACTCAGAATGGTACACTTTTAATAGACCACAAAATCTCAGTAGCCAATATAAACAAAGTGCACACCAATAATTTTTTTCGTAAGAATAATCGTTTATCATTGGTAGAGTCAGTCACATCTTCCGAACCTCTGTCTTAGGCGCTTGGTTCAGGAAGTGGAGGATCTACGTCTACCAAGATAAGAGTAAGCGGATCTCTTCTCGAATCAAGTAAAACAGTATCTTATACTCTTTCCTCTCAATGACAATATCTTTGCCACCCCCCAAAATTTAAAAAAAAATTCGCGCTCGCTTCGCTCGCGCCTCCCTCCTGCTCTTCCACCATTCTGTCTCGCTTGAGACGCTCATCTACTTCAATTCGCATTTCTGATTCTAAGTCGTCCGTCCACCGAAAATTGTTCAACGCTTTATTCCCCTGGATAAGGGTTATATTATACTTCGAAGAATCAAATCGTGGCTATAAGAACTTCAATGGTTGAAGAACGTCTTAAACCAGACTGGCATTCTCCACACTAAAAAAACGTACCTACCCATTGAAGTAGGTAGATGAAGTAGTAACGCGTTTCGGGAGAAGACGTAAAAGATTGATTGATTAATAAAACCCCTATTTTTACTTCTATCCATGATTATAAAAAATAAATAATAACTTCTTGTGACATGACCACGACTCTTTGTGACCCCCCCCTGGCACCAAAGCTGGATCCGCCCTTGCCTCCAGTTGTCTCTGTCCCTAGTCTGTCTTCTCCAGTCTGGTCCACATCTTTCTTTAGATATGTCCTCCCATCGTTTTTTCGGTCTACCTCTACTTCTTTGCCCTTCTCTTGGTAACCATTCTGTGAGTTTCTTGGTCCATCTGTCGTTGGTCATCCTATACACATGGCCCGCCCATTTCCATTTTAAATTCCTAATTTTTTCGAGTATGTCAGTTACTTTAGTTTTCTTTCTTATTGTTTCGTTTTTGATTCTATCTGATAGTTTTATTCCTAACATGCTTCTCTCCATTTTCCGTTGGTGTATGGCTAATTTGTGTTCGTCTATCTTCCTCAACGACCATGTTTGGCAACCATATGTTAGGCATGGCAGGATGGTTGTCTCATACAGTTTCCTTTTTATTTCAATTTTTATATCTCTATTTTTCATGATTTCCTTCAAGCTCCAGTACTTTTTCCACGCAATGGGGATTGTCCAAAATTTTTAACCTTTAGGTTTTATTATATTTTTTGAAAATTTAGAGTATTTTGAGAAACCAATTTGAATAGTTTCATGATTGGCTCAATAGTTATTTAAATAAAAATAATTCAAATATTTTAAGTTTTTAAGGTAGGTGACGTCATCGACGTCAGTATAAGAGAAGTACCGTTGCCTCAATATTTCATAATTAAAAATTTTAATCTGTCAACAAAACGTCATCCATATCACATCTGGAAAGTGTCAAGAGTGTCAATTCTGTTGTCTAATAAACAAGATACAAGATAATCGAATCCTCATAATTCCTATCCTATTTGTTTAAAACTGGTTTTTTTTAACACTCTCTGTCGTCACTAGAACAATCGACGCGGCGACATCATTTTATTGTTTGTTTTCCTGTACCACAAATGACAACAATGACCGATACTTTTGTTAAAGCTGACTCGCGAAACCTGCCTAAAGTTGAGACCGTTATGATATTAGAGTATATTTCTACTAGCAGCCATCATAGCGTAGCTGAAATAAGGGGAGCAAAAATTCTAATGTAAGTAACGCATTCAACATAAAATAACTTACGAGTAAAACGTGTTTTTTGTTCAATATCAAATCAGTGTATTTGTTCATTGTTTCAGGTCATCTCGAGATTCATACATAGATACTGCAGTAGGGTACGTTAAAGTTAGTAGAACGGGGAGTGAGTGCCTAGTTAAAGCTAAAATAGTGCCGGAACACAGAATAAGCAAGAAACTATACACTGTTACATGTAAAATTGATGAATGTAATGATGTAATTCTTGATTCTGTGTGTGAAGACTGTCCAGCATCTGCAGGTAATTTCTTTTAAAAACGAATTACTTATAAAATATTACTTTCTATGGATTAAAACTATGTTGATCGAATACCTTATTTTCTTCTTTATAGGTGGTTGCAAACACTCATTACTACTACTTTTTTGGCTGGCAAAGCAAAGTTCAGAACCATCATCAACAGCAGTTGAATGCTACTGGAATAAGCCTACACTATCAAGTGCGAGCACAGAACCAGTTACTAGCAAAGAAATATTTAAAAAAGCAAAAATTCCTAAGCTGACCCCTAAAGATAGTACTATTTTAACTGAATTTGAAGAAGAGTGCAAACGAAGGAATATTGGAAACTCGCTGATTTTAAAATTTTGTGAAGGAAATAAACCAGATTCAAAAAATATTTTTGATATTATGTTGCAATTTATTGAAGTAGAATCTGTACATACCTATTTCAACTTCAGAGATTATTTGAAGAAAGTCATAAATGATGAGACTATGTTAGAAATTAATACAAAATCTCGAGGGCAGTCTGAAAGCAAGTACTGGTATAGTATACGCCAAGGAAGATTGACAGCTTCTAAATTATATGAAGTTGCGCATTGTAAGACAGATGGAACGTTAGTGGAACATATATTAGGAGGTTACAAAGTGCCTGAAACAAAAGCTATACTAAGAGGAAGGAAGTTAGAAAACAGAGTGCTGCAAGTTATTCAAGAGAAATTAAATGTTAAAATTGAAAAATCAGGCTTTATGCTTATTAATGGTATATTGGGAGCATCTCCAGATGGAGTTGGTGAGGATTTTGTAGTTGAAATAAAATGTCCAGCCTCGGAGAAAGCTGTCCAATCATATATTAAGAATGATATTGTTAATAACAAGTATAAAACACAAATATTATGTCAAATGCTAGCTTGTAAGAAATCTAAAGGATTATTCTGTGTTGCAGATCCTTTATTTGAGACTACTCAAAATATTCATGTAGTCTGGGTTGACTTTGACAAAGTATATATTGATATAATTATCAACAAAGCAGAACTTTTTTGGAGTCAATATATATTTCCAAAATTACTAGAGTGTCAAAAAATAATAAATCAGTTTATATTCTTAATAAGTTTTTATTATTTCTCCCTGTAAATTAATTAGGCCACAAACTATGACAACAAGTTCATCTAAACATGAAACATATTTATAATTTACAACAGAGTGTGGTTTGAGTATGGAAAATTCTCTAACACGCCTGATAACTCTTTCAACATGGACTCTTAAGCTTGCTATTACTTTGCTTTGTATAACTTCGGTAGCAGTTTGTTTGGTACCTGAGTAGACACTTGGTGGCCTCAAGAGTTTAATACCACGTGAACTTAACACAGATTCAATTTCTTTGAATCCTCTATCGGCTAAAACAACAGCATTTGGTTCCAAAACATTTAATAAATTACTTTTAAGAACTATGGCTTTGTCAGATATTCTTCCGCCATAACCTTTTGAAATGAAGCTTACAAAACCATTAGGGGTACAGCCTATCAAATACTTTACAGTATTGCAACTTTTGTACTGAGACCATGTCTGTGCTTGCTTTACTGGATTTGAAGGTTTTGCAATCTGTATTTCGAAACAATCTATTATCATGTGCACATCAGAATACCTTATTTTAAAAACTAAAGGTAGGTTTTGTTTTATCTGTTTTGGACGTGGACAATAAATAAAATTTTGAAAAAAGTTACCAAGGACTTCAATTCCTGTTAATATCAAAGATGCCAACTTAGTTCTCGATATTTGAAATTGGTCACTTATTCTTTCTATGGAATCATTTTGCTTAATTTTGAGTAAAGTTATAATAAGATAAATAGAGTCAATTTTTAGTAAGCTTCTTTGTACAATGTAATCTATAAGCCATAGGTACTGTTTTGGCAATCCTAAATACATTTTGGGTTTATCTGATATGATGTCTAACATATTCTTTCTTCGCTGCAACTCTTTCTTATTAGGTTCAAGCACTGATGATTCTTCTGTTTCTGATGTACATCCAAATAGAGATGGAGTTGCTGCAGATGAAGTTTCTTGTGAAGATGGCACTTCCAGTGTAACAACACTAGTAGTTTTTCTTACCTTATAGTTTGTGCTCTTGTCTACCATCTTTATTTCACACTGAGTTGAGGCATCAATCTAAAAACAAAAATTATGAGTAATATTTCTCCCAGTAATTAACACAACATACATAGCATCAACCTTGTACGTCTGCTTTTTGGTTACCTATGTGAAGTATTATACAATCATAGATTTTTGTCCCTATAAATATCTTCATTACATAGTTTATATTCAAACTTGTTTACAAAGTTCTTGCAGTATGATGCTAGATAAGTTAATAACTACAAATCAGAAAGCATACGAGAAAAATAAAAATAGATAGTGAATGATAAAAAGTGGATAATAAAACTCTATTTCGCTTATTCAACAACCAGTTTCAAGGTTTGCTCATTGTTGTGTTATGTAGTGTATTTATATAGGTGATCTCTTTTATTACTATTAAGACTTAATTCATTATAAACCTACCTTCACTGGTATTGTGCAATATGAAGATGTACTGGGCATTACATTATCCTCATATTTCCTTTTTATTGGTTTGCGGGAGGTAGTGTGATGCAATAACAGCTTAGTTAATTCTGTTGAGTCTTCACTTTTATTAGGTGCATCCAAGCAGAGAGAAGCTGTAGGTTTAAGGCGTGGCTCTTGATTCATTAACTTATGTTGATAATAATTCTTCAAATCGTTTTTAGGCTGTAAAAAAGAAAAAGAAGGTGGTAAATAGGGGTGGCATTAAGATACAGACCATGCAAAGACATCTAATGCTGCCGAAATACTTACTTCAAAGTGATCTTCGCAACAATACATTGTATAAACCTTGCAATATTCCACGCCTACATCACGACACCACTTTTCTCGTAAATCTTCTCTAATACGAACAAAGATTTTGTTTGGACTATTATTACTATCATTCCTGCAAGTTGGAACAAAGCACTTCCTGTATTCCATAACTATTACAATATATTAAACACACTCGATAGTGTTTAAATATTTTGAGAATTTTGAGATAGTGTTTATTTAGAAATATTTTTGACATAATTATAGTTTGACACTTGACAGATTGTAGACAATACTTGCCTCCTTTTTTTTTTTTTCTGAGGGAACGATACAAAACTGTACGGCCGAAGGTGACGTAATTTGAAGGGCAAAGAAGGTCAATCGTATTTTATCAAAAATATCTATAAAATATGAATATTTTTCATAATTAATTAGTCCGTAATTATCAGTAACGCTATTCCTCGAAATGGTTTTTCAATTACAACATTTAAAAAAATATGAACAATGCCCATTGCAATTCGTCGGTTTATTTCTTTTTCTGTGAGATCTTGGAATGAAATTGACTGACCTAGGTAGATATATTTCGTAACACACTCGATGCTTTCGGAGGAATCTAATAAATTAAAATCCAAATATTCTACACCTTCCATAAGCTCATTTGAGTTTGTGTCATCTATCATTGATTCATCACTGCTATCTGAATGAATCTCATCGTCACTGCTGTCTGCACCAACCTGAATAACCAAACGGTCTATGTCATGGTACAATGTTATTCCACGATCATAATACTCCTTCTCAATTTTCTTAACATGCTCACAGCAGTTCTTCCAATCCTGAGCTGTTATCAAATTGAATGCCTCTTCGGTAAGCTCCTTAATATTTTTTGCACCCACATTCTGATCAGCGACCTTTCGCTTTGCCAGTGCCCAAATTAACTCAATAGGGTTAAGGGTAAGATTATGATTTCACTTGACATAATGGTTGATGGCCTTTTGCTCATTGGCGAATTTGGCGATTGAAAAGTATTTAGATACGAGGGGACCTTTGCATTCCTACGCAGTCGTTACGCTCTTTTGCTTCAACTGAGCATTCGTTCGTTAAGAGCATAGACGGGCTGCATTTTTCCATACAAATGTATTCCCCTATTCTCTTCCTGGATAATGCCTCTAGAGTAATCGTTTTTATTTATAAAAATCCAGGTCTATTGAAGGCATGCCCCTGTCATTTTTTCTTTTTCAAAAAATTTATTACAAAAATAAATATGACTTACCAAAAACCTAAAAAAATACCCCGTTTTTACCTACGTAATCAGATGACTATCAAAGAAAATTGAAAAGTTTTTAAAATAAAAACAAGTAATAGGGGCATAGATCTATTCTTCCTTTAAATTTTGATACCAAATATAATTTAATTGGCTTAGGTTTCGAGGAGAAAACAGGAGAATACGAAACGTCGATCGGTCAAGGTTTTTTATAGGTACAATCGTTCTGAGCTGCAGTTGTCTCTATCGCACTCACATATTGATACCGCCCGGTTGCTAGAGCGCAGCGCGACGGCAATAGTTATAATTATATACGTATATTATACGCAGCCTGTCTATGCTCTTAAGGTTGATGTTCCAGGGTAGCCCGCGAAAATCAAATTTTCTTATGTTTTTAGCGATTTGCAGGTCAGTGCTAGGTTTTAGGTTAGTGAAAATATGATCCCAACAAAAACATTCTGTAAAAAACTAGCCAAGTCTCGATGGAGCTGCTTGTTTATCTCTAAAAAGTAATGAAATCTAGACAAAGTCGAGCCAAGTCTAAGGTTCCATATTGCGATTTCTTTATTACTATAGTTATTGTTGTGTTACTTGGCCGTTGAACATTCTTTATACGTTAGTGAGTACAAGTCAATTTTGCTTACACGTAATGTTATATCTGTTGTATGTGGTTGTAACTAACGGCCAAGTCACACCACATTAACTATAATAATAAAGAAATCGCAATATCAATATAATATTAATTATTATTATTTTTTATTATTATTATTTATATTATAATATTTCTATAATATATAGAATCGCCTTACACTTGGCTCGACTTTGTCTAGATTTCATTACTTTTTAGAGATAAACAAGCAGCTCCATCGAGACTTGGCTAGTTTTTTACAGAATGTTTTTGTAGGGATTTCACTTCTTTTTGTAGAAACGTGGGCGGGCGGCATAGTGATTTATTTTATTAGATTTTCTTATTTAAAACATTATTTTTTGTAGTAGTTTTTTTTTTTAATTTTCGATTATCCTACTTTTTATAGTTTTCCCTTTATGTAGCCATTAAACCCTCACTCTGTACCAAATTTCAGCTCCCTGAGTTTATGGGAAGTACTAGTTCTATTTTGATGATCATGAGTGAGTTTCATAAATGCGAAACTTTGCTTTCGCTTAACTTCGGAACTAAATGACCTACAGACTTGAAACTTTTTATTTTACGGCAGTGTTTGCTTCGCGCTCGACTCGGCGGGGGCACTTGCGTGCCCCCCAATTCGCGTCTGTAAGACGTATGCAGTTACAGAATTATAATCATCAAAATGATCATTACAACCCTCCAAGTTCATGTAACTGTCAAGAATGAGTATTTCATATATCAAAAGGTCATTCTTGAGAGTTACATGAACTTGGAGGGTTGTAATGATGATTTTGATGATTATTATTCTGTAACTGCATACGTCTTACAGCCGCGAATCATATTTTCACTAACATACAACCTAGCACTGACCTGCAAATCGCTAAAAACATAAGAAAATTTGAATTTTGCGGGCTACCGTGAACATCCACCTTAATGGCCTTCCTTCGATGGTAGTGACACTCTACCGTAGACAGAGCACAGTCCAGAGCACTCTACGAATCGATCGTTGGGTTTCGTTAAGGTTGATGTTCACGGTAGGGCGCGAAAATTCAAATTTTCTTACGTTTTTATCGATTTGCAGGCCAGTGCTAGGTTGTATGTTAGTGAAAATATGATTCGCGGGTGTAAGACGTATGCAGTTACAGAATTATAATCATCAAAATCATCATTACAACCCTCCAAGTTCATGTAACTCTCAAGAATGACCTTTTGGCATTAGTAGCTTTAACTGTTTTAAATTGTTTTTGTTTTTTTTATGGTACCTATTTTTGCCATATAAACACAATTTTCTTTCTTTTCTTTCTTTCTTTCTTTTGATGAAATAATCATTCTTGGGAGTTACATGAGCTCGGAGGGTTGTATTAATGATTTTGATGATTATAATTCTGTAACCACATATGTCTTACAGCCGCGAATCAAATGTTCATCAACATACAACCTATCACTGGCCTGCAAATTGCAAAAAACTTAAGAAAATTTGAATTTCGCGGGCTGGTTGAAGGATTCACCTTAAACTGTCGAAACAGCACCAACACCAACGAATCCCATCATTGCTAATGGTATACGAATATTATTAGAATAGGTAGGGAAAGAAAATGATGATATCCGAAAGTCTAGAAATAATTTAAATTCTAATATGAAATAGTGATGCCAAAAAGTTAGTGGTTTAAGGTGAATCCTTCAACCAGCCCGCGAAAATTCAAATTTTCTTAAGTTTTTTGCAATTTGCAGGCCAGTGATAGGTTGTATGTTGATGAACATTTGATTCGCGGCTGTAAGACATATGTACATTTTGATGAAATAATCATTCTTGAGAGTTACATGAACTTGGAGGGTTGTATTAATGATTTTGATGATTATAATTCTGTAACTGCTTATATCTTACACCCGCGAATCATATTTTCACTAACATACAACCTAGCATTGGCCTGCAAATCGCTAAAAACCGTAAGAAAATTTGAATTTCGCGGGCTACCGTGAACATCAACCTTAAATCAGTTATCTATTCTATTACCCAAACCATAGACAAATATATATACTGAGCGTTTTTCCCGCGATTTTATATTTGACAAAAGATTTTTTTTATTTGTATTAATTAATTGTATTCTTCTTCATTCTTTCTGAGACTTCAGGCAAATCAAGTCAAAGTTACATACTCTTTGATCAAGTCAATATAATCCGACAATTCGAAAATTGTTGGCAGTTGAACTTTTTTTAATTGTTTCGATCGAGTGCATAAATCATTACAAACTTCTTTTGTGTCCAATAGTTTACCAGTATAATAATCTTAACATGCCTGCGAAGCACATGAACAGAGGTGGTGAGTAAAAATCAAGTCTCGTGGCTCACGTACTTACAAGATTTCGGCAAAGAATCAATTTGAATAATACTTTAGCTTTATTATGCTATGAAATTTTAATAGGAACAACTTTTACAGACAACAGCCCAGGAAAGATCAGGGCGAAGACCAAAACTCGCAGTGCTCGCGCAGGTTTGAAACTACCTGTGGGCAGAATTCACAGGATTCTCAAAAACGGCAACTACGCACCTCGCATTGGTGAAGGGGCTGCCGTGTACATGACTGCAGTGCTGGAGTACCTAGCTGCTGAGATATTGGAATTGGCTGCGAAGGCTGCTGAAGATAATCACAGAACTAGGTGAGTTGGCATAACTTTGATGAACCTTGAAGCTACCCACACCACTATTTATATAATTTCTGTTGTGAAAGGCTAAACTAAACCATATAAAAAGTAGTGTTTTGTAATTTACCATTATCAATTTCAATGAAGCGAATTATAATAAATAAATTGTCAAGGCACCTATTCACTGGGAGTCTTGGAGACCCCATTATTATAGCTATGTGGTAACTGGACCTTGGAAAATTTCCACTTAATTTTATTACAACTACCTTCAATGTTGCACACAATGTGCCTGTGTTTTATCTTTTTTTTCAATCCGCGCTTATGACGACCCACTGACCCAAAGTAGAATAATGTGAAACTTTTTAGTAAAAATACTTACTACTTATAATTTATTTCTTTACATATTTTTTTTATTTTTGTCTAGAATTTCACCTCAGCACATTCTGCTGGCTGTCCGCAATGATGAAGAGCTCAACAAAATGCTAGAAGGTGTGACCATATCACAGGGCGGAGTGATACCACATATGGTAGGCGGAGGCGGAGTGATACCACGTATGGTGATATATAAATGGTTGAGTTAGGTGGTGCTGATCCATGCGTCATGTTCGTGAACGGGCGCTGTCAGTGGAGACTGGTCATCTCTTAGCTACCATGGTTTATATATTTTTCTTTGATTTGTTTTTTATATCTTTTTACTCTGGACGCTCTTAACTTGCACGTCTTGCTACATAGTTCTCACATATACCATCTCAACATGAATGACATAGTGTACCAAGATTTTGTAACAAATTCTGATTTAAAAGAGTGTCCATGGAGTTTCTTGCCCGTTCTTCTTCATGAGATCTACGTTAGGGAACTGGCAACTACAGTACTTTCACAAGTTATTATGCCTTGTGATTGTGACTGTAGCGTAGGAGTGCAATGCGTCGTTTCGGGAGTTGCTGCGTCGGGCTGCGCGGCGCCGGATGTTACCGGCGGCGGGTGCTGTGGGTGCGGGGGCGCGCGGCGGCGTGTACCGTGGCGGCGGGTGTGCGGGGCTCCGGGTCGCGGGGCGGCGGTTGCACGTTGCGGCGTGCATTCGTTGTTCCGTGATTCGGGGTCTCGAGCATTCGTTGTTGCGGTGTGCGTCGCTGCGTGCGTTCGTGCTCGCAGTGTTCGTTGTTGCGGGCATTCGGTGGTGTGTGGTTCGGCGTGGTGACTTTCGGAATGACGTATTGCACTCGTAGTTTCGTTCTTCTTCCGTCCTTCTGACATTCAAAAGTGCCTGTAATGGCTTAATTGAAATAAAATATTTGACTTTTGACTTTGACTTTTGATATTGAACAGAAGCTCTTACCAAAGAAGACAATGAAGAGTCAAACAGCCAGTAATACAAATAGTTCATCACAAGAATACTAGTGTCTATATCCCATGCATTTAAAATGTTAATGTTCTTTGTTATTATTGTTTTTGTTTTAGAAATATTTTGATGGCCAATCAAATTGTTAGCCAATTGAGCCTTGGCCACTTCACTGCTGACTTCAGGAACATTGTACCCAACTAAGGAGGGTTACGATTTGTTAGTACCTGAAAGGTTTTTGGTGGCCAAAGCTAGTTATTTGTATTAAAAAACTTATCAGCAGGTTGACTTGGCTCTAGCATAAAAATAACGTCATTCTAGTAAAGAATTAAAGTGTAACATAACAAAAGATTCCTAGTTTATAGGTAATTTTGAGTAGGTTGGCTTCTCAACTTAATCATGTAAAGATACCCCCTAGAATATTTAAATTGTTAAATAATGTTTAATAAAACTTATAGTTCTGATTTGTAACATTTGTTTTTAAATTATAAAATAAAAAATATGACAAAACAATATCTTTCATTTACTATTACATCTTTGAAACAGCTCAGCTTCGGCGAACACTTTGTTCAGCTTGCGGCGAAGCTGATCGACATGGCGCCGCCTGCCTTCAGTCGACTACTGCCGAACCTGGGTGGACTGAACGTGGTCTACCGGCTGTACGGGGTACCACCACGGGAGTGGTTGGCTCAATGGCGCTCTACATGGCCCCGGTGTGGGCAGAGTTTATGTCTGCCCAGAACAAGGCTCTACTACGAAGACCGCAGAGAGTCCTAGGAGTCAGGGTCATACTCAGATACCGCGCACCGTGTCTACGGAGGCGGCATGCACCCTTGCGGGCACACCTCCGTTGGATTTGGAGGCGCAAGTGCTCGCCAAAGTTAGGCCTCAGCCTCGAATTTTGCGGGCAGCGGGGCGGCGGCGCGGGAGCGGCAGGATCTTAAGCGTACAATCAAATGGATCATTTCTCGGAATACAGCGGCGCGGGGGCGGGCAACGAGCGGTGCACTCCATAAAAGCCGCGCTGCCCCGCTGCCCGCAAAATTCGAGGCTGAGGCCTTAACCACAGTGTGGTGCAGACCTGCAGGTGCCCTCTATCTAACTGAAGTGGTCACAAGGTGGCGCAGGGACGCCAATGCAAATACCCTGCGGGAATGGCGGGTGAGGCTGGAGACGCACAGTGCAGGTCACTTGACTGTGACGGGCATCCAGCCCATCCTGGAGAAGTGAGTGCGGAGGTGACACGGGACGTTGTCTCCGTCAGGATGAACGGTCACTAGGCGTATTTAACGTTGAATTTATGCCTAAAAATTGGTTCCCTACTGCTTCTATTTGGTTCCTATTCTCAAACAATTGCTTCCATCGTATTCTAGAAGAAAAAAAACATTTTAAGAGTTACCGTTCATTCTGATGTCAGGACGGCCGGTGATCGAGTCGTAGCGTCCTTATTAAATAGAATAATTGAAATTCACGGCGGCCAATGATTAGTTCCCGTTCGCTTCTCTCAATCTTTTACAACGATAATACTGTAACTATCACGGCAAAAAAGATATCGATAAAAGTGTTGAATAGCAATATTTTTAGCGCCTGACAAAAAAATTAAGGCAAAACTCTTACATAACATTGCAGTTACGATTGATTAGGCGCGATAAATCTGCGGTATTGTACCGGTGGCCTACAGCTAAATATTATGATATTAAAAAGAAGTGACTGTCGTATTTAGTGACAAAAAATCATACAAATTTAATAAACACCTTTAAAGATAATATTTCAATTCTTAACTTCCTGGAGAGTGTTAATAAAGGCGCTAGCCAATGTTTGCTAACCCCCCAAGTCTTAAAATATGTGGCTCTGGTTGGCTGGACAAAACTTCAAAACCGCTCGCATTTTCAATAGGGCAATAGGGCACTTTATGTGACGGCTAAACACCCTTATTTCAGAATAGGTGACGCTACAGAATCTTAGATAATCGATCGAAAGCATGTCCAGCCAGCTTGAAAAACCACTTTTCGCTGGTCTCTCAATCTCGGTAACGGAAGTGATTTTGACGACTTTTTGCATATCAACGGGCGTCACATAAATATGTGACAGGCATCAAGCTAAAAGTTTTGTGATACGTACAGTGGTTCAGTAGAAAAATGCAAAAAACTGTATCCAGCCATCTTGAATTTACGTAAAAAACTTTTGGCTGGCACTTCCGAATCCCACATAACGGGAGCGTTTTCGAATATGGTTCCTTTACTAATACTTGGTGACGCAATGTGTGACAGTAATATAATAACGTTTGATTTATGGCGTCACATGTAAGGGTTTACGAGATATCAATGAAAACTTAATCTATACTTGTGTCCAGCCATCTTGAACTCAGGCTGGCTGGACACGTGTATCTCCGCTGCCTGATGATCTACGACCTTCAAAATGTTATCAAAATGTTGTGACGGGGACGATAATGATAACCTGAATTTGTGACGGAGAAACTTTGAGTAGTTTCAAAGATATTGACCATTAAATTTTCCCATACAAACACTGTAGTAGGGTTACCAATATTGTAGGTTTTATGTAGGACAAAGTATATTCTAAGGTGTTTTCTTTAATGGACGAAAATCCGCGTATTGGTGATACTAATACGAACAACTGTAGATATTTAAATCAATAGAAGACAAAAGTGTCGAAGGGGGCGGGGGGGGGGGGGGGGGGGTTCATGTTATTGATTATTTACGTGCAGATACCTATCTACTCTTTTTAGATAAGAATTGGTGTTTTTTTATGATAAGTACGTATGTAGATATTGTGTCAGGATAACAGACTAATGCTCTAAGGTATTTAAATGAAAAAATAATGTAATTCACGTTACTTACCAAGGACCTCGTTAAATGACAACGCGCTTAGCAAATATTGCACGTATTCCTTACAAATCGACGGAAGGCTCTAAATACCATTATGTATACTTTTCTCTAAGCGATTAAACGAAAACTGTTTACGCTGTCACAGCACTCACAGCCTCTGTGTACAAAACAAACTCAGTATCAGTGCATCAGTGTTGCCAACAAGACCGATATAGAATCTGCTAAAATTATACCAATTGCTTTATAGAAATGCTAAAAATCTGCTAACATTTTTCAGTGTCAAATGAAACGTAACATAGTTTTAACTTTTTTTATTATTTAACAAAATATACATACTGTTTTAATCGACTATGTTCTCAAATACTCTTTCCATTATCATCATTAGCATCAGGAGCGCCAACAATATACTTAGTAAAGGGATATTTTTTCTAAATGGAAATAATTGCTTACGCATTAATGTATTTTATCATAAAATAATTTTATATGCTAAAAAATATGCTAAACAACTAATAAGTTTGCTAAACAAAATGAAAAAATGCTATTATTCTTATTCTTTATTGCATACATAAAATAACAAATATAAACACAAATTACAATAATAAAGCTTATGCTAAACTGGCATCACTGAGTGCAATGCACTTTGTTTTTTTTGTTAGTGTTTTTAATTATTATTTAGAATTAACACATACTTCCCCTTTTTCTGCAGGAAAACCTTTTATTCCCACGGAGAAATCAAATACAAAGCTGGCGTGGCTTGGCTGCTACCGGCCGATTAGTTGATTAAAAAGAAATCCT
Organism: Diarsia mendica; assembly: GCA_949316265.1. Lineage (NCBI taxonomy): Eukaryota > Metazoa > Arthropoda > Insecta > Lepidoptera > Noctuidae > Diarsia > Diarsia mendica. The sequence goes on from OX438917.1 coordinate 4,750,398, forward strand.
ATAGTTATGTAAAAAATATGGTCACCTCACAATATTAATGGATGCTTGTATAGGAAAATTTAAATGATCAATATCTTTGAAACTACGCAAAGTTTCGCCGTCACAAATTCAGGTTATCATTATCGTCCGTATTTGAAGCTCGTAGATCATCAGGCAGCGGAGATACACGTGTCCAGCCAGCCTTAGTTCAAGATGGCTGGACACAAGTATACATTAAGTCAACGTTATTACTGTCACACATTGCGTCACCAAGTATTAGTAAAGGAACCATATTCGAAAACGCTCCCGTTATGTGGGATTCGGAAGTGCCAGCCAAAAGTTTTTTACGTAAATTCAAGATGGCTGGACACAGTGTTTTGCATTTTTCTACTAAACCACTGTACGTATCACAAAACTTTTAGCTTGATGCCTGTCACATATTTATGTGACGCCCGTTGATATGCAAAAAGTCGTCAAAATCACTTCCGTTACCGAGATTGAGAGACCAGCGAAAAGTGGTTTTTCAAGCTGGCTGGAAACGCTTTCGATCGATTGTCTAAGATTCTGTAGCGTCACCAATTCTGAAATAAGGGTGTTTAGCCGTCACATAAAGTGCCCTATTGTAAATGCGAGCCGTTTTGAAGTTTTGTCCAGCCAACCAGAGCCACACATTTTAAGACTTGGGGGGTTAGCAAACATTGGCTAGCGCCTTTATTAACACTCTCCAGGAAGTTAAGAATTGAAATATTATCTTTTTTAAAGGTGTTTATTAAATTTGTATGATTTTTTGTCACTAAATACGACAGTCACTTCTTTTTAATATCATAATATTTAGCTGTAGGCCACCGGTACAATACCACAGATTTATCGCGCCTAATCAAGCGTAACTGCAATGTTATGTAAGAGATTTGCCTTAATTTTTTTGTCAGGCGCTAAAAATATTGCTATTCAACACTTTTATCGATATCTTTTTTGCCGTGATAGTTACAGTATTATCGTTGTAAAATATTGAGAGAAGCGAACGGGAACTAATCATTGGCCGCCGTGAATTTCAATTATTCTATTTAATAAGGACGCTACGACTCGATCACCGGCCGTCCTGACATCAGAATGAACGGTCACTCTTAAAATGTTTTTTTTCTTCTAGAATACGATGGAAGCAATAATTGCTTACATCGCTTTTATTTGGTTCCTATTCTCAAACAATTATTGTTTGAGAATAGGAACCAAATAAAAGCAGTAGGGAACCAATTTTTAGGCATAAATTCAACGTTAAATTCGCCTAGTGACCGTTCATCCTGACGGAGACGGGACGTTGACCTTCCGTCTAATGCAGGTGTTGTCAGGGCATGGCTGCTTTGGCAAATACCTGCACAAAGTGGCTAGACGGTAGGCGACTCCCGTGTGTCACCAGTGCAGCTGCAGCGAGGATACGGCGCTTCACACCCTCGTGCATTGCAGTGCTTGGGTGGTGCAGCGCCGTGCTCTCGTAGCAGCAATTGGGGCAGACCTCTCTTTGCCGGCTGTGGCCAAAGCCATGGTCGAGGTTGCTCGACCGGTGTTTGCCTAATGTGGATATCCGGCTTTACAATTATAATTTATGATTAAGGGTTGCGGCACATCTATCGGCACGGAGTCGATTTTTTCCATTCGATGCCCCCAGGGCCTGATTTACCCACAGGCTAATAAGGCTAGAGCCTAGGGCGCAAGGACCTAGGGGGCGGCGTTTGGAAAAATACGTGTGTTAAAAAATTAAATGAGCGCGTGAGCGCCGCAGCCCCGCACCCCAACCCCGCGCCACGCGCGCGTCTCTCTCATTTCACAACAAGTTTAAATCAGTTTTTCCCGCTATTTGTTATTTCTTTCTTTCATTTCATTTGACACGTATGAGAGGTAGGACAGGTGGATTGAGTGAGAAAAAGAGCGGTCTCGGTGAAGGCAAAGCCTGGGTCCTGGCCTCAGAGACTCTTGGGCCCCGACTGGAGGGGTTATTAAGCGCGTGCTTGGAAAGAGGCCAGTTCCCGCTTCTTTGAAAGACGGGGAAGCTGGTCCACATTCAGAAGCCGGGGCGCCCTGCGGACTCGCTGTCCGCATACCAGCCCACTGTGCTACTCGACGAGGGGGCAAGCTCTTAGAAAGAGTAATTACAAACCGCCTCGCCGAGCACCTTGAGGGAATGGGTCCGGATTTTGCGGAACACCAGTTTGGTTTTCGCAAGAGGCACTCGACGGTGGGTGCCATCATGCGCGTGAGAGCCCTCACCAGGGGGTTACGGTCTCTCGGTGCGGTGTGGTCTTGGCGGTGTCTCTCGACATCGCCAGCGTCTTCAACACCATGCATTAGGGAGGCACTCCGGTATCACCGGGTGCCGGCCTAACTTCGTCGTGTAGTCGGGGACTATTTGACAGACAGGGCTGTCATCTATCCTGGTCAAGACGGACAATGGAACCGGCAAGAGATGTCGTGCGGTGTTCCGCAGGGATCGGTTCTGGGGCCGCCCCTGTGGAACATCGGTTACGACTGCGTGCTGCACTCCGAGCTCCCTAGCGGCGTCACTGGCGTTAGCGTAGTTTGCTACGCTGATGATACGCTTGTGTTGGCACAGGGGGGGTCAATATGACACGCGGGGTGGCGATAGTCGTGGAGAGGGCGACAGACCGTGTCGACGGCGCGTTCGTATTCCACGCGCGCCTCAATATATGTCAATATGAAATTATGTTAGCAACATGGAAGGGGCCCGCAATGGCCGTTGGGGCTGCCAGTTGTTCGCAAGAGATACCGCGGCCTCGACATAAAGGGCTAAGAAGGAACATGGGTGGTTTTTAGTCAGTAGAAGTTTGACACTCCCTTCGCTCTGCCCAAGAGCGGAAGGGGTCATTAATAAATTGATGATATCCCACCCGCCAAAAAAAAAAGATTACGTAAGCTCTCTTCTGTACTTGTAATTCAATTAGTTGCACCTGTATGAAAAGGTAGGACAGGTCAGGCTGGGGGCGCGTATTCATAGTTAGCCTAGGGCGGTCAGAACTCTAAATCAGGCCCTGGATGCCCCTATCCATTTTGGTCGCACAGAACCTACCATTGCTAGAGAAGTGAAAATCCTGTGTACATGTCCGCAGGTTTTAGCGCTGGTCATACAAAGGCGCGCACCCGCGCCTTTTTTAGCGGACGCCATAAATTATGGTTCGAGAATAATAAATGAAAAACAACTTGAACCAGTCTTGTAAATGACATGTAATTTTAAATACTGTAAACAAGAGATCTGTTATTTAATTCCATTAATTATTAGGTAGGTACAATGTTTATAAACTTACACACAGATTTACTTTATAAAATCAAAAAATACATCTATTTCGTACTAAAAACGTCACATAGTTCTGAATATTTAACATGAATTTAACAGCTTTACTTCTAAAGATATTTTTGAGAAGACTATTACAACCCAGAAACGTGGAATAAAGTGAATTTCACTTATAGCATCTACCGGTACTTTTATTTGATCATTGCTGTGAGTCTTGGTTTTTATAGCCAACTCGTTAAAACTGTGAGATAGAATTTAAGTTAAGTTTATATAAAACTGGTTTATATGATTCTATTGTATAATAAGCAAATAATGATTCTTGTCTATTCTATTCTATTAAATGATTTCACTTAAAAATTATAATTAAATGCGCCATAACAATGTGGGTACAGCCTGTATACCGTCACGTGGCTCATAGCTTACTCTAAGGACACGATGTTATAATTAGCGACGCGCGGCGCGGCGTGTTGTCTCACGACCTCATTTCATATCGCAACGTAAGGACATTGAAAGAAAGAAAGAAAGAAAGAAAGAAAGAAAAATGATTAATAATTGATTGATTTTTTTGATTGCGTTAAGCATGCCACTGAAAAATGCAAGCGACGCTAAAAATAACACCCTGTCTGCAACTTACACCTACGAAATATAATATTATTATAAAAATATAAGAAGATTATTTAATTGTTAGAATTTTCCGTCGACTTGGACTCAGGTGTTGCCTTGACCTGGTTGGCGGTGGTAGGGGCGGAGTCCTGGGGATTCTTAGGGGGGGCGTCTGCGGGAGGGGTGGGCTCTGCTTCCTGGGGCTTCTCTTTCTCCTCCTGTTGCTGTTGACTGGTAACGTTGGCGTTGGCGTTGGCGTTGGCGTTGACGTTTGGCGTTGGCGTTGGCGTTGGTTGGAGAGCGGCTAGCAATGCCGTCAGGTAGCGACGCACATGCAGTTCCACACCTGTAAATAACATTGTAATTTGATATCTGTGACGCAGGTGATAAGATTGACTTGCGTTGGATCGATTTGTGTAGTCAAGGTCAACGAAGGAGAATGTTTTGAAAGTAATATTGATTTACCGGTGTGTGGCGTTAAAGGTTACTTGTTATCGAATAGCATAAATGTCAGTGGAACCTTTATCTAATGTATTGTTTGAAACAATAGAATGCAATTTGGTGATAAAATGCTGAGTTCAGTATGTAATGCATGTAGCTGAACATAAACATTGTTTCCCTGAAAAATTACAATGCAAATTGCTGATAATTATAAAGCGACGCCTCGTTAGTTTTAAGCAGGAAAATTTTATATTCATTCGTAGGAAACAGGAAAATTTCAGCTTTTAACATCTAACCTACTACCTACTTATGTATAACCCAATTTGCAAAAAAAAAACCTACTGAACTGGACGCCCACTGCTGGACTTTGCCTCGTTCACATTCATGATTCAGCTATAGTAATAGCTATATGCAAGTCCTATTTAATGCAACTGCAACATCATACAGCCCCGGACACAAAGGGCTAAGAGGGAACATGGGTGGTTTTTAGCCAGTTGAAGTTTGACACTCCCTTCCTCTCTGCCCAGAGCGGGAGTCATTTGACGATTGCTCAGCCTCCAAAAAAGAAAGAAAAAACTAGTGTTTGTATAATTACCCGAGTTCCTAAGCTCGTTCACTTTGTAGGCGAGGTTGGCCCAAACGCGGCGCGCTGCGACGGCGCAGAGTCTGCCCACAGTCTGCACCATGTGCATCGCCGGGTCATTGGACACCGCTACAATTTCATCTACAATTAACAAAACCATTACATTCGTAAACGATGTCAACTTTCAGCTGACTACAAGTTGACATGCACTTAGAGCTAGGTTAGTATTGTGTCTTAGAATAGCATAGGTCATCAGTCTAAACCCCACTGCTGGAATTCTTGGTTCTAGGAAAGGGAATCGGGCCTAGTATGGATGGTCTATCCTTTTCTGTCGCTCTCAAGTGGGAATCCTATCAAACGTTGCAGCATCAATGATGCGTTCGGCAGAAAAGTCTATTTCTTGCTCTAGTAAAAGTAGCAAATGACGGTTCTGCTTCTGAGCGACAGAAAAAGACATAAGCATGGAAAAATCCCATTTCGTCCTGTTAGATGAGATGCAACCCTTAAGATACTCAAAGGAGTCCCGTTTCCTGAATTAGTCATGAATCTGTTTATAATGAAGAAGGTTCTCTGTCGACCCTATTCTTCTTCTTCCTATTGTGTGGGCAGTAAGGTCTAGCGACCCCATACACCCTAGTGTCAGAGTTTCTACACCGCCTCAAGGGCCTCTGACATGGTTTGACGACCCTATTAGCAGTATATGTACTTTAAAAATATAATTTAAGTACATTGTACACAAAATGTACTCTTGAGCCTATCCTGTTCATATCTTTAGATAAGGATAAGGTAATCTCAAAGATCATTGTGCAATAATCTTCAATCGTTATAGGTACAAGCGTTTCTAGAATTTTATAGCTTGGTCACTCAATGTTTTATGGCATATGACCCATTCATGCGTTTATATTAGCAAGATGTAATGTATGTAGTCTGAATTTATTTTACGCCTGATTTGTAACCAGCAGTTTTTACATTTCTGTTACAGAAATGATCAGATTTTTTTAAAATAGGGCTGATCACAGTCATCAGTGTAATATGGAGCAATACAACCGCAATTATTTTCTCTTTCGTAGGGTAGAGTATTTTATCCCGATTGTACTGCATACTTTACACAATTTCTTACCTACGTATTTACGTTTGTTTGTGTGTTTTAAATCTTAGTGCGTTATACTACTGTGTTAGTAAGTTATTAATAGTGGAACGCGCTGATTCATCAAGACCTGTAGCAAATTTAAATGTAACCATTCCTTTTGATGTAAATTAAACTAGGTAATTTGAATTTACATAGCACAATCAGTAAGACCATTAAAATTTAGTCTATTGTTCCTACGCCTACGGCGGAAATCCACCTCGCGGGCCCTGTGCGGGTTGGTAGATGTTTAATAATAATAATAATCAATTTATTTTCAGGCAACTATGGCCCATAGATAAATACCTTACAGACTAACAAAAAAAAAAAAAAAAAATTTTAATGATTTGGTTCTAGGACTTGAGTTGTTATATTTTCCTTCACCGTTTCAAGACCAGTGGTGATAAAACAACCACTGTGCCACCACTGAAATTACTACGTTTTTCATGCAAAATATACTATTTTAATAATTAATAAGAAACTCACTGCTCGGCTCCTCCTGAACGCCAACGGGAGGTAGGTAGTGGTCTAACAGCTGCATCGCGTACATGGCACCAGCATCGACGGAGTTCACTACCATCTGGCCGTATGCTGTGGAGAGCAGGGCGTTGGCCTTGGCCCAGGAGAGCTCCTTGAGGGAGCTGACGCGCTGTTCCGCGGTTATTCGTGCTGTGTAGACCTGAGGAAGGAGGTTATAGGTTGGTATGTTGAACAGGAGATGGGTAGCCTTTGCTGAAAAGCTAGGCGGCAATGACCATAAAATATGTACATGGATAGATGATGTGTCCTAAACTAACGCAGTCTGGGGCCAATATTAGCTGGCAGGTGTGTTGGAGTCTCATCTTCTCTCTCTGTCATTATTATGTGTATTTTTGAGGGTATGGATTCTACAATTGACAATTTCCCCAGTCAAACCGTAAAGAATAAAACCTAGAAGAAATTGCCGGTAATGAAATCATCAGCCTTCTTTATTCGTAAATCTTTTGAACGACTGCCTAAAATAAAAGTGTTGTTTTTTTCATTCTCGTCAATAGTTTTGGTAACTGCGGTCAATTGCAACAACAAAAGCCATTATGGGCTACATCTGATGGCTCATTGATATATATTATGAGCCCTTTGTGTACGAGTGAAAGAGGTCGTTGATTTTGTTAGTATCATGTTTTTATAAAAGAACGCAATTTATAAAGCTATATTTAGGTCGCGCCGCCACATATTACGCATTATTTACTTTACCCAGACATTCAACTGATGGCAACTAGCAACTACAGATTAATTGATTTCATATCATACTTAAAAACAAATGGATTAAGATTATGTCAAAGTAATTATTTGGATAATTGAATGCAGATGATTTGAACTGATCATCGACATTTGAAACTTGAACGAGTACGGTACTAAACTCCTCGTATGTTAATATTTGAGAGCCAATTACTTTAAAAAGATGAGTTTTGACACAACGAACATTAACTTCGCTGAGTCCATTAAAATGCGGACCGTAAGGCGGACTATGTTTAAATTGTACACGATGTTCTGATAACTGTTCACCTATGTAGTTTATATGAGATTTTGATTGAATTAATTCGTAAATTTCGTTCAATTTGCGCTTTGCGCCAATAAAGTTTGTGCCTCCATCACTATAAATCATAGCAACGGGACCTCTCCGAGAAATAAACCGTTTGAAAGCGGCGAGAAATAAATCTGAACTTAGGTCAGAGACTAACTCTAAGTGTACTGCCTTAGTTGTTAGACAGACAAACACACAAACGTAAGCTTTGTGGCTCTTAATTCCGCGTTTTCGGATATGCGTAACGTAGAACGGACCACAGTAGTCTACAGCGGTATTTACGAACGCTTTCACTTGTGACACACGGAAATCAGGTAAATCGCCCATAGGAGGGTAAGTATTTCGAGGTTTAATTTTAAAGCATTGATTACAACTATGTACGCGTTGTCTTATAATGTTACGAGCAGCTAAAATCCAGAATTTTTGTCTAATTATAGCTAATAAAAGAGCGGGACCCGTATGCAAATTACTTACATGATAAAAGTCAATTAAGAGTTGAGTAAAGCGTGATTTAGTTGGAATTAAAATGGGATGTTTTTGACCATAATCCAGTTTAGAATGAGTTAACCTTCCACCTACTTTGAGAATATTATTTGAATCCAGAAATGGGTTGAGTTTAGCGAGACTTTTATTTTTAAAACGTTTATTAGATTTTAACGCGCTAATTTCTTCAGAGAAATATCTACCTTGTACGTAACGTATAAGGTGTATTTCCGCAGCATCCAAATCCGAAACGGTGATACAACCACGCGAATTGATTAACTTGCAGAAACGTAATATTAAAACTACGCTACGAAGTAAAATAGAATATTTAGAAATGCGATCAATTAAAGATTGAATAGGTTGTGAACCTTCTTGCGTTATTTTAACAGAGAGAACGATATTTTTAGTTTCCATTATTTCTGAATTGTTATTATTTAAATTGATTTTAAATGGTTTGATTGGCCACTGAGATAAGGGGAATGAAAACCAATGCGGAGCGTTAAACCAGAGCGTTAAATCTAATAATTGTTTAGGCGTTATAGGACGAGAAACTACGTCAGCGGGATTTTCAGTTCCATCTATGTGAAACCAATGTTTTGCGGGTAAATTTGAATTAATTTCAACAATGCGATTTGCGACAAAAGTATGAAATTTGTGCGAGGGCGAGTGGATCCAGGTGAGCGTGACTGTTGAATCAGAAAAAGCAAAGATTTTATTAATTTTACAGCGTTTACTTAAAACTTCTACAACTGAATTGATCAAGTTTGCTAAGAGGAGAGCCGCACATAGCTCGAGGCGAGCTAAGGGCGTATTTTTAAGCGGAGCGACGCGAGATTTAGAAGTTAATAAGAGGACTGATCCGCTATCTTCATCGTTAGAACTAACCCTTATGTAAACAGCGGCACCATAACAGCGCTCACTGGCGTCTGCGAACCCGAGGAGAGTGACATGAGAACCAGAGGTGATACCTACATGTCGCGGGAACTTTATTTTTTCGAGATAGGGAAGTTCTTTGTGAAACCGACTAAATTTATTTTCAATGTGAGCGGGTACAGGATCATCCCAATCAAGATCAAGTTTCCAGCATTCCTGAACTAACGTTTTCATGAATGCAGTAACTGGACCTATAAGACCTAAGGGGTCAAACAGCCGTGCGGTTGCTGATAAGACGGTACGTTTCGTACATTTAAGAGAATTACCATTTATTTTAAATTAAACTAGCTTTTGCCCGCGACTTCGTTCGCGTGGAATAGTGACTTCCGGCAGATTTTTGGTTTATCTCGCGAAAAAAAAAAAAAAAACTATCCTATGTCCTTTCTCAAGTTCCAAACTATGTCTGTACCAAAATTCACACAAATCGGTTCAGTAGTTTCGGCGTGAAGCAAAGACAGACAGACAAAGACAGACTGAGTTACTTTCGCATTTATATTCCAGGATTTTCCCTTGTTGAATAGTAAACAAACTAAGTGTAGGTGTTATAATTTCGGTGATGAACTGATTACCTATCCGTTTCTTTGTCTAAAATGAGTATTAACTTATCACTATGATTGATTACTGAGCTTAAAGTTCGTATAAATGTCTATCTAATTACCTCCTCAAGTTTAAAGCGTAGCTAGTTATGTAGTACTATAATGATTCTGTGGTGTAGGTAATTAGATTTTATCTGTATGTAATGTAACAGTCAGTTGAATAAAAAATCGTATACAAATCAGATCAGTAGTTTTGGCGTAATGTGATTCTAGACAGAGTTTAATGTTGTAGATAGGAAGCTGTGTATAGGTTCCTGTGGGAATGAGATATTTTCCCGAAGTAAAAAGTAGTCTGAATTTTGGTACCTTCCTACCCTATAAGTTAAGTAGTGTGATGGAATGTCGCTAAGTTTCGATCCAAGTAAAACTGTTAAATAAAGACAGCTGCAACAAAATCTTATCATAAATTCCCTAAATTATGGCGCGACCCTCTAAGTTAGAAAAGTGATCAAATACTAACTTGAAGTCTTAGTAACACTCAGTTAAAAAAAAGCTATGGCGTCATGCGCTTCTTGACACGATCACGCTAGATTTCCGCGGGAATGAGGTATTTTCCCGCCGTAAAAAGTAGCCTGTGTCCGTGCCTAGTATTCTATCTTTATATTAACCTAGTCTTAAATTCCGTTCAGACGATAGGGCGTGAATGAGGTAAACTTTTAAAACAAACGATTAAAAATCACTAACTTAATTAGTTTTCTGCCTACTGCCTACGCCTTAAGTAACATAGCATGAATATTAACAGCCCATATCCTTTTCTAGGTTACTATCTATCACTTGACTAAATTTCATCAAAATCCGTTTAGCCGTTTAGGCATGATAGAGCAAAACTCCCAGCAAAAACCATAAAAAAATCACTAACTCAATTCAGTTTTCTGCCTACTTCCTACCCCCTAAGTACGATGACGTGATCATTTTGATCTTATATCCGTTTTTAGGTAACCATCTATTACCTTACTAAATTTCATCAAAATCTGTTCAGCCGTTTAGACGTGAAAGAGCAAAAGTCCCAACCAAAACGACTAAAAATCACTAACTCAATTTAGTTATCTGCCTACTGCCTACCCCCTAAGAACGATGGCGTGATTATTTATAGCCTATGACCATTTCTAGGTTATCATCTATCACCATACCAAATTTCATCAAAATCCGTTCATCCGTTTAGACGTGAAAGAGCAAAAGTCCTAACAAAAACGACAAAAAGTCACTAACTCAATTTAGTTATCTGCCTACTGCCTACCCCCTAAGAACGATGGCGTGATTGTTTATAGTCTATGACCATTTCTAGGTTATCATCTATCACCATACCAAATTTCATCAAAATCCGTTCATCCGTTTAGACGTGAAAGAGCAAAAGTCCCAACAAAAACGACTAAAAATCACTAACTCACTTTAGTTATCTGCCTACTGCCTACCCCCTAAGAACGATGGCGTGATTATTTATAGCCTATGTCCATTTCTAGGTTATCATCTATCACCATACCAAATTTCATCAAAATCCGTTCAGCCGTTTAGGCGTGAAAGAGTAACAGACAGACAGACAGACAGACAGAGTTACTTTCGCATTTATAATATTAATATAGTATATAGTATGGATGTCCATTTCTAGGTTATCATCTATCACCATACCAAATTTCATCAAAATCCGTTCAGCCGTTTAGGCGTGAAAGAGTAACAGACAGACAGACAGACAGACAGAGTTACTTTCGCATTTATAATATTAGTTTTCTGCCTACTGCCTACGCCTTAAGTAAGATAGCATGAATATTAATAGCCCATATCCTTTTCTAGGTTACTATCTATCACTTAACTAAATTTCATCAAAATCCGTTCAGCCGTTTAGGCATGATAGAGCAAAACTCCCAGCAAAAACCATAAAAAAATCACTAACTCAATTTAGTTATCTGCCTACTGCCTACCCCCTAAGAACGATGGCGTGATTGTTTATAGTCCATGACCATTTCTAGGTTATCATCTATCACCATACCAAATTTCATCAAAATCCGTTCATCCGTTTAGACGTGAAAGAGCAAAAGTCCCAACAAAAACGACTAAAACTCACTAACTCAATTTAGTTATCTGCCTACTGCCTACCCCCTAAGAACGATGGCGTGATTATTTATAGCCTATGACCATTTCTAGGTTATCATCTATCACCATACCAAATTTCATCAAAATCCGTTCAGCCGTTTGGACGTGAAAGAGCAAAAGTCCCAACAAAAACGACTAAAAATCACTAACTCACTTTAGTTATCTGCCTACTGCCTACCCCCTAAGAACGATGGCGTGATTATTTATAGCCTATGTCCATTTCTAGGTTATCATCTATCACCATACCAAATTTCATCAAAATCCGTTCAGCCGTTTAGGCGTGAAAGAGTAACAGACAGACAGACAGACAGACAGACAGACAGACAGACAGACAGAGTTACTTTCGCATTTATAATATTAGTATGGAAGTATGGAAGTATGGAAGTATGGATTGAAAAAAGTCTTCTACTGGATTCCACTGCATACCTATAATTTTTGTATTATTATCCGCGTCAGCGTCAAACTCAATATTTTGCGGATTTAAATGAGTTGAAGGAATTTTATCTAACAGTTCGGAACTATTCGAGATCCATTTTACAAGGTGGAAACCGCCTGACCTGAACATGGTGACCATTTCTTGGTATGTCCGCTCAGCTATTTCAACGCCATCTAGCGAACATACGTAGTCATCCATATACATATGGTTTTCAGCCTCGTAAGCTGCGAGTGGGTATTTTTCCCGACTGTCAGATGCGAGTTGGCGAACTACTCGCATAGCTAAGTATGGTGAGCTTGAGACGCCGAAAGAAACGCGGTTAAATTCAAAAGTTGAAATTTCAGAATCTTTATTGAATCTGTATAAAATGCGTTGAAATGCGTGATGATCAGCGGAAAGATTAAGTTGAAAATACATTTTTTCGATATCTGCAACTACAGCAACGGAAAACATGCGAAGATTAATTAATAAATCGAAAATGTTACTTTGTAGATTCGGACCTACATAAAGGAGATCATTTAGTGATTTACCTGAGCTAGTTTTACAGCTAGCGTCAAGCACGATGCGAGTTTTACTAGACTGTTTATCCGGGCGGTAAACTGCACGGTGAGGGATATAGAAATGCGGGATAGTTAGAGAGGGGTCGTTGACCTTGGTTAAATAACCTTTGTCAAGATAATCTTGAAGCGTAGCGTTGTAATTAGTTCTGATCTCGGGATCAGAATCTAACTTTTTCTCCAAATTAAGGAGACGGCGCGTCGCCGTTGAGTGTGAATTTCCTAAGTCTATACACGGAGCCTTAAATGGTAGCTGCACTGTGTATCTACCTGTTTCATCGCGAGAGTAAGTTGATTTAAATATTTGTTCACACGCCTGATCGTCAGGACTCATGTGAACCTTACTAGGGACGCTTTCGAGTTCCCAAAAGCGTTGCGTGAGCGTATTTAAGCGAAGCGTGCTAGCCGCACACAGAAAAGTTTGCTCGCTTTTATTTTTATTTATTTGAGCGGGGCGAGCGCGCGGAGTTACACTAGGTTGACAATCAGCCCGACCCATGGCTATGTAGCCAAGGGTGGTTTCTACGGCGACGACCGAGGAGCCAGGTAAAGTTACCTTTCCACTGCCCAACAAAAGCGGGAAAAGTTCATTGCCAAGGAGGCAATCTATCTCACCGGGAACGTGGAATGCGTCATCAGCCATAGGTAGATTGCGTAATGAAGCGAGATTTGAGATATCTATAGATATGTTGGGCAAGTCGTCTGTAATACGATCTAAAACCCGAGCGTGAATTTTATAATAGCAGCGGTGATCAAAGCGGGAAAATATTTTAAAAGTAGCAGTTCCAAACGAGGGTATTTTAGCGTGACCGATCCCAAAAATGGAAGATTTGTCAGGAGTAATTTCTAAGTTTAAACGTTTACAGCAAGCCTTTGTAATAAAATGACTCATTGAGCCGGTATCAAGGAAAACGCGGAGAGTATGAGGTTTATTATTATTATAAGCGTATACGGAAGCGGTGGGCAACAAAACAGTTGTATTATTTTCAACGCACGAGGTAGCCGAAGTCATTGACAAATGCGAAGCGCCTGAATGTACGCGCTCCGCGTGCGGCGTCGTCGTCGAGCCCACAGTGCTCACAGTCGCGGCAGCTAGCGAGGACGCGGCTACCAGCGGGGGCGAGGCGGAGGGCGCGCGGGGCGCGGTTACCAGCGGCGGCGAGTTGCCGGTTCCTCGATAGTTGTCCAAATGTATTAGCGAATGATGTTTACGTTGGCAAACCGAACAAGTATTTGTTGACTTGCACATTTTAATATCATGAAATCCTAAACAGTTACGACAAAACTTATGTTTGTTTACTAGATCTAATCTTTCTTTTGCGTTTTGATTCATGAAACGAGAACATCTGTAAAGTGGGTGTGAATCAGGTGACGAACACACCTTGCAGGCACGCACGGATGCGTCCTGGGTAGTGATCGCGAATGTTTGGCTATTTTTATATTTATTAGAAGTGGATTTATTATTTTCACTATTATAATTACGGACTTTAGAGGGGTTAGATTGATTACGAAGTGTTATTATTTTACTTTGTTCTTTTAAGAATTGCGAAAGATGATCGAAAGTAGGTATTTCAATATGATTATGTGATCGTTCGAAAAGGTTAACGACCTCTTTATCAAGCTTGCTGAGTGCAATATCCGTTATTATAAAATCTGACAAATCCTTTATGTTTAAGCGCCGTAGGGCGGCTTGCGATGCATGGAACTGCTCAATAAATGTGTCTATAGATTGATAAGGCTTAAACTGAATCATTTGATGTAAGTACATGGAAGCTTGTACGCGGGTATCTTGGTATTTTTCTATTAAAGCATTCCAAATGAGTAGGTAATTATTAGCGGTAGGCGCGACGCCCGAACAAACAGTTAATGCCTTATCAGAGAGACACCCTATTAAGTATTGTACTTTCTCGGCGTCAGTTAGATGCGAATTATCATGAATAAGACTTTTAAAGTTTTCATGAAAAATTGTCCATTTGCTGGGCGTGCCGTCAAATGAAGCAAGTTTTAAAGGTGGCAATTTACGATTTAAAAACTCGAATTTACTACTGCTGTTTTCGTTATTTTGAGACTTGAGAAGGTTAGCTTCGATTGCTTTTATTTCACAATAGATTTCATCAAATGCTGACAACGGCTGGTAATTAATAGCTGATCCAGCTTCCAAGAGTGCTAAATTGTAAGCATCAAGCGTTTCAATAAAATTCGTCCTAATTTGATCAAGGGAATTAATCCTAGCTAGAAATTGAGATTTTAATGAACTATTTACTGAAACTTGTCGACCGAGGTCATAAATTGATTGCAGCATTTTGAATAAAATTTCCTTCTTAGATTCAAACAGAAGCACTTTTGAATTTTCTTCTGCGGAGCCATAAGATTCCTTATCGGACTCCTTGGATTTACCATGCTTTGAAGCCATTTTTATGCGTTGGGATAATGCCTATTCGAGTTAATAATCGTTAATAATAATACTTAAATGAGTGAATGTATGCGAAATATCGAGAATAAATTGGACTTGCCCGTGTGCGTTATGTGTTGAGATAACCTGTGAAATATGTGTGCGATGACTAAAATATATTTATAATATTTTAGCAATAGAGTGTTTAGCGTGAAATAAGATGCGTATTTGAATAAATAACTTAGCGTTGATGAGATGTTAGCGGGAAATGCCTCGTGAGCGAGTCACGTAGGTTAGTGTAATGGCGGATGCGTGTTTTGAGCGTATTTTTATGCGAATAAATAGCTAAATGCGGTAAAATATGATGCGTTTTTAAAGAAATAACTTAGCGTTGATGAGATGTTAGCGGAATGTGCCCTCGTGGGCTTGTCACATAGACGAGAGTAATAGCGGATGCGTATTTGAGCGTTTTTATGCGATTAAATAGATAAATGTGATAAATATGTTGTGATTGATGAGTGTAGTGTATATGCGAAGTAATTTTTGGTCAGTGGGTCGTCTTAGGGGCGGATTTTTAGGAGTTGGAGTATACGCTTAGGGGCACTATGAGCAGCAAAGAAAACACAAAAAAAAAATTTTTAGTTAAAAAAAATTTTCGGGACTTAGTAAATTTTCCTGATTTTTTTTTTTCGGAAAAGCCTCATATTTTTTTTTGTTTCGTGTTGACCTTGACCATAGAAATTATTTAGGTCCTGAAAACCATGGTCCTACGACGCACCGTTTCCGGGTTATGGTCCTACGAATTTTTCTTCGTTTTATCTAGAACGCTATATATTTCCAAAATGGTGCGTCGTAGGACCATGTGTCTCGGAGCTTAAATGATTTCTATGGACCAGGTTAATAAGATGCTGCAATAAAAATAGCCGAAATCAGTAAAAAAAAATACCTCCGAGAATTTGACTAAGTCCTTGTGCCCCTATGGCTACACAAGGTGAAAGATCGACCGACACTTAGAAAATTTTTGCAAATATTTTTTTTCTCTCTCTTTATCGCGGTTTTTTTACACCATCTCATAGTTTTTGACTAGAGCAACAATTCTTTTCCAGAAAAGGTTTTCATCCGAGCTACCATTTTGGAAATATAGAGCGTTCTAGATAAAACGAAGTAAATTCGTAGGACCATAACTCGGAAACGGTGCGTCGTAGGACCATGTGTCTCGGAGCTTAAATGGTTTCTATGGACCAGGTTAATAAGATGCTGCAATAAAAATAGCCGAAATCAGTAAAAAAAATACCTCCGAGAATTTGACTAAGTCCTTGTGCCCCTATGGCTACACAAGGTGAAAGATCGACCGACACTTAGAAAAATTTTGCAAATATTTTTTTTCTCTCTTTGTCGCGGTTTTTTTACACCATCTCATAGCGTTCAACTAGAGCAACAATTCTTTTCCCGTAAAAGTTTTCATCCGAGCTACCATTTTGGAAATATAGAGCATTCTAGATAAAACGAAGTAAAATTCGTAGGACCATAACTCTGAAACGGTGCGTCGTAGGACCATGGTTTTCAGAACCTAAATAATTTATATGGTCAAGGTCAACCCGAAACTGAAAAAAAAATAAGGAATTTCCGAAAAAAAAAAAATTTTTTTTTCACGAAATTTTTCTAAGTCCTCGCGCCATAGTGCCCCTAAGGCTACACTCCAACCTAATTTTTTGTTTTTTATTTGGAAAGAAGGACCAGAACACTTGGATGGAAATATGGTACTCACGGTTTTAGGGTAAGGGAAAAGCGTAATGTCTTCGATAGCACAGCTTTCTGGAGCACGTTGATTCAGCGAAAAACCACCAAGTGTCACAAGATGATATGAGGAGGATCACACACACATTTCTATACACAGTTTCTAGCTTGAATTTTGAGTCTTTTTAATGGCGGTCGCGGAAGCGCGGGCGCAGGGCAATTTCACGTGCGCTTGTTATTGACGCTGAGGTAGGACTGGTGGATGAAGGAAGATGAGAGCGGGCGGAAGGGATTTGAATGAACGTCTGATCCTTCATTTTGACCAATGAGAGAAGAGTATAGCGTGTATAGTGTTGCAAGTATGCGTTTTGTGATTTCCAAATTAGATAAATAGATATTAATAAAACCGGCCAAGAGCGTGTCGGGCCACGCTCAGTGTAGGGTTCCGTAGTAATAATTCTTTTTTTGTTTGAAATATGGGCCAATGAAACTTGACCTCTGGATTGTATAGGCGCTCATACGATTCAGGGACCAAATTATATTGGTTAATTGCAGTTTCCATCTGTTGTTTCCATCCAAGTTCAAAATAATTTTCCTAGAAAGTCCTTATAAAGTTCTACTTTTCAGATTTTTTTCGTATTTTCTAAACTTATGGTTCAAAAGTTAGAGGGGGGGGGACGCTTTGTTTTTTACTTTTGGAGCGATTATTTCCGAAATTATTGACATTATCAAAAAATGATTTTAGTAAACCCCTATTCATTTTTAAATACCTTTCCAACAATATATCACACGTTATGGTTAAAGTTAAAAAAAAAATCACTTCCCACTTTACATATAGGGGGGCTACCCTAATAAAACATTTTTTTCCAATTTTTATTTTAGCACTTTGTCGGCGTGATTGAAACACATATTGGTACCAAATTTCAGCTTTCTAGTGCTAACGGTCACAGAGATTAAGCGAGGACGGACAGACGGACAGACAGACAGACAGACAGACAGACAGACAGACATGGCGAAACTATAAGGGTTCCTAGTTGACTACGGAACCCTAAAAATGCGGATAAATAATGTGAATGGCGCAGACACCTAATATTCTTTTTTTGTTACTGTCCCAGAAAAAATCTGATCTCTTTTTATGTTTTATGTATTTTATTTTTATTTTATAACAATGAATCTCATGAAGATACTCAAGGATACCTAACACTACAATAAAAAGCACGTAAAATCGGTAAATTTTGTTTATTTTTCATACTATCAAAACTTTAAATTTTATTTAGGTGAAAGGTAACAAAAAAATAAATAAACACTTAATTTGAATATTTTCTTTTACTTTTGTTGGTATTTCTTTGCAATGATACTAATAAGTTTATCATGAAGTATCAAGAAAACTATTTTTTTGGTTAAAACAATTGCTACTTCAAAGTTTTTTTTAACAATTAAAAAGTAACAAAATAAGAACATGTAATTTACCTTCATTTAGTTTTTAATTTATTTTCCACAAAATTCATAAATAAAATAGATTTTCTTATAAAAATCCAAATGTTAATAAAGTGAACTACCTGATTTCATGAAAAAAAACGATTTATATATATATTTTTATTTTTAGCGATTTTTTGAAACTATGGCAAAAAAAAAGAGAAATGCTCGAGTACGTAATAGCCCACATCCCGAACGCTATACGTCCCTGCAATACGCCACTTTTTGAGCAACTGTATTAAAAATAATATTCCACAACTATCACACAACGCCATCTAGTCCCAAGCTAAGCAGAGCTTGTGTTATGGGTACTAGACAACTGATAAACATACTTATATATTTCTAAATACATACATATTATAGATAAATTACACCCAGACACAGAACAAATGATCGTGCTCATCACACAAACATTTGTCCTGGGTGGGAATCGAACCCACGACCTCCGGCATAGCAGTTAGGGTCACTAACCACTAGACCAACAGGCCAGTCAAAGCTGCACTTTGAACCTGCATGCTTATTGGATAACTGGACCACTTCCTCAAGTGTCAGATAATGAGCATATCCGCGTCCGGAATGTTCTTGTCATACATTCGACTTTGAACACTGATTATAAATTATCTACTAGGAAAGGAGTTCTTAACTGAATATAATCAACTGTTTTGATGACGAAATACGCTAATTGTTTTTTTATTTTAATATGCTTTAATTTATGCATAAACATACTCATTCTCACAGGCTTTAAATTAGCTGAGTCATGTATGATGTTTTCAGGGCTGGGCAAAATACATGCTCTGCTTTAATTGAAATACAAATTACAAAATACAGTATCGCAAGTAATTAAATTACAAAATACAAATTACATTTAAGTAAGGTATTTAAAATACAAAATACAGTATTTTAGCAATTTTTAATTGAAATACAAAATACAAATTACAAATACTTTAAAAAAAAAATAACCCCCTTCAAAAACCATCAGAAAAAAGTGTAAAGTAACTTTCTTTCGGAAGTCGGTCGCGAAAATGAATTAAAAACAAAATCATCATCATCTGCCTAGCCTTTTCCCAAATATATTGGGGTCGGCTCCCAGTCTAACCGGATGCAGCTGAATACCAGTATTTTACATGGAGCGACTGCCTATCTGACCCCCACATAATACTAGGTAATACGATACCCTTTGGTAAGACTGGATGTCAGAATTTCAGGTCACTGACTACCTGTAACGACTGCCAAAGATCTATATATATGGCAGCCGGGACCAACAGCTTAACGTGCTTTCCGAGGCACGGAGGAAACTCGGTATGTCGGGCGGTCAGTCGGTCACCCATCCACAGACCGACCTAGGCAAGCTCAGCTTTACCTAAAGATCGACCTGAGTGGCAGTTCTTATTAAGCCACGAGCTCCTCCAATTAAAAACAAAATAACCAACAAAGTTTTTATTTTAACCGTTTTTGTTCAAAACCCAAAATCTTGTCAACAACCAAATTTTTTTATACGTGCAAAACTAAACCGTTATGACTTGCCATCTTAGCTTGCTTGACAAGTTGACATTGACAATTCAACGTACATTTTTTTTGCGTTTCGTTGGCCAATTTTGACCTACAGTTATGACTGTAGGTCAAAATTATAAAACAGGTGCAGTGTTGCTAGCTCTAATAACTGCTTTACCATCATTGCACTCTCGCCTCGCACTCACACTCACGATCGCTAAATGAAGGTACCTATAAATGTATTTTTGTTTAAATGTATTTTGAAGCCTCAAGTATTTGAAATACTAATTACAAAATACTTCGTCGTCAGGTATTTGAAATACGAATTACAAATTACATTTTAAGGAAGTAATTGAAATACAAATACAAAATACGTATTTGTATTTCAATTACGTATTTTAATTACAAGTAATTCAAATACTGCCCAGCCCTGGATGTTTTGCTAATTAATGTAACGATGAAAAATATATGTAAGGATGAATGAGGTCCCGTCGGGGCTGTGGATTATCCAAAGGATAACGCTGCTCCGACACAAGGGCGAAGAAGGAACATGGGTTTGGTTTCGATGATTTTCCACCCACCAAAAAAAAAATGAATGAGGTACCTACAAAGTTTAATTGAGGGTAGGTTGACATGGAACTAATTATGTAGGTACATTCTTGAGCATCAACCTGAAAGTATTTTATGTAACTTTGCTATATAGTATAGTTCTCATTAGTGAGTACTATAGAAAAGCTGATTGCAACCTACATACACACAAACAATCCAAGAAAACAAATAACTTCTTACCTTATTAACATGTGGTGAGATTCTGGACAAGACTGCCTGTTTGGTGGTCTCTACAATGACTTTGGGGGGTTCTGTGACGAGGGGCACGCGGCGCTCCAGTTCATCTAGGGCTGCGGCCACCTTGGCGTCGCCGGTAGCCAGGGGACCAGCCACGTAGGGAACTGCTGTGTTTGCCCATTCTAGTAGAGAATGAGCTCCTGTTGGATAGATGTTGAATTAATCTTGTGACAGTCTTGTGTTGGCCTGACAATAGTTTATGACAAATGGTAAAGAGGTTGCCATTTAAAAAGGTTGGTGACCCATTATAGTAGGGTAGACTGCCTAAGTAAGCTGACCGGACAATAATTTGTTTTTATCTAGAATCGCCTCTAAATTGACCTACTGCCTTCGCCTCTAAATTGACCTACTGCCTAGAAAACTCAGGTTTTTAGTTCAACAGACCCAAAATTTTTATTTTGGTGAAGGGTAGATTGAATGTGCAAACAAGCAACTCAGCAATTTAAATGTGATCTAGAACAAAAGGACCCTTTTTTGGTCAGTGGGTCGTCTTAGGGGAGGATTTTTTAGATTAATTATAGAAAAATAGAGGATTTGATCATGCAAAATCATGTCCCCATAGTTAGAAATATTTAGAACAAAGGATGGAAAAGTCTTCACCTCTGAGGGTAGAGTGAAACAGTTAAATAATTTAGTGTATTCATATTTGAACATGATGTTTTTCTATAATAATTAACCAATAATTTGCATTATACAGGCTGATCTGTAGTTATGAAAATGGATTTTAAAGCACTGCATTAGTTAATCTGAAGTTATATTAAGATGGATTTTACACAATATGTGCTTTTAACTTACATCCCTTTGGCCTTTGGCTGAAGAGATCAATTAAAAAGAAAGTAACTAACAATATCGTTAAATTTACTTCAGTGTAAGATACAGTTTATATTTATTCAATATTGATTAATTTTAGATCAAGGATATGTTTTAAATGAGGGTATGTTTCAAACAAAAGAATACTTGCTTAAATACACCCAACTGTTTCTTGAAAACTGGAGACTTAAATCTAATTAAAAATCTGAACTAGTCTAGAACTCGTGAGTACTTTGAACACATTAACGTAAGCAAAAGTTATTTAAAGCAAATGTTAAGACACCTACCTTTAACTTTAGTGTAGAAGGCTCCAACTTGACCAACTTGACTTACTTCTGTTGCCATCTGTATCACAAAAGAAAAATAGAATTATTCCTTACGGTAGGTAGACGTGAAATACTCTAAAGAATGTTCTGGGATGCTATAGAAAAGTTAAGTTTTTATTAGAAAAAAAACAGATTTTTACACCTTTTAGCAAGAACGTGAGTAATAATCTATTAATTTCTTGCAGAGGTCGCAAGATTAACTATTTTAACTACCTCTAATGTATTAGCAAAGTTAGCATATCAAATTAGTGTCGGTAGCAGCAAAACTTAACAATCGCATTTAGAAAATTGCAATGAAGGGTAAAAATTACAAGCTACTTTTAAAACGGAACGGTAACGAATTTCCTAATCCACACTTTTTCACGAAATGTACTCGGCAAAAGTTTTAAAACCCACCGTAGAAATTCACGAAACTTTTGATGAAAAATACTTTCTAAAATACGACTACTAACTTGTTCAATACGTTTCAAGCGACTGACCAGGCTGTACAATCTTAGAACATTTTACCATGCAACAAGGAGAAAATAATGTTGCCAAATTGAAAGAGTACCGTAATCTATTATCAGGTCGTCCTCATAATGCCTTTTTAATTTATTCGTATTATAATGTCATGTATTGCTGGTTTAAGATACAGATGGCGCTTGCTGACGCTAACCGACTAAATTAAAAATTGGTTGAAATATACTACAGCTTTGGTGTCGACGTGACCATTTTATTTTTGTATCATTATGCTCCATCAAATAAATGCTAAAAGTTACCATTAAAAAAATAAAAGTTGATTTTAGTAGTTTATTTAATTATTTTTGAATTAAATAAACTACCAAACTTTTCATGAAAATTCAAAATACGCATAATATATTAAATAAAAACATAAAATATGTTTTTAGCAAATAAATCATTATCACTTGCATAAATTTTAATGTATGTGATACTCTAAAACCTGATTTACTATATTCGTGTCGTGGTAGTTATTTTGTAGTTTTTACTTGCAGCAATGAAGCTGTCATACAATCAATGACTTTTTGGCGGGAAGTCAAACGAGGCGGTAATTTTGATTTGCAAAAATTTTCAAATATTAAAATTTTGCTTTCAAAAGTGCAGAATTCCTGAAATTTTTTAACTGAGCGAACCCAGATTAAACGATGAGTCCTCATAATCAGGGTGAGGACCCGGGGGGAACGAAAAAAAGAAGATACCAAGATGCCAATATAGACGAGGTTGCAGATCCAGATAAGTACAAGATATTCACAAAAACCAATTATAAGAGACTATTTTTTGAAAACGGAAATTCAGAATTTACTGTCTATGTAGAATCTACCGAACAGGAGAAGCTAGGGAATAAGAACCCTGTAACCCTTACAAACTTGATAGCAGATAACGTAAGGGGAGTTTTAGGTGTGCACAGAATAAATGCATACAAAATGGGCGTTACATTTAGAAAAGCAGCCGATGCCAACAATTTTATTAAAATGGAAGACTTTCTATGGAAAAATAAGATGAAAGCTTTTATCCCAGCATACCTTACGGAAAAAATTGGAGTCCTGAGATTTGTACCGAAGGACCTATCGAATGAAGAGATTTATAAAAATATAGTTTGCGATGCCGAAGTAATATCAATTAAAAGATTCATGAGAAAAGATGAAGGAAAATTAGTTCCTCTCAACACTGTTGCTGTAACTTTTGCATCTACATCTCTCCCACAATATGCCTACATCAGACTATTCCGATATGAAGTCAAAGCTTATATACCTCCACTATTGCAATGTTATAAATGCCTGAAATTTAATCATTCTGCCAAGGTTTGTAGAGGTGAACAAAACTGTTCTTCTTGTGCTGGCCGACACTCGTATAAGGAATGTGATGTTGAAGAGATTGTGTGCATCAACTGCTCAGGTAACCACCTTGCCATTTCAAGAGATTGTCCTATCAAAAAACAAAAACTGGAAGAAAAGAAGGCCAAATTTCGTCAACTATCTTATGCCACTGCTGTGAGTTTACCCCCTTCCTTTACACATAAATCTTTTCCTTCTCTACCTGTACCTAAACATTCAGAAAAAGTCAAAAGCAATGATACTTTTGACATTAAACAGATAGCTAATAATGACATAATCATTAATGCAATTGTAAAGTCTCTTATTTCATTAGGCAATAAGACTGATGATGATGGTCCAATAACGAATAAGAAAATAAAAGAAATATTTTTATCAAATTTAATTTAATGGACAATTACTTAAATATTTTACAGTTTAACATACAGTGTATATTTAGATTATACACTGGGGCTAATTAATAGTCCAATTTACATGGAATACTGATTTAATCGTTTAAGTAAGATATACAATGGTTTTCAAAATGCTGCGTACAGTGCAAATGTCGTCGGTAGAATGACATAGAAAATAAAAAACATCTGTCGCTTCGTGTGACGGTGTGAGCAGCACGCGCCTAACAAAATATGCATAGCAATTAATAATAGTACAGGTACTCGTGGAGTACACTTCTTGTGAGGCGTTACGCCGCAACATACAGAGTTTACTGAGTAAAAAGAGTCTTTTACAGAATTTGTTAATTGCAAAAAATATTGATATTTGTTTACTCAATGAAACATGGTTAAAAGCTAGTTCCACTATTCCACACTTTCCTTCATACAATTTCATTTACAAAAATTCCTGCAATACTCATAATGGAGTTGCTATTTTGGTGAACCAGCATTTAAAATACAAATTAATTAATACAAATTTCTCTGATTCAATACAAAACATATGTATCAGTATAGAAACACAATTTGGTAGACTAGCTATACTTTGTGTATACAGTCCACCCAGTACTAGATTTGACTCAACCATGTTGAAAGCTTTAATCAATAGCATACCCAAACCATGTATAATCATGGGCGATTTTAATGCTCATAACATAGCCTTTGGCTGCCATAGTGATAACACTAGAGGGAGATGTTTGTATAATATAATTGATGAATTTGATTTGTGCATTTTGAATGATGGATCACCAACAACGGTTCCTTATCCTAATAGACAAGCTTCAGCTATAGATCTAGCCCTTGTTAGCCCTTCAATTGCTCATTTGTGCAACTGGTATGTTCATGATGATCCCATGGGTAGCTATCATCTTCCAACTTTACTTGAAATAAATATTCAACCATCTATTTATGACACATCACCTCCTGTGGATCAAAATAAATATATTTATAGAAAAGCAGATTGGCAAAAGTATTACAACCTATCAGAAACTAGCTTTTCCTACATAGATTTAATTAATGATACTCCTATCAATTCATATAATAATTTTGTTGACACTTTAAACGATTTACGGAATAAAACAATTCCAAAGCGTAAATTAATTTCAAATACAGTTATAAGAAAGCCAGTACCATGGTGGAACCAGAAATGTAGTGAAGCTGTTATAAAATCGAAAGATTCACTAAAACATTATTTTTCTGAACCCACAATAGAAAATTGGATTAAGTACAAAAAGTTAGATGCAAAAAAGAAAATAATCTTAAAAGAAGAAAGCACTACTTCTTGGCAAAACTTATGTAGTAGTTTTAATCGGTTAACACCTGTTTCACGGATATGGGGATATATCAAAAAATTTAAAAAAATTGGCACAAATCGAAATAAAAATTTTAATGATGAATGGGTTCCCAGTTTTTTACAAAAATTAGCAGATTCTACCCAGATAGATGAGACTAAATTAAATTATTTATTCGAAAATGCTACAGAAAACAGAATGAATATATTTCTCAAGAGCAATTTCACTTTAGAAGAGTTGAATACCTCTTTAATGAGTAGGAAAGATACTACACCGGGATTGGATGACATACCTTACATGTTAATCAAAAAGTTACATTTAAATGCCAAAATCATTTTACTAAATATTTATAATAAACTATGGGATGAATTACTTATACCTGAATCTTGGAAAACCCAATGTGTGATTCCAATATTAAAACCAAATAAACCTGTTAATAATGCATCTTCATATAGACCTGTCTCTCTATCATCTTGTTTGGGTAAACTTTTTGAAAATATGTTAAAGTTAAGATTAGATCATTTTGTTGAATCACATAGTTTAATTCCTTCTATACAGTTCGGCTTCAGAAAAGGCACAAGTTGTTCTGAAAGCTTTGTATCTCTATTGTCAGATTTAAAACAGGTTAAATTAAGTCACTCTAATGCAGTATGTGTCTTTTTAGATGTAAAAGGTGCTTTTGACAATGTAAATATAGAGGAACTTATTCAAGTGTCCCATGACATTGGTATACCTAGTCACATTTTAAAATGGCTTTATCACTTTTTGAGCAATAGAACGGTTTTTGTTAAATATAATAATAAGCTACATGGACCTAAGTCTGTCAACAAAGGCACAATGCAAGGGGCAACTTCATCTCCTTTACTTTATAACATTTATACTTCTGAAATTTTAAAATATGTAGACACATCAGATGTAAGTATCTTGCAATTTGCAGATGACTTGCTTTTGTATAGCATAAATCAGAATATAGAGATAGCTATGGCTAATATCAATAAGGCTTTAAATCAATTGTACATCTATTATCACAATAAACTAAAATTAGAAATTAATCCAGACAAGAGTTCAGTTTTAATTGTGACTAGAAATTGGAATGCTCTTAAAAATGTTAAAATTTTATACAACAATGTTGAAATTCCAATAGTCAAACAACATAAATTCCTAGGGGTTATTATTGATGACAAGTTGAAATTTGATGAACATATCAAGCACATAGCAAAGAAAGCATTAAATGGCATCAATATATTAAGACATTTAGCTGGAACCTTTTGGGGATCTGACCCCAAAATTATGAGTATGTTATACAAGAGTATAGTGAGAAGCCATTTTGATTACAGTAGTTTAGCTTACATGAATGCCAATAGCACCTTATTACGCAAATTAGATGTAATTCAAAATATGGGATTGAGACTTATCTGTGGTGCTATGCGCTCCACACCTATTAATTCGTTGGAAGTTGAGACATGTATACCTCCCTTGATATTACGAAGGTTATTGTTGGCTGAGAGATTTTTACTAAAAGTCATGGCGTCAAATGATAATCCTTTAATTGAAAAACTAACAATACATCCTCAAATCTCACAGTCAATTGCTGGCTTCACCATCACTGCTTCTTCTTTGGTTGGTGGAACTCTACCTGAAATACCAACAATATTTGAACATGTAAATAATAATTCAAAGGATATTGTTAAAAATGACATTTGGCCTATATATAAAATCCCTTTTAATGATATTATTAACAGCTGTACAATCCACTTAGACGAGGTGCGCAATAGATTTGATTTCCTGCAGTTTAAAGACAATAGATCAGAACATTATGTTATTTATACAGATGGATCTAAAACAGACCATAATGTAAATGCAGCTTTTTATGATCCACAGCTAGATTTCACTAAATGTATAAAATTAAACAAGGTGTGTAGCATTTTCACTGCAGAATGCTACGCAATTTATTGTGCGCTGCAGCATGTTGATAGTCTTGTAAATAATGTACATAATATTTTGATAGTAACAGACTCCAAAAGTGTTTTGTCGGCTCTACACAGTGTAAATATTTCTTTTAAGTTAAATTATATTATTTACAACATTAGATTTATAATTCAAAAACTATTTGTAAAGAATATTAAAGTAGAATTAGTTTGGGTACCTTCACACAGTGGCATTCGTGGAAATGAAGTAGCTGACACTGTGGCCCGTTCAGAACATGACGAGGATCGATCTGAGTTGCTCAAGGTTCCATTCACTGATTACTACAGTCTTTTTAAAGAACTTAATAGACAGTTATGGAAAGAGTATTGGGCCATAACCCTGGAAACGAAAGGCAGATGGTACGCTGGAATACAAAATGAATTACCGATTAAACCTTGGTATCATAACTTCAAATACAGCACAAGAAGATTTATAACTGTTATAACACGCATGAGATTGGGACATTGCTTAACACCAGCTCACCTGAATAGAATTCGCATAATTAACAATAGCCGATGTCATCATTGTGGAGCAGAGGATGCTGATTTGGATCATGTTATCTTACAGTGTTCAAGTTTTAATATGCAACGGTTGATTTTGGTCAGTGAATTGAAGGAAATAAATGACAATGACAGTGAAAGTGAACGTCAAAGTGTTCCCCGCCGCGTTCAGGATTTATTAAAAAATAAGAAATATTTTAGTGTCTTGTATAAGTATATTTGTAATACGGTAGAAAAAATTTAATTCACTGTGTAATGCTGTGGTCTAATGTGTATAGTTAATTAATTGTAATTTAAATTTGTACGTAAGCTAGTAGTAGTAAACTATAATATCTCCACAGACATCTATATGTCTCTATTAATAAGAAAGAACAAATTGTAGTATTGTACATTATTTTAAACTTAAATATCTTTAATTACAACTGTACTGTATTGTACCTATACATAAGTTAGAACACATCTATGTATTCGACTGAAAGACTTGTATCTATGGTCATGAATAAAAAAATTATTAAAAAAAAAAAAAAAAAATCATACAATCAATGGCATTCCTTCCGTCTGTCATTAAGGTACTGTTACACATGCTCAAAAATAGTATGCTTATTAGCATGCCTAAAATGAGCATGCTGTTGGAACTCAATACATTTGCTTCTATTAAGCATGCTTATTATAAGCATGCTTTTTAATAAGATAATAAGAACATGACAGATAATAATAAGAACATGGATTTAGAACCAAATGGAACTTTCCAGACAAATTTCAAAGTCTTCTCGTCACCCCAGCGAGCCATTTTTGGCGAGAAATCGGCGCCTGTTCCTGCAGCGACGATCGGAATACTACTAACAAGCATGCTCAATAAGCAGACCTGTCCACACGTGCTTAAACCACGCCCCCCGCCACCCGCGCCGCAGGTAGCATGCTCAAAAATCGCACGCCTGTCGATTTTTGAGTATGCTCGAAATAAGCATGCTTATTTTGAGCAAGGTATGGACACACGTGCTTGTAAGCAGCAAATGCTCGGTTGAAGCATGCTTTCGTGCTTTAAATAAGCATGTGTAACTGTACCTTTATACTATACTGAAAGTTCGCCGTACAAACTCGACCGGGACTGTACACGCCGCGCGACGTCTAAATCCCTCGTCGTCGTAAATCCGAATCGAATTAGGCTTCTCCTTCACCATTTTTACATTAAACACGTAAACACGAACTAAACAGACGATCACAGACGAAAACCTGACATCAAATCTAAAGAAAACTAAGAACCGAACGTAATTTTTTAATGATCAACAAACGCCATATCTGAAGTATGAAGTATCCTATGTTGAACGTATCCATTTTCTACTAATAAAGTTACACAACGTACATGTAAATTGAAACTATAATAACAATAACGCTACAATTAGAGCAATATTTCAGCTACAACTAGCTTTTGCTTTTGATCGCGTATTTCAAGCCCATATTGAATGGTGCCTGACGTATTCTTTCTTTGCGAAAATCGAAATAGGTTTTGGAAAGCAATAGGGTCTAGGGAGTCTATCAGCTGACAGCCGGAAGTCGGAAACGGTATTGCCCTGTAATTCAATTTTATTTCCCGAATGTTGCTATTCATTAGCCGGTATTTCAAGGATTCCTATTTCCTACATTCAAGGTCAATTAAAACGAAATCTATCCATCAAAAGCTGACCAAGTATCAATGAACCATATTTTTGACTAGATTACAAAAGCGTTAGTTAGTTTCTTATTTACTTTTTTTTGACTGGCCTGTTGATCTAGTGGTTAGTGACCCTAACTGCTATGCCGGAGGTCGTGGGTTCGATTCCCACCCAGGACAAATGTTTGTGTGATGAGCACGATCATTTGTTCTGTGTCTGGGTGTAATTTATCTATAATATGTATGTATTTAGAAATATATAAGTATGTTTATCAGTTGTCCAGTACCCATAACACAAGCTCTGCTTAGCTTGGGACTAGATGGCGTTGTGTGATAGTTGTGGAATATTATTTATTTATTTACTAAATTACTAATATTCAAGTACTCAGATTTTCTCAAAATGTATCCGAAAGGCTACTGCTTTGTATCCGAAATTTCTAGAGGTGAACTACTTGAATGCCTATTTAAATGTAACTATTCTTTGCACTATATTTTCTCTAATCTAAAAAGAGCATTATAAACTTCATTCACACACACATACATAATTTCACTAATATTCTGCAACTTCGAAATTACAGTTTCGTAAAATGTCGATAAAAAATAATTTCATTTTCGAAAACCGCAGTAATATCCATGACGCTAGGGGCACATCTCTAGTGATGAATTTGTTTGAGTTTGTTGACAGTAGGTATGGGTCGTTACGCGATTTTCGCGAAACGTAACGTAACTAGTTACTTTGCATGAAGAAATAGATAAATATGGAGGCCACACTTAGAACAAAAGTTTGAGTCAAATACCTACGATTCTCTATCTCACTCTCTGTGGGCTTACCTCTCTTTCTAAGGTGGACGATAGTATTGCTATCTCGTTATTAAAATCTCCTTATTCATTTTTAAAAAGAGTCACCACACAAATGTAATCAGAAGTTAAATACTGTCAAATAATGTGCTAATAAATAAAAAGCTAAACTAAGATTACTGAAATTAAAATTCCAAAATAGTATGTCACGAATGCTTGACAAGGTTGGCGAATCAGTGAATTATTTTCCCATTTCCTAAGGATGTGGTAATGTGGCAACATTGGCCCCACATGTCAACATAAATCGTACCAATATGGCGGTTGTTTACTTTGCGGTTCACAGTTTCGTTTGAGATATTTGCCTGTAATCAAAGTTATAATTGAGAAAATGGTGCAAACTTGTGTAGTGCGTGGTTGTGGTAGTACGTGGTGTCCAGGAGGTGATATAAGATTTCACGCGTAAGTGTTTAAATCGGGATTTTTGACACTGAATAATTGTAAACATATTTCTGCATATTTCTTTGTATTTTCAATTAATTACTTCATAAAAGCTTGACCTATGATTTAGTCAATGATAACTTAGATAACTATGGAAAGACCAAACAGTTTTACATTGAATTTCATGGACTTTCTGCAATTTTATTTGTTTTTGTTTTTAAGGAGTCATACTGAAGTAGTGTGACCATATTGGGGATATATCTGGGACTTTCCGTGGGACCTTCATTAATTATAATATAGTCATTATCATACTCGCTTTATTACATTTTATTACTTTTTTCACACACCGTGTCATTTCTTTTAGTTCTTTGGAATAACATAACATTTTCGTGAATTTTTAACAGTAGTCAAATAGCCAATTACTATTTAAATAATACAGTAAATGTAATGAATAATAAAAAATTATGATCTGATTTCACACTCTTCTGGTTTTAGGTCAACAGCGAAGCCCAGGTCTCTACGAAGATTGATAGGGGCGTACAGGTGTAAATAAAATCAACTGAAGAAAAAATACTGCAGAAGAAATCTAAGATTCTTAAGCAAAGAGTTTTACGACAGACTAAAAAAAAAATCAGGACAATATGTCTTCGTAATATAATAAAATGATTTTAATTTAGAAAGTGTTTTTGTTTCTTTTTGAGGTTTTATACATAGCCCCGTATTTAGATGAAAATACATAATATTAAAAATTCCACAGTGGTAAAAAACCTTAACACTGACTTACCCAGAAATCTTTAAAAAAAAAACATCTTAGATGTATCATTTTCATTAGTCTACAAAATAAAAGAAACATCTAATTTCTTTTTTGTGATTTCATGATTTTCATGATTTTTCATGATTTAGAGTTGTACTGGGCAAAAATCTCTCCCAAATCCTTCCAGATTCATTATCTTGAGCCACCCGCCCAGCCCTTGCGGTAGGCAACCACCGTGGTCGTGTCACCACCTCTTCTGTCATTATGATTTACTAGCTTTTGCCAGCGGCTTCGCCCACGTGAAAATGGCGATTTTCCATACAAACTTTCATCCCCTATTTAACTCCCTTAGGGGTTGAATTTCAAAAAATCCTTCCTTATTCCTTGTCTAGATTATAAAAGGAACGTCTGTGCAAAATTTCAGCTTTCTAGGTCCAAGGGTTTGGGCTGGGCGTTGATGAGTCTGTCTGTCAGGACTTCTCTTTTTATTTATATAGATAGATAGAAGATCATTAATTTCGTATTGCTACAGGAACTAAAGTTTTATACTGGCCATGGTCTATATTCTATTTCTGTGCGAAATTACGTAAGACTTTTTTGCGTGATTGAAAATGACAAACTGCCAAAAAAAATCAGGAACTTTCACACTGTAAGCAAACAGCTTCTTTCGTAATTTATCATTGGCATCTTTCATCAATCTAGAAGTGAACAGAGATGTGGATATATTAATTTAATCAAACACAAGTTATGAAAAGGAACTACGTAATGTCCTAGGTAAAATAAAATAAAGGTTACCCTACTTAGAAAGAGAGGGTCAACCCACAGAGAGCGAGATAGCGATGCATAAGTTTTGCTTCAAGTAGGTATTCGAAGTGTGGTCTCCATATTTATCTATAACTTCATGTTACTTTGAAGGCGTAACCTGTTTCGAAAACTAGTGATTTTAGTAACTAGTTATTTGTCTAGTAACTAGTTATTCTATTCAGTGATTCAATATGTTGTTACCGAAGTTTTTTTCGAAACGTACTTAAAAATGGTTACCTACGTTATCGTTACATGTCACAAGCTGTAGGTTTTTTGAAATAATTAGTTTTTGTAGCTACCATAAGCAGTTACATCATTTACGTTATCTTCACCAACGAACTAAACAAATTTTACTTGTCAAAGTAAACTTATATAAATACTAATACAATTTCAAATTTGTGTTCGTACGCCGCCCGTCGAAGGTTAAAAATAATGAACAATCTAAATTAATCTCTAAGCCCTAATTAATACTTAAACGAAAGTCTCTGCTCGCTTTGCCGGTCAGTACAAAGAAGTAGGCACAAAGCAGTAACCATTACGCGCGAAAGAAACGACTTAGGCTCGCAACGTATTTTTTTTTCGTGCTTCGCTTTGCATTCGATCACTGCATTGGTAATGTAACTAGTTACAAAAATCGCGCGAAAGAAACGACTTAGGCTCGCAACGTATTTTTTTTTCGTGTCTCGCTTTGCATTCGATCACTGCATTGGTAATGTAACTAGTTGCTCATATTTATTCTTTGTACCTAATTCTAACTGCTTCTTAATTATGATCAATATGTTACATTTTTAAGGTGAAATAAAACTTATTATTATTATTATTATTAGTTACAAAAATCACTAGTTTATGTATGACTCGAAACTAGTGATTCGGTTACATGCCCCGTAACCAGTTATTGTAACTAGTGACGTGAAATAACGCCCATACCTAGTTGACAGTTATTTATTTAAAATTAATTTTGTTTTCGGTCTAGTTACCTGAACGTTTGAATGGTTAGTTTCAGTTATTTATTAGGGGTAAGTTCCTT
This sequence comes from Diarsia mendica, assembly GCA_949316265.1. Classification (NCBI taxonomy): domain Eukaryota; kingdom Metazoa; phylum Arthropoda; class Insecta; order Lepidoptera; family Noctuidae; genus Diarsia; species Diarsia mendica. The sequence goes on from OX438917.1 coordinate 4,783,652, forward strand.
TTAAAATATTGTATTTTCGATTGAATTGTCTTAAATTGATTAGATTAAGTGATGGTATAAGTTTCTGAAAAAAAATAACGAAATAACATGACTGGGAAATTGCGAATTTAGACTGATTGATTTGAATTTGTACCCATTGAATGAAGCGTTACATAATTAAATAATTAATTTCAGAGGACAGCTTCGATTTATGTCGCTCAAGTCCGCTGGACAAAACTTCAAAACTGCTTGCATTTAACTAGGTCAATAGGGCACTTTATGTGACGGCTAAACACCCTTATTTCAGAATAGGTGACGCTACAGAATCTTAGATAATCGATCGAAAGCGTGTCCAGCCAGCTTGAAAAACCACTTTTCGCTGGTCTCTCAATCTCGGTAACGGAAGTGATTTTGACGACTTTTTGCATATCAACGGGCGTCACATAAATATGTGACAGGCATAAAGCTAAAAGTTCTGTGATACGTACAGTGGTTTAGTAGAAAAATGCAAAAAACTGTGTCCAGCCAGCTTGAATTTACGTAGAAAACTTTTGGCCGGCACTTCCGAATCCCACATAACTTTTTTTCGGGGGTAGAGGTGCAAAAAGTAAACATATGTTCTCGTAATTTTAATTAGATTTTAATAGTATTTTTTTATAAATTAGTGAATATTGCTATTGGATATTACATAATTTCCTACCGGTAAGCACATACTGTGTGGGCAATAATATACACATGTCCTAAACTGTGCTGATTGCATAAACTTGCTGGCCTGAGCTGTCACTTGTACTTTGACCTCATAGAACACTGCACTGGAACACAAAATCACAATCATGAGCACTATAGCAGACATTGCGGAGACTCAGCGTGTAGCAATGACATCCCTCAACCAGCGGATGGCAGACTTTGAGGAGCACCTGAGGGCATCATGTTGTGTGGTGTCCGAGTTCCTCACTCGTCAGCGGCAATCGGCTTTTACAACTGCTCGCAAGTTGTTCGGTGTGACCAATGTGTGGACTATGGACGGAAACATCAACGTCAAGCTTCCTAATGGCAAGCGTCGCCGGATCTTCTCCGTTGACGAAGTCATTGCGCTGGGAGCGGAGTGTGGCAAGTCGCTGGATCCAGTGGTTCCTGCAGACTCCAACCGTGCCTCGAATAACGCAAGCCCGGCGCCGGCGCAGGTTCAGACGCCTCACACTAGGTCAAGGCGGCAAGCAAAGAAGAAGTAAATTGGTTTGTTTTGCTTGCTCTCACAATCCTGTTTCCTATTTGTTTGTTTAACATCTTTAGTGCTAGTTTTCTGTTCATTTCGATATTGGTATGAACACGTCACAGTAACTTTACTTGAGTACCGACACATTATTTTCTTTGTTAGATATTTCACGTATTTGTAATCAGTAATGTCATTAAGAAATGTCACGTCACTGTCAAAGTGTCAACGGTGTGTATCAGTTTCGTTCGGAAACACGCATTTTGTTTTAGAACTTTTTTTTTTTTTGTGAACAGTCTGCCGGCAGGATACGCAATTAATTTTTGCGTGAATTTTTATTTCTAATCCACTTTGTATTATTTATTATATTTTACCATATTATTATATTATATTTATTTACTTAATTGGGCAATAATAGGGATGATGACAGTAAACAAAAGTCACTAAAGTAATGCATCTATGTAATGAAATGTAAATTATGGATTGCAAAAAACGTATTTATTTTTTAATTATGAGTGAGATTATTTAATAAAATAAAACCACAAAATACGACAATCCGCCATGTTATGTTGAACGCCAATCAGAGCAAATTACGTCACGTTCGACTACAATGACAGCTCTTCTTAGTTTCCCTCTAGTAACGAGTGGATAATTTGGTTTGTTTTCATTAAATTTATATATTAAATAAAATAGAAAGTGAAAATACAAAAATGGAACCAGGATTTACAAAGGCCACCAGCACAAATTTGAAATTTGGCAATTATTTCATATTGTTTTATCATAGGGAACGAATATAAATAACTTGTCCGGGCTTTTTATAGTTGTATTGTATTAGTACACAGAGGCACTGCTAATAGTTAATAATCTGTGGGCACTGCACAACACCTGTATGGTCTCGAACTCATATTTTAGAACTTTTAAAACACAAACAATGCAAAATTAATACTGTAGCCTGTGATATTATGTGCTTCTCGAAGACACACAGCGTTGTATTGAAGAAAGCTGTTGTAAAAATGCCTTAAACTGGTATCTATGGTTAAAAACTTACCAAATTGTCCATGGTTTTATACCTGTCTCTGTCTCACACCAGCGTGCGCTCCTTTTCTCGCAGAGGGGGGCGCCTGACTGACACGAGCTGTCAATCTCATAGTCATAGCGTTTGTAAATTTTGCCGGTAAAACATCGAAAAAAATTTCCAAAGTTAAAAAAAGTGTTATAATACATTAATTTACTGTATTAAATTAGCACACTGCGTTTATTTAGTGTACGTGTTGCGTTTTCCGTTGTGAATTCATGTTTTATGATGAATCCAGACGAAATTGTGCGGGTAAGTGGCAGAGACGAACAAAGTTCAAATGCTGATTATCCCTACGGAGTTCAGTATTCGAATAATGAGACGTGATGGCTAGTCGTCATCATCATCATCATCTTCATCCTCGGAGGATGAACTTCGCATCTGCCCCAACAAAAGACGTAAAGTTTCATGTAAGTACCTACCAACTAGTTCAGACTTGTTCCGACCCGTGAATAGAAACACGGGAGGTTTTTTGTTTATATCTAACTTACCTCTTCTACCGACCGAGTAGTCAATCAGGGCAATTGCCCGAACAACGTTATAGCAATGTAGCTACTTCGGCATAGAATTTATTTAGATATCATTGTGTAAATTCTCGTCAGAGAATTTGGTACCTACCTACCGACTTTGACGGAAAACAAGTACCTATCCCACACGCTGACCAAGAACGATTACAAGATTTGGCTAACCTTTACAAAGAACATGTTCTTGAAAGGGCTTTTCATTACCAAGAGGGTATTACAATCTTGCTAGTTCTGGTTTTGTAGATTAAAATCAACAAAGAGTTGTGTGAAGAGTTTTAGAAGTATTATCTAACAGAAACATGACCACATGTTATAAAAGACCTTTTAATAACATTATTGTTAATTATTATTTTAATCAGATTGTTCAAGAAGATCAGTTAAAAAGAGGCTTGGCACCTTGTCATGGCCTCCTTAAGTGGATCTCAAGTTTTCCTTGATACTCATGCTTACTCATGATTAGAGAAAACAGCCTTTAATACTCCTCATGTTTAAAAGTAAAAGATCATGGACATTAATTACAATTCGTAAGATTACAAAGCAAATAGCTCCCAACACTAACATTTCCTGTTAGTTTCACAAGTGGATGTGCCCAATTTCTTGCAGACTAACATTTTTGTTCATGAAAATAGACATTCAACAGGCCATATTTTATTATTTACCAGCTGCAGTAACATACAGGAAGTTCTTCCGTATGACTTATTACAACGAAGTGCTGCAAATGCTGCAATTAGCAGCCTCACCGTTTGGCCTGTCATCAGAGGAGCTTGTTGCTTCTAGTAACTGCCACTAGCGTGGATCTGGCTATAATATAGTCCGTGCCTCGGAAAGCACGTTGAGCCGTTGAACCCGGCTGCCATAGATAGAGCAGTTAGTCCCTGGCTTGAAAGTCAGATGACTAGTTTAACCACAGGTTTTTATTGTGTTACACAGTACTAACTGCCTTATGGAGGTCAGGTAAGCTGTCGCTCCATGTAGTATACTGGCTGCATCCGGTTGAACTGGAAGCCGACCCCAATGTAGTTGGGATAAGGTTAGGTAGATGAGGACCTTTTGACCTGTCATTGGCCTCAAGAATGTTTGTCACTGTAACAAACTGGATTGCAGAAATCCTACGAGCACAAGGTTTCCCTATATTTGTATCTGGACGATTTTCTGTCAATCAGGATCGTAGATCTTTAGTTAAGTTATTGTGTTATGTATTAAGTTTAGTAATTGTTTTTTACCCCTAATAAATAAAGTACAGTATGGGTTTCTCAGGTTGCGGAAACATTGAGAACATTGGGTACCTACAGTAAGCCTCAAAAGTAGATTAACACTACTCAATCTCGAGTCTGGTCTTCTTCGGGTCTGGGTATTTGTGTCATGTGAGTTTAAATGTTTGTGAATGCACCCACGATACAGGAAAAATTCCTAGTGTGGTATTTATTACAAATACTCAATGTTTTAAAGCAGGTGTTTTATTTATTTATTTATTTATTAGGTACACCAACAGTAATACATACTTAAAAGTTACATATTATAAAACATTATAATACAAAAGTGCTGGTATGTAAGCCCATAATAGGTATACACAGCATTCACCAAAATGACAACAAAATTTCTTAATAATAAAATATAAAATAATACAATTAATGTTTTAATAAAAACTTGTTAAATATTACTTGTTACCAACAAGTTATTGAAGAGTAAGGAATATTTTTAAAGAATAATTTTCTGAAACATTAAAAATAATAACTGGATGCCTGTACATCAGTTAATTAAAATCCCGAAATGTGAAGCTACTTCTGTTGCTGACCGTACCTTGGAATGACACATAAATTGTCACAAATATGTTCTGAGAGGGTTCTCAGGAAGTAAAATGTCTTGGCCTTGTATTGAACACTCCGCAGAACTGGTTAAAACTTGCTTCCAAGATAATAAAGCTCAACATTTGCAAGATGTTGAGCAAGGGAAACAGTTCACTGTGAGAAGCACATAAGCTTAAATTTTCAAATTACACAGTAACAGCCCAATTAAACAGCACGTTCCTGATAGGTAATATCAGGAAAGTGGAGCCCCATTCCAAAAACCCTGACATTCAAATATGTATACATAAAAGTAACAGATGTTGTATTAGCAGCCATTTAGTCAGCGGATGACTACATGGTGCTGTCAGCGGATGACAACATGGTGCACACATACATATTTAGTCCAACAACAGGACTCTCGTTGTCGAGGGGGGGGGGGGGGGGTATTCCCTTGCACCACTGAGGCTCACAATCAGGCTCTTAAAACTTGCAGAGTAGTTACATTTAACTCTCTCAGCCACATAACTCTCGGAGAGTCTAAACAAATTTGCAGTTCGCCTATCAGGGGATTGCAAAGTACCAGTGTGGCGTCTACTTACTACCCCAAGCCGCGGAGGCATGCCACGGAGGCCACGTTCAAAGTGTGGGGCGTCCCAGACGTAAATCTATTCGCGTCAGGAGAAACGGCTATCATACCAAAAAAGTATGAAACATTCAATACCAGAGAGACGGACGCAGTCTTCTGGAATGCTTTCAGCCGACAATGGGACTAACAGCATGGGCGCCGGGCATTCTACCCCCCAGCTGAGTACCATGAGTACTAACTCATTAAAATAGCATGGGCTGGGCATTCCACCCCCCAGCTGAGTACCAACAGTACTAACTCATTTAAAAAGCATGGGCTGGGCATTCCACCCACCCAGCTTAATACCATGAGTACTGACTCATTTAAACAGTTTTAAAGGAACATACATCCTAATAACAGTAGACCAAATGCATTTGGCTACTTAACCTGGTAGCAAAAGCCATAACAGCTGCTTCCGATGACGTACCTGCGGAAGGTATTAATAAATCGGACTACAGGCAACTGTCCTGTGTCCTGTACAGGTGGATAGGTTAACCTTCCTCGCCGAAAAAAATGGGGGAGGGTGACCATGTCTCTCACTGGATTGTAGAAACAAAACTTGTTAAAAAGTAGCTGGAGGACATCTACTTAAACAACATTAAGACCCCAATTAAAAGAGGGTTAGCCTGGTGTGACACCAATAAAGTTAACCCAAAGCACCTAAAGATGTGCTAGTTGCAAGGTTTTTAGCATAATTATTTTGAGAAGACAAACTAGTTTATAGAACTATTCTCCTATATAAATCAGATGTCTCAACTTACTGTGCAGCATTAGAAATGAATACATTTTTTCATTCATCAAGTTCCAATAGTTATTTAACTTACTAAGCCAGCAGTACAAAAACCACCAATATGAGACACTGCAATATTATTTCACTGGGCAAAAAATTTCAGTTTATTCAAGCTCCTTAATTGAGATAGCTAGGCAAACAGTTTAATTACTCTTTCTAGCCTTAGATTATAGAATTCTGGATCTCACATTATTAGAAAATAACCCTGAAAATCTTATTTTTATGTAAGATGAGATCAGTCTTTGACCAAAGTTTGGTTTAAAGACAGATTCAAAAGCTCACAGACATTCAGGTTGGTTGTTGCGGAAACACCAAACCACTGTGTCTACTCTATTAGAATACATTAATAACCTATAGAAAAATCTCAAAATAAAATAAGCACAGACAGGAGTGTCACAAGTTTATTTATTTCTCTATCAGGAAATTAAGACCTGCTCCAAGAACAATGATTGCAGGTTGATATGTGGTATTCTTAAAGATGCTAATATTGATGCCCCATCAGGCAGCATCAAGTCAGCTGTAACCTCTAGAAGATGGTTGGAGTAAAGACTTGTACAAGAAATACTTTGATAGAAGAAATTGGATGAGTATTTATATATTTCAGAAATTTCATTGACATCCATTTAACAAAATTGATAAGATGAACTCCAATGTTGACTTATTTATTGCAGTTCAATATTTCTGATATTGATTAGGTTGACATTTGTATTACATTTTGAAAATACAACTCAACATTTTAATTGACCTACCTATTCCTTGTTAAAGGTTTAATTTAGAATTATTTTCTTGTAACTCTAAAGTAATTATATTTTTTGTTTAAATTCCAAAGAAGTTAACAATTAAGTAAGGAGTGTTATGATTCTTGTTATAGTGAACTATAATAAAACTGATTTAAATTCTAGAAACTGTAATATAATTCATTCATCATAGCGTTTGTGTCTATCACCAGCAGATACCAAACAGGTCTTCAATACAACGCTGTGTGTCTTCGAGAAGCACATAATATGACTGTTTTGCATTCCAACAAAACAGGTATTATGTGTGAAGAAGACACACAGCGTTGCAGCAAGTCTCTTGCTGGTGCCTTGAAGACTCTATGAGATTGACAGCTCGTGTCAGTCAGGCGCCCCCCTCTGCGAGAAAAGGAGCGCACGCTGGTGTGAGACAGAGACAGGTATAAAACCATGGACAATTTGGTAAGTTTTTAACCATAGATACCAGTTTAAGGCATTTTTACAACAGCTTTCTTCAATACAACGCTGTGTGTCTTCTTCACACATAATACCTGTTTTGTTGGAATGCAAAACAGTCATATTATAGCTAATGTGGGTACGTGTGGGTGATGCAAATGGTGCGATGTCAAACAGATACAATAAACCAGTCGTTACTAGAACTTGCTGTTTGAATGTTGTTTCCCTTCTCCTGACATGGCGCAGTCGGTAGTTTAAAATAGATCATTATAATTTCGAAAAAAAAAAACTGGTGATTCAAGCAACAAAGAGAAGTTAATGTGCAAAAATCAAGAATGGAGACTGTATTGTCGCCTCCTCCGCCGTTCAAGTTCGACGAAAACTCCATGGATGTGGCATCCGGCAAGCTAAGCAATAGCTGGGAGAAGTGGAAAAAGGGCTTCCACATCTATTTCAACGCCTGTGAACTAAATAAGAAGTCAGCAACAATACAACTGAACATCTTTTTGCATATTGTGGGCGAGCAATGTCGAGAAATATTGGAACAACACGATGAAAAGTCACTTGAGGGTGCGTGTAAAAAGTTAGATGAACACTTTAAAACGAAAAAGAATCTAACAGTGGAGCGGCACAAATTCTTTACGAGAAGTCAACTAGAAAATGAATCAATAGATCAATATGTGTTCGATTTAAAGAAACTAGCCCAGATGTGTGAATTTGGAGATTTAAATGATGATCTAATAAAGGACAGGTTGGTGTGCGGAGTGAAGAGTTCGGCGATAAGGGAACGATTGCTACGTGAGGACGACTTAACGTTAAACAAGGCGGTGGATATCTGTCGAGCAGCTGTTGTATCGAAAATGTACTCAGAAAATATCAAGAAAGAAGGTGAATCAGTTCATAATGTGAAGCAAGACGCAATGGAAACAAACAATGATGTATGGACAGTAAGGGACAATCGCAGAAGCAGTAATGGGGCATCATCGTCGTCGAGAATGCGCGGCGGCTACATGGCAGGTGGCAGGCGAGGCCGCGGCCCGGAGCGGGGTGACGGCGCGGGGCGGCGAGATGAGCGCGGGCGCAGCACCCGCGCCTCGCAACCAGCGGCCAGAGCGCGCCCGACCGCCCAGTGCGGCAGGTGTGGAACGATGCATGGAAGGAATGCGTGTCCAGCGTACGGTAAAAAGTGTCTACGCTGCTCGAAGATGAATCATTTCCATTCATTTTCATTCTCCAGTGAGCAGGTAATTTACTCATTGAATGAAAACTTAAGGCGCGTCCCCCAGCAAAACGTAGCTCTAGCCGTTTTTTATGCAGTTTTCTGGAGCTTATAACTCTTAAAAAAAAAGATATATCAACCAACAAAAAATACATTAAATTTCTACATACTCTTACCTTCAAAATGGTACGTTTTCTTTTTTTCTTTTTTAAGTAAAATATTTAATTAATCCCCTCACAACGAAACCACAGAAATGAGAAATAATTATTGAAAACATGCTACTTCTCCAAAACTAACAATTGTTTTTATTTTGTTTTTACACTAATGGATAAGCAATTTCATAATGAACATTATGGTACGATTTTTTTTTTCAAAAACCTAAAATTTGATTTTATAAAGATTTTTATGCAAAATTCTGAGCGTATTCGCAACCGTATCTATTGACATTCAGTATGCCGCCAGGCCTCGAAGGGGGAACCCGTGTCGCTCGTCACCGCGCCGCGTCGGCTCATGCGCTCGCTCGCTTACGTCACATTATCAACAGATCTAAGAAGTAATTTCAAGTAATAGATATGGCATTCAATGAAATATTTTTTTATGAAATATTTATTGGTGCGTCCAAATACTTTTGGTCATTATGAATTCAGTTATTACACTCACGTCGATAAATAGGTAGGTACCTACTTTCAACTTTTACTGTGATACAAAATAATATTGGCACGATTACGAAAATGAGCTCAAAATTAAAATCCAAGATGGCGGCTAGGAAAATTTTAGGTTTTTCCGTCATGGGTGTCGTTTTCATGGTTTTTGAGGTCGCTGATTACGAAAATGAGGTCAAAATGAAAATCCAAGATGGCGGTAAAGATTTTTTTAGGTTTTTCCGTCATGGGTGTCGTTTTCATGGTTTTTGGGATCGCTGATTACGAAAATGAGATCAAAATGAAAATCCAAGATGGCGCCGACGAAAATTTTTGAATTGTCCGTCATGGGTGTCGTTTTCATGGTTTTTGGGGTCGCTGATTACGAAAATGAGGTCAAAATGAAAATCCAAGATGGCGGCTAGGAAAATTTTAGGTTTTTCCGTCATGGGTGTCGTTTTCATGGTTTTTGGGGTCGCTGATTACGAAAAGAGGTCAAAATGAAAACCCTAGGTGGCGGTCAGGAAAATGTTTGGTTTTTCTTTCACGGGTGTCGTTTTCATGGTTTTTGAGGTCAAAATGAAAATCCAAGATGGCGGCCAGGTAAATTTTTGATTTTTCCGTTATGGCTGTCGTTATATATATATATATAGTCGAAAAACCAAAATTTTCGTCGGCGCCATCTTGGATTTTGATTTTGAGCTTATTTTCGTAATCAGTGACCCCAAAAACCATGAAAACGACACCCATGACGGAAAACCTAAAATTTTCGTCGGCGCCATCTTGGATTTTCATTTTGATCTCATTTTCGTAACCAGCGACCCCAAAAACCATGAAAACGACACCCATGACGAAAAAACCAAAAAATTTCCTGGCCACCATCTTGGATTTTCATTTTGACCTCATTTTCGTATTCAGCGACCCCTAAAACCATGAAAACGACACCCATGACGGAAAAACCAAAGATCTTCGTCAGCGCCATCTTTGATTTTCATTTTGACCTCATTTTCGTAATCAGCGACCCCGAAAACCATGAAAACGACACCCATGACGAATAAACCAAAAATTTTCATCGGCGCCATCTTGGATTTTAATTTTGAGCTCATTTTCGTCATCGTAATATTTGTATCACTGTAAAAGTTGAAAGTACCTACCTATTTATCGACGTGAGTATAGTAACTGAATTCATAATAACATTTCATAAAAAAATATTTCTTTGGATGCCATTTGCCATATCTATTACTTCTTAGATCTGTGAATTTTACTTGTATTCGTATGAAGTTCGCCAGGTGGCGCAAGTAATAGTTTACGAAGTATTGTAGAGGTGGGGTGCGGCAAAGAGGGAGCAAATGCTCAAGGTTATTTGCTCAGGGTACCACCTTAAGTGATTGGACAGTAGATTTAAAGATTAATGATTGCATAATAAACTTTAAGTTAGACACGGGTGCTGACGTTAATGTGTTACCTTTGCGATTTTTACTTAGAATGGGTATTTCTGTTGACAATTTATTGCCGACTAATACAAAGCTAAGTGGGTATTCTGGTGATTTTATCAAAGTAATGGGTAAAACACATTTAAAAGTGTATCATAAAGATCAGTTATATCTATTAGAATTTATTATTGCTGATGTAAATAGTACACCCATATTAGGATGTTATTCATGTGTAGAATTGCAATTAATTATGAGAGTGTTGTCGATGCAGAGGTCAGACAATGAAAATGAGTTCATTAAAGAATTCAGAGACGTATTTAGTGGTATAGGTTGTTTACCGGGAAAATATGAAATTCAGTTGATAGATAATGTCGTCCCTGTTGTGCATGCGCCTCGAAAATTACCGAAAATTACCGTTCGCAATTAAAGAGGAAGTTAGGAATAAATTATCAGATATGGAGTCACAGGGAATCATTGCAAAGGTAGAGGGTCCATCTGACTGGGTAAGCAGCATTACTGTTGTTAAGAAAACAAATGGTGAATTAAGAATTTGTTTAGATCCCAAGGAATTAAATCTGGCGATAAAACGAGAACATTTTAAGTTACCTACAATTGATGAAATCGTATCTCAATTGTCAGGTTCCAGGTATTTCAGTACACTAGATGCATCATCAGGATTTTGGAACGTAAAATTGGGAGAAAGTAGTAAGTACTGCACATTTAATACGCCATTTGGGCGGTACAAATTTTTACGGATGCCATATGGCATTTGTTCAGCGTCTGAAGTTTTTCAAATTCAATTCAATTCAATTTATTTATTGCATCAAATATGGTAGGTACATGAAGTTCTTATTACATAAAATATTTGGTAACACACATTTGGCCAATATATAGCATGCAATAGTATACAAGTTTTAACACTTATCATACAGTCAAATATGTCTGTGCTTTAGAGTATAAAATTTACAGGGACACTTTTGAAAAAACTCATCTACCGAATAAAAACACTCCTGCAACAACCACTTCCGCAACGTAACACAAAACTTATTATAGGGTAGTTCAGTTATTGACCTCGGCAAAGCATTGTAGACCAGGGGAGCCATATAAACGCAGCTCCGCCGAAAAAGTTCTAATTTTGGAACAGGCATTTCGAAATCTAAATGTGTAGGTTTCCTTTTATTTGTGTTATCTTTCCGTTCAAATAGTTCAAGATTTGACCTCACAAACCTGGCAACTTCATAAATATAAATGCAAGGGACTGTCAATAGATTGTGCGACTTGAATATAGGCCTGCATGAGTCAGACCACTGCATTTTGAACATTGCACGAATACACTTTTTTTGAGCAATGAAGATCTTCGCGATTTCGGAAGAATTTCCCCACACAACTATACCGTATCGTATTACTGAGCAGACGTAAGCGTGATACACCATTATGGCGGTACGCAAAGATGTAATAGTTTTAATTCTTTTTAAAGCAAATACGAATTGATTGATTTTTTTTGAAATTATTTCGATGTGATTCTTCCAGGTAAAGTGTTCATCAAGTGTTACACCCAAGAATTTTGCATTACATACCTGTTCGATATTATTGTTATTAAGTGCAACATTAAGACGTATAGGTTTACTTTTAAATGTTTTGCAATGAATCACTTTCGTTTTGGAAAAATTTAATTTTAATTTATTAATATCTAACCATTCTATAATGTCATTTAGTGTTTGTTTAATTTCAATGTCAAAGTTTTGTAGATATTTACATTTAATAATAATTGTGGTATCATCGGCGAACAATACACACTGATGTTTTATTGACTGAGGCAAATCATTTATGTACAGAAGAAACAATAATGGCCCCAAGATACTACCTTGAGGTACACCATAGCAATTAGTCAGTGCTTCAGAATCAAAGTCTTCTAAAGTGTTACTTAATTCGTTTAATTTTGTTAACCTAGTTATCTGTTTTCTGTCGGTAAGATAAGATTGAAACCATTTTTTTGCTGGACCTCTGATACCGTATCTTTCAAGTTTTTCCAGAAGCCGCGCATGATCAACACGATCAAACGCCTTACTTAGGTCTAAGAGCAGTGCACAAGTAGGTTTTTTATCATTTATATTCATCATCATAGCTTTCACTAGCATAAATATTGCCAAAGTCGTCGACTTATTTTGTCTAAACCCGTATTGCTGGTCAACAAGAATGTTGTGTTTATTAAGAAATTTTATCACTCGCCTGAACATAACTTTTTCAAAAATTTTCGATAGAATGGGAGTGAGAGCGATAGGTCGGTAATTGTCAACGTCTGATTTTGACCCTTTTTTGTATAGTGGCTTTATCAAAGACAGTTTTAGCCTATTAGGAAAGCAGCCCTGTTCCAAGGATAAATTGACAATGTGAGCCAATGGTGCTGCTATATGTTTAGCAATTTTTTTTACGAGCTCAGTCGTGATATTGTCATACCCAGCCGATTTCGTGTTTTTTAAAGACATTATTATTCGATATATTTCAGAGTCGTCAGTGGGTTCTATAAATATACTTTTATTATTAGATTCTATGTTATGTATGTCAGTTTTATTATTTTTAAGAGTAGAGTAATTATCATTATTATTATTAGAAATGTCAACAAAGTGATTATTAAATTTATTAGCAATGTCAGATCCAGATGTCAAAGTAATACTACCATCAATAATTTTACTGATATATTCCCTAAACGGTTCGTTACCCATGTTGCGCTTTACAACATCCCAAGTGGCCTTGATTTTATTACGAGAAGAAGTTACATATCTTTCATTACACAAGGACTGTAGGTTATTCATGCACTTCCGTAATAATTTAGAATACGCTTTGTACTTATTCTTATTTTCATTATTTTTATTTGATTTTTATTTTCATAAAAAAATGATAGAAAATTTTGATGATATTGAAGGAGTTTGTATGTATATTGATGATTTACTGATATATGCTCCTGACAAAAAGAAACATGATGAGATTTTAAGGAAAGTATTAGAAAGATGCAGGAAAGTTAATTTAAAACTAAACATAAATAAATGTAAATTCAGATTGCAGGAAATAAAATATTTAGGTCAACGTATAACAAAAGATGGCTTGAGCCCTGATGATTCACACTTATCTGCTATAAAAAACATGCAAACGCCAAAGAATAGAAAAGACGTAGAGAGATTTTTAGGTCTTATTACATATGTGGGTTCGTTTGTCCCTAATTTATCAGACAAAACGTTACCTCTAAGAGAACTATTGAAGAAAGAAATTGAATGGCATTGGAATGAGCGTCATGAGCAGTGTTTTAATAATTTAAAAATGTGTTTAACTAAACGTCCTGTTCTGCAATATTAAACTCAAACTCAAACTCAAACTCAAATTCTTTATTTCAATTAAGCCATTACAGGCACTTTTGAATGTCAGAAGAACATTTCACAAAAAAAACGAAACTACGAGTGCAATACGTCATTCCGAAAGCCACCACGTCGAACCACACGCCACCGAATGCCCGCAACAACGAACACTGCAAGCACGAAAGCACGCAGCGACGCAAACCACAACAACGAATGCTCGAGACCCCGAATCACGGAACAACAAATGCACGCCGCAACGTGCAACCGCCGCTCCGCGACCCGGAACCCCGCGCACCCGCCGCCACAGCACGCGCCGCCGCGCGCCCCCGCACCCACAGCACTCGCCGGCGGTAACATCCGGCGCCGCGCAGCCCGACGCAGCAACTCCCGAAACGACGCATTGCACTCCTACGCTACAGTCACAATCACAAGGCATAATAACTTGTGAAAGTACTGCAGTTGCCAGTTCCCTAACGTAGATCTCATGAAGAAGAACGGGCAAGAAACTCCATGGACACTCTTTTAAATCAGAATTTGTTACAAAATCTTGGTACATTATATCATTCATGTTGAGATGGTATATTATGTGAGAACTATGTAGCAAGACGTGCAAGTTAAGAGCGTCCAGAGTAAAGATGTAATAAACAAATAAAAAAAAAATAAAAAAAAATCTACACCATGGCAACTAAGGAATGACCAGTCTCCACTGACAGCGCCCGTTCACGAACATGACGCATGGATCAGCACCATCTAACTCAACCATTTTGAAGGGAACTAAATGATCCGACACACCCGCCACCATCAGCGAGACATTTGAGTGAGCATGACATTCTCTCAGCCACCAGGGCAACGTCACTAAAATATAACTAAATGTAAAAAGTGGCTTTACAGTACATAGTACTCACACATGTGCCATGCAATTATACAATATTAAGACATTGAATCTATACAATGCAAAGATATTTTTACAATCTTCTGCAGCCTCTACAATAACTTCACATGATAGTCGATTTATTTGCCCCTAAGGTTGTGGAGCAGGACCAGCATTGAGCCAAGCATTTTTATCATCAATGTAATCCCCCAACTTATAGTATGCTTGCCTACATAGTGTGCGTTTTACACAAGTTTTAAATTTCGTCTCACTCAGTTGAAGAATGTGAGGGGGTATTTTATTGTAACATTTTAAACAGTACCCCATGTTATTATAGCATGGAAGTTCCTATAGTAATATCAGTGGATGCCAGTTCAACAGGATTGGGTGCGTGCTTAATGCAAAATGAGCTTCCTGTGTGTTATGCTTCTAAAGCCCTGACCAAGACTGAGCAAAGATATGCACAGATCGAAAAGGAGTTGTATGCTTGTGTGTTTGCATGCGAACGATTTTATGCCTACATTTATGGACGTTCTGATGTTACTGTTGAAACTGATCACAAACCATTAATCAGTATAATTAAAAAACCCATTGTAGATGCACCATCTCGATTACAGAGAATGCTATTGAGATTACAACGCTTCACTTTCACTTTAGTTTACAAACCTGGTAAACATCTATACATAGCCGACACATTGTCGCGTGCTTATGAGATAACACCGGGTGCGAGTGATGACGCATCACTGTGTAGGGGCATAGGTATGGACGAGGTATGTTTGCTATCGGATAGTGTTAAAAACAAGTGAGAATATCTTACGGATTCTCAGTTTTTAAATATTCAAAAGCAATTAGAGTTAGATAAAGAGATGGTTGAATTAAAAAAATATGTTTTAAAAGGTTGGCCTGATCGTAAAGATGATGTTATAGATATTCTAAGACCTAATTGGAATTTCAGAGAAGACTTATTGCTGGCAAACGGCTTAATTTGGAAGTCAGATAGAATCGTAATACCTAAACAAATGCGAAAAGACATGTTGAATAAAATTCACATTGGGCATATGGGTATTGAGAAATGCAAGTTAAGGGCTCGTGAAATAATATTTTGGCCAGGTATAAATAATGACATAGACAATATGATTAAAAGCTGCAGTATTTGTTTAACATATAGAAAAAGTAATCAAAAAGAAGAATTACAGGCTCATGAGCTACCGGATCGACCGTGGGCCAAAGTAGGTATAGACTTATTTCAGTTCAAGGGTCAGGATTATCTAATGTTGGTGGATTATTATAGCAAATTTTTTGAAATAGTTCAACTAAAAGGCACTTCATCAGGTAGCATAATTGATCATTTAAAAAATATATTTAGTAGGCAAGGTATACCTACTGTAGTAATGTCGGATTGTGGTCCACAATTTTCGTCGTTTGAGTTTAGACAATTTGCCACTGAATGGAATTTTACTCATGTGACGTCATCTCCGTACTATCCTCAATCAAATGGACAGGTCGAGCGTACCATACAAACTGTTAAAAACATAATGAAAAAGTCTATAGAAGCTAACTGTGATTATCGGCTTGCACTGTTGGAATGCTTAAATACTCCGCTAGATCATGATCTAGTTTCACCAGCTGAACTAATGCAAAGTAGAAAATTGAGAAGTATCGTCCCTACACCTATCAAACTGTTGATTCCAAAAATACACAATAATATAAAGGAACGTCTTATTAAACGACGAGAGAAACAGAAGGTATTTTATGATAGAAACAGTAAAAATTTAATTCCGTTACAGATAAATCAGAAAGTTAGGTATTTTAACACTTTAAAAAAAAGTTGGGTTCCAGGAATAGTGGAGAAAATTTTGAGAGATAGATCATACGCCATTCGGTTGCAAAATGGAAAAATTGTAGTTAGAAATAGACGGCATATCATTACTGACCTCTCGCAGCGACAAATTCTTCATCAGGACTATAATTTCGACTATGACGATGATCAGTGTATAGCTCAAACATCGAGTCAACCTAATTTCTATGTAACTCGTTCTGGCAGGACGGTGAGACCTCCCGAGTAGATATGGCTTCACATCTGTGACGTAATCACCAATGCAGCATGGATTTCGAGTTAGTTAGACAAAAAGTGAAAAATGTTTTTATTTTATTTATATTCTTTTACTTTTATTAGCTTTAGTTCGTAAGTTAGTTATTAGCCATAAAACACTTTTATTGTTCTTATTTATTTTAAGTAACTAGGTATATCCATTAAAAAATGTTAAAACTACATACATTAAATAATGTGTAGACATTATTTGTATGCCTTGCAAGGCAGCACATAGTGAACTATATATTCTTTTGATAACACCTGATAACTCTTTTACCTATGTGTCACAAATAAAGATATTTGAATTTGAATTTGAATTTGAATTTAGTATGTAAAATAATAATGTAGTAACTTTACGCTGAATAATGAATTTTGTCATGAATAAAATAATATAAATTACTAAAAAAAAAAAAAACAAGAGCGTGTCGGGCCACGCTCAGTGTAGGGTTCCGTAGTAATAATTCTTTTTTTGTTTGAAATACGGGCCAATGAAACTTGACCTCTGGATTGTATAGGCGCTCATACGATTCAGGGACCAAATTATATTGGTTAACTGCAGTTTCCATCTGTTGTTTCCATCCAAGTTCAAAATAATTTTCCTAGAAAGTCCTTATAAAGTTCTACTTTTCAGATTTTTTTCGTATTTTCTAAACTTATGGTTCAAAAGTTAGAGGGGGGGGGACGCTTTGTTTTTTACTTTTGGAGCGATTATTTCCGAAATTATTGACATTATCAAAAAATGATTTTAGTAAACCCCTATTCATTTTTAAATACCTTTCCAACAATATATCACACTTTAGGGTTAAAATTAAAAAAAAAATCACTTCCCACTTTACATATAGGGGGGCTACCCTAATAAAACATTTTTTTCCAATTTTTATTTTAGCACTTTGTCGGCGTGATTGATACACATATTGGTACCAAATTTCAGCTTTCTAGTGCTAACGGTCACAGAGATTAAGCGAGGACGGACAGACGGACAGACAGACAGACAGACAGACAGACAGACAGACAGACAGACATGGCGAAACTATAAGGGTTCCTAGTTGACTACGGAACCCTAAAAAACAGATAAAATTTCCTTAATCTTAAAATATAGAATATTACTCGTACTTACATAAATTGTTAGACAATAAAATTAATGGTAAAAATTGTATTAATAATAATTCAAATTCAAAATTCAAATTCAAATTCATTTATTTCAATCCATTAAGGATCATTAAATCATTTCATCATTATTACACATATTTGAAATAAAAATAAAATAATGTAATAAATGTATGTATAATGTATGTATTGTATTGCATTATAATTGTATTGTATTAATTGTGTCTTATGTACAAATATGAATTAATTAATTTCTCTTTAATAAAGTAATGAGAAGTTTAATGAAATGAATCTGAACTAATCTTGATTAGTTATGTTGTGTCAAAATTGTATAAATGGAAAATGAAATAATCGTAATGGATGTATTAGTAATAAATTTTATTAGTACATAAAGATAAAGATCTGATACACATCATCAGGCACCTATTTGTAAAACAAAAACGTAGATACCTACTAAGGCACTACAGTAACATGAAATTAATAGAATGGTAATGTGCATGAGTTGAGTAATTGGAAGATATTGTATATACGTGTTACCTACTCCTGATTTAATATGCATGTTTTGAAAATATTATAGCTAATGTGGGTACGTGTGGGTGATGCAAATGGTGCGATGTCAAACAGATACAATAAACCAGTCGTTACTAGAACTTGCTGTTTGAATGTTGTTTCCCTTCTCCTGACATAGCCGTACTAGCCGTCAATGTTTACGTCGAACGTGACGTCACAGGCGACGCCATGACAGATTGAAGCGTTTTGGCGGAAATGAAAAAAAATTAAAGTAAAATGTATTTTATTTCATATTGAAACCTCATTTTAAGCAGAAATTTGATATACATTGTATATAATATTTATTTCTGAACCTGAAAAACCAGTTTTTCAAAATTTGTCATCATGCCTATTATGTCTGACGATGACTCCTTTTATTCTTGTTCTTCCGCGTCTTTTTCAACTCTCGATGATTCTCTGTCGGTGAATAGTTTTCTTACTAGTGAGTTCCAGCGATTTAACAAGTGTTTTAATGTATGTCATGTCAATGCCCAGAGCATTCCTCAGCACCACTCTGAGATACTGGAGTTATTTTCTGACGTCACTTTGCATGCTGTTTTGGTATCCGAAAGTTGGCTTAAACCCGAGCTTCCCTCAAACGTTTACGAACTACCTGGTTTTACTTTAATTCGCAACGATCGTATTGGGAAAAGGGCTGGGGGTGTTGCCATTTATCTGCGCTCTGATATCTCCCACAAAGTTTTACATTCCTCGTCTCCAATGTATAATGGCAACCCTGAATATTTATTTCTGGAAATCGTTGTTAAAGGGGTTAAAGCCGTTCTAGGAGTTGTCTACTGCCCTCCTACTATAGATTACTTCTCTACTTTGGAATCTCTCTTTGAATCTATTTCCTCAGAATACAAACATCTCATAGTCATGGGTGATTTCAACACTGACCTTTTGAAGGATAACACTAGATCACGTAGGCTGAGTGCGGTCCTGGAGTCGTTGAGTCTGTCACTCCTTAAACTTAGTCCAACTCATCATAATGTTGGCTCAAGCGATTCCTGGCTCGACCTTATGCTTGCTTCTTCTGTGGACCTCGTTGCCAACCATGGCCAGATCGCTGCCCCCGGTTTATCCAGACACGATCTCATTTATTTATCTTACAAAATTAAACCACCTAAGCAGCGGCCTGTCATTGTTTTTATCAGGAATTTTGCAAGATTGGAGAAAGATAAGCTAAATAGTGATGCACAAGCCCTTGATTGGGTTGATATCGCCCAGTCATCATCAGTGGATCAGAAGGTGGATATTTTTAATGGTTATATACTCCAGCTCATTGACACGCATGCACCACTGAGAGCCGTTCGTGTCAAGCGCCCTCCTGCCCCCTGGATAACCCCTGGGGTTCGGATGGCAATGAGACGGCGTGACCGGGCTTTTGGAAAATATAGGCGGGACCGCAGTGAGGAGAACTGGGACCTGTATAGGTTGGCTAGAAACCGCTGCAACCAGATGGTAAGAGCATCTAAGCGCCGATACATTTGCGAGAATGTCCTCAATTCTTCACCGGCTGATATTTGGAAGTTTCTCAAATCACTAGGCATAGCAAAATCCCCATCCAGTTCTGTATCTCTTAATCTCCCTTTAAATGTTCTCAATAAATACTTTTCAACATCTGCTACGCTTGCGGTTGACGTTAAGAATACAACTATCCTTGATATTACTTCCAAGCCAAAGTTTCCCCCTGACTCTTTTTCGTTCTCCCCCGTGACTAACGCTGAGATCCTGAAATGTTTCAACTCTATTAAATCTAAAGCGGTGGGTTGTGATGGTGTCAGTCGAACCATGTTATCTTTTATGATTGAGAACTTAATTCCAATTATTACCCACATCGTCAATTCATCTCTGCAGACTGGTGTCTTTCCTGAAATGTGGCGTAAGGCTTACATTATTCCCCTTCCCAAAATTTCCAATCCTAGTTTACCCAATCACTTCAGGCCAATCTCCATTCTCCCATTCCTTTCCAAAATCCTAGAAGCAGTTGCACTTAATCAAATATCCTCATATGTTTTTAAAAATAACCTGTTGTCCAGTTTCCAATCCGGGTTTCGGCCTGGTCACAGCACAGCGACAGCTCTGCTTAAAGTCACTGAAGATATTAGGGATGGTCTGGAGAATTCGAGGTTAACGGTCTTGGTTTTAATAGACTTCTCTAATGCTTTTAATACCGTTGATCACGACATTCTTCTGGCCATACTGTTGCAGATTGGGGTCTCATCGTTGTCACGGGATTGGTTTTCATCTTATCTTCGTGGTCGCCAGCAAGCGGTGCGTGCTGATCAGAATTGCTCTGACTGGTGCGACCTGGTAACTGGTGTTCCACAAGGCGGTATACTCTCTCCTCTCTTATTTTCTTTATTTATAAACTCTCTTACTGCTATCCTCAAATGCTCTTACCATCTGTACGCTGATGACTTGCAACTGTACGCTCAAACAGACATTGCCAACCTTGATAACTGCATTTCAACACTCAACGCTGATCTTCGTGTTATCGAGGAATGGTCTGGCAAATTTGGGGTGTCTGTTAACGTCGAAAAATGTCAGGCCATCCTCATTGGTAGCTCCATAGATATAGAATTCCGTAGATTGGGCTTGAGAGTGAATGAGAGCTCCCGCTTAAGCGGAACTTTGCTGTGTTAGAAAGAGAGAGAAAGTGACGCTGATAACAGGGCCAAAACACGTATTGCTACCGGCCCATACCGGCCCCGGTAACTGTTTACGCGAGCGTTTCGGCAATTATTTAAGTGAACTACAGTGATAACCCGTGATTGAATTAGGTACCATAATACGATGGTTTCTTGTGCAGTACCAGGATGTGAATCTTCCAAAAAGAAAAATCCCCAGGATTACTCGTTTCACCAGTAAGTTTACAAGTTGTTTACATCGTTATTTCTGCAATAACAATGCACCTAATAAGCCGGCTTTAAGCAAAATATTATGAGAACATTATTTTATTTACGATCTAGATGAATTAGCATGCCTAAAACCGACGTATTTGAGAAATAACAAATAGAGAAATACGAAGGAGCTAAAACCTCACTTTTTAGTGATGCGATGGCCTAATTTTTGTTGATATCGACAGCTAAGATAGCGTCTTACAAATGCATAGTCTTAGAAAAATATTTTATATGTAGGTACTTATTGTAACAAACAAAATAAAATATAGATAGATCAATGGTTTTTGGTCTCGTTTGATTGTTGACATTACCAATCTACGGAATTCTATATCTATGGGTAGCTCATACTATTTGAAGAATGTGAACACTAGCCAACTTGTGCCATTGATGTACGAGAACTCCGTCATTTCTCTTTCACCCCACGTAAAGGACTTGGGTCTTTACATTGACAGCAGTTTGAGTTGGGACAAGCACGTCGCTCAGGTGAGTCAGAAGGTCACGTTCTCACTGCGGTCTCTCTATAGATTCAAGCATTTTCTTCCATCTAGCACGAAACTCGCTTTGGTTCAGTCCCTTGTGCTTCCCATTATTGACTATGCTGATGTTTGTTATTCTGATTTATCTCAAGAACTTCTAAATAAATTGGATCGACTTCTCAATAATTGCATTCGTTTTATTTTTGGCCTTCGTAAATACGATCATATTTCTTCCTTCCGTTCTCAGCTTAAATGGCTGCCTATCCGACTCAGGAGGTCCCTCAGATCTCTCTGCATGCTCTTCTCAATTATGAACGATCCACGTGCTCCCGATTATTTAAAAACTTATTTCAAAGTGTTGGGCAGTTGTCATAGTCGTAGCCTTCGAGCTTCCAAAAATCTCATTCTCCAAATTCCTTCACATCGCACCTGTTTTTTGTCAAACTCTTACGCTGTGTCATCTATTAAACTCTGGAATGCGCTACCCCTTGGCATTAAAAAAGCTGAAAGCAAATTTACTTTTAAGAGGAAAGTACGTAGCCACTATCTAAGTCAGACCAAATAGATCTCAATTAATATAAGTCGAGTCATGTTATTGCCTATTGTTCAGATTTTCGTTTTTTATTTTGGTATTTGTAAAATATTTATTAGTTTATTCTATATATTTTTTTTATATTTATGTATTAGTATAACTATATAAGTATATAGTTTAGTTTTTAGAGTTGATGTTGTTTTTTGGATGTTTTGTACCCTACCACAATGTTGTCTTATTTAGGTAACCCTAAGGTTGACTGGTAGAGAATGCCTTGTGGCATTAAGTCCGCCTATGTACCACTATTGTGCATGAAGTTTAAATAAATAAATAAATAACGGGAGCGTTTTCGAATATGGTTCCTTTACTAATACTTGGTGACGCAATGTGTGACAGTAATAACATTTGATTTATGGCGTCACATGTAAGGGTTTACGAGATATCAATGAAAACTTAACGTAAACATGTGTCCAGCCAGCTTGAACTCAGGCTGGCTGGACACCTGTATCTCCGCTGCCTGATGATCTACGACCTTCAAAATGTTATCGAAATGTTGTGACGGGAACGATAATGATAACCTGAATTTGTCACGGAGAAACTTTGCGTAGTTTCAAAGATATTGATCATTTAAATTTTCCCATACTGCTGCTACATACAGCTGGCGGGGTGTGTCTAGAATTTTTAATAAAAATCATTAAGTTTAGTAAAAAATAACATCATGCATGAATTAGAATTAGAATTTTATTTATTTGTAAGAATGCAGTTGTACATTGTATGGTGTTAGGTTCATTAAAAGATTTCTTACATTCTACCATATTATCTGGTGTACAAATATTATCTTAGTATTACAGTTTTGAATAACACCTACACAAACAAAAAACACACAGAAACCTCACGTAATGCAGGTATATCAGGGTGCATTCGTACTGTTGTACTTTGTTTTTTAATGTCATTGTAGTAGTCCAGTGCTCTAACTAAGCATGTTTTGTTGATCATTTTGGATTGCATGTTTGTGACTTTTGAAACTTTCATGCATTGATATGAAGCAACAACTATTGTCATTCCACTTATATCATTCTCTAACATATGTATCACATGGCATTGAAGCACAGTACACTTTATGAATGCACCATTATGGTCTAATAAGATGATACTTACAACCAATTCATAAGAATAAATTTGGGTTTCAGGTCCAAAAGAGGCTAGAGAAAAACATAAAGTATAGGAAGAGCAGTCGATTGTCATTCTTTGACAATTTGAGGAATTTGTCAAAATGACTCCTTCTCCTGTAGTTCCTGTGCAGACCAAGGAGGAGCACAGGATACAGCAACTGGAGAAGTGGAAGGAGGAGAAAGAGAAGAAGAAAAAAGAAGCTGCTTCAAAGAAGAAGAAGCCTTTCATAGCTGGAGTACCCCATGCACCTCTCAAGTTTGTGCCCCCACCTCCACCTCCCAAGCCCATGCTGAGTACTTCTGGGCGGGTGACTCGGTCCCAGTCTGCTAAACCTACCAAAACAAAGGAAGCTAAGGACTCAAAGGCACTATCACACTCATTTGCACCCAAAAATGCATCATTTAAACCACCAGAAATCAAAACTATGACTAAACTGCCAAAATTGGCGCCAAAGAATAAACAGACTATAACATTTGACCCTGTCTTACCTACCACTGAGAAAGAATCCGGCAAAAAGACAAGATCTACTCGAGCTGTCAAACAAGCTGTGACTGAAAGTAAAGCTGTGCGTAAGCAGGCAGAGAAATCAACCAAAGGCAAAGTGACCAAAGCAGCTCCAAAAACCAATAAAGTAACAATAACTCCACTACAGAGTAGTTCTTCAAGTGAAATAGAGCAGAATAATGAATTCTCCCCAATTTTGATGAGTAAGAACTTGAGGAAGTCTTTATCAGCTCAAAATTCACCGAGAATATCTACTAAGACGCCGAGGAAATCTGTACAGAATGTTACTCCTAACAGACCTGTGCCGAGAAGTGAGTCCAGCTCTGAAGAGCGACTGCGCTCCCCAAAGGATTATGATGATGATGATGATTTTACCCAGTGCCGGATTAAGCAAGCGCGGGGCCCGTAGCTTGAAATAAAAAATTCATTTCCCCCCTCATTTTCCCACACTGAAGACCTACCCATCTTCCATTTTAATTTTTAAGAAATATTTTTTTTAATGTATTATTGTAATAATTTAGTTTGACATTTTGATGAGTATTTGAATTTTAATAATTTTATTTAATGACAGTGACATAACTAAATAATTTAATGTTCCATTTAGAATTTAAATTTTGAAATTTCTATGTACATACCTAATGGAAATGTTTGCATGCCGAATGGTGAAATATGGCAGAACTGTTATAAAAACTTACTACTACCTACTATGTATAACCCATATTTGCAAATAAATGCTATTCTATTCTATTCTATTCCAAGGAGACAAATATGAGAAAGGAAGTATTAGCGAGCGAAGCGAGCTCGAAAATTGTACTAATTGTCTGACGTGGAGTGTCTTTGTCGGAAAAGGAGTAATGTTTCAGTTTTGTGGCATCAAGTTAATTCAATATACCACATAAGGTCATGTAAGTTTCACTCAAATAAAATAACAACCAGGTGGTGGTTGGATACGCGGGGCCCCAGAATGCGCGGGGCCCGTAGCAATTGCTACTTTTGCTATATGGTTAATCCGGCACTGATTTTACCATGACTCCTGAGCAGATAGTAGAAGAGGCTAAGAACATCAGTCCTTGTGTCACTATGTCACGAGGCAAGGATAACGCTAGGAGGGAAATGAAGAAGAACCTTGACGAAGGTATGTTTGTAAAGACAATGTTATGTGCAATAAGTTTTTGCTTTGCGATATACAGTGCAGAATTGTTTTAAATTATTTATAATTTCTTAGTGTCCAAAGTGCATATTTTACTGACGATCTCAGTGTCTAGGTTACAAAAGTAATTTGCCCCGTATGATGTAATCTCTGGGAATTGTTATTTGATGCATTAAATGGTTATGCTCAAAGCACACAAACTACAACATTGTCTGTCGAACAGGTCTGCTGGATGAAGATGCCAGCAATATAGACAGCGTGGACCACTTCAGGCGGCAGCTGGCTTCAGAGATCATGCGCATGACGGAGATGTGTGACACCTGGGACAAGATTCTGGAGCAGACTGTCTTGTCAGACTCTGTGCAGGTAAACTTTCCTATGTCTTCTACATTTTTAAAGATGCTAATAATTATGTGTATTTCAGTTATAATTCAGGGCAGCAAGAATATATTTCTCATTTGTTGGTTTAGTGGTCAGAATCGCGCCTGCCGTAATTCCTTTTACCAGGAATTTCTCAGTAACAGCCGAGTGATGGTAATAGGCCCATGTAATCGTGGGACATAAAAATAACTGGCGTCACAAAAGTAACTAACTTAACAATCACATTTTTATTATTTTCAATCTATTTTGATACACTGCTGCGGGTATTAAACCACCCTATCATTTGTCTCCACAGGAAGCAGTCCTATCAGCAGTGGGCCAGGCTCGCCTGCTGATGTCGCAGAAGCTGCAGCAGTTCGCGTCGCTGGTGGAACGTTGCGCGCGGCCGGAGCCCGGCTCTGCGCTCATCACACCCGCAGATCTGCACGGCTTCTGGGATATGGTGTTCATGCAGGTAATTAGTGCCAACTGCCTTTTTTTTGGAGGTTGGGAAAATCATCAAATTACTTATCCCGCTTTGGGCAGAGGGGCAGGGACTTGTCAGACTTTTACTAACTAAAAACCACCCCTTTGTGCCGAGGCCGCGGTATCTCTTTGGAACAATCGGTAGTCCCGACGGGAGTGCCTACTGCCTGACAGTCAATATGAGTAATGCAAAGAACTAAAGGAGTGGTGTCGTGAAAGTCTTACCAAGGAATATTGAAATACCCCTTGGTAAGACTTTCGCCACTACCAAGTAGTAGTACTAACACCTCACTTTAATGACTTTAGTTATGTCAAAATAGATCATTTTATTCTATTAACAATGCGCAAAATATTCGCCTATGAATCACCACTTCACACATTTTTTAAAACACGATGTACAATTTGTACAAGATGTACAAATAGAAGGTCAACGAAGAATAGGTTGGTATTGCTTATTATTTTTAGCAGTTTTACAAAACTAACAGTAAAGGCCTATTCAAACCTAAGCTGTATTCGCTACCGTCTGCGGTAGAGAAAACCGAGTGGGCATGCGGTAATATTACTGTTCTACTATTCCGCTCTAGCCGCGTAACTTGATACTAAATACTTGAGTGATTGCACCTTTCATTATGATGAGCCAATACTGTCATTTAGAGTGTATTGATATATTAATAAAAACAAAACTACCAAACTTATTATTATATTCATTTCTCTGTATCAAATAACCATAATATTAAATGATTTTATAATCTTCTATTGCAGGAGTAGCTAAATGGAGCCACATCGAAGAATTCTTTAATATAGATAACAAGAACCCTAACTTCGTTTTTGCTCCTGGATTGACCCAGCAACACCTTCAGCCGAATGGCAAACAGAAGATGAAAGTTCGGCTAGCTGCTCAAGTTTTGAGTCATTCCGTTGCTGCAGGATTATTGGCCAAAGTAGCCCAAAGTAAGTTTCAGCATAATATATTTCTATCTACTTTCATCTTTGTAACCTTTTTACCCGACTGTGGCAATGCCTATACGGAGGGTCATGTTTTTCTCACGAGTATGTGAATATGATTCTATGCCGTTTTTTATTTGTTCGATGGCGGGCGATAAAATCATTCACGTCAAATTAAAATATACTGATAATCGGATTAAATGAATAAAAACCAAACCTAAGAAAGATGTTTTCGATTTTTGAAGTGAAAACTTCTTTAGCGGCGTTGAGCACTTTGGGAAATTGTTCTGTGATGGGTATAAAATCTTAAACTCGCGTCAGGACACGTGACCACGTGACCCTGATCGAAAAAGCGTAAGACGGATGGAGAGTAGACACTAGACAGCTATCCCCTCTCTACGGCGCGGCGAAAATGTATGCCTGGGCCTACTGTTTCGTTTAGGCAGCGCAGGGCGCTTAATAATAATAATAATTATTATTAATAATAATATAATTAATAATAATAATAATAAAATTATTAATAATAATAATATAATTAATAATAATAATTAATAATAATAATAATAATAATTAATAATAATAATAATAATAATGATGACAGCTGTCAAAATTGAAACAGCTATATCTCGGAAACTATCGACCTTAGACTAGTTGTGTGTAGGGACAATTGATAGGTCTCAATGAGATCTACATTTCGGATGACAGCTGTCAAAATTGAAACGGCTATATCTCGGAAACTATCGACCTTAGACTAGTTGTGTGTAGGGACAAGTGATAGGTCTCAATGAGATCTACATTTCGGATGACAGCTGTCAAAATTGAAACAGCTATATCTCGGAAACTATCGACCTTAGACTAGTTGTGTGTAGGGACAAGTGATAGGTCTAAATGAGATCTACATTTCGGATGACAGCTGTCAAAATTGAAACGGCTATATCTCGGAAACTATCGACCTAAGACTAGTTGTGTGTAGGGACAAGTGATAGGTCTCAATGACATCTACATTTCGGATGACAGCTGTCAAAATTGAAACGGCTATATCTCGGAAACTATCGACCTTAGACTAGTTGTGTGTAGGGACAAGTGATAGGTCTCAATGAGATCTACATTTCGGATGACAGCTGTCAAAATTGAAACAGCTATATCTCGGAAACTATCGACCTTAGACTAGTTGTGTGTAGGGACAAGTGATAGATCTCAATGAGATCTACATTTCGGATGACAGCTGTCAAAATTGAAACGGCTATATCTCGGAAACTATCGATCTTAGACTAGTCGTGTGGGAGTTGGACATTTTGACCCTGAACGTTAACGATGTCGACTGTACAGTCAATAAAATACAAAAATAATTTATTTTGAACTAGACTGTACAATGTTTTTATGATGCTTAATCGGAGGCATGGGAAAAAATATTCCCGCTCCTCCTACCAATCGGAGTTCCGATCGGAGGACAGGGAAAGACAAAATAAATGGGTTAGCATAGTTATGGCGGAATAATTGAATTTTTAAATAATGAATTTGGTTTAACTATGTCGAATGATCGCAATCTTAGCACAACGAAATACAAAACTACTATTGATGCGGTCTTTATTAGACATTTAAATAGGTTCGAATCAAAACTGTTCGTTTCTTACTTCAGCTACCATAAACCTATCGTATCAGTTTTAGAGATTGGCGATGATAGTTCTGGTAATGATGATGGTGAAAAAGTCGTTGAAATTATGGATGAAAGTTGATTTTTCGGAGAGATAAACTTTTTAATGTAAAATAATTGTAATAGTTTTAAAGTGTTAAATTTTTAATGTAATATAAATTGTCATGTTTGTGTACGATAGCGCAATAAATCAATATTGTATTCTACCACATAAATGATAGTACTTTTATACTGTTAAAGCAATTGGTGCAAAATTATTCCCTAACCATTCCAAAATATCAAACATGTTCAACGTTAATAATCAAGTTTTCACTTCTGCCGGCACTCCCGGAGTGCAATTTTTTTTTTTTTATTGTACCAGTACGAATTGGTACCTATCTGGCTTCTGGAATCCTATTGCCGCAAGCTATACTAATAGCTTGAGGTGAGGTTAGCTGCTGTTTTATGATTTTGACCGGCTGTAACGACTGCTGTTGTAGTGTAGTACCATTTAGTAACGTTTTGTTGTTGAAAATTACTACAATGTAAAATGGCACCACTATTACTCATACCGTTTAAATGGGTCAGTGTCATGTCATGTTAGGGCGCGTTCCCACCGTGTCGTGACGACAGATAATCGTGTAGTTTTAAGTGTCGTGGCTTATATGTTTAAATGGAGGTGTTCACATTTAGAACGACACAATTTACTGTCGTCTCGTCTCGTCGTATATAATTATACGACGATAAATTAGTCGTTACGACATAGTGGGAACGCGCCCTTAGATGCAGAAATTCATATTCATATATATATATGTAATGAAAATGTAATTTCATTAATTTGAATTTGCCGCGCTTCGCGCGTGTTAAGTTGTCTGTGGACATCTCTAAAATGTGTATCGAATTGAAGGATGATTCAATGGCGGATGACGCGTAGAAATATTTGTACTTTTACTATTATAAACTTGTGAGATAGATAAAAGAAAGGATATTGTTGAGGAGGCGATATTAGTGGACCTTAAATGTCGTTTCTTTGTATTTCAGGTGAGATAAAAGTGTACCTAGTAAATTAAGATCACAAATAATACTGTACCTAATGTTTATGATGTGTAAAATAAAACGAACCTTTGTATTTCAGAGAAACAATTTGTGGTTTATATTTAAATCCTCAATAACATATCTTATAAAACGACATTTTGGACTAAAAGAAGATGGACCGGCTCCAATTCGAATTTACAATGATATCATCAAGTGATGGCAAATCGAATGTGTTAGCCATAACCTCAATATCTACAGAAGAAGGAAAATGTTATGTTTTACCTGATGAGCAGAAGCCGGTGATTCATCATACATATATTGTTAAAATGAACACTTTCTCAAAAATCAAAAATAGCATAAAGAAAAGGCACCAAAGCAGAAAAATATGGATAAAATTGGACGCAGATCTAAAGAAAACATACACAGATGAGGAAGGTAACATGCAATTTATGGAGCAATACCTAGAAGAAATGAGCATTGAAAAACCAATAGAAACTGAAGAAGATGAAGTAGAAGAAAACGAAAATGAAGATAGTTTATAGATAGATATATTATTTAGGATTTTCCCTCTTAGGGGGGGAGATGTAATGAAAATGTAATTTCATTAATTTGAATTTGCCGCGCTTCGCGCGTGTTAAGTTGTCTGTGGACATCTCTAAAATGTGTATCGAATTGAAGGATGATTCAATGGCGGATGACGCGTAGAAATATTTGTACTTTTACTATTATAAACTTGTGAGATAGATAAAAGAAAGGATATTGTTGAGGAGGCGATATTAGTGGACCTTAAATGTCGTTTCTTTGTATTTCAGGTGAGATAAAAGTGTACCTAGTAAATTAAGATCACAAATAATACTGTACCTAATGTTTATGATGTGTAAAATAAAACGAACCTTTGTATTTCAGAGAAACAATTTGTGGTTTATATTTAAATCCTCAATAACATATCTTATATATATTCATAACATTTGATGTTTTTTTGTTTGGTTTCAGACGAATTACCGCAAGATGCCGTGGGGACTGCGACACTCGTCTCAAATTTGGACAAATTATTCGACGCCATGAATGGTGACACGCCTGACCGAAAAAGAGGAAAAAAATATCTTACCAACATGTCTTCAACCAGCCCTCATTTAGATTTGTTTAATGAAATGAGAGTTTTTTTCACGGAAATGAAGTTTCTAGGGGCGAGAAGCAAGCCCCCATCACAAGATGGCTGGTTGAGGACGATGAACGCAATTGAGCGAATATTTAAAAATTTGAAAAAATATCATATTAACACATTATGTGTCCGAAGGCTCAATCAAGATCCTCTCGAAAACTGTTTCGGGTGCATTCGAAGCAACTGTGGTTGTAATCCGAACCCCACTTCAGTTCAATTTATTGCTGCATTGAAAACTAGCATAATAACAAATTTAATTAATAATAATAAAAACAGAAACTGCCTGGATGATAATAATGATATATTGAATAACTTCAAAGTGTTTCTTCATAGAGGATGTGAACAAAAAATAAATGATGCAAACTCTTCCACACCTTTTCCAGCGGAAATTTCTATTGAAGGTGTAGAAGAGTTAGATATACCTCAGTGTTCTGGAGAAATGCAAGCATGTGCATATGTGTGCGGCTTCATCGCAAAACACATGACAATTAATTGCGCGCTATGTAAAAAAATTATGCTTGCCGATCCGAACACTGAGGTATGTCATTTATTTTCATCGTTTAAGGAATACGACGACGTTAAATGCAGTTTAAAATACATCCAGCCCAGTTTCTGTGAAATGGTTGAAAATGCTGCAAATTTAATAAATAATTATTTAAAAGAAAATTCATATACTTAAAAAACAATTAAAACATAATTTATTAAAAATTTGCGATAATCTAAATAAAGATTGGCTGAAGGGGTGTGACGAACACTATGAAATGAATTTCAAAAGAATAATTAATAGTACAGTGGAAATATGCCTGAAGCGGTTTTGCACTATTAAAAATCGAGGGTTTGTTGAGGAAGCCTCAAAAAAAATCTTTATCAAGAAAAATAAATATACTGAAACATGTCTAAAAAACTAGTATTATTTGACATCACTTTGAAATTCCATAAACAAAGAATTTTCGTTTACTGTTTTTGTACATTTTTAAAAAATTATATTTGCTGAAACAGGAAACGAACATTCTATGACTAGTTGATACCGGAATTTCAATAGGCGTGAGTGGCCAATTTAATGTCACTCACGCCTATTGAAATTCCGGTATCGAAAAATAAAAAGGAGATTAAAAACACTTCAAATCTCCCGCGTTATCGAAAGTTCACTTCAAATCTCCCGCCATATCGAAAGTTACTGATGGCACGAACGGCAGCGCTAGTGTGCTTCATGTAAGCATTTATAAAGTATGAAGTTCACGTTCTTCCCGTTAGGGTATATATGTTCTGTGACTCAACCTAACGAATGTCAAACTCGATTCTTTGGCGGGAATTTGAATTGAAAGGGCGCTAAAATTTGCTAATTTGGAAAAGTATAAATTATAGCTAAAATTCGATTAATAATTTGTAAATAATCGTCTTGTAAATAAATATAATGTTAAACAGTGAGGCCGGGGGTGAAATCCCCCCGGCCACCAAAGGCCCGGGGTCTTCGGGCAAGCGGGCCAGAAAAATGGACGAAAATGATGATGTTAGCGGCGGTGGTGAGGAAAGTTTGAACTTTTTACCTTTTCTCAAACCTAACTATAAAAGACTCTACCCTGAAAATTCTACAAAATATGAATTCAAAGTGTTTGTTGAAAGCAGTAATAATGAACGATTGGGCAATAAAAGTCCCATTTACCTTAATCATATATTCACGGCAGAAATTAAAGGAGTGGTGGCCATTCACAGAGTGAACGCGAATAAAATTGCGGTTATATTTAAACAATATAATACTGCCAACAATTTTTTGGCAAATAATGTCTTTCTGGAAAGATATTTAAAATTGAAGGCATTCATCCCTGCAGCTCAAATTGAAAAAACTGGAATCATCCGATATGTCCCTACTAACATTTCTAATAAAGAACTATATTGCAAGTTATCTTCTACTTATGAAATTATTGCTGTGCGTCGCTTTTTTAGAAAAGTAAACAATGAAAAAGTGCCTTTACAAACTGTCAGCATAACTTTCCTAGCCAATACATTACCTGATTCTGTACAGTATGACTTGTTTTCATACCGCGTATTTGAGTACATCCCTCCTCTGCAACAGTGTTATAGATGTTTTAAATTTAATCACTCGGCAAAGGTCTGTAACGGCAAACAGCGCTGCAGTATCTGCTCGGGTGAACACTATTACAAAGACTGTGATAAACCTAATGAACTAAGTTGTATCAATTGTAGTGGACCACATCTAGCAATTTCAAACTCATGTCCTGTTAAAATAAAGAAAAATCTAGAAAAGAAAAACAAAATTACGTATGCTAGCACTGTTGCCGTTACAAATGAAAAGAAAAATTTAAATGCTGATTTTCCAGCTCTTGTGTATAATAATAAAAATATTGTAAATAAATCAAACAGTAACCCTGATGTCCCTGTACAAAAAACTGTAAATAAAATTCAGCAATCTGTGAAATCTGTTACACGGAGATCTCTATCTATTGATGAACTTAAAAGTCAATTAATTAATAATGCTGACTTAACCAACGCTATAGTTCGAACTTTAATTTCTATAGCTAACAAAGGTGACGACACTCCAATTACTTCTATTGCCATTAAAGATTTATTACTCAAAAACCTTTCTTAATTTATGGATTATAGTACCTCAAATAAGTCTTCTTTAAGAATAGCCCAATTTAATATTCAAAGTATTTATAATAAAGTCCCTCTTTTGTTAACTTTTCTACGAGAAAATGACATTGATATTTGCTTATTAAATGAAACTTGGTTGCGAGACAGTAGACCTTGTCGTATAACTGGATATAACATGTATTATAAAAATGCTTCAAATGAACATGGTGGGGTAGCCATACTAATTAAACCACATTTAAAATACAAAGCACTTTCCACAGTATTTTATGATGAACTGCAAACTGTGGCATTGTCCATATCCACTTCTAGAGGAGATATTACTATTTTGTGTGTTTATTGCCCCCCTACGGGCCCACTTAGAACTAACATCTTACGTGACCTTATTCACAATCTTCCTAAGCCTATATTCGTGGCTGGAGACTTTAACGCTCATCACATTGCTTTCGGATGCATATCAAATAAACGAAGAGGAGAGCAATTATATACTGTTATAGATGAGTTAGATTTATGTATACTAAATGAAGGTGACGTTACTACTATGCAATATCCAAATCGTAATCCATCAGCTATTGACGTGTCTTTGGCTAGCCCATCAATTACCCCTCTTTGTAAATGGTCAGTCCATGATGATAACATGGGCAGTTATCATTTCCCAACAATAACAGAAATAACTATTTTAACTGATCAATACAATGTTAATCCTCCTATGAATAAATTTATATATAATAAAGCTGATTGGAACCAGTACGATGAACTTTCGAAAACATGTTTTGATAATATTATTCCTAACAGTTGTGACCCTCTTAGCTCTTACAATTCATTCTGTGATACACTTTCTCACCTGAAATCAGAATGTGTACCAAAATTTACCAAATCCACAGAATACAAAAGTAGGCCACCTGCACCTTGGTGGAACGATAAATGTAAAAACTTTTTAACAAAAAATAAAACCGACTTCAAAAAAAAAGTCAAAAATAAATCAGTTTCTGAAGTCGGTGACTTTTGTTTGTTTGATTTCATTTTTTTGTCACCGACTTCAGAAACTGATTTATTTTTGACTTTTTTTTTGAAGTCGGTTTTATTTTTTGTTAAAAAGTTTTTATTTTTCACTTTTTAGTGGTTCACCTAATGTGGACAATGTAGTATTTTTTTTGAGTTTTGTTGATTTTTCAAAAACCGCTTGTCCGATTTCGATAAAAAAAATATGGGACCATTTGGGAAGTATACCCTTTCCAACAAAAAAAGAATTTTTCAAATCGGTTAGCAAGTGACGGAGTTATGCCCGAACAAACATAAAAAAAAAAAAAAAACAAACAAACATCCGAATTGAGAACCTCCTTCTTTTTTTAGAAGTCGGTTAAAAATAGCGTCATTGCATCTAAAGAGGCTTTAAAATTATACAGGAGACTACCTACTATTGAAAATTATATATCTTACAAAAAAGCAGATGCTTTGAAAAAACGAACTATTGCCGAAGAGAAAAAGAATAGTTGGAGATTATTGTGTGACAGTTTTAACAGAACTACGCCTATTTCAACCATTTGGAATAATATTAAGAAATTTAAAGGACTTAAAGTTAACAAATCTTACTCTGATGAATTTATTCCACAATTTTTAAACAAATTATCTGTTAACGACAATGAAAAAACAACTGATTTAAATACTTTTTTTAATTTACATAACAATGACAATAAATCTAAATATTTGCTAGATCCATTTACATGGTGCGAGTTCTTGATCTGTCTTCAATCTAGAATAAAAACTTTTTAACAAAAAATAAAACCGACTTCAAAAAAAAAACACAAAAAAGTGAAAAATAAACTTTAGAAGAAAAACCAGTCTCTGAAGTCGGTGACTTTTGTTTGTTTGATTTCATTTTTTTGCCACCGACTTCAGAGACTGGTTTTTCTTCTAAAGTTTATTTTTCACTTTTTTGTGTTTTTTTTTTGAAGTCGGTTTTATTTTTTGTTAAAAAGTTTTTATTTTTCACTTTTCAGTGGTTCACATGTTCAGGGGTCAATGTGGACAATGTAGTTTTTTTTGAGTTTTGTTGATTTTTCAAAAACCGCTTGTCCGATTTCAAAAAAAAAATTATGGGACCATTTCGGAAGTATACCCTTTCCAACAAAGAAAGAATTTTTCAAATCGGTTAGCAAGTGACGGAGTTATGCCCGAACAAACATAAAAAAAAAAAAAAAAAATACAAACATCCGAATTGAGAACCTCCTTCTTTTTTAGAAGTCGGTTAAAAAATACTACTCCTGGAATGGATGATTTTCCCTATATCTTGATTAGCAAATTAAATATTAAAGCTCAGAAGTTATTTTTAGTTATTCTCAATAATCTTTGGCATAAACAAATTATACCATTGTCATGGAAAACACAATGTGTTATTCCGGTTCTGAAGCTTGACAAGCCTCCAGATAACTGTGACTCATATAGGCCTATTTCATTATCTTCTTGCTTAGGAAAAATATTTGAAAATATGGTAAAACTTCGTCTGGATCATTTTGCTGAATCAAATAGTCTTCTACCAAATATCCAATATGGTTTCAGAAGAGGCAGAAGTTGTGCTGACAGCTTCACTTGTCTCGTTTCAGATCTGAAATATGCAAAACAAAATAAGAAAAGTGTAGCAAGTGCCTTTTTAGATATTCAAGGGGCATTTGACAATGTTCAACCGCAAATTCTAGTTCAGGTGTTATCGGGGTTAGGCATACCTGGCCTACTTTGCAAGTGGATTTATGAATTCATAAGCAATAGAATTCTATATGTTAAATATAACAACATTTTACATGGACCTAGAACTGTCTCTAAAGGCACAATGCAAGGGGCCACATTGTCCCCACTTCTATATAACTTATATACATCTGAAATTTGTAAATATGTAAATAATGAAAATGTAAATATTCTCCAATTTGCAGATGACTTAGTGATATACAGTGTAAATAATAATATTGACATGGCTATTGATAATGTTAATTCAACTCTTGTTAATTTAAATGGTTATTATGATAAATTGCAACTTAAAATTAATCCCCTCAAAAGTAGTGCCATGATTTTTAGCAAAGATTTTCCTTCTACTGCACTCTTGTACAATGATCAAGCTATTCCTGTAGTTGACCAGCATAAATTTTTGGGTGTAATTATTGACAAAGATTTATCCTTTAAGCCACATATTAACTACATTGCACAAAGAGCAATGAAAGGCTTGAACATCATCAAATGTTTAACGGGGGTATCATGGGGAGCAGATCCATTGACTCTCTCCATTTTGTACAAAGCTATTATAAGGAGTCATTTTGACTATAGTTATATAGCCTATTTAGATAGTAAACATGTAAATAAATTAGACTTAATACAGAATAAAGCCTTGAGGACTATATCTGGGGCCATGTGCTCTACTCCTATTAGAGCCATGGAGGTTGAAACTCTTATAATGCCACTGTCTCTTAGACGTTTGTTACTTGCTAAAAGATTTTGTGTAAAACTCTTAGCCACCAACAATCAATACGCCATTAAAAAGATCATACCTTACTCAATACCAATTCCATCTCCATTAACTTCAGCTGCTGATATTCTAAGCCACAAATTTCCAAGATTATCCCAAATTCTAGTAGACCTGAAAGAAAAACATCAGAAATTACAGAAAACAAGTTTATGGCCCTTTTATGCTAAACAATTTTATACATTGGTAAATGAAATTAACATTATTAAAGTAGAAGTAAATAATAATCTAGATACAGAAAAGTTGGGCATGTGATAAGAAGGTATGAATCGCATGTGACTAAAAAAGTGACGAATATAAATGTATGTTGATGGATGGAGTATGTGAAGAGTGATATGGAGGAAAAAGGAATAAATGATAACGTGACGTCGAACAGGGCAGAATGGAAGAAAACAAAGGGACAAGAAGACGATGATTCTTATTTTTAACCGACTTCAAAAAAGGAGGTTACTATGTTCGTGTGTATGTATTTTTTTTTTATGTATGTTACCTGATTTCTCCGACATTTGTGGACCGATTCTCAAAATTCTTGTTTTATTTGAAAGAGTATACTCCTGAGGTGGTCCCATTTTAATTGGGTGAAGATCTGGTGCTGATCTTTGGAGATATACAATGGAACTCTTCAAAAATAGACGGCAAATCAATCGTAATTTCTGGAATCGCTTGGATGTTTATTGAATATACATTATAATGACGTAACATCACGCCTGTATGCTCTGACTGGGTATGCAGATGTGTAAAATACACATTTTTTTAGTTGTTAAATATGAATTTCATAGACACGTATTACGTGTTTCGTGCTTTTTCTGACGCTATTCAAGTATTCGCATCTAGCAGTCAGCACTTGTCTACATGTTGATGAGCTGATAATGGAAGGTAATACTCCTCAACGGTTAAGAGTTGAAAGCAAAAATAGGGGAATCTTGAAGGGTTAGGTTTCTTGGTTGAATGTTAAATGCATAGTATTAACTAGGCAAAGTCGCACTCTCACTGACATGTCATTGTGGTATTGCAATTTATTTAAAAATGCTTAGGTCGATGCTGCATCGGCCGGCCCGAAGTGCGTCATCGTCATGCCAATAAGGAATAAACTGTGTTTCGTTTTCGGATATAAAGTACTTATTTATTTATCATGTATCTTCGTGTTCTATTACTACTAATATAACTATGTTAACCTCTGTGAGAAAATATTTATTTTATATTATTTATTTATTACACACTTAAAAATGCCCTGTTAATAGAATAAAATTATTTATTTACTACCTACTACCCTCATCCGTGTGTCACTGCGGGGGGCCTACTGAAAACCAGCGCTGAGTGTTTTACACCCAGCATATGCTGAGTTGGTTACCCTTTCGTTATGGGCATGCTCAGCGCAGTTGAGCTGTATAATTAATTGTTAAGCTGTTTGTTGTTATTTGTTTATGTATGTGCTGCTCTTTTGTGTTGCTGCTGTCCATTAGCGAATAAATACATATTCTATTCTATTCTAAATATTTGTATAGGATACTAGCTGATGCCCGCGACTTCGTTCACGTGTAAATTTTGATGTGTGACTGTCTCGTTGATCGAGTGGTCTCAAGTGTCACTACTGAGGATGAGGTCCGGGCTTTGATTGCAAAGTGTTTTCGCAGTAGAGGCCACGGAGCGTGGTTTTCATGCCCAGTCTATGACAATATTATACCTATAGACATCAAACGCCCCCTATTACATGGCGCTTGAACATTACTGTGGGGTTTACGATTAGGTAACTGCCTAACTCTTTCGGGATTAAGGCGTAATGTTATTTTATATGTGAGACCTGACAGCTTGATCAAAATGTGATGATGTGAGTAATGATTACAAAAGGCGTCCTTATGGGCGCTGTAATTTTAATTGATGGAGTTGAGACGACGATGGCTTAAAAACCGTAACCGTACCTTAACTTATTTCTCAAAATGTGCAAACAAATGCCTTGTTCTTTGGTGACAGCCATCTTACACAACCACTCTTAATCATTTATATTAACCTCTCAAATTAGGAAAACCGTGCATGGTAAGTTCATCTTCTGTTGGCACTGGATGGGAAAACTCATCGGCAAGTGGAATTTTCTCATCTACATCTAATTCCAGGCGACTCTCTCCTGTTTAAAGCAGCTTATTTGTAAAGACATCTGTTCCATGGTCAGTCGCAGATTTTTGGTGATGTTGCAAGTTGGGGTAAGATTCAGCGGCAATTTGTAAACGGAAAGTGCAATCTGGCCGTTTGTTAAGCAAAGTTGCAGCAATGCCCGAGGAAGCCACATCGATAAGACGGAACGGTTGGCACAGTGCCTCGCTACCATTGCAAGGATCAGCCGGAGGACACGGTGGAGCACACCGCGGAGGCTTGCCCCGCTTGGGCGAAGCCCCGCTTGGGTTGAGCCCCGTAGTGTTCTCTTAGCAGCGATAGGCGGCGGCGACCTCTCGCGTCCGGCTCTGGTTCAAGCCATGGTGTGGGGTGAGAGGGAATGGAACGCCGTCGCCTCCTTCTGCGAAGCAGTGATGCTAGCGAAGGAGGTGGTGGAACGTGAGAGGGAGAGAACCTCTCGTCCCAGCTGCCGCGGGAGGCGCTCCGGGTGTCGGGGGGCACGTGATGGCTTCCGGCCACCGTAGACGCGGGCCTGTGGACGGTGAGTAATGGGCTAGCTCGCCGTCCGCCCGTCTTATGACGACGACAGGTCGTGTCAACGGCGCGTTCGTGTTCCACGCGCGCCTCAAAGAAATGTAAGCAATATGGAAGAGGCCCGCAAGGTCCGGGGCTGCGGGCTCTTCGAAAGAGATATTGCGGCCCCAGCACGAAGGGCAAAGAAGGAATATGGGTTGTTTTAGTCTGTAGAAGTCTGACATTCCCTACCGCTCTGCCCAGAGCGGGAGGAGTAATTTGATGATTTCCCACCCTCCAAAAAAAACCCTTTGTAGATTTTCAAAGCAGCGTCATTTAAACAAATCAAGAGTTATATTTGGTATCGTAACTGTTTGAAAAAGACGATTTAAAAGTTATCTTGTGAACACATTTATTAATTAGTACCGTATTGGTGCAAAAGATGTCGTTGCATGTATGTTTCTTAACGATGATAAGCTCTTCTTAAACACTTCAAATTCGTATATCTTTTGATAGAGAGCCCCGATTACAATGAAACAAAAACTAAAACCCTAAAATCATATTAGTTTTAAAATGTACACGTGATAATACTATAATAAAAAAGTAATACATCCAAGACACACAGACTACATACAAAAATTCTAAAAATGATTGTAACATAATAAAATAAAAACAAATAAGTACCTGGAACTTTCAAAAAGTGAAAACCGATTGGGGATCGAACTCGCGAACATGTTTAAAATTTTTGGAAATCCTTCAACATTATAAATAATCACAAAAAGTGGATACTGACTGTGATTTGAACTTGCGTACCTTTGTCTACAGGTAAGTCTCTGTACCGTTAGACTACGTACACCAGTGATAAATGGTTTGAAATAGACCTTCTATTTTAATAATAATAATATATAGGGTAAACTCACCAGTAACTGGCCACTTAAGCTCATCGGCCAGTTCATGTCAGTGTAAAATCATAATGACTAAATATATTAATAATATTTTAATACCTTCGGTTAAAGCGTTTATTTGCGAATCGAAATTGATGTGTAAAAAATTAAATAAATCAGATTTACGTAGAAATAATTTAATCAAAAGAGAAAGTGGTCATTTTAACTAGTAATTGGCCATAAAATTTTAGAAAGTAGCCACCAAAATATTAATAACTGGCCATCCAAAAATTATCATCAAAAACAATCAAAATAAAACGATAAAAATACAAAAATAACAGCAAATTAAAACATTTAAAACTTACTAAAGAAAAATTTTTTTTTTTTAAACTATACTAATAATAAAGCTGAAGAGTTTATTTGTTTGAACGCGCTAATCTCAGGAACAATTGGTTGGAATTGAAAAAATGTTTTTGTGTTGGATAGTCCATTTATCGAGAAAGGTTATAAGCTATATAACAGCACGCTACGACCAATAGGAGCGAAGCATAAATGAAAAATGTGGCAAAAACGGAATTATTCCTTAAACCACTCTCTCTCTCATAAGTGACGCAGACGAACTTGCGCGGGTCAGCTAGTTCGATTATAAAATCTACATCTTAGCTTAATAGAGATCATTTTACCATGATTTTACCACAGTTTTTTTGTCTAGTAAGCAACAAAAAACATTCCGTGAGGAACTGGCCATGCAAATATCACTTACTGGCCACCCATGCCAGTTACTAATTTAATAAATGTGTGTATTTTTACTAGATATTTTTTTATACAATAGTGTACCTTAAACGGCTTCTAAATACGTTTGATTTTTCATAAAATTCGAACATTAGGTTAAAATCTAGTAACTGGCATGGGTGGCCAATAATTGAAAATGTGCAAAATTTTCGTTCAGATACTAGCCACCTACAAATCTCGGTTAACAGTGGATGCTGACAGAATAAAAAACTTTTTAACAAAAAATAAAACCGACTTCAAAAAAAAAACAAAAAAGTGAAAAATAAACTTTATAAGAAAAACCAGTCTCTGAAGTCGGTGACTTTTGTTTGTTAGATTTCATTTTTTTGCCACCGACTTCAGAGACTGGTTTTTCTTATAAAGTTTATTTTTCACTTTTTTGTTTTTTTTTTGAAGTCGGTTTTATTTTTTGTTAAAAAGTTTTTATTTTTCACTTTTTAGTGGTTCACATGTTCATGGGTCAAAGTGGACAATGTAGTTTTTTTTTGAGTTTTGTTGATTTTTCAAAAACCGCTTGTCCAATTTCGAAAAAAAAAATATGGGACCATTTCGGAAGTATACCCTTTCCAACAAAGAAAGAATGTTTCAAATCGGTTAGCAAGTGACGGAGTTATGCCCGAACAAACATAAAAAAAAAAAAAAAAAAAAAAAAATACAAACCTCCTTCTTTTTTAGAAGTCGGTTAAAAACTATTGAGAAACCCTCACTTACTATCTATACAACACATCAAAGACGATCCACTCACGATAACTCCACAAAATACCTCAAAATTAAATTTTTACTTGAAGCATTACGTTAAGAATTTTGTAACGATTTACCATAAATGTCATATGACGAACACCGACTGTCACAAAATGGTCGATATTATTGGCGCTAGTGTCATAGTGGAAAAAATATGTTATTGTCATGAAAGCTACTTAAATAAGAAGTATGAATAATAAATCATAAATTGCGTACTGTGTGGAAAACTCTTAATTTATGCAGTTAAGTGGATAGTGGCCAGTTAATGAAAGTGGCCAGTTACTGGTGAGTTTACCCTAGTATGACAGTTGACATTTCGATTGTAGTTCGATACCGGAAATTTGAAATGCCGTAAGGGACTTCAGCTTTCTCTTGGATTTGCAACGCTCGCACCAGGCGCCTAAAGCGAAAAATTGCACAGCACGCTCGATGTCCCTTGCGTTATTTCGTATTTCCAGTATCAAGCTGTAAAACAGTTGAGGATTATGGATAATGCAATACTGCTCACCCCCTTAAGTTATTATGGGGATAATATATAGCCCATGTGTTATTCCAGACTATAATCTACATCTCTGCCAAATTTCATTCAGATCCGATCAGCCGTTCTGGCGTGAAAGAGTAACAAACATCCATACATCCATCCTCACAAACTTTCGCATTTATAATATTAGTAGGATATATTATAGGTACTTATTACAACTAAAAATGAAAAAATAAAAAAAACTTTTTTGCAAAAAAAACAACCGACTTCTAAAACACCAAAAAGAGAAAAATAAACTTCAGAAGAAAAATCAGCTTCTGGGGGCCAATTCTCGGTTTTAGAGATGGTGTCGAACTCGAGAAAAATTTCTAATGACGTAATTTT
This sequence comes from Diarsia mendica, assembly GCA_949316265.1. NCBI lineage: Eukaryota > Metazoa > Arthropoda > Insecta > Lepidoptera > Noctuidae > Diarsia > Diarsia mendica. The sequence goes on from OX438917.1 coordinate 4,826,484, forward strand.
TTCGAGAAATTTTAAAAGTTGCTATTCTGGGGATGTCGAATTCGACATTAAAATTTGTCGAAGGCTAACGTTAGAGTTCATGTCGAGTGCTTCTGATCAGTAGAGATGTCATGTCGATTATATAGATACGTCATTTTTGAGTGAATTTGTTGAGTTTTGGATTGTACACTGTGTTTTCTTTTCTTTAGTTTTTAAATAAAATACGGCTTGGCATCTCATACTGGAAATTCGATTTATACTCTTTGATTTGTGCATTGTGTTTTTTTGAAACGACGACCTTCGCGCAGATAACAGACTCTGTAATTTGTGTACCTACGATTGGACTTGAAACCACTGAAAGATGGACGAGTTTATTAGCATTTTTATCTCGGAGTTGTTGGAAAGTGGCGAGCAACTGCCCAATACACGGCGACAACAGCTATCCCGCCGTCGATATTTACGACTTGAGCGAAACAGAAGTCATTAAAAACTTCACACTAAATAAAGATTTAATAAGGGTTCTAATACTTAGATCTATTGGCTCCTGTAATTCAGGATACCACTAAAATAGACCTGAAAACGAAGGTAAATAATTGTTTGCTTCATAATTTTATTAGTCACTGACAGACAGTCAGCTGTCAAACTGATTATTTTTACACTAAACGTTTCGTTTTACTTTGGCTTTGCACGGGACTTTTTCAAATTTAATATATAAATTATGTCCTAATTTTAAGTGTTTCTCATAATTATGTTTACTTGTTTGTTTGTGAAACCAGTAAATACTTTTTCTTCCTTCCTTTCTTTCTTTCTTTTATACTCAAATAATTAGGTTTAGTCAGCGTTTAAAAACAAAATCATTCATTCACTCATAGCTACCTAAAACGGAACGCGCGATTCTTCGTAATGGTAACATTAGCTTCACTCGACTCGATATTTTCGTGACATTTATTTCTATTTTGAGTGAGAATACGGAACTCTGCTCAATTCGAAACTTTTTGGTAGAGATAGAGATATTTTTGATAGACATAGAGATAGACTTACGAACTCGAACTCGAGATAAATGTCGAAAATCGAGAATTGGCCCCCTGAAGTAACTATAACTTACCCCTGTAGGATAATAATTAATTAAAGTTACTTGTATAATAAATAATAATAATTAAATTACTCATAATAACTTAATGACTTACATAATTAATAAAATTAATAATAAATAAATAACGTACATATTAAATAAAAATAATAATAAATATATGAAACTATAGTTAATATTTATTTTTAAAGTAATTATTGGTTACAATGTTACTAAATAAATACTTGTATATTATTAAACGCCGAGCGTTCTTCCTCCTCTCTACTACTTTTATCTGTGCTGTGCCCGACAGGGTCCATAATTGAGACTTATGAAACTGTTTTCCCTAATATCCTGTATACATTATGGTACGCAATAAAGAATTGAGAATTGAATTGAGAATTGAATTGAAGTCGGTGGCAAAAAAATAAAATCAAACAAGCAAATGTCACAGAGTTCAGAAGCTGATTTTTCTTCTGAAGTTTATTTTTTTTGCATTTTATTTTATACATTTTAACTTTAGTGTCTCAACGAATCGCAAATTCTCAATTTATATAAGCCAAATCACATCATCACAATCGCTTGATTAAAAAAAAAAAAGGGAAAGGTATTTATTATATGTTTATCTTTGTCGTCGGTCCACCTGGTGGGAAGCCTACCAACACTTGTTGGAAATAACTTAATGTGCCTAATACACATCATGGAGTTTGTATATGTGTCCCAGTATAAACTCTGTGATAAAGAATAAGTTTTCTAGACAGATGTCACATACTGTAACTAGCTTGTTGTTCTGATCGTTTGCCTGTGCGGATGCACAATATATCTTGGAGTTCAATATGGTTTTTATTGAGTAGTCCACGAAATCCAACATGGTAGCAGAGCGTTTAAATTCGCTACTCTAATAACCGTTTTCCAAGTGTGCGCGTGTGATTTCGTAAAATTATTTTTCAAAAATTTATTCGCAAGAAAACATAACCATGGCAACTGCCATGCAGAATGTTTCTGTTGAAAAATTATCCGGGATCCAAGATTATCCATCCTGGAAATTCATGATGCGGATGGTGCTCATCCACGACGATCTTTGGGATTGTGTGGGCACAACTGAAAATAAAAACGAAGACGCGAAGAAACAGGAAAAGGCGCTCGCAAAAATCGCTTTAAACGTGAAGCCTTGTGTATTTCCACAAATTAGAAATGCCAAGACGGCTCGCGAAGCGTGGAACAACCTTCAGAAGGCATACGAGGACCGAGGCTTGTCACGACGGCTCGGATTGCTTCGCACATTGTTCGCCACCAAATTAAGCGAATGTGCGAGTATGGAGACATACGTTAATAAGGTAATGGATACATCGCAACAACTGAGCGACATCGGAGCGGCTTTAGAAGATGACTTCGTGGCCGTGATTTTACTCAGCGGTTTGACAAGCGATTACGACCCGTTGATTATGACTCTAGAAAATTCGAACACGTCACTGTCAAGCGAAAATGTCAAAGCGAAATTGCTTCTAGAAAATGCAAGACGCGATGTGAAAGGCGAAGATGCTATGGCTTTAGCAGCTCGGAAAGCACCGAAACGAATTAAGTGCTTCAGATGCAAAAAGAGTGGGCATATCAAGAAGGATTGTCCTGACAACTCTGACGGCAAGAAGAGTGGCCGGAAAAGCCAGGCGCATCTCACAGCGTTGGCCGCAGGAGTCAAGCGAGACGTTTGGTACGTCGACAGCGGAGCGGCGCAACATTTTTGTAATGATCGCAGGTTTTTATCAGATTTTACAACTGAAAAGCCAAAGAAGGTCTTAATTGCCAATGGTGAAGTATTGCCGACAGCTGGAAAAGGAACTGCGCAAGCTGTGTTAAAGGACAATAGTGTGAGATCGATAAGTAATGTGTACTTAGTCCCTAAGTTGTCTGCTAATTTATTATCTGTTAGTGCGATGGATAAGAAAGGTTTCGAAATTGTGTTTCGATCTGGCGTGTGTACAGTCTATGACAACGGGGAGGTTTTGGCTACAGCTACTCTGAGAGATGGTATTTATGAACTTGATGCCATTGAAACTGTTTCTGTTTCGTGTAGCGAGCTATCCTCGCAGGCCATGTGTTCGTCTTTGTCTGTAGGTACAGGTGACAGCGAAGCGGTGCCGGCACGTCAACTGAAGGATGACAGTCGTCCTGTTGCCGTGAGCGTGAAGCAAGCGCCGCAGTACCCTGCTACTGGAAGTCAGTCAACGCAACAAATTTGGCACCGTCGTCTATCACATCTGAACACCCGAAGCATGGAGTTACTGCGAAAAGGTATGGTCAAAGGTATTTCTTATGACAACAAGGACTTTCAGTCGTGTGTTTCCTGCATCTTAGGTAAACAGACTAAGTTGCCATATCCAAAGAAATCTGAAACTAGGGCCAAGGAAATCCTTGGAATAGTTCACAGTGACGTCATAGGGCCACTACCGTGCCCGTCTCTAGGTGGGAAAAAATATTTTCTGCTGTTCATTGACGACCTGTCACGAAAAACATTTGTTTATTTTCTTAGGAGGAAAGATGAGGTTTTCGAGATGTTTAAAGAATTTAAAGCACTCGTAGAAAACCAAACCAATAAGAAAATAAAAGTTCTTCGTAGTGACAATGGTGGTGAATATGTCAATTCTAATTTTCAGAAGTTCCTGAAGAAGCATGGGATTCGACATCAGACCACGGTTCCAAGGTCATCAGCTCAGAACGGAGTCGCGGAACGCGCGATCAGAAGCGTTACGGAGAAAGCCAGGTGCATGCTCCAGGAAGCAGGCTTGAAAAAGCAATTCTGGGCAGAAGCGGTCAACACCGCAGTCTACCTGAAGAATCGCTCTCCAACTAAGGCTGTGATGGGCAGTACACCGGAAGAAAAATGGACAGGTAAAAAGGAGAATCTGAGTTACCTACGCATTTTTGGATGTCAAGCTTATGCCCTACAGCACAAACGGGACAAATTGGATCCCAAAAGTAAGAAATATATCTTTGTCGGATACTGTGACGAGTCAAAGGGTTACAGATTGATAGATCCGGTGAACCCGAAGAATGTCATTAAAGCAAGAAATGTCACTTTTCTAGAACATGCCTTTTGGAATGACACTTCATCAGATAAGGATGACAGTTCACGTTACACTCAAATTGATTTGTTTCCAAACAATGTAACTGTCTCCGATAATATTACAGTGCAACCCGCCTTACCCGATTTACCCCAAGAGCCCGCAGAAATATCTAACGAAAACTGTCAAGATAACAGCGCCATTACGATAGATGATTCTGAGAGCAGTACTGAGAACCCAGATGATCCTGCGGATGAGACGTATCTCCCAGGAGATTCCACACTGGAAGAATTCGAGAACTCTACGGATGAAACTAGTGAGTTTGAGTCAGCGAGTGTAGCACGCACTGTATGCAGTGACACGGGGGACCCTCAGACAGTACGCGAGGCACTGAATGGCCCAGAAGCGAGTAAGTGGAAAGCCGCGATGGCGGAAGAGTATAAATCCTTCATCGATAATAAGTGTTGGACTCTGACTGACCGCGATACGAAGCAACGGCCTGTCAAATGCAAGTGGATCTTTAAAAGAAAACTTGGCCTCGATGGGGAAATATTGAGGTACAAAGCGCGCCTAGTTGCAAAAGGTTATACCCAGAAATACGGTATTGATTACGAAGAAACGTTCTCCCCTGTAGTACGATATTCTACTATACGTACGTTGCTAGCTTTGGCAACAGAACATAACATGAATATCGAGCATCTGGATGTAAAAACGGCGTTTTTAAATGGAGACTTAAAAGAAACCGTTTTTATGGAACAGCCAGAGGGCTACAAGATTAAAGGCCAAGAAGATAAAGTTTACAAGTTGAATAAGGCCATATACGGACTGAAGCAAGCTTCGAAGTCTTGGTATGAGAAAATAAATAGCGTTTTGACGAGCCAAATGAAATTCAAACGTTTATCTTCCGAACCTTGTGTTTATGTCAAGTCGAGCGGGAAATCTATGATTATAATTGCGCTCTATGTTGATGACATAATGCTATTTTCTTCAGCTGGTTGCCGAGATACGGCAGGAATCAAAGAAGAATTAAAGAAGGCCTTCGAAATCAAAGATTTAGGGCCAGCACATCACATTCTTGGAATGAGGCTTTGCAGACAGAACAAGGAAATAACTCTAGACCAGTCAAGCTATATTAAGAAGGTGCTAGAACGATTTCATATGTCAGATTGCAAACCTGCGCAAACACCTATGGAGACAGGTCTGAAGCTCGTGAAATCTACAAAGAAGGATTGTACACACGACTACAGAGGCCTGATAGGATGTCTGATGTACATAGCGGTATGTACGCGGCCGGATATTGCGCACGCTGTAAGCTCACTCAGCCAGTTCAACGACGCGTACGACGAGACTCACTGGAAGGCGGCAAAACGTGTTCTTCGCTATCTGAAAGGTACGCCTAATCATTATTTAACTTTTCAGAAGTCAGGGTTGGACATTGTTGCATATGCTGACGCTGATTTTGCGTCAAATGAGGTCGATCGCCGATCTTATACCGGCTATGTGTTCAAAATTGGAAATTCTACCATCTCTTGGGAGAGTAGAAAACAAAAAACCGTGGCTCTTTCAAGCACAGAGGCCGAATATATGTGTCTGTCAGATGCTTGTAAAGAGGCTCTTTTTCTACGCAAGTTTCTGTTCGAAATTTACGGGGTACAGTATAGGATTACGTTGTTTAATGATAATCAGTCTGCACTGAAGTTGTGCACTAATTCTATGTACCACGCCAGAACGAAACACATTGACGTAAGACATCATTTCATCAGGGAAATCGTTGAGGAAGGTACAGTCGTTATAAAATACCTATCTACTGATGAAATGGTGGCCGACGTTTTAACGAAACCGTTGGCAAAGGAAAAACACAATAAGTTTGTATGTCGTTTATTTATATCGATAAATAAGTGATATAATGGTTCTAAGCAGTAGGTAAGGTATACTTGCAGAAGTATAATTTGTTTTGGATCCGTGTCACATAGTTTTGAATGTTTACTGTTTATATGTGACGGATACTTTGATAAATTTATACTTTTTGCTATGTTTGTGCTGTTGTAATGTTTTATTTAGATAGCGGATGTATCTATGCTTAGATTATTTATAGTGACCTGTGTAATGTGATTTACATGAGTTTATATTGGTTCAAGGGCCAGTGTTGGAAATAACTTAATGTGCCTAATACACATCATGGAGTTTGTATATGTGTCCCAGTATAAACTCTGTGATAAAGAATAAGTTTTCTAGACAGATGTCACATACTGTAACTAGCTTGTTGTTCTGATCGTTTGCCTGTGCGGATGCACAATATATTTTGGAGTCTAATATGGTTTTTATTGAGTAGTCCACGAAATCCAACACTGATATAGTTTATTGCAGTAAAATAAATCATTACCTAGTTGAGGCGCTTGAATAGTAACTCCAGCAGTAGTTGCTTCGTGCACATGCTCCAACGAACCGGCGTATCTTGACACGTCTGTCGAAGTATCGCCCATATCAAAACCTAGAAAAAGCAATTATTAATATCACATTATTGATGAGGAACTCGTGACTAAAATAATACTAGGCGCTCGGGTCGGGCCGCACTTGCCTGGATTGATGACCATCCATTACATGCCAAGTTTCCTCCGTGTCTCGGAAAGCACGTTAAGCCATTGGTATCGTAACAGGGAGTCCGTGACCCGCAAGACTGCCAACCAGTCTTACCAAGGGGTATCATATTACCCAGTATTGACTGGGTTGTGGAGATCAGATAGGCAGTCGCTCCATGTAAAATACTGGTATCCAGCTGTATCTAGTTAGACTGGAAGCCAACCCCAATATAGTTGGGAAAAGGCTAGGCAGATGATGATCTTCCTCGTTATTAATCGTAATCATAATCAATCAATATTCTTTATAGCTTACTAGTGACCCGCCCCGTCTTCGCACGGGTGCAAAAAAGGTATTAAATCCTTCCTCCTGACTTCACTCTATCTATTAAAAAAACCCGCATCAAAATCCGTTCCGTAGTTTTAAAGATTTACGCATTCATAGGGACAGACAGCGGGAAGTGACTTTGTTCTAAACTATGTAGTGATAGTGATTGACATACCTATGGTAGGCCAGTTTCTTCCTGGAAAGCCGTCATGGCGTACCCAACAACACCTCCTGCTGGGCCGGAAAGGATTGCTCTTGAACCGTTGAACCTGGTGAAAAAGTATCAAAATCAAATTCAACATCTTCAACCACACCATTTGGTCTCCAGCTGCCAGCCCTTTTGCTGATTAAGTTAAACAGATCTCTTTGCGTGCCATGCAGTCCTGGTACTTTCTTCGTTTTGTATCTTAACGTATGTATCTAGGTATTTTTATGAGTGTCCAATCTGTGACTTCAAAACCACTTGAATTATCGTAGACTCGTAGTGTACCATAATAATTATGATCTTTTAGCACTCAGATGAAATAACAGCCAGATAGAACATGCGCAAAAAACAATGTGAAGTCACCTAATATTTATGTCTGCGTGACAGCTAGGAGCGACAGTGTAGGGCAGTGTTGCCAGACGTTTTGAATGGGCGATCGTACGATGGGTTAATAAAAAGTCGTATTCCCTAAGAAGGCTACAAAAAAAAAATAGTACGTTTTCAAAACCTTTGTTTTATTATATTAATAAAGCAAATAATCAATTTAAACACACACTTTTAAGTCTTTATTTATCCCCGTAAAGGGTTTTACTATTCATGTTATTTAACATTTCTCGTGTTTGAGAAAAATCCACACAACACCCATAACGCTTTATATGGTGTTTGGCTAAAAGTGTGCCATTTAATGTTTCATTGCTCAGCCTGTTTCGGATCTCTGTTTTTATAAGATTGACTGAAGCAGCGTTCACAATCTGCGTTAGAGTGCGGAAGGCATAATAAGTCCAGCAGAGCAAATTTTGCTATATTTTTAAAATCAATCAATCAAATATTGATATTAGTACTTTGGTTGTATGAAATCTAAAAAAGTCGTATTTTACGTACGATTTCTGCCCTTGGATCGTACATGCAAAATAAATGTAAAAAATCGTATGAATACGACTTAAATCGTACATCTGGCAACACTGGTGTAGGGACATGTGCATCAGCGTGTGTGTAATGTTGCTAGGTATTGGTAAAAACTCCCACAATTTTTTCAATTATTGTAGGTACTAATGTATAAAATTGGAATTAATGCACTTTAGCAATCTACTCAACTGTCCAAATGGTCACGTGACCTATAAAATAAACAAAGGTGTGAATAGACTCGACTGGGCGTTAAATGAAAAGAGTAATGGACTGTATAAAAATATAGGTTTAATCCCATAAATAACAATATCAACTAGGTATAAAGAAATGCCCGTAGCGGCCCGTGTCGATGAGCTGAGTGCGGGCGGCGCGCGCGGCGGCGACCAGCGGCTCGCGCCCGGTACGCCGCGCCCCTCGCACGAGCCGCGGTTGGCCGCGCATAGACGATGCGCCGACAGGTGCTTAAGTAATATTAATTGAACAGAATAATAATTATTAAATAAATAAAGTTATTTAAGGTTTAAGTTAGCTTTAGCACGGCGGGCACACCGCCGTGCTAAATATTTTACTGGAAGCCGACCCCAACATAGTTGGGAAAAAGGCTAGGATGATGAACAATAGGTATTTAGCGGTTGCTAAAAACTCAAAATTGAAAATAAAGCACCTTTTGGTTGGTTATAATAAAGTACAGTTTTATCAAAGATAATTATATAATAATATGCTAGCTGTTCCCCGCGGTGTCACCAACAGCTCAGCCCCTAAGGGTCGTAACATGATATTGTATAGTTTATAGTCTTCCTCGATAAATGTGCTATCGAACACAAAAGTATTTTTCGAACCAGTAGTTCCTGAGATTAGCACATTCAACCAAACAAACAAACAAACTCTTCAGCTTTACACTATTATTAGTATAGATTATACAAAATTATTTCTGCATAAACATGTATAAATTCATCGATCTTCCTACACACAATGCAAATTCCCCTAATTCAAGGAGACCTATTTCGATGTAAACTGGCAACACAGACGAATAACTGCCAATATTTTTCCTTCTGAGTGTGTTGAAAATATTATAGGGAAAATAAATAACAAAACAATAAAATAAACGATAATAACCTATGGAAAGATATTCCATCTCCTTTTCTTTGTTTTTGGGAACAACTTTTACAATGTTTAAAGACACAAGACGGCATGATTTGACATAAAATAATAAGTCACTTGTGACGTCTAATCAGTACGACGGACGCGTAGCTTAGTACTGACGCGAGGTTGTATTCACTTTTGAATTTGTATTTGCCTTGGTGACATCAATCTCGTGTTCTACGCGCTCTATCTGGCTGCTATTTGATCTGAGTTTTAGCAGACTTATTTGTGTCTCATGCTGCATTTAGAAATAGAAAGAAGAATAGAAGAAATAGAAAAACATTTATTCGAAACAGACACAACACAACAGCAACAATTACAAAGGTAAAAAAAAAAAAAGGTACATAGAACGGAAAAACATGGACAAGGTTGCGCTGAGCGTGCCCATACCGAAAAGGTTACCAACTCAGCATATGCTGGGCGTCAGACACCCAACGCTGGTTTTCAGTTGGCACCCGCAGTGACACACGGACGATGGCAACAAGTACAAATAAATAAGGTAGTTAGTGATAAAATAATAATAATATAAATGTGAAATAGGTAACGACATAATTATGATGTAAATAAGTAATAATAATAAAAGATAAATAGAGTAGTGTGAGTTTGAAAACATTACCTCTAACTTAATTCTTTATTTAAAGATCTTTTGTCATTCCGTCTGAAGCGGCAATAAGCCTACCGACACCTTGGACAAAAGTCAACAGAAAGACATTGCTTTGAAGAAAAAAATAGAAATAACTAATAATAATTACCTATAAAACACAAGGACTCAATTAGTGTAGAAATTTAGAGAACATAACCAAAAATAAATAAAATTAAAATAATATTTGTTTATGAAGTGAGCCTAAAATAAATAAATAAGTTTAGTGCAAGTGTAACACGGTTTATGGCGACACAGACGCAGCCGGAGTCCGGACCACCACATTTTGCGAGCCTACTTACCCACTAATTACCTAGAATTAGGAACATAACTCTAAGGTGAGTGGCTGATACTAAATTACTATTACTAATACTAATTAATAAAACTACATTGAAGAATAGAAATGCATAATTATTTGAAATTGGAGTTTGGATTCGATTTAGAAAATTAGATTAAAAATTTAACATACTTGTGCAAGCTAATAAAATATTCTTACTTATATTATATTTTATGGAATTATATAAATGATTCGTCAACATTAATATCATTAAATTGTATTTGCGAATTGAGGATAAATTTCTTAAGTGTAATCCTAAATGTGTTAATATTGTATATATTTAACTTCACGTAGTTTGTTTTCCTTGGATGGGTGAATTTATTCTGTCTAAAAGTAACCTTGAGCTTACTTGAGAGAGGCCTATTTATGCGTCATGTAATCCTGGTAGTTCTGAGATGCTCATTGACAAATGTTTACTATGTCCTATGGCATCCAATTGGCTAATTGACTACTGTTAAAAATTCACGAAAATGCTATGTTTAGTATTTCAATGAATTAACAGAAATTACACGATGTGTGAAAAAAGTAATGAAATCGATCATAAAATGGTCTTAGTTTTAACTGATTTTAAATGACGCGCTAGACGAAGACAGAGCTACTAAAATGTGACGTCATATTTCATACCGAATAGTTACGTTGTATAAATAACCGTTTCGCGCGACAAGGATAGCAAGTGCCCCCACTAAAAACTTCTAAAGCATGTAGCTTCTCCATTTTTTTATCGATTTTATTACTTTTTTCACACATCGTTCTATTTTCGTGAATTTTTAACAGTAGTCAAATAGCCAGCTATAACAATTTTCTAGAATCCTTAAAATTACTTACATATTCATAGGAGTAAGTCCACCATCATACTGCATGAACAGCACATTGGCGTCCTTCAGTCCTCCAGAGAAGCCGTCAGCGAATCCTCTGACGTACTCCCGGATGTGAGGAGTGAGGTACGCGTCAGCTGATGCCGTGAACCCTCGGGGAACCATGCGGACCATTGAGGTTATCGCGTGCGAGAGGGATACTTGTGTGAAGCCTGGAGAGACAGAAAGAGAAATAATATGAATATTTTTTTCATTAAAATTGTCTAAAAATCGGGAGTTCTTTAATGGATATCAGATGATAAAAAATCGTTTAAAAATTGAGACAATTCCGCCACACTATTCCCAAACCATTACATTTCCTGTGCGCCAGAATCCACAGTGGCGATCACCACAAAAGCGCCGGAGACAATGAAGCTCGAGGAAGTCCCAGAGAAACAATTTAACTGTCTTGGATGCCGCAACGAAATTAATAACAAAAAAATAGCAGCCCACCAAGTTTTAGAACCCTGTCGTAATACAACGTGGTGCCATGTCAGACCTAAAAAAAATGTGGCACTAAGAGAAGCCCTTACAAAGTGGAAGTAACTGCTTCTAGTTGCTTAAATCTACTTAGCCTAACGCAGTCCTTGCAGTGTTAGTTGTAGGCCTCTGCGAAACTGTTTCACAATACAGACTTCTTTACCTTCAGATTATTGGATTCAAGAGTTCAAAATCTCACCTAATTCATCAGCAACCTTCCCAATCCTGATCTCATGATCATGGTACGTGTAACTATGAGCCAGCACGACCGCCACACTCTCTATCCCTTTCTTCTTCAAAGCAAGAAGGTCCTGTCTCACTTCCTCTTCGTTTAAGTCTTTGATGACTAACATTTTCTCTCCCGTGGTGCCGACGACTGCTGGCCAGTTCTTGCCGGTCTTGTCCATTTGACAGCGATCTTCTAAAGCTGGGATGACTCGGCAGTCTACTCCTATTACTTCGGTGTAAAGGACTCCTGGGCGTTTTATGTCCTAGACCTGCCCAAGAGCGGGGGGGGGGGGGGGGGGGGGGGGTTATTTGATGATTTTCCACCCACCAAAAAAAATTGATTTTTCGATATGTTTTATCCAACTTCTAGGCAAAGATATCTTCTCCACAGTTATATTCTTCTAACATATTTTTTTTTTACAATAAGGATTTTCTTACCAGCTCAAATATATGTGGTCTAGCCTGGTTCCCGATATACAGCAGATCCTTGAATCCTTTGTTGATGATCAGCGCCATCTTAGCGCCCTTCCTCTCGAGCAACGCATTAGTGGCCACAGTTGTACCCATCCTGATTGATTCGATGAGCGAAGAATCCACTTTGCCATCTTTAGTTAGTGCTTTTCCTGTTTCCTGTAGTAAAAAATATTGTGTTGTTGTTGAATAAAAATAAATGGCGTAACGTAAACAATTTGTGCATGTGCAGCAGTGGCGGCCTCGACTTACGAGCAATAAGTTGGGGTTTTGAACTAGGCTTGTATAATTTATTTCATCACCACCGACAACAACAACGATAACATCGTGAGGTGATCAGCTGTCTTAGAATCAAAAATTCAAGACAAGACATATGACATGTACCGAACCCCGCTGGGCATGCGTGTTGGGGTTACAGCCCATTCGGGCCCATTCCCCCTCATAGAGAGGTCAGAGGAGGTCTATGCTCGAGCAGTGGGAACATTATAGGTATAGGCTGATGATGCTGCTTGTGCATGGAAGATGGTACAGCCTTCTGCCTCCAATTCCACTCTCCAATTACTATTTGCGGAATTAGGACTAAATCAAAATAATTAGGTACCTAAACGAGGATCTTGGTTTATCTCGGACGAATACCAATTGCGAGTACGTTTGCATTTTCTATACGAGAACCGAGTGTTTTGTTTGCGTACACTTTCACTCGATGTGTGGAAGCGGTCTCTATACCCACGTTTGTGTAGGTACTTACTCTTTTTCTCTTAGTTTATTATCATGAAGATTAATAGATAAGGTTGATAGTATTGCAGACGAAGTTATGTAACTTTCTTATCTTAGATTTCGTGGAAAGCTGATAACATTTTTCTAATACAAACGGACAACGCGCTGTTAGAAAAATAGCAAATAAGTATTTTATTTGAGCTCTCTGTGACGGAAGTCTAGGTCTACGATAGTACTAAATAAAACAGATTATTTCGCCATGCTCCGGTTTGAAAAGTATGGGTATCTGTTATTTATGGGTCCATATTGGCTCACCTAAAGTTTTTTATCCGAAATTGTTCTTCCTAACGATTTGTAATCCGAATGATCACTCCTCCTAAAATTTTTCATCCTAAAGTTTGAATTCCTACTATTTGGAAAATAATAATAATAAAATAATAATAAGGGCAGCCCGCCAAATTCAAATGTGTTTTACATTTTTTGCTGTGTACAGGTCAGTGTCAGGTTGTATGTTGAATAAAATAATTATGATTCATCATTGTCACAAATATGGCTATACATAGTCATAATGCAAAGCAAGCATAAGCTACCTACAGTCCAGCCACAGGCATAAAAATTGCAAATAAACTGTAAGTGCCTATTCTAGGAACTCATGGAGAAGAATGGGTAAGAAACTCCATAGAGACTCTTTTCAACATTTTTTTAATCCAATTGAACTACTTTTTCATGAAATAGTACCTAAAATACAACATAGTAGTAGTACAAGTATGGTCTAAGATTGATGCAAAATAAAGATTATCTACCTTATGGTGAGGTTGTACATCAAGCACTACAGGCGGAATCATAGACACAGTCTCCTGTCTCGACACTCCACCGGCCGCTGTCTCAGCTACCAGGAAGTTATGAAGCTTGTAGAGAGCTTCGTTGCGTCTAATGTCTGTGCGGGACAGACGGAGCTGCCATGCGTAACCTCCTGGGTACCTGAGGAGCAAGAATATCATGTGTTTTTAAGAACAAACAGATAACACACAAAAGTACTTGGTAGATGATTCCATGCTTCGGAAGGCACGTATAAGCCGGTGGTCCCGGCCGCCCAATGGCGGTAATCAAACCATGTCAGAGGCCCTTGCGGCGGTTTAGAAACTCTAACACTAGGGTGTGTGGGGTTGTTAGACCTTACTGCCCACACGATAAGAAGAAGACTTGGTGGAAGTGACACCATCACTAAAACAATGAAATTATTAATTAATCATATCAAAATCTTTCAGATAAATGTAATTTTCACTGACATGGCTATGGCAAATCTTGTATTTAGTAAGGATGGCAAATAATTATTGTCCATCTACTATATGCGGACACACCTTTCTCGTAGCTACAAACACATAATTTTAATTGTAGCTGAATATCTTACCAAGACAAATTAATAGGTTTAATCTCCTCCCCTTGCCCTTCTCCCTCTTCAACTTGGAGCTTCATGTTCAAGATCTCGGAGAAGTACTGGCTCTTAACTATCTTCATCAAAGCAGCCGCCTCACACTTCGAACCCGTGATTGATACGGAAAGCAGTTGGTAGATTCCCTCTCAAGGTATTCATGAAGGTGTCCCATTCTTCTTCTGGACACACTTTTTGGCTCTAGAAATTGAAATATTGTTACATAAACCTAAAGAAAATATTATTGTTGAAGAATTATATTTTTTCTTGACATGTTAGATACATCTAGCAGTAGGAGGTTTGAGGCTAGAGGGAAATGGAAGTAGTGGATGTCTTATATTGTCAACTATTGTCTATCCTAGAAGTAAAGACCAGAAAAAATAAACCACTTTTAAAGAAATGAAAAAATACCTTATAGTATTCTTCAAATTCTCTCTCACAATATCTTCATAATGCTTTCTTTCATCAGCTGCAGGTTTCTCTTTCGGATTCTTTTCCTAAAATCAACAAAACAAAAATGTAAATACTTGCAGTAAGCAACAAAAAGGTTAGGCACATTATTTTTCAATTTATACCTGCTCCTTTTTATCCCGTTTTCGCTGAGCGAATTTATTGTATTGGCGATTTTTCCGACCCATTCTTTTTAAGTAATTTCCGAGTGAAACAAGTCTTATTTGCGTGAAATTCAATAAAACCATTCAATGTTATCGGGATGTATATGGTGCACGATTTGACGTTGACAGAAGAAAAAGTGAGGTTATGTTTACTGGTGCGTTCATAAAATATATGCTTTTCAGGTTTAACAATAAAATTAAAAACATTTTTTTTTATTTGTTATTCAGAAAGCATTTTCTGGTATACATTAAATATTGAATGAATTTGTTTTATAAAAAATATATTTTGAATGGTTCATATTATTTCTGCCTCACAATCAGCTGATCGGTCGCGTTCAAGGCCTTATCAATGAACTGTCAATGTCAATATTTATTTAATTTATTGCGAAGAGTAGGGGTGCGTTCCGAATTACGCTGTAATCGATTTGAGCGTCCATAAACCCGTACCGAATTACTGTGAGCGCGCTAACCACAGCGCTAACGATGTCCCTTGAATCGTCATAGATGACGTCATGACATGCGTCATCTTGCGATTACACCATGGAGCAAAATAACCAGTGGAGAGCGCGTGCGGGGGCTACCGCGGGCGCCAAACACAAGCTATATCAAGCGTACGCGGCGAAATTTTGCTCAGTCGCAAAAATTGTAGGCTAACGCACGAACGTCACGCGCTCCCGTTTTGAAAGCATTTATTACGAAAAATAATGCCTAGTTGTGCAATTAAATGGTGTGGAAAGTGTACTACAACTTCAAGTTACACAAAAGATGGGATAACATTGCACAGTTATGTGGTTTTCTATTCAATTTGATCAAAACAATGAAAACAGAATCATATAATTGCTGTCTCTTTCTGGTACACTGATTTGCACTAATGCAGTTGTCTCTTTCTTTCATGATAGTGATGTTCGAGTTCGCAGTACCGCGACGGTTTATGGTATCGATATAATTTAAAATATAAGTTCTTAAAATACATTACATTTTTTAGTTTCATTATTGCTTTATTTTCAAATATGCTTATTCCCTTGGCTTTACTCGCAAATGTGTATAATACTGGCATAAACTTGTACATAACAGTAAAAAATTTAAGTGTATGTGTTGGGGATCAGGTCTGTCCGTCGTTGAAATAATGCGAGCGTGATGGTTTCACACGTATATTGTATAAAATATGAATAAATTTACAGACTGCACTGGGGGTTCTGTATGTAGGGATGATGGATGTGATTTGACGGAAGAGAGAAGGTAAAAAGGACTGATTCTATACAAACAAAAAGTTTTTATAGCTGCGGTGAGTTAGCGATGTTGCAATCCGTGGAAGGGATCCGCGCGACACTGGCTCCGCCTGGTGGTGGTGATGAATGTATGAACCCCTGTGCCAGCGTGAATGCTCAGCGATCACCAAGTTCGGCGCGCCGGTGATAGGTGGCGCCAGCGGTTGGCATGAACATGCCCCCGGCCTTGGAAGCGCTGCTTCCAAAATGGTTCCCGGCACGGAGTCAGGCGTCGCCGCTCACAGGTTGTGGAGGCAGCGGGCAGATCTTGGAGAAGGCACGCCTGATCGTGCCAGCAGCTGTCCTGATGTCAGCCACTCGTGCTATGCCGTCTCCGCCTGGAATGACACGTAGAATGCGACCGAGCCGCCACCTCAATGGTGGCAACTGGTCGTCCTTGATGAGGACAAGGCTGTCCAAGGTGATGTCCTCCTGCTTGGTCTTCCACTTGGTTCGCTGTTGCAGCTCAGAGATGTATTCTGTAGACCAGCGACGCCAGAAGTGCTGCCGCAGTTGCTCGATGCGCTCGTAGCGTGTCAGACTCGAAGTTGGCTGGTCTGGAAAATTCCTTGAAGGTGGCGACGTTAACGGTCGGCCAATGAGGAAGTGTGAGGGGGTGAGGGGGGAAAGGTCAGAAGGGTCTGAGGAAAGAGGTGACATTGGACGGGAATTTAAGACAGCTTCGATTTGTGTCAAAGCTGTGGAAAATTCCTCGTAAGTTAGTCGCGCGTTACCTACTATGCGTCTCAGGTGATACTTGCATGACTTCACCCCGCCCTCCCATAGTCCGCCAAAGTGTGGAGAATAAGGAGGAATAAATCGAAATTCAATGCTATTAGTGGAAGCGTAATCAATAATGGCCTCCGATTCCTTATGGAGAAATAAAGGAAACTCCTTTTCCGCGCCCACAAAGTTTCTACCGTTGTCGGAGAAGATAGTGCGAGGCGTACCTCGCCGGCTAATGAAACGTTTTAGTGCTAATATGTAGTCGTTTGTAGATAAACTAGTAACGAGTTCCAAATGCATGGCTCTAGTCGTGAAACAAATAAAAAGACAAATGTATGCCTTAGTTAGTCTAGAACCTCTGCCCTTTCTGGATAATATGAAAACTGGCCCCGCATAGTCTACACCGGTTCGCATAAACGGGTAACCCGATTCCAACCGTTCGGGGGGTAAGTTGCCCATGAGGGGCGCTAGTGTCTTACCTCGATTACGTGTGCACGTTATACATTCGTGTACTATTTTTCTAGCAAGATTTCTAGCGTTCAATGGCCACCAACATTCACGCATGGTAGCCAATAAAAGTTGAGGTCCGGCATGTAATAATCGTGCATGCTCGTGCTTAAATAAACAAATCGTGAATGGATGCTTACTGCATAATAAAATCGGATGTTTTTTATCGTAGGTGAAGTCGGATGAATTACATATTCGACCGCCAACCCGAATTATTTTATGTTCATCAATAAAAACATTTAAACCCGAAATCCGATTATATTGTTTACAACGTTGCTTGATAGGAATTTGAGCTGTTAAGTTATTCAAAACATCTGGAAATGAATTCCTTTGAACGAGCCTAATTAACATTCTCAGCGCGGCGTCCAACTCGTTTACAGATAAGAAACCGGTTTGTCGTTCTGTTTGCTTAGCTCTTAAGTTTGCTATAAATCTTTGTACGTAGCTACCTACCCGTACAAGTTTAGTGAATGAAATGTATTTATCGAATTTGAATATGTCTTCGTGCTGAATATTGGCTAAAAACCACCCATGTTACTTCTTAGCCCTTTGTGTCGAGGCCGCGGTATCTCTTTCGATTTTTTTTTTTTTTTATGATTTAATTTATTATGTAAGTAGGATGGACCGTACACGAATATGTCCTCCGTGATGACGCGAGCGATGACGTCATCATCGCATTCTAATGCTAACTGTCTAATACAGTGCATACTTAAATATGGTGCTGACGCAGTTCCGTACGTGACTGTATTAAGTTGATATGTATCTAATGGATCTGAAGGGTTATCCCGCCACAATATTAATTGCAGTGACCTTTGGTCATGCTGGAGAAGAACTTGACGAAACATTTTCTCCACGTCTGCACAAGCTACGTATTTATATTGTCTGAATCGTAACAAAATCGAGAAAATATCGTTTTGTAACGCGGGTCCCGGGTACTGAATATCATTTAACGATTTATTCGAGCTAGTAACGGCACTAGCATCGAAGACAACGCGTAGTTTCGTTGTTGAACTAGATTCTCTAACAATACCATGATGTGGAAGGTAATAGTTTGGTTGACTACAAGTTTCTAACTTGGACATATGACCTAAATCATTGTATTCACGCATGAAGTTAGAATATAAATGTTTAAACTCTGGTAAACGATCGAGTTTACGCTCCAAGGTTAAAAATCGTTTCGTCGCGGACGTATAAGAATCACCTAGGGCATCTGGTGCCTCTTTCAACGGTATACGAACCGAAAATCTACCGTTTTCAACGCGTTTTGTAGTGTTATTGAATATGTTTTCGCAGGTGCGTTCATCATCTGTTAAGGGTGCGCATGATGATGAAGGAATGTTTTCGAGTTCCCAAAACAGCCGGAGTTGTTTATCGATTTCCTGACTGAAGTGGCAATGAACGTGAGCAGGTTTTGGGCTCCTCGCGAGCACAGGACCGGACAATAACCATCCTAATTTTGAATTTTGTAGGAATGGGCCACTTGCTAGACGTATTTTGTCTGTTTCTAGAAGATCCCAAAATCTATCCGCGCCGATCAACAAGTCAATTTCTGAACTTACGTTAAACGTCGGATCTGCTAATTGTAAGAACTCAGGTATATATATATTACCGGCTTCGATGTTTATCGTAGGCAAACTGGATGTTATGCATGGCAAGATTAAACAGCGAAGCTTGGTATTGAAATCGCTTAATTTTGAACGTATTGTGACGTCACATGAATGCTGTGATTGCGAGACTGACTGTCCCACACCCGATATTTGAATAGTGGACTGTATATATATTGCATTTATTTTCTTTGCAAATTTCTCAGTTATGAAGCAGTTTTGGCTTCCGTTATCTAAGAGCGCGCGGGCCGTATGATACACGTTATTATTATCAGCTACTTCAATTAACGCCGTAGAGAGCAAAACAGTACTTATTAACTTGAATTCGGTAGTGTTCGCTTCACACACAACAGTAGTGGCCGAGTCGCGTGAATGCACTGTTGATGTCGCCAAACTGTGTGATTGTGGATGTACGTTCCCTCCGTTCGACGACGCACGCACACAAGCGCTGTTTCCCGCCTCGTCCATGTGTAGCAAACTGTTATGTTTGTTTGAACACTGTTTACACGAACCGAACTTGCATTGATCTAACGCGTGACCGTTTCTCAAGCAATTTGCACACATCTTATTTTCGTTAATGAATTTAATTCTGTCTCTCACGGACATATTAAGGAATGCTGTACACGAGTATAATGAATGTTCCCTATTGCACAGGACACACTTGGGTAAATCCCATTGTTTATTTGTAGCACCACGGTAATTACTATAACGCGTCGCCTTAGTAGCCGCGTAACTATGTACGCGCTGTGAATTTCGTTTATCGTTTTGGTGTTTAAAGTCGCTATGATGTGTTTTTTCCTTTATGTGGCTAGTGCCGATCATTTCCAACGTGTCCGCTCGACCTCGGAGGAACGTTATTAAATCGTTAAGTTTTATTTTTTCTCGTGAACCTAGACACGTGGCACCGATGTGGGTTTCCCATTCGCGTTCTGTAGACGAGTCCAGCTTACTGACCACTAAATAAATTATTAATGTATCCCAATTAACTGTGGGTTCATTTAGTGAGTTTAAAGCGCGCAGATTACGTAAAATAGTATCAATTAATTTCCTTATTTGCGATGGCGATTCTTGTTTTAGTGATGGAATATTATGCAACGCTTTTACGTGATTATTAATTAACAACCTCTCGTTGTGATAACGGCTTTCCAATAACTCCCATGCGTGAACGTAGTTGGCTGGGCTAAATTCCAACGCTGCTATCACTTGTAACGCGCTTCCACTAAGTGCTGACCGCAAATAATGGAATTTTTGGATCTCGTCTAGATCGGAACGATTATGAATCATGGTTACGTATGAATGTTTAAATTCTAGCCAGTGATCATAGGCTCCATCGAAGGCAGGTAATTTTATGTCTGGTAATTTAATATTGACACGTGGTTCCGATGCAATTGGAAGTCGACTTTTAATTTCCGCGTTTTTAATTAAACAATTTGCACTGGCTATTGCCGTAAAATAAATATCTTCTAATGCTTCTATGTATTGTAGATTCGCGTTTGTTTCGGATTCCGGAAGGAGTAGTTCGAGTTCATTTTCTACGTTGTCGAATTTATCGTATAATTCACTCGCGGCTTGAACACGTAAAGTTAACTCAGCTGTTTGTAAGCTTGTTAAGTGAGCTCCCGCGAACGATTCCACGTAATTTTTAAACTGGGTTAACCGACCCTTAATGTTACCCCTACGTTTCTTTAATTCGGAAAGAACTTCGTCCACTGCCTTGACCGACATTCTGACGGAATATGGATGAGCGTTATGTGGTGTGGTGTGATGTGGTGTGGTTACTCACATGCAAATATCACCTGGTCCACGTGGCTGCCACACTCGCGCGAACTGAAACGAAACACAGCTTTAACACAAATCTTTAACTGAATGGATGTGACGGGTGGGATTGACGGGACGGAACAGAGACCTGACCGTTACGTATCTTACGCCTTTGCCTTTTTCTCTGGTTTGATGTTGTTGCTGGGTCACTGGACCAGCTGTGATGATCGCTGCACTCGGTCGATCGTGATGATCGCTGCACCCGGTCGATCGTCTTCACAGCCAGCTATTGTCTTCAGCGCCCGGCTCCAGTCCGAGTCAAAGTCCGCAACGTGCCGGCAACGTGGTCGGCACCGTGTATGTGGAGTCTTCTTCCGGCTGGTATTCTTGTAGATCCGTCTCGTAGGACCAAAATGTTGGGGATCAGGTCTGTCCGTCGTTGAAATAATGCGAGCGTGATGGTTTCACACGTATATTGTATAAAATATGAATAAATTTACAGACTGCACTGGGGGTTCTGTATGTAGGGATGATGGATGTGATTTGACGGAAGAGAGAAGGTAAAAAGGACTGATTCTATACAAACAAAAAGTTTTTATAGCTGCGGTGAGTTAGCGATGTTGCAATCCGTGGAAGGGATCCGCGCGACACTGGCTCCGCCTGGTGGTGGTGATGAATGTATGAACCCCTGTGCCAGCGTGAATGCTCAGCGATCACCAAGTTCGGCGCGCCGGTGATAGGTGGCGCCAGCGGTTGGCATGAACAGTATGATATCTCTGCCTGCCTTTTACACAAAATTTAGACGCGTTGCTTGGAATCTATTTGAATCAAAAAAAAAGTAAGTGCTGTGCACACCTATAAGTGACGAATTCACCGCAAAACTATCAAACAGAAGATATTAATGTAAGAATTTAGTGAATTAGTCGTTGGTGTGTCAATAAATAAATAAATAAATCCTAGAAAAATGTTTTTTTAAATGTTTTTATATAGGCCAGTGTAGGTATGGAACAGACGTTATCAATTTTAGTTTTGGAGTAAAGGTGGCCAATACGCGCATCGGCAAGACATTGCTGGCAGTGGCGTGCGTGCAGAAAAACGGAGGCAAAGGCCTATGAAAAAACTGACACGATAGGGATAAAAAAAATTTGGTTGGATTGTGTAGCCTGGCTATGGAACGAGGACTTAATTTTTTTTATTACCAATTTTATTGCAGTATCGGGTTAACCTGCGCCACATACACCATTTAGGGTCCGATAAGCATGGTCCTACGATGCACCGTTTCCGAGTTATGGGCGTTTTAAAATATTGTACCAAAATAAGTTAAATACAAATAATATCTTGAAAACGGATCGTCCTAGGCAAAAAATGACCGAAACTTTAACCCCCCTTTGCTACCCCCGTGATATCATGATCTTAACATACAAAATTAATTTGAACTAATTTGAGGTCCTTTTACTTTTTTTTTCACCAATTTGACGTAGAATCGACTAACCATTTAATTGATTTAGCTTCATGTGTAGCAAAAAAATATATTGATACTCGACTGACATATAATACGAAAAATAATACAAATTCAAAGGATTATATAAGAAAAACATATTCAAAACTAATCCATTTTAAAAACCAGTAAATATATTATATATTTTTAAATACAGTCTTCTAAGTTTAGTAATTACCTGTTTTATTTCAAAATCGAACCCGTAATCTCTCTCATGCAAACAAATCGTTATAATACTAATAAGTCAAACAATTATCGATATCGATACTTTTTCAATTACTTTTCTGGAATCCCTAGAGAATGAGTTGTCAGTTCGTCAACCAATCACAGAGTCCCACGGCTGATAATCTTCGTACAACGAAACGCTCGACGTAGCGCCATATTGTTTTAATGTTGTATGACGTTTCTGGTCGTCTGTGATTGGCCGACGCAGGCGCAGGTAGGCCGCCATTTGTTTTTGTTTCATTTGACGTAAATGACATAAATCTGACATTACAGTTATTGTGTTGATCGAGTGAAGTCGTTTGTGCTTATCCTCTCCGCTTTATCTGTAATAAATCCCAGTGTCTCTACGATTACTTTTGCTACTTGCAAAATGTATTACGAGTGCTGTGTTTGTAAATCTTCGCGACAGGACGCTATTTTGCATCATTTCCCGTGTAATGAGAAAAGACTCGCTGTGTGGTTAAAGTGTCTAAATCGTGATGATCTGCAATCGTTATCACCTGAACAACTTTCGAAGCTTTTTGTTTGTCAAAAACACTTCGAAAAGAAGTTCATTACGTCTAAATCTCGTCTCATTGGCAGTGCCTATCCTTCCCTGTTTACTGAAGATGATATTTTGAGTGGAATAACAACTCTGCAGTATACAGGTAAATATTATGATCATACATTACTTATTATTACATCTTGCTTTCTTTACCTTCCTAAACACACGCCAAATTTTGTTATACCTATACTCGCGTACGGTGCGAAAGACTGAAAGTTTTGAAACCTTATTCAGAATACAACTTTTCTTAAAAAAGCTAGATATATTATGGTTTCTAGGTGTATACTACGAAGTATCGTGAACAACACAATATATATTTCTTCTCTTGTATCTGATCTGCAATCAGTCTTGAGTACTATAAGCAGATGTGATAAGGGACAATATACTATTCATTTATTAAGCAATAGTATTAACAGCACTCACTATAGAGATGATTGGAAGAGGCTGCAAAATTAATTGATTATATTAGCAAGGATACATTTTCGGCCATTTTCCCCCTGATGACCCCCTGACCACTCTTAAAGAAACTTACAAACCTAACAGTACTATATTATGAACTAACTAAAGTAATGATACAAATCATTTTCGACATGGGTTTCAAAATTTAATTATTTATTTATCAGTACAAATCACTGAGCAAAATATTATAACACCTATAATCACGACAGTGTCACAGACTGATTTTTACCAAATATTTGTCATATTTGCAGTTCTCACAAACATAATTTTCACTCTATTGATCATACATAAACTAATGATGCAGCTAACAGGAAGGAACAAATACCATTATGATAATAAAGTTCAAAATCTAGAAAAAGTTTTTTATCTGTCTCACAAACCAATGCGCAAGTATAGGAAGGAAAGTAAACTTGCATTCCTCTCTTTATTCTCAGGTGTTAACTCAGTGACTGATGAGCATAATGTTGAGGTGCATAATACTGAAATTGATTTTGTGTGTCTGATTTCAGAAAATGTGTCACCTCAGGCTGAGCATTCATACTCCCGTAAAAGACACTTTGACCACACATACTGCCTAGAACCACTGAAAGGTACGTTAATGGTATAATTTTTATTACGAATTAAATTGTGCACAATAACAAAATAATACACTTTCTTGTACATCAATTTTTTTAACAGTACTGCTTTACAATATTGTTTATTATTCCATGGTTACAATGGCAGTCTTAGTGCTCCTGAACAGGTAGTTGAAAAGGTAGTTGGTGGTAAAGTGCAGTGGTGTGTTTATTAAACTTGCTATATTTTTCTGTTTTTACAGAAATTCAACCAGTTGCTTCTACCTCCACTGAATTTCCTCTGCGGTGCCTACCAAAATATCCACAGTCTAGGCAAGATTCAGGTATCTCTAATCTCTTTGATAAATATGTACTGCAAAACAGGGTGAATAGAGAATGCAGGGGTGAATCGGCACCAGACTGAAAGGGATTTCAATCTTTAATTATTATGGTGATTGGTCTGCCGACAAGAGATGTTCATTTTTAGGTACTAAATAAGTTGCATGTTTGTAACATATCCCATAACTTACATGTAAACAAGGTTGGTCTCGATTCACACCTGCATTCTCTATTCACCCCGTTTTTCTGTATATTAAATACTTGATTTTTTTAAATTAAATTTAATCCCTTTAATCATTTTTTTCCTTGATTCTGTCTATTTCAGAAGTCACTGCTGCTAGCTCCTGTGACCTCCAAACTTTACCCCAAGCTCTACAAAATCCACCAACTATTGAGGAGTCAGGTAATAATCATTCAGAGTTCCAATTAATAATATTTTTTATTTCATCAGATTTGTGCTACTACTCGTTGACACTATATTATGTTATATCCTCACTTGTAACCTGCTGCAGGCTTAAAGTTATATAGTAAAAGTATTATTAGTCTCAAAATAATAACAATCAGGAAATTGTAGTCTGTGTTCCCCATACAGAGTATTTTACAATGTTTCAGGTTTGGGCCAAGTCCGGAATGAAACGCAGAAACCTTCAAGAAAACGAATTATAAGCAATGTAAAAAACTTGTCACCAACTTGCCAAATGTTGTACAAAGAGTACAAAAAGGCAAAAAAGCAAACAGATTTTTACAAAAGGGCCAAGAAAGCTTTGAAGTTTAATAAGGAAACTTCCTTTGAAAAACTAACAGCAAACATGAACCCATATGCAAAGAGTATCATGAAAATGCAGATTAATCTTTGCACTAAAAATAAGAAAGGGCGTCGCTTCACATTAGAGGAAAAACTAATTGCATTATCAATTATGAAGCAGAGTCCCAAATGCTACAGATTTTTACACAAAATTTTTATATTGCCATCAAGGTCAACATTAAATAAGATGGTGACAAAACTTAATATTGAAACAGGAGTTTGCCCTCAAGTTTTTGAGTTAATGAAAAAAGAGGTTTGTACCTATGCAATATTCAAATTTTAAAATCTTCTAAACTGTACATTATGAGTGGTACCATAACCGAATTCAAACAACATGCCTGTGTGTGTAGAATTAAAGTATGTTATTTAACCTTTTTTTTTAATAAATTATATCATGGTTGCACATTGGTGAATAGTGAAAAAAGTTAAGCTTTAATTCATATGTTGGTTTCCAGGTTGCAACATGGGAGGAAAATAAGAAAATGTGTTCTGTAATATTTGACGAAATGTCACTGGAAACTGCCTTAAACTACAACAAAAATAAAGATACAATAAACGGCTTTGTAGAGCTTAACATTAAAAAAAAAAAGTTTGCTGATCATGCACTTGTTTTTATGCTGAGAGGAGCAGTTTTTAAATGGCAGCAACCAGTGGCCTATTACTATTGCGAAGGAGCCACCTCTGGGCTAGAATTAAAAACTATTTTGAAAGAAGTAATTTCTGCCATAGTGGGATGTGGGCTGAAGCCAGTTGCATTAATTTGTGACCAGGGGTCTGCTTTTCAATCTGCACTAAGAAGCCTGACAGCAGACACAAGACGTGACCAACTACTTGCAAATCAAGAACCAGGTTTGTATTATTTAGTTAACTTTTCCATCCTAGCTGTCCAAATATTCGGGCACTTATGTAAACATTCACCATTAAGGGTTTAAATGCTGGCATGAATCAAATGGACCAATAGTGGACATATTGTTTAAGGAACTAACCAACATTTTGACTTCTTGATTTTTCATCTCAATCATTGTTTTTAACTACATGTATATATAAAGAAAAATATGATGGCACTCATGAAATTTAATTTAGTTTAAATATTTAATCATTTCAGATGGCACAGTTACTATAAGCGGAGTCAATCTGAGTATTATATATGACCCATCACACCTTATAAAGGGGCTGCGAAATAATTTTTTAAACAAAAACATACAAATTGATGGAAAACTATCAAAATGGCAAGACATAGTTGATGTTTATGAAACAGATTGTCATCACACAGAAGCCAGACTTCTTTATAAATTGAATGACCAGCATGTCATTCCTGAAAAAATAAAAAAAATGAAGGTAAATTTCTTATTTAGCCACCTATTTGTATTCTGCTAGAGTGGTCACAATGTGGTCACTAGATTATTTACTAAAACAGATTTTAATGTCACCTTTTATTTTTCAGGTAAAAAATTGTGTAAAGGTCTTCAGCAAAACTGTATCTGCAGCCTTGTCATACACGGCAAAATTTTGTAAGTACCTAACATGATCTTACTTCTAACTAATATTATAAATCCAAAAAAAAAGTGAGGATGGATGGATGTTTGTTATTCAGGTTATTTTAACATATAGGATACTTTTTTATCCCAGGATTAAATTCCTGTTAATTAAGTTTCGTCATAAACCCGGGTAAAGCCGCTGGCAATGGCTACTATAAAAATAAACTTTTTGCAAATTGTTATTTAGTATAGGTGCTAGGTATTGACCGCGTGGTAGGAGCCAAACATAATATTGTTACTTTAGTTTAATGGATCTTTTAAAGACAGTAAATAAACAGTTACATAAAAACATAATATGTATTACTGAATACATATAACGTCATAAAACTCACTGGTTTACACTACATAAACCACCCTCATGAATCACTCCGAGGTTCATAATATTTTGTTATACTAAACATAATGTTTCTTCTTTTCCAGCTCATTATGCAGATGGAAGACCTGTCAGCAGTACACTAGAAAACACAGCAGACACAGTTCTATTTTTTGACCAGTTGTTCGACAGTGTCAATGGAGCTGCAATATTTTCTAAGAGAAGCAAGGGAAAAATCCTGAGAACAGCAGTTACAGAAAAATCACCTCATCATCAGTTTTGGAAAGAGGCTATTACGAAATTGGAGAAAATTCGCTATATCGATTCCAAAGGAAACGAAAAATCTGTGCCCTCTTTAGTGAATTTTATTGTAACACTAAAAAGTTACATGAGGCTGTGGCAGATTTTTAAAACCAATAATATAAAAATAATGAGGCCGAGATATTTTAACTCAGATCCCATTGAAAACTTTTTTGGGCAAGTAAGGGCATATAATTACAGAAATAATGACCCAAACTGCCACAGCTTCAATTGCACCTTTAAGTCATTGTTGATAACCAGAATTATAAAATTCCACAACCAAACATTTAATTGTGAGGATGACCCGGCAGACCAAGTAATAAATTTACAGTCTCTGTTTACTGAAGATACAAAAGAAAATGTCGAGCCGGGTCATTCAAATACAGGGCAGAATATTGAAATGATTGTGGAGCAGGCTCGACGAGAACGATTGAATGTCCACTCGCGAGCCTACACTACAGGATGGGTAGTTCGCAAAATATTTGATAAATTTAAATTAAAATGTAACTCATGCAAAAATTGCTTAACAAGCAATGAATCAAATATCCACGACTGGATTAATCATCGCGAATATACGGCAGCAAAAAAAAGATTAAACTACCCATCCGCAGGTGCAGTGAGGTGTTTCGGTACAGTGATAACTGAAACAAATGCATACTTGGAACACAACGCTCATAAAAATAATGTCGCTTCAAAAGTAATTGATTTTATTTGTTCCAAGTATTCATTTGATTTCATTCACTGTACCGAACACAAGACAATGATCCTTAATCATTTCATATCATTAGTTGTGAGGTTTACAATAATGAACTGGTGCAATATGATAAATCGAATTTTAAAGGGCACGGATATTCAAAGACTCCAAAATCGTGATTTGCCTGCGATGCAAAAGCAAGCTTACGAAAAATATAAAAGAAAATTAAAAAATAAATCTTTTAATAAGTAATTCTTTGTTTTATTTATTTTTTCCCAAAATTTATTTCAGAAAATTAATAATAGCCCCTTTGTGGGACAATAGAAATCAAATAATATCCAGCAGCACGGCGTTTTAGGCTGTATACGAGTGGTTCCTTTGCCATTGTACAACGTAACTTTAAAAAAAAAAAGAAACGTCATACGACATTAAAACTCGAAAGACTGTGGTGAAAATTTTTGTTCTGAAGTTGGCAGTCTGATACGTAGTATCTCTAAGTAGTCTGTGCAGAGTCCGAAACGTACCTCTCCCCCCGCAGTATATTAGTGACTTTGATTTAGAACAAAAACGTGCCCATACTTTCTCCACTGGTTATGTGCTTCATGGATTACACCGACCATGCCCCAAATAGATATCACCGTGAGCGCTGTCAAAATCAAAGTAAAAATGACAGAGGTCTGATGCGTGTGTGTGTGTGGCTGGGTGGGTGTGTGTGTTCACAGCTGAGGTTCACTGGCTGGAGTCGCACAAATACATTCAATTAGTTCTTTGAAATCTCTTTGGAGTCTCTTAACCATGAGTATTCAAGTAAATATACAAGACGAGCCTAACGGGCGACGAATTTCTCTCATGCAGGTTATGTTTTTGTTATCACGTGACGAGTGAGCACTGTAAGCGCGCGAGCGTTCCGAATTGATGACAGGTCTTAGCTGTCATAATCGTGTTATCTAATTCGGAACGCAAAATATCGACGTGAGCGCTGTGAGCGATTATTTTGTAATACGGAACGCGGCCAGTCATTGTCAGGGAGAGAATAAACACGCGATTCTTAAGGGGGAAGCTCACACCCTGCCCGCGAAATTCAAATTTTCTTACGTTTTTTGCAATTTGCAGGCCAGTGCTTGGTTGCATGTTGATGAACATTTGATTCGCGACTGTAAGACGTATTTAGTTACAGAATTATAATCATCAAAATCACCAACACAACCCTCCAAGTTCATATAGATCGAGAAACTATTTTTTCAAGGTCAAAGTTATTCCTCGATCTATATGAACTTGGAGGGTTGTATTGATGATTTTGATGATTATAATTCTGTAACTAAATACGTCTTACAGTCGCGAATCAAATGTTCATCAACATACAACCAAGCACTGGCCTGCAAATTGCAAAAAACGTAAGAAAATTTGAATTTCGCGGGCAGTATGTGAGCATTCGCCTTAAGGTGAATCCTTCAACCAGCCCGCGAAATTCAAATTTTCTTAAGTTTTTTGCAATTTGCAGGCCAGTGATAGGTTGTATGTTGATGAACATTTGATTCGCGGCTGTAAGACATATGTAGTTACAGAATTATAATCATCAAAATCATTATTACAACCCTCCGAGCTCATGTAACTCCCAAGAATGATTATTTCATCAAAAGGTCATTCTTGAGAGTTACATGAACTTGGAGGGTTGTAATGATGATTTTGATGATTATAATTCTGTAACTGCATACGTCTTACACCCGCGAATCATATTTTCACTAACATACAACCTAGCACTGGCCTGCAAATCGATAAACACGTAAGAAAATTTGAATTTTCGCGGGCTACCGTGAACATCAACCTTAACCTCAAAGTTTATTTTATCTGCAAAATCTTGTTTTTAGTGTTGATTCTGTTGTCTGGTGTTGGTACCTAGTAATAAGGTTAGTATCCTAAGTTTTGCTTGGCACTCATTTCCCCAGGGAAATGAGTGCCGAAGATCCCCCTGATGGGGGTGGAGAAAAACCTCCGGATATGGAGGTTGTGGAGTGCTCTCAAGACTCTGAGGTTAGTCAGTTAAGGACCGAGATCAGAAATCGCCCCGGGGGCTCTGAAATCTTCGTTGACGCCAAAAGGAATAAACCGCCGTCCGACTCAATTCAGTCTGTTTACACGAGGCCAGGTTTTGAGAGCGACTCTAAAATTATGGCGAGAGTGACAAAGCACCCTTCAAAGTGTTTGTCTCTAGAATGGAAACAGACCCTAAGCAAGGCTTATCCTTGAATTCCCTTAAGTTTGCCAAATTTATATTTAATAATGGTTTTAAAGGTGTAGTCCAAGGCAGTGTCAAGTCTATGGGCCGTAACAAGATGTCCCTTGATTTTAAGTCACGCATTGACGCAAATAATTTTGTTAACAGTCAAATTCTATTGAACCATAAATACTTGGCTGCTATCCCACGCTTTCATGTTACTCGCATGGGAGTTGTAAGAGACATCCCCACTGACTGGTCCCTAGATGAGCTAGTTCACGGAATCGAAACCCCTCAGAACTGTGGGGAAGTTATCAGGGCAAGAAGGCTTAATTTTAAGAACAAGAGAGAAGAATCTGTTTCTTGGTCCCCTTCAGGTACTGTTGTGTTAACTTTCTCTGGCCAAGTTCTACCAGAGCGAGTTTACTGTTATAATGCTTCCCTTCCTGTCTCAATTTACCATCTACCCACCATCCAATGCCGAACGTGTTTACGTTTCGGACACATCAGTATTAACTGCCGATCCACACCCCGCTGCTATCGATGTGCTCAATCACACCCTGGTGATAAATGTGATGTCCCGGACTCACAGGCTTCATGCCTATTGTGTGAAGGAGGGCATCATAAAGCCACAGATCCTATATGCCCTGAACACACACGACAAAAGTCAATAAAAACGGTCATGTCACAGGAAAATTTAAGTTATAGAGAGGCCTCCGTAAGATTTCCCCGTTCCAAAACTTCATACTCTAATGTAACTGCATATCCCTCCCAATTTAGACCATCACAAGCTTCTCCTGATGTATTCTACTCAGCCCCTCATAATACTCCTACTTCTTCTCCATACGCATCCCCTGCCAAGACGTCTTACACTAAAACAATTTTTCGTTCCCCTAAACCTAGACCTGAGCTGGGAAAGTCATATGACACCCAAGCCCATAGGTCAATGGTCGCTACCCCCAATTCTTCTCAGCCTAATGGCTGCGCTCTGAATTCCTCCTACATAGAAACCACTCCCCTTCCTACTCCTAATGATAATTTAATTGAACTACTTGTATGCTCTCTTATTAATATGTTATCCAAATTTGGTGACGCAATACCGGACAATGTCGTTATATTAGTCGAACAGCTCTTAACTACCTGGACTCGCCAAAATGGAAAGCATCCTTCAGTGGAATTGTAGAAGCGTCCGCAGGAAAAAACACGATTTAATTTACCTTATAAACCGATATAAGCCCGTTATCTTTGCTGTGTCGGAGACTTGGCTCAGGCCTGGCTCTGGCTCCCTTTTTAGGGTTCCCGGTTTTGCATGTCTTCGGGACGATAGAGATGATGGCTGGGCGGATTGCGCCCTATTGGTTAGCAGATCTATCACCTTTTCTGAGATTCCTATCCCCCACCATGATACTGGTCTACATGTAGTAGCTGTTAGAGCCATGGATATATCCTTTGTTTCTGCTTACATTCCTCATCCCAATGCTAATATTTTAGCTGAATTTAATTCTATCCTTTCTTCTATCCCCAGCCCTTTAGTTGTGTTAGGTGATTTTAATTGTCGACACACTCTTTGGGGTTCTCATTGTAACGATCCCTCTTCCAGCTTTTTACTAGATCTCTTAGATGATCGAAACCTATGCATCCTTAATGATGGATCTGCTACCCGTAGGGTGTCCCCTATCCAAAATATTAGTGTTCCAGACCTTTCTTTCACTTCCCCTTCCTTAGTTTCTACACTTTCCTGGTCTGTTCTCCCTAATTCATTTGGGAGTGACCATTTTCCTATCTTAATTTCATTACAAAGCTCTCATTCACATGCTCCTCCTATCCAACCCCTTCAAAAATATCGCCTGCCCCAAGCTGACTGGTCTAAATTCTCTTCCCACTTAGAGTCAGAACTTCAAAACTTCCCTCAAATTAATCCCTCTAATTCCCTTGCCCTCTATAATGACTTCGTAAATTGTTTGATACGAGCCGCTGACTCCTCAATTCCCCTTAAAAACTCTTCCCGTCACCTTATACCTTCTCCTCCTTGGTGGGATGCTGAGTGCACTGATAGCGTTAAAAATCGCAAAGAAGCTGAAAATACCTTTGCCTCTCATTTTGACATGCCCAATTATTTAAATTTTAAAAGGACTTCAGCACGAACTTGCAGATTATTGGCAAAAAAGAAAAGATGTGGATGGCTCTCATTCTGCGAATCTCTATCCCCACGCTCTCCTGTTTCCCTTGTGTGGAAGAAAATTAAAATATATCGTAGATCCTGTGACAATCAGTCTCTCGATCTCTCATCTAATTATCCCAGCTCTTGGATGGAGGAATTCATAGCTAAATTAGCCCCCCCCCCCCTTCGTTCCTAGTCTTGAATGCCTTCCCACTACAGATTCCCCTTCTCCCACCCCTAATGATAGATTCGACGATCCATTCTCCTATTCGGAATTAACGTGTGCCCTGGATCATTTACGTGATTCTGCCCCGGGTATCGATGGTATCCCTTACTCCTTCATCTCTAAATCTCCCTCAAATTGTAAATTACTCTTCCTCAACTTAATTAATTCCTTCTTTGTTACTGGTCAAGTTCCGGAGTCTTGGAAAACCCAAATCATTATCCCAATTCTGAAACCTGGGAAAGATCCAAAAGACTCTGCTTCATATCGTCCTATCGCCCTATCTTCCGTTTTAGCTAAGATCATGGAAAACCTCATCAAAAACCGCCTTGAATGGATCTTAGAAACAAAAGGCATCTTATCCAGCTCCCAGTTCGGTTTTCGAAGAGGTATGGGTACTCTGGATAGCCTTAGTGTCTTCACTTCTGACGTTCGCATTGCATTCTCTAAAAATGAAAGTGTCCTTGGTGTCTTCTTAGACATAGCTTCGGCATATGACAACGTCCAACTTCCACTACTCAGGCAAAAGCTGCTACAGCTGAGTATTCCTGTGAGGATGGTCAACATCATTTGTAATTTGCTTATGTCCCGTTCTATCACGGTGCGCCACCAAAATTCGCTTTCTTCATCTCGCTTAGTTTGGAAGGGTCTACCCCAGGGGTCCCCTTTAAGCCCTATACTTTATAATCTCTATACATACGATTTAGCGTCTTCTGTAAGTTGTTTCTGCAAAATCCTTCAATACGCCGATGACATCGCTCTTTACTTCAGTGCATCTGCCTTCTCAGATGCCTCATCCCGTTTAAATTCTGCTCTTCATTATTTAAATCAGTGGCTAACTAATCACGGCCTAAGTTTGTCAGTATCCAAATGTCATGCAGTAGTCTTTTCCCGCAAGCGCATTATCCCACCTATAAGCCTTTTTGTTGAAAGTGAACCAATTTTAGTTCAAGATAAAGTTAAATTTCTGGGCCTTATTCTTGACTCCAAATTAAATGGTCTACACCATCTAGATTATATTTCTAAGAAATGC
The DNA here is from genome assembly GCA_949316265.1 of Diarsia mendica. Lineage (NCBI taxonomy): Eukaryota > Metazoa > Arthropoda > Insecta > Lepidoptera > Noctuidae > Diarsia > Diarsia mendica. Next base: position 4,860,289 of record OX438917.1, read on the forward strand.
GAAAAAGGCGTTAACGTCCTGCGAGCTCTCTCCGGCGTTCGCTGGGGTGCTCATCCAACATCCCAGAAAGTTTTATATAATGCCATTGTTCGTAGGTAGTCACTTTGACTATGCAAGTTTTCTCCTAGAACCATGCAACAAAATTGCCCTCGCAAAGTTGGAAAAGATCCAGTCCAAGTGTTTGCGCATTATCACGGGAGCTATGAAATGCTCACCTATCAATGCCCTTCAGGTAGAATGTTTAGAGCCCCCCCCCCCTTCACTTACGAAGACAATATCTCTGTGATAGATTTTTCTACAAAGTCATCCAAACTAAAACTCATCCTCTTCTTCCACTTCTCCGTACCCTTTTCGCATTAATCTCTACGTCCCGCTATTGGTCCCACAAAAGTCCTCCTCTCCTCGTAAATAGCTTCAGTAAATTTGATAATATGCACATTTCATTAGTTCAGTCAGATAAAAACCCTCTTTTTGAAGTAGATTTTGACGCCTTACTTTTCCAACCTAAAATTTTTCTTTATTTTGGTATTTCAAAACACGACCCTGGCGCTAATGATAAACTTAATAAGATTTTAGACGAAGATTGGCCTGATTGGCTTACAATTTATACAGATGCGTCTAAGTTGTCAGACAATAGTGATGTTGGTTCTGCTGTGTGGATTCCAAAATTTAAAATTATACTTAATTTTCGTAGCTCTGAATTTGGATCTGTCTATACAGGAGAAGCAATAGCTATATTGGAAGCGGTTTCATACATAGAATCACATGGACTGAATAAAACTTTGATCCTGTCAGATTCACTTAGTTGTTTGCAAGATTTGTTAAAGTCTCCTTTCCGCTCTCGTCACAATTTCCCCATCATTTTAAAAATTAAGCAATTGCTTCATAGATGTCAATGTTTAGGCTTAGAAATTGCATTGGCTTGGATCCCTAGTCACTCTGGAATCGTTGGCAATGAAAATGCAGATTCGATTGCCAAGTCGGCTACTCGGAACGGAACCGAATCTTACTCATCTTGTTATCCCCGAGACCTGCGCTGCCTTGCTAAGCCTGATATGATGAAGTGTTGGGATACACTTTGGCAAAAAACTCGAGTGATCAAGGGTAAATTCTATGGCGCTATTCAACCAGACATCCCTCCCAAATGCTGGTTTAGTAAGCATAGCTTCAATAAATGGGCTACTTGTATTATTATTAGACTTCGACTTGGTTTTGTTTGTACTCCAGTATTTTTGGCCAAAATCCGTAATAGAGACAGCTCTTTATGCGAATGCGGTCTGGATGAGGGTACTCTGGAACATTTGTTTTTTTCCTGTCCCCGTTTAACAATCCCCCTGTATGACTTACTTCCTAGTAATATTCCCCGTCCAATTAACATTCCTTTCCTTTTATCTTTGGCCCATACCCCTGCTATCAAAGTCCTTTATAAATTTATAAGTATAAATAAAATACAGTTGTAGCTAGAAAATACATACTTATTTCTATTTGTTTATTATGTTCTTGATGTATTAACATTATATTGTGCCGTTTTACATGTATGGGTCATACACAAAAAACGAAAAAAATATGTTCATGCAACTTATAATCGTTATTTTAATATTTTATCAACATTAAATACATTTAATAGTTATTTTGTCTTGAAAACTTATCGTCGTTCATTAAAAACTAGCGCTTTACTAACATTTACATAATATTTTATCCTTTTGAATGTGGAAAAATCTCCTTCTGTAGACTGTTCGCAGGACAAGTAGTAGAGTTTAAGTGATGGTTAAAAATATATTACATACTAGAGATCAATTTTTTTTCGTTTCATTACATTAGTTATATTATCAAAAAAGCAAAACACAATGCTTTGAAAAATATATGATCTTAAATTTTGAAATAAAACGAATACACATTATGTTCGCAGATTTTAGGTCTACTCCTGTAGACACATAAAATAGGTCAAAATTTGCCAAACATGAGCGCATCGTTATTATATTGTTTTTTGTGTTAGTAGCACTGTATTCTCTGTCATTTTCTCGGTTGTGAATTTTACGTAAAGTGCGTGTGACGTGAAAAATACCAATTTTATTCAGTTACACAAGTTTTTGGTTCATGTTAGTGGTTCTTTCCTGTGTCAAGGATAAGGAGGAAAGTAGCCTCTTCAAATAAATAAAAAGATCCAGACAGTGTATGCGTTTGGGCGCGGTATGCCAATATCATATTGCTTAAATTCTAACCTCATAATGCAGGATGCCATCTTTGATTTACCAAAATATGTCTCTCATGTAGACATCTCTACTGTAGACTTAGGTGTCTTAAAAATTTATTCAGACGACTCTGAAGCTTCTAAAGATTCACCACAGAAAAAAACGGCTGAAGAATTTCATTTGGGACGATTCTGACGAGGATAATATTTTATTATATTCTTTTCTGAAGCCCGAAGAATCGCCAAACTTAAGTGGCAGTGGGCAGGGCACATTGCTCGCAGAACGGATGCCCGATGGGGCCGGAAAGTTCTGGAGTGGCGACCGCGAACCGGAAGACGTTGCGTTGGAAGGCCTCCCACAAGGTGGACCGATGACCTGGTGAAGGTTGCGGGGATCCGCTGGATGCGAGACGCACGGGACCGGTCAATGTGGCGACACTTAGGGGAGGCCTATGTCCAGCAGTGGACGTCTTTCGGCTGAAATGATGATGATGATATTCTTTTCATTTATATGTCCACAGAAGCATAATGTCTGTTCTGTGGACATTTTTTATTATTTTTTATACTGAATTGGTAAACATTTTTGATTGTTTTTTTTACGGGATAAAGAGACCTTCATTTAAAGTTTTTTTTTTCATTTTTTCTATTCTTTATGTTATTAATATGATTATATAATGCCCTTTTTGTTCTGTTCTGTAGACAACACGATCTCTTCGGTAGACGTAAAAAAACTAAAAACGTGATTTGTGCCTAAAATATCCAAGACTGATCTCTAATGATATTATTGTAAGATTATTATTATTTCACTTTAAATAAATATAATGTTTCCTACCAATTCGTGCAGTTCTAATATTTATGTTTTGAAATGTTCAGTTTTTGTGTATGACCCGTATTAACAAAAATGTTTTGTCCCCCTCTTAGCATGGTGAACAACAGAGGTCATCGCTACAAACACCGATCATTTGTTGTATGATATTATTTTTTAAAAGAAAACTGAACAATCTCATCTCACACCTGGACATTGGCAAAATCATCGAATGTACATCGATGGAGCCATAACCTTCAAAAATTGAATTGAATTGAAGAGTAGGACATTGGACAACATAACATAACATAAATAATTCGCAAGCGTGAAGGAAACAAATAAACACTGATTAGAATTAATTGTTTAATATTTGCGTACGGGTACGATTCGCGAAGTTTTAAACCTCACGACGTGGTGGGGTAGAGACGTCCGCAGAAATACTTGCAAGAGTTTTTGCTAAAGGTAAGTTCGAAGTTACGAATATTTTATTTTATCTTTACCAATTTATGAGGAAACGAGGAAAGTTTAAAAAAGTTGTAAAAAAAAATCTTAATATTTTCATACCTACCATAACCATGTTACCTATGCTACTAGGCTAGGCCTATGTTGAATTGTTGAATTTGTTGACATACTATTTTGGTTTGTCCTTGGTCTGAGTAGGCATAAAAATTAATAAAAAAACATGACTTATAGTATTTTGTTTAGATAACAGCAACTGTTTTTTATATATTATATATATCTCTTTATTTCAAGTAACATTGACTCATTGGCTCATTGACTCATTGACTCATTGCCGAAGCATCCACAAAAACTATTCTAAAAATAGGTTTAAGACATAGGTAAGTACCTTTAATTAAATTATTTTTAACATGAATTTGGGCGCACTGCAGTCTATCACAGGGTTTGTCTGTCTCTCAGAAGTGGGATTGTTATAGGCTGACTATACTAATGCTAATTCTCAATAACTGGCAGTATCACGGAGTCTGGATTTGTGCCCAGTTGATGGCAATAGGCTCGCCCCCTATTACATGGGACTTAAAAAACATAACTGGCGAAATGTGGGTGTACTATTAGGTACACCTCTGCCTAACCCTTCTGGGATTACAGGCGTGATGTTATGTTATGGCAGTATCACTACCGGGTTCAAATTTATCATCAATGTAAATTTGAGTAAAGGACTGTGTATGATTATACCCATCTATGATCTAAATCCATTCAGCCATAGGTATATAGAATTATATAATGTTTATTTATGATATTGAATACTAGATTATTTTATAAGAGCACTGTTAAAGTTATAATTTTTTTAACCATCAGCTTACTTGCAGTTTTTTTATCAATTATTTAATGAAAGATATCTATCCAAATAGACAACTCATTCAGTTACTACATGTTATGCAATTGTCAGCCCTATGCTGCTTACACCAAGGTCTATTTTAATTTAGCAGTCAAAAGTGGCTGATATCATACAAACAATATCTGCTTCATCTGTTATCTGACAGGTTAATATTGAATTTAACAGTTTGTTTAATACACATTCTTACTTACCTAAATACCTACTATAAATGCATTGAAGAGTTTAATCTATTATCACCATTATGCTATATTTTTATATGCATAATATTGAGAATTTAAAAAAATAATAAAATAATAACTATCTGCAATCATCATCATCTGTCCAGCCTTTTCCCAAGTATGAAGAGCATGGTGAAGATGTCGGCTTCCAGTAGAACAGAATGCAGTTGTATACCAGTATCTTAGAATAGAATAGAATACGTATTTATTCGTTAATGGACAGCAGCAACACAAAAGAGCAGCACATACATAAACAAATAACAACAAACAGCTTAACAATTTATTAAACAGCCCAACTGCGCTGAGCATGCACATAACGAAAGGGTAACATGGAGCCACTGCGTACCTGACCTCCACAACCCAATCAGAACTGGATAATATGATTCCCCTTGATAAGACTGGTTGTCAGACTTTCAGGCCGCAGAATACCTGTAACGACTGTAAATGACAGCCAGGAACTACTTGTCTTGCCGAGAAGTGCCATACATATTTACCAATACTGTGGTTGTGGAGGTCAGTTATGCAGTCGCTCGATGTAAAATACTGATATTCAGTTGCATCCGGTTAGACTGGAAGGCGGCAAAACAAATAATACTTTCAAATATCGAAACATATCTTAAGTTTTGCTGAACTAATTCACTTTCATCGACATAATCTCTCGTTTCTCTATGCCAGGTGACAATAAGTTTTTTTCTAATCCACTCTTATCTCAAAGAAACCAATAAATCTAATTTCTCGTATGTTAACAAGTTTATCAGCGGTCTATCGAGGGAATATTTCACTCTATCGCGGTGACCGCCCGAGATTGACAATAAATCGCCAACCCAAGGGTTTTTTTATAATGACCCTGTTTTTTGTCCGAGAGTAGGGCTTTCACGAGTTTAAAGAACTTCTGTGAATGGATATGGGTAATATCAGTAAGAAAGAACAAGAAAAAATTGTGTATTTGGTACTGTTTTATAAAATCTTCATTTTCATTTCAATTTCATCAAAATCTAGAATATAAAAATATATATATAATTTGCGCTAATTATGATGCACACTAAAAAAAGCACCAGGAATACCTTCACAAAAAATACAATTCAAAAGAGAAGTTATACTATGCAAAATACGATTTAAATTAAATAGAAATTTGTGTAAAAGTACTACGGCGTAGCTTGGCGAAAGTCCCGTAGCACGCTGACTACGCCGTGCTACGTCGTAGCAATTAACAACTTTTCCTTACTAAATTAGTTTTCAACCAATTATTGTCCCAAAACTCAACTAAATGATTAAATACCAGTACTTTATAACTAGACAGCCCTACGACTAAACCGTGCTCTCATCCCAACGCATAACAAAAAACAGGTTTGAGTCGACCCCTAAGTAAATTGTAAAGTGACCCAGTGAGCTACTGAACTGTACACACGTACTTTTTATTGAACATTCATAGGATAAAGGGAACAGTGGGAAGAAGCTTTGGTTTATTAAACATCATCATCAGTCTATAATGTTCCCACTGCAGGGACTCAGGCCTCCTCTCTAGGAGAGGGATGGGCTATAATCCACCACGCGGGCCCAGTGCGGATTGGCAGATGTCACATGTCTTCGAATATTTTGGTTCTAAGACATGCCGGTTTCCTCACGATGTTTTCCTTCACCGTTTTGAGAGCAGTGGTGATGAAATAAATTACACAAAGTAATGCGTCTCCAGGCCTGGGACCTATGACTGACTGGTCGTAAGTCGGGGCGGCCATCCACCACTTGTGGATACATAAAAAAAAAATACAAAAAATACAAAATATTTATTTCCGTAAAACAATATTTCTTACATTAGTTGATGATTGGAGACCCTTGGACCCTTGTTACATAACATGTATACACTTGGTAAAGTTCATGCACATTCTATTGATTACAAATAACATTGCGCCGGTAAACCCCGAAATGTTAGGCAGAGGTCGTACACATTTTGCCAACTATGATTAATAGGGGGCGAGCGAGCTTATTATTATTGCCATCAACTGGGAAGTTGGGGGAACTCATCTAATTCTGTGATTTGCCTAATTCTGTGATATGTATTTAGTTTGAGCGGTATCATAGGGCTGTACGAGTGCACAAATGCCTTTATCACGAAGTTAGATGAGTTCACTATGTATACATATAAGCAGGTTGTTTCGGAACTTAACACCTACCCTTTATTATCAGCATCCGAGGGAACAAGACAAAGACTAATAATTTTTTTTGACGTCACGGTTGGCGCATTGGCTGACCGATTGACTGCTGCGCTGCGTGTTACGGGTTCGAGCCCTGCACGGAACAAATATTTGTACGGCCTACACACTACAGATAGTTGTTTCTGGTCTCGGTGTGTGGTTTGTGTATGCGAGTTTAAATGTTTGTAAACGCTCCCACGATACAGGAGATACTCCTAGGGGCACGCAACATTTTTTTTTTTTTTTCAAAAAACTATGGCTATGAAACGAACTAAGAATTGAATCGGAAATCGTACTACTACTACTAATCTAATTAAATCATATAAGACACATTTCAACGTGATTCTTACCCGTTGTCTTTAATAATATACATCTAATACATCATATTTAATTATCCCATCTTGCACATATCAAGAGTCAATTAACCACTCTTTCCTTTGTTCTAACTTCAAAAAGCAATAAATTGAACTGCCACAAAAAAGTTTTTACCCCCAAGCGCCACTTAGGATTTTTACACATGTTTCTTTGTTCCCCAAAAGCGTCTAATTGATACCCTAGGGCCTGAGGGTTTCGTACTTAGCACCTCCACGGGCAAGAGGTTTTTTCTACGGTTTTTTTTTATAAATAAAAAGTGCGTTTTGAAAAATTAACGTCCTTTTTGACCAATGGCTGTCATGTGGTAGGGTTGGGTATATGAAAGGAGTTAGGGCTGTCTAGTATCTATTGTTTTTAGTTCGTTTTTAAATTATTCTAGGTGATATCTAATATATAAAATTCTCGTGTCACAGTTTTCGTTGCCATACTCCTCCGAAACGGCTTGACCGATTTTGATGAAATTTTTTGTGCTTATCCGGTATCTATGAGAATCGGCCAACATCTATTTTTCATCTTTTTTTTTACTAGGGAATTATTTATATGGCTGTAAGTGTACCTACTGTGTACGTGTTGTTGGGAGTTATGATGAGTCATGTAAATAAAACAACTGGTTTCGGCGAGCGCTAGTACATAACTAAAATATATAATTATTTATTTTGCTATTATAATATTTGCTGTGCATGCGACATGTAAAGTGTCGATGCACCACATTATTCCCCCCTTTTTCAAAAAAAAACGAGTACATAAACAGAATTAAAAAGTAAAATAAAAAGAATGTCAATAAACAGAATTAAAAAAGTAAAATAAAAAGTATGTCAAAAAAAAGTAATCATTATACACGAAAATGTAGTCACTATTATACACAAAATAATTATAGTCATTAACACAAATAAAAATTATTAAACACTACGCCGCTGCACTTTTCTCTTATTTTAATTCATGTTTTTCTTTCGCTGGCGGTATTGTAAATCGTACCACCGGATGTATGACGCGGCCTGAGCGTGTTGTGTTTGGTGCGATCTTATTATTTTCCGCTTGCTCAACATTTTTGCCGTCGTTTACTTCGCTACTGCCACTTTCTTGGTGTGCTAAAGGTTCATTTACCTTTTCGTCTATTAAAATGTATGCTGGTTTTAATCTGTCCACTGTTACTATTGATGTTTTCTTCGGCAATTGAATCTTGAAATGTTTCTCTTGTTTCTCTAACACTTTATATGGGCCTTCGTAGGTCGGGGTCAGTGGTTTCTTCACAGCGTCCGTTCTGACGTATACATACTCGCAGCTTTTCATGTCTGGATGTATGAATGGTTTGTGACTTGTGGCGTGGTGATTGTTACTGAACGGGCTTAGCTTTGCCATTGTCCTCTGGAGAGTCTGTGCAAAATTTTCTGGTGATGTTACTTGCGTTTTCGGCTCGATAAACATTCCTGGCAGACGTATGTTTGTTCCGTATAACATCTGTGCTGGACTTATATTTTCTTTCAGTCGTAGTGCTGCTCGTAATCCTAGTAGAACTATGGGTAGTTCGCTCGACCAGTTTGTAGTATTTCCGCGCGCGACTAGCGCGGTTTTCATCGATCTATGCCAGCGTTCGACTAAACCATTTGACTGTGGATGATAACTGGTGGTTCTGGTTTTCTTAATACCGAGTGACTTGGTTAGAGTGATAAATAAGTCTGACTCGAACTGTCGTCCCTGGTCCGTTGTTATGGTGTTTGGGCATCCGAATCTCGCTATCCAGGTGCTTATGAGAACTTCCGCCACAACTTTTGCTGTTATCTCTGCTACTGGTACTGCTTCCGGCCATCTCGTTTCTCTGTCTATCATTGTCACAATGTATCTGTTGCCGTTGGATTCTGGTAGTGGTCCGACAATGTCTATGTGCACGTGATCTAATCGTGCTGTAGATGGGAAAGTTCCGATTGGGGCCGAGTTGTGCCTCTGTGTCTTGCTTTTCTGGCATGCATGGCATGTTTTCGCCCAAATGCCGACGTCAGTATTCATGCGTGGCCAGAAGTAGTGCTCGGAGATCATTTTCTTTGATAGTCTTATTCCGGGGTGTGTTATGTTGTGCATAGTGTCGAATACTTGTTTTCGAAGTGACTTCGGTACATACGGTCGTAAACTTGATTTTGAATTTTCGCAGAGTAGTTGTCTTGTTCCTGATAATGTCGTAGTTTTCCAGTTAAGGTTGTTATTGTTTAACAGCTGAGTGAGTTCAGTGTCATCGCGTTGCATATCTGCTAACTCAGTCCAATCCACAGGTGTCGGGCAATCTATTTGTTCGACTCGCGATAATGCATCGGCCACCGGGTTCATGTTACCGGATAGGTGACGAATGTCTGTCGTGAACTGTGCAATGAACTCGAGGTGACGTAGTCGTCTTGGGGCTATCGTTTTACTTGTGCAGGTTTCTTTGGTAGTGAAGGCGTGACATAACGGCTTGTGATCGGTGTAAACTATCAACTCTCTTCCCTCGACATAAGGTTGAAAATGCGTTACTGCCATGTAAATGGCTAGCAATTCCCGATCATACGTGCTGTACTTTGATTGCGTTTCACTCAGTCCCTTTGAGAAAAAGGAGAGTGGCTTCCAGTTTCCGTTTTCATACTGTTGTAAAACGGCGCCTACGCACGTTTGAGATGCGTCTGTCATGAGTGATAGCGGGCAATGCGTTGTTGGTGAAGACAATGTAACGGCGTCGCTGAGACTTGCTTTACATTGATCGAATGCTTCTAATGCCTCTGGAGTCCATTGTATTTCAGTTTTGTCATTTTTCTTCGAACCAATGAGGTATTTGTTTAACCGAGCTTGGTGTTTGGCTGCTTGTGGTATATTGTTCCGGTAAAAGTTAATCATGCCTAAAAATCTCCGTAAATCTTGTACTGTTTTTGGTATTGGGTATTTGGTGATTGCTTCGACCTTGTCTGGTAATGGTTTGATACCGTCTTTTGAGATCTGATATCCGAGGAACTCTACTTGCGGTTTGCCCAGTACGCATTTGGCTTGATTTATTGCAATGCCATGTTCGTCTAATCGTTTGAACGTTTCTTGTAAATGACGGCGGTGTTCGCTGGTTGATGATGACGCCACTAGTATATCGTCTATATATACGAAAATGAAGTCGAGTCCTGCTAAGACTGTGTTCAGGAATCTGACAAAGGTTTGTCCTGCGTTGCGTAGTCCGAACGGCATTCTTGGAAATTCGAATAGACCGAACGGGGTTATTACTGCAGTCTTTTCTACGTCTTGTACTGGAATCTGGTTGTAGGCTCTTTTTAAATCGATCGTTGAATATATACTGGTTCCTGGTAATAGGTATGTGAAGTCTAGTAGTCTCGGAATCGGGTATCTGTCCGGTACAGTGATCGCATTCAATCTTCTGTAGTCGCCACATAGTCGTAACTCGCCGTTTTTCTTCTTTGTCACGTGCAAAGGACTAGCCCACGGACTCTTGGAAGGCCTGCATAACCCTGTGTCTAGCATAAGCTGTATCTCCTTCTTCACTCTTAGGTATTTGTCCGCCGGTAAAGGTCTTGACTTGGAGTAAACAGGGTGTCCATTGGTGATGATTTGATGAACTACGTTGTGCTTCGGTCGTGACTGAGTGTCGAGAGGTTTCAAAATGTTCGGGAAATCTGCTAAAATGTCTGCGTAGTCTTCGGTTAAATTTACGGTCCGAAGTGTTGGTGTGCTTGACTTCATTAACTTTGCGTTACTCTGAAGTCCAGTTGTACCATCAATTAAACGTTTATTCCGAATATCCACCAAAATGTTGTTTTTTTCTAGAAAATCGGCTCCAAGTATTGGTTGCGTAATGTCAGCTACGATGAAAGTCCAACGGTACGGGCGTCTCATATTCAGATTTAACGTCAGCGTTTTGTCGCCATATGTTTTAATTTGTGTACCGTTTGCAGCGTATATTTTATATGTGTCGTCAATTTTTAAACGGTCCCCTCTTCTAGGTATGGCTGAAATATTAGCGCCTGTATCCACCAAAAAACGATACCCACTTTTTCGGTCGGTAACGCAAAGGCGGTTTGAAGGTTTGATAGCGCTGACGACCGCCTCTGTCAACGCTGAACTTAGTTTTCCGACGGTTTCTTCCAATTGCATGGATTTTCACAGTTCCGGGCTCGATTCCTGTAACGATGATGATACTTGCATAACCAGTTGGGACTGTCGGGTGTAATCCTCGTCCTAGAGTGGGATCTTGTGCGCGACTGGCTTCGATTACGTCTACAATTACGGTGTCTAATATTGGTTGAGTTTGATTTTAAGGCTGCTATTTCCATGGTCAGCTTACTCATTTGGTTGACTAACTCAACCATCAGCTGTGTTTGTCCGGTTGATATTTCCGACGCTTCACCTGATCGTCCTTCCAATATCTGCTGACTGTTGTCCGTCGCTCCGCATGTTGTTTTCACACCACAATTTCCACTTGTACTCATGTCTTCGGTAACTATATGCCTCTTGAAAACCAAAACCAGTGAGATCCGCTTGTGGAAGGCTGGTAAGGTTGTGCAGTGCAGTTACCACGACACGGGAAAATCACTTTAAATCGCGGCGCGTGTAAATTCAATATCGGGGTCACCAGATGTAAGTGTACCTACTGTGTACGTGTTGTTGGGAGTTATGATGAGTCATGTAAATAAAACAACTGGTTTCGGCGAGCGCTAGTACATAACTAAAATATATAATTATTTATTTTGCTATTATAATATTTGCTGTGCATGCGACATGTAAAGTGTCGATGCACCACATGGCAAAACAACGTTTGCGGGGTCAGCTAGTTAAAATATAAATAAGTGTAAATGTGGCCGGTGGAATCGGCTTCGAGAAATAGGCTTAGACAAAATTAGCATGAGTCTCTTAAAAAACTATGCAGTTTGCGGACTTGAAACGGTAGCCTGTAGCTAACTTATTTTCAGTTTCACAATATAAGTTTATAGAAGAAAATTATCACAAACACTTTTTGTCTTGTTATAATTTATTTTTATCAGCCTCAAATCCCGAAAGCATTATACTTCATCGATACTCAAAACCACACCTCAAAAAAAACATTTATTAGGTCAAAATAAAAATAATAACCCAAAAATTCACTTCCGCATCGCCTCAAATGTAACAAAAAATTAGAATGTCTGGCATCCCTATCCGTCTCGCGGCTGGCCATCTGTCAGTCAATGACAGGCGCGGGTTAACCCTTCAACGGCGACCGTGTTTACACTGGGTACTATTGACACGGTCTACTAATTTATACGTTTTAGTGTTAAATGAAGTGCATTGCCTGTTGATTGTAATTTTTGTTGTTTATTATATTTGCTGTTGAATATTGTAATAGTACAGACGGTATGAGATATGTGTAGGGGCGTGTGTCGGGAAACTCTTCAAGAATAGTCCTCTTTTTGGTTACAGGATATATTTCAAAGTTCACAAAAACTTATAATTAATAAAAATAGACTTCTTAAGAGTTAGATATTTTAACATACTATTAGTGTCCGTTCCCACCGAAGTTAGGTAGATGAAAGGCGATGACAATAGCTGGTGACGACTGAAGCGCGGTGTCGTAATACGATCGTCTTTGTCCGTGGGATACGCTGAGTTTGCTGTACTTTGCAGGTTGGCTTCGTAACATCTCCCCTGCCAGATAAGCAACTATTTGGTGACCTTGACGCCAAAAGTTGCGGCTCTTCTTTCTTCCTCTGTCAACTCGGTATTAGCCGCTTCAGTTGTAATAATTAATTTCGCAGCTCGACGGCGGCGACGAATGAAATACCAGATGCTTAGTGCGCCTGCACCGAATAATATGAGTGAATAAAATGGAATTGTGGTATGGTACATTCCAGTTGTGTCCAATGATTCAACTGGTATTTCGTCTTGGGCACGGTAATATTATCATACAGTAGTTTGACTTCATACAAACGGACGAAGCGCGAGCTATGCCTACGCGCCTCGATTAAGGGATGCGCCAGGGATGCAGACAGTCGCGACTGTGCCGCAGTGACGAGCGGACGGTGTGTTGTTTTTTAACAATAAATGCGCGATGTTTTCTCTAAAAATAAGACAAGTATGTTATACCACGGTACCACAGAGGTATCGCCGACGATGCATTAACCCCATTTCCACCCAACAACATATTGCATCAGCCACCGGGGACGGTCCACGAGATGCTGCCTTCGCGTTTCGCGACTATGCATTAACCTTGAACACGGGGCCGCCCGGCCGGGCCACGAGATGCTGCCTCTGCGCAACGTGCCAACGATCAAGCCACCATTTCTAGGGCGGCTTCACCGCCACTTCGGTTCCAACCTCGAACGTAGTCGCAACCTTTAGTCATAGTTATAAATTCATGTAATTTCTTTTCTATTAATTAAATTAATTTTAAGCAAATTGGCTTTCTTTGAATACTCCGCCTGTAGCCTCCGTAATTGGCGCAGTCGGTAGGATACTCGAGGCAGTACGCGGCGCGTAAAGGGACTCCAAAATCGATCCTGTCGGCTCCGCATAGCCGCTGTCTGAGCTCTCAAGCCTTCATCGAGTATCCAGAACCACGGAAAGCTGCAGCCGGTGCATCCAGACCTCGATGCTGATTCAGAGAAACCAAGAAATGAAACTGTGAGTACACTTGAATCGCTCTTGTGTTGCCTCCTTATAGTTGTAACTTTTCCTTTTCCCAGTCCTACGTTAATCTTTCAAGATTTTTCATCCTAGGCAATCTGGTTCTTGTACCCCTAGGGTCGTAAGACAAAGTAGGTTAGATCAAGCTAGAGATTTAAGTGACATAGTAGAAGACACATCCACAATGGCTCAAGGAGACCAAATTGACGCCATATTTAAGTCCCTTCGATTACTCCCAGAGTTCGACGGGAACCCGAATACATTAACTAGGTTTATTAATTTAAGCGATCAATTAGTAAAGAGGTATCTCAATCCCAACCCAGGAAATGAGCTGGAAAACCAGGCCTTGCTTAACGGAATCTTAAATAGAGTTACGGGTTCAGCCGCTCGATTTATTAATTCTAACGGTATCCCGACTGACTGGAATGGCATTCGTACAGCATTAGTTAACAACTTCGCGGATCAACGCGACGAAACTGCACTTTATAACGACCTTTCGTCGTTAGCACAAGGTCAGACCACGCCACAAGAGTTTTATGAAAACTGTCAAAACCTATTTAGCACTATTATGACATACGTGACCTTGCACGAGAATCTGTCCACCACCGTAGAAGCAAAGCGTGAACTTTATAAAAAGCTTACGTTGCAGTCCTACTTACGCGGATTGAAAGAACCGCTAGGTTCGCGTATTCGTTGCATGCGACCCGTATCTATAGAGAATGCATTGCAGTACGTACAAGAAGAAACTAACATATTATATCTGCAACAGCGGAACAATAGCTTCATAGATAGTAAAAAACAACCGAATAACTCAGCGGGCTCGCAATTTAGACCCCCAATTATTAATCAACCGTTCCCCATGACACCAAACCATTTTAACACGCCGGGCCCCTCACGCCATCCACCCATGCAGCCATGGAGACCTAGTAGTAATAATAATTCACCTCAACCTTACCGGGGGCCGTCGCGAACTCAGCAAATATTTAGGGCTTTACCACCAAATTATAATGAACGAAGTAATGTATTTAGGATGATTCCACGTGACTTATCCGGAAATACGCAAAGCGGACCCGGTCCTCAGCGGCCTACACCTATGAGTGGCGTAAGTCATTTTGTCAGCAGACCCATGCCTGCTAGAGGACACGACTGGACCAAATCAGGCAATCCACCACCAAGCAACTACTTTAAGGCTCGCGAATTAAACTTCAATGAATGTCCGTACTATGCATACGGCCCCTACTACGATGGCTCTGAGTATTATTATGTCGAGTCCGAATGTAATGATAATTTTACGTGTACTGACGATTACCATGACAACCAATTGATTTCTGTTGATGTACCATATGGGACTGGCGAATCATTAACAGAGTCTAAGCCATCCACTAGCAACGAGGATTTTCGGCCGGGATCGAAGTCCCGACAAACAAAAATAGAAATTAATATTCAGACACAGAGACAACTTCCTTACATACAAATTTCAAACCCCCCCTTAAAGTTACTTATAGACACAGGTGCTAATCAGTCCTTTATTAGCCCCGAGGCCATGCGGAAGTATTTTCCGTTTACGCCGCTAAATTATGAACCTTTTGAGGTCGTGAATGTCCACGCGACGAGTAGAAATAATAACTCGGTCATATTGCCGTGTTTTGCGGAATTCGATGAGTCAGATAGTATAAAATTATTCGTATACAAGTTTCATAATTATTTCGATGGTTTAATAGGGTCAGATTTATTAAGTAAATGGGAATCGAATATAGACTATAAAAACATGTGCTTAAACACCAGGCACGCAACTAATCCAATTCAGGTATATGATTCCCGTAACGTCAATCTTTACGAAGATATTATACCCGCTCGTTCTTCTAAATTGATCAAACTACCAATTAATATACAAAATGGAAATGCGTATATCCCGGAACAAGTCATTTGTAACTGCATTATAGGTGAATGTATCACGTCAGTCAGCCGTAATCGAGGCATTTTAGAAGTTTCAAACCCTACTCAAAATGATTTAATATTTTCTGTCGACCGTCAAGTTAGTGCCGAGGTATATAATGTTGAGTGCACGCGTACTAAACAACTGTCACCGCGCGCTCGAGACGTAGTTTCAAAATTACGTACCAGTCATTTAAACCCGGAAGAACGTGCAAATCTGGAATCACTGTGCGCACAATACGCGGACGTATTCTATATAGAGGGTGAACCGTTGTCATTTACCAACCAAATTAAACATTCGATAAAAACCACCGATGAAGTACCCGTTTACACAAAAAGCTACCGATATCCGTACGTGCATAGGGAGGAAGTTAGAAATCAAATCGGGAAGATGTTAGACCAGGGTATAATTAGGCCTTCCCAATCAGCCTGGAGTTCTCCTATCTGGGTAGTACCTAAAAAGACAGATGCTTCCGGCAAAACGAAATGGCGAATTGTCGTAGACTTCAGAAAATTGAACGAGAAGACTATCGATGATAAGTATCCGATACCAAACATCGCAGATATATTAGATAAGTTAGGCAACTGTCAATACTTCACCACCCTCGATCTCGCAAGTGGATTCTACCAGGTTGAGATGAACACAGAGGATATACCGAAAACGGCGTTCAATGTTGAGCACGGTCATTTCGAATTTTTAAGAATGCCTATGGGTCTTAAGAACTCGCCGTCCACGTTCCAAAGAGTCATGGACAACGTGCTCAGAGGCCTTCAAAACGTCATATGTCTCGTGTACCTCGACGATGTAGTTGTGTTTAGCACCTCCTTGCAAGAACACATGAATAACCTCGAGAAAGTCTTCCAGAGACTACGGGAATCAAATTTTAAAATCCAGTTAGATAAAAGCGAATTTTTGAAATTAGAGACAGCTTATTTAGGCCATATTATCGGTAAAGATGGCATTAAACCGAACCCCGATAAGATATCAGCCATACAAAATTATCCGTTGCCGAAAACCACTACCGAAATAAAACGCTTCCTTGGTTTACTTGGGTACTATCGTAAGTTCATTCCTGATTTCGCTCGATTAGCAAAACCTCTTACTCAGTGTCTTAAGAAAGGATCAAAAATTACTCTCGATACAAATTACACAAATTGTTTTGAAAAATGTAAAACTCTTTTAACTAATGACCCCATTCTTCAATACCCCGATTTCAATAAGGAATTTGTCCTGACTACAGATGCATCCAATTTAGCGATTGGTGCTGTACTTTCTCAAGGCCCGATAGGCCAAGATAAACCTATAGCTTACGCCTCACGAACATTAAATTCCAGTGAGATTAATTACAGCACAATCGAAAAAGAGTTGCTGGCCATAGTATGGGCCACTAGGTATTTCCGTCCTTATTTATTTGGTCGCAAATTTAAAATCATCACGGACCATAAGCCACTCCAGTGGGTGATGAATCTCAAAGAGCCAAATTCTCGATTAACGAGATGGCGATTGAAATTAAGCGAGTACAATTTTACAGTCATTTATAAGCAAGGAAAATCAAACACTAATGCCGATGCATTATCTAGGATAGAAATATGCAATGAGGAAACAAGTTCCGTAATAGCTAACCCTTCTGTTCATCCGCCAACGCTAGACGAATCCAGGACCATTACAGCTCACACTGACGCAGAAAAGCCTATATTGGAAGTACCGATATCAGACGACCCGCTCAATAAATTCAATAGACAAATTCATTTTTCGATTGTAGGTGATTTTAAAGGTAGAACAGTTGTAACAAAACCATTTGACACCCATACCCGTACGGCTATACAAATATCTAAATCTAACCTTGAAACAGATGTTGTGAACGCGATCAAAGAATTCGTTAACGCTAAAGTAAAAACAGGAATACTAATTAACCCACCTCTGGAAATGTACTCAATTATACCCATAATTCAAAACCATTTTAAGAGCTCATCTATGAATTTAGTACTTACTAAAGTCGAATTAGAGAATGTTAAAGAATATCTACGCCAACAAGAAATAATTCAGAAATATCACGAAGGTAAAACCAACCATCGCGGTATCAACGAATGTTACCTTGCATTATCTCGGCGATACTTTTGGCCTAAGATGAAGGAGCACATCGCTAAGTTCATAAATGAGTGTACCATCTGTGGACAGGGTAAATACGACCGACATCCAATAAGGCAACAATTACACATAGTTCCTCCTCCGGCGAAACCATTTGAAGTTATCCACCTCGATCTGTTCACAGCTGAAACTGAGAAATTCCTAACAATCATCGATTCCTTTTCAAAGTATGCTCAAGCATACCATTTAAGGGATGGAACTGCAATAAGTGTTATTCAGGCTTTGTTAATATTTTGTACTCACCACGGAGTACCATTATTGTTAGTCACTGACCGAGGCACAGAGTTCACTAACCAGTTATTCTCCGAATTCACAAGGGTTCACAAAATTACCCATCATAAAATTTTAGCACACACGCCCAATGAGAACGGGATGGTTGAGCGTCTCCATTCCACCTTACTAGAACATTTAAGAATACTAAAATTACAAAATCATGGTGAATCAGCTATCAATCTAATGCCATATGCCATACTAGCATATAACAGCAGCATACACAGCCTTACCAAGTGTAGACCATTAGAAATTATAAGCGGACACTTTGACCCTCGTGACCCATTAGACATGGACGTAACAGAGCACTTAATGCAACAGTATATTCAAAATCATAAGATGAAAATGAATAAAGTCTATGAATTAGTAAGCGAAAACTCTTTAAACCGTAGAACCGGAATCATTGATAATCTGAATAAGAGTCGCGAGCCGGAACAAAATTATTTACCCGAACAACAGATATTTATAAGGAATCCCATGGCAAGCCGTCAAAAGTTAGCACCCCGATATACACAGGATACGGTATTAGCAGATCTCCCAATACATATCTATACAAAGAAAAAACGCGGTCCAATCGCTAAGTCCCGTCTAAAGAGAGTGCCTAACAACGCGCAATTGTTACAGGATACTACTGATGTACATACTACAAGCGGTAGCTGCTCAAGAGATAACGCTTGAGAGCCTCGAAGATGGACCAGGAATTCTTCCTTTTAAGCTAGGCTCTGCAAAGATCATAACCCAGCATCATTCTTTCTTACAATGTGTTGATATAGATGAAATTAAATCTAAAGTAGCAGTAGTTCAAACTCAGTTGAATTATATTCAGCCTCAGTTAAATAACAAAACTCGTTTCTTGTATGAACCACACATTGCACATCTTAAAAGTAAGTTAAATATGATTTCAGAACAACTGCAGACATTTGATTCCAATCGCGTTAAAAGAGGCCTTATAGACGGCCTAGGATCCGTTATAAAAAGTATCTCAGGCAACTTAGATTATACAGACGCTCTGCGTTATGACAATGCCATTAAAGTTCTTCAGGATAACGAACAGGAAATAACTTCGCAGTTAAATCAGCATATAAGTTTAAGCAAGGATTGGATGTTACAGCATTCAAAAGTCTTAAGTAGTATTGTCGAAAATCAGAAAAATATATCCCAAATAGTTAAAGTAATGATAAATACTACCCAAGTTACTAATATAGATCTTCTTAATTATGCCCATCTCTCACAGTTACTCCTAATTTTGGGAGATAATATAGAAAACCTGTCGGAAGAGTTAGGCAGAATAGAGAATCTACTAGCTTTTATTCACGCAAAGAGTACGCATCATTCAATGCTCGGTATAAACGTTTTAAGAAATATGATAGCTAAAATGCGCAGTATATATAATAAGGAAGAAATACTAGATATAAGCATAAGGGAATATTACGATACAATTAAATTAGGTTCATATTACAGTAGCAATAACTTAGTTATAGTGTTCAAGATACCGATTGCATTGCCCAGCACCTATGACCTATATAAACTTTCCATAGTACCTAATAAAGATCATGAAATCCTAATACCACCCTCTCCTTATATCGCAATACACGAGGACGAATTCATGTACATGGAGACAGAATGTCCGAAGGCAAACACTTGGTATCTCTGCGAGATGAAACCCAGCTTCAAGCCTCGAGATCAAGTGGACTGCATTCAACAACTGATTACAACGCAGAAAATTGACTCTTCCTGCAACCATACCCCTGTCAAACTCACCAGAGGGGCACTGGAGCAACTAGATGACAAGCATTACATCGTCACGTTTCCAAAAGCTACCAAGGTCCAGACGTCCTGTGGAAGAAATGAATACAAGAATCTACAAGGGAGCCTCTTAGTTGTCCTACCTCATAACTGTTTCCTGCGGACTCCTGAATTCACCATCATTAATAACAATGATCATGCAAAAGGACAAGTCATCAAGATCACAGACTTACCTGCACGGGATCCCAATTTGACATTATCAACGCTACCAGTCCTAACCCTAAACTCAATAAACCTGGAAAATCTACACGCAAGCAATGCAAAGATATCGCTACAGTCACCGATTACAATAAAGAAGCCCCAAGATACAACCTTATATCATACCACCATACCGTTGTACACTTTCCTACTAGGTGCAACTGCATTAAGTAGTTACGTCATCGTCCGAAGACTCTTAGCAAAACGGCGATCAAACGAACCACCAGAGACAGAAATGAAGCGACCCACGTGCCAGGATGCCAACGTCGAAACTCAAAACGTGAATCAACCTGACCCGCAAGATCACTGTTCAACATTATTTTCGACGAAAGTCCTCTAATAACTGCTGAACTACGGTGGGAGGTGTTATACCACGGTACCACAGAGGTATCGCCGACGATGCATTAACCCCATTTCCACCCAACAACATATTGCATCAGCCACCGGGGACGGTCCACGAGATGCTGCCTTCGCGTTTCGCGACTATGCATTAACCTTGAACACGGGGCCGCCCGGCCGGGCCACGAGATGCTGCCTCTGCGCAACGTGCCAACGATCAAGCCACCATTTCTAGGGCGGCTTCACCGCCACTTCGGTTCCAACCTCGAACGTAGTCGCAACCTTTAGTCATAGTTATAAATTCATGTAATTTCTTTTCTATTAATTAAATTAATTTTAAGCAAATTGGCTTTCTTTGAATACTCCGCCTGTAGCCTCCGTAATTAGTACATATTTAATATGACGAGTAGCATATATTGTGTTGTTTTTGGTTTTATGAATTCGTTAATAACGTATCCAGAGATAACTTTTTTTTAATTACCTGGAAACTTTGAAAGATAAGACTATAAAATAATTTCACTTACTAGTAGGTAAGCATATAATGTGTGTCTTTTTAATGGATAAGTATTTCTTTCTATGTCCCGAAAAAAAACATGGTTTTATAATTAAATCTATCATTCAAAAAACAACACGCATGTTTATTGAACACTTTCTATTCAATTCACAAAGTATTTTATTTGTTTTAAAAAGTATATTTACGATCACAAAACTAAATGGAAACACAAACTAGGCACATGTAATTAAAATACTGGAGGCGGGCAGCCCTTACGCATGTTTACGTACCGC
Source organism: Diarsia mendica (assembly GCA_949316265.1). Classification (NCBI taxonomy): domain Eukaryota; kingdom Metazoa; phylum Arthropoda; class Insecta; order Lepidoptera; family Noctuidae; genus Diarsia; species Diarsia mendica. The sequence continues at coordinate 4,881,528 of OX438917.1, forward strand.
GCGGCTGTAGGCATTTATTTCAAGGACACGGCCGAGTCACACTACTGTACATATTTATACTGTGTCTTGGGTGTTAATTTGGTTTTGAATTTCACGAAGACTGCTTAGATCTGTGGTTTTTGTACTGTTGGGGAAAGCAATTATGTAGTGGTAGCTGTCTAGCTCAATCAGAGCTTCCTTAGTCAGAGAGACAGGCGTGGTTTTGCACGTTTCATCCATCTCCTGAGATTGTATGAGCTTGTGAATACAGTCTGTTTTAGACATAATCTGGTGGACGATCCTCTGCTCGCATAGATGCTAGGAGTTGACCTTCGGGCATTCAGCCTCTATGTACACAAATTCCTGAGAATTGGATGCTATACAGGGTGCAGGTGGTACTATAATAACGCTACTATTATTTGGAACTGGGCACAATTAATCTAACTGATACTCAGTACTAAATGTAATAGGAAACTTTATGACTATTACAACTGTGGATTCGGTAAAAAATGAAGCTAAGTTAAGGATCTCGTAGTAATTTCTAGTATCTAAGTCAATTATTTCGTCGGGACTATAAAGGCTTTTTTTTTTTTTCGGGGGTAGGTGTAAAAAAGTTGACATTTGTCATTTGCCTAAATTTTGACGTTCCATTTTCGTTGTTCTACGTTTAAGTTTCGTAAATTGCGTTCCGTTTTTGTTATTGTAACTTTGTCATTTGTATCGTTTTGTTCTTTGATTGTTCATAATATTTTGTGTTTATGTTTGTGATGCTGTTTCCTCCTTTAAATTGATGTTTTTCTAGTTTTGTCTAACTACTACTGTACAGTGTTACATGGATCTTTTGGCGCTTGAATAACTTTATTAAAAACTATTAAAAAAACGCTTTAGTTCCGATTTTGGCCACGCGTCTAAGGATCCATGTACAACTGTACTGCCATACTGGTGCTGCTGGTGGGTGGTGCACAGAAATTGGTGTTAGCAATCTTAGCTACATATTAGTTTATTTGTGTATTTAGCGATTATTTATATTTATATTATTTTTATTTGTATTTTATGTTAACTGATGATGATTCTTTTTACTCTGCCATTGACTCCTCTAGCTCTTCCGCTAATGCAAGTTTTAGCTCCTTAACTGACACCCCTGGTGACTTTGTGCGTCGGAGTTTCTGCCAACAAAATGGTAATCTGTTTAATGTTTGCCATATAAATGCGCAAAGTGTCCCAAGTCACCACAGTGATCTGTTGGACACTTTTGCTGACACCAATGCCCATGCCGTTCTGATTTCGGAGAGTTGGCTTAAACCTCATCTTCTATCCACCACCTACTCTCTCCCAGGTTTCACTCTTATACGTAATGATAGAATTGGGAAGGGAGGAGGTGGTGTAGCTATCTATCTTCGTAGTGATTTCCCTTTTAAAATCATTGCCTCATCTCCTTCACAATACCATGCTTCTGCTGAGTACCTCTTTTTGGAGGTCTACGTTAAAGGCGTCAAGACCCTTCTTGGTGTTGTTTATTGTCCACCCGCCGTTGACTATTTTTCCAAACTCGAATTGGCGCTGGAATCCGTAGGGTCAGAGTACGCACATTGCGTCATCATGGGTGATTTCAACACTGACCTTGCTCACCATACCCCTCGATCTCGTAAACTCCTTCACATCATTGAGTCCGTTAGTCTCCATATACTTTCACTTCAACCTACCCATTTTAACATCTCAGGCGATGACACTTGGCTTGACTTAATCCTGACATCCACTCCCTCCCTTGTTTCCTCTCACGGTCAGTGTCCCGCTCCTGGTTTTTCTCATCATGATCTCATTTTCCTCTCCTATGTCCTTAAACCACCTAAACCTGTCCCAAAAGTTCTGCACATGCGGTGTTTTGCGCGCATGGACGTTGAGAAGCTTCGTCAGGACGCTTCAGACCTCAGCTGGGAGCATCTTGCTGCGGCGACAGATGTAGACGACAAACTGCGCATTTTTGATCGGATGGTTCTTGCTCTCTACGATAAACACGCTCCTGTTAAGAAGATCAAACTTCGGCGTCCTCCTGCTCCTTGGATGACGACAGGGGTTCGAATGGCGATGAGGCGCAGGGATCGGGCCTTTCGCAAATTTAAAAAGGATCGCAGTGAAGAAAATCGAAACTTTTTCAAAGCTGCTAGAAATCGGTGTAATCAGATGATACGCAACGCTAAACGCCGCCATATTCTCGAGAACATATCTTCTTCTTCACCTGCTGACATTTGGAAGTTCCTTGGTACTCTTGGTGTCGGCAGACCACGGCATGTGGATTTTCCTAATACCATTGGCCTAGATGATATCAACCGTCATTTCACAACCACCTGTCATTTGGATTCCCAAATGTTGTCCCAGACGGTTGATTTCATTACTGGCCTAGCTAGTCCCATCATTGAACCATTTCACTTCTCTCCAGTCACCTCGGATGATATTAAAAAGATCATCCTGTCCATAAAATCCAAGGCTGTGGGCTATGACGGCATCAGTCGTAGTATGGTCGTTTGGATCCTCGATATCCTTCTTCCTCCGATTACCCACATCATCAACTTTTCTCTTGATTCTGGACAATTCCCATCCCTGTGGCGTATGGCCTATGTCCGCCCACTCCCTAAAATTTCAAATCCCTCCCTACCCTGTCACTTTCGACCCATTTCCATTCTCCCATTCCTGTCTAAAGTACTTGAGGCCTGCGTACATAAGCAGTTTACGGGGTTTGTTCACCGGAACAACCTTGTTAGCTCTTTTCAGTCTGGATTCAGGCCTGGGCACAGTACAGCCTCCGCTCTCCTTAAAGTGACTGGCGACGTTAGAGAAGCGATGGAGGATACCAAGGTTACTGTTTTGGTATTAATTGATTTCTCCAATGCCTTTAACGCCGTCAGCCATGAGATTCTCCTTTCTATCCTCTCTCATCTTATGGTTTCGTCCGAGGCTCTGGAATGGTTCTCTTCTTATCTTCGGGGACGTCAGCAGTCGGTTCGTGTTGATGAGAACTCGTCGAGTTGGCGCGAGCTGGATGCTGGTGTTCCACAGGGTGGCATTCTTTCTCCATTGTTATTTTCCATCTTCATTAATTTTATAACTCACTGTCTTCAGTGTTCGTATCATCTCTATGCTGATGATCTTCAATTGTACACAGCTGCGCGGGTTGAAGATTTACCGGACGCTATAGCAGATGTAAACCGAGACTTAGAAGCTATCAGGAAGTGGTCTGACAGTTTTGGGGTGTCAGTAAACCCCTCAAAGTGTCAGGCTATTGTAATTGGGAGCTCGCGCATGATGGGTAGGGTGACGCTTAGCTCTCTTCCCTCCCTTATTTTCAATGGTACCGTCATACCTATTACCCCTACTGTGAAAGATCTCGGTTTGCATCTTGACTCGACTCTTAGCTGGCAACGTCAGGTCTCTAGTGTTAGTCAAAGAGTCAACGGTACTCTGCGATCCCTGTATCGTCTGAGAAACTTTTTGCCTGCTAAGACGAAAACTATGCTTGTGCAGACTTTGATATTCCCTATAATCGACTATGGTGACGTGTGCTACTTTGACTTGAATGCGGTTTTGCTCGATAAGCTTGACAGACTGCTCAACAGTTGTATCCGGTTCATATTCAACCTCAGGAAATACGATCATGTGTCGAGCTATAGATCTGAGCTTAAATGGATGTCCATTCGCCAAAGGAGAAGTTTGCGCGCTTTGACCACGCTTTTCTCCCTTCTCAACTCTCCCAATCCTCCTTCTTATCTTGAGTCTCACTTTCAATATCTATGTTCTACACACGCGAAGAATCTGCGTTCTTCTAACAATCTACTCCTACTCTGTCCTTCTCATACTTCTGACTTTGTTCATTCGTCCTTTCATATTCAGTCTATTCTTCTTTGGAATGCGCTTCCTCTTGATATCAGGACGGCCACAAGTCGGTATGCATTTAAGCGGAAATTGCAGAGTTATTTTCGAAATAAATAGTGTAGAGTTATTTCAACATCTCTCTATTTTGATTTTGTATATATATATATTTATATATATAGGATAGGTATATATTTATGCATGTGTATTATATGTTTATAATCTATTTATGTAACTATTTGTATATTATATTTATAAATCATTAGGTATGATATATTTGAATATTATTTTTTTTACCATTGTTCCTATCAAAAAGAGCACCTGCCATCTAATCTCTACACCACCCTTGGTTGACTGGTAGAGAATGCCTAAGGCATTAAGTCCGCCTTTGTACCTTTTTTTGTGTGCGAGAAGTTTAAATAAATAAATAAATAAATAAAGGCGTTTTAGTTCTTTTATCATATTTTTAAGATCTTTGACAGAAAGTATGGAATGATGAACTGATTTATCTCTGCTAAAGGCTAATATATTTTCTAATCTATTAATTTCACTCAGTAGTTCTTGTACATTTTCGGTCAAAATCGCGAAAAGTTGCACAAGATGAGCGTAATGAATTATTCGCTCATTATCATTATTAGTCATGTTAATGACATAAGAAAGAGCTTTTTCCAATTTTCTCTGATTATTTGAGAGATTACCGATTATCTGGTTTTGCTGAATTGTCATTTCTTTATACAAAGTAATATGCTTGTTAAATGATTGTGATAAAGTTCGGTCGTTTTCATTTAAGATACGTAATGCATTTTCATATTTCAGAGCGTCATCGTTGTCTAAATTTCCAGAAATACTTTTCATGATTGTACCAATTGGATTGATCAGGCCTCTCTTAGCTCTGGTTGGTTTGAATGTATCTAACTGCACCGTAACTTTTTCTAACTTTGTGTTCAAATGTTTAATCTGATAACTGAAGAGAGTGCTGTCCCCATGTGATAAGTTATGTGTAGCGACAGCGAGTTGAGATTTTATAGTGTTGACTTGTGATTCAATTTCTCCAAGGTTAATGTCTTGCAAAAATGTATGGAAGTGAGATATAATTTTGGTAGCCGCGAGATTAAACGGTAGAATACCCGGTCCATTATCTAGGCTGTCAAAACGTATGTCTTGAGCACCGATTAGTAAAACTGGCAGCAATAATAAGTACCTGTAACAATGATATGAAGAATGTCATTTCTTCGGTGGTCTTTTTAATCGTGATAATTAGCAACCGGACCACGACTTTTTGCGGTGTAAATATGAACAGGTAAATTCTTAACTACTTTGTCCTGAATAAACCGGGGTGCCAATTTTTGTCTACTTGCCATTGGATTTCTTAAATGTATGACTTGATTTGGTTCACAATCTAAAACGGGTTCCCTATCAACGTTACGCCGCGTCATTATATCTATACGGTCGGATAGTGCAGAATCATGGATTATTTTATACACCGTTTCCATTCTACTACGATGTTCCTGAATATAAGTTTGGAGATATCGGTCCGTCATATTTAAATCAATAGGATTCCGAGGATCAAAATGGCCAGAAATGACATCAAAAGGTCTACACTTGGTTAAACTATGGATAGAACTATTGTAGGCAATCAACGCGTAAGGTATAAGACATCGGGTGGGCTCGTTTTTATGTGTAATTTTAAATAATCGGAGGTGCTCTAAAAGTGTACTGTGAAAACGTTCTACGATACCGTTTTCATTTGGTGCGTATGCACTAGTCATGTGGTGTTCTATTTTATGCAAACGAAGAAATTCTGACACTACTTGATTCCTAAATTCGGTACCTTGATCCGTAGTTAAGTTTAAAGGAAACCCATAATGAGTACTGTAAGTTAAAAGGGCTTTTATTATATTGGGTGCAGTACAATCGGGTAAAAGATATGCCTGAGCGTATTTAGAAAATGAATCTATGATAGTTAAGTATTTGTCATGGTCAATAGTCAGAACGTCTGCGTGAGCTAATTTGAACGGTTGAGTTGGTGGAGGTACCACTCGGAACTGTGGGCGTATCGGATTTCGGTCATATTTCCCACATCTACATGTCGGAGATTGCAGTCTCTGAACGTGGATAAAATCAGAACTACTGGAATGTCGAGCAACTATTGTCGTGTAGTTCAACCTCTTTAGTAGTTGCTTGGGTGTGTTTAGTTCTGGCACGATTTATAACGACAACTGTCAGATGAATGATGACGGATGCGCTCGTCAATTTAGAGGAGCCCGAGCCAGCAGGGGCTTCCGGGGCGGACGGCGCTGCAGTTGGTCGTGGTCGTGTTTCCTACTAACCTCACTGCATTCCATGTGGTTGACTTCATCGTTTATCATGAACCACTGACTGTTATTTTGAGATATCCATCCTGTCGTATCATCGTCATCATGGAGAATACCTTATTCTCCGACATCAGAAGTGGGATAGAACCTTATCCACGTGCTTGGTGCTCAACTGTCGACATTTGTTTGACCGAGCAGCCATTGGAAGGCGGAGTCCTAATCATTGCCCTAAGCAAGGCGCTGAAAGGTACCATGTCGACCTGGTGGTCGCATGTATCGCATGCGGCGGAACAAATAACGGTATCGGTACACAATCAAATCCATTATTGGGTAAGTATTGCAACAAGCCCGACGGCGACGTGTGGACGAAGTTCGCAGCGTCCTTGGACAGCTACAGCAACCCGGTGAGTCGTACTCATGTTGTTTGATTCTGGCGCAGTGTTCTCTTGTTGAACAGTGTAGCTTATTCTTAATTCTCGGGTAAACGTGCACTTTCAACCGTGCAAGTAATTGGTATTGAATAACACCGAACAAATTCTTAGCGTTGTTGTGATTGATAATAAATAACGATTTGACGATTTTATCTTGCGTTCTACCTGACGACTGTATGAAATACGACGTTATGATCGCACACGTTATTTGGCCACTTGGCTATTCGGTACATTTCACTGAATTAACCCTACCTATTTCGTGAAATGAAAATGTAAATTGTTGCGATTTACTTCCTTTATTTGATTTTTACAATGTTGATGAACTGATATTACAAACGAAAACAAACACCGGTTGACGTCCCTTCAAACGCGTTTTCGAATACTTTTCTCGTTAGTTTACCGTTAGCTTGAATGACTACTGGTTAATTTAACATTCGATTAGTGAATCCAGCTCGTATGGTAAGGTGAACAGCAAGTGTAAGTGAAAAAGTCAGTGAGATATTGAGAGCTAACTTCATTCATTTTATTGGGCGATAAGTAGGACGAAAACAAGTGTATGTGTGAAGACTACCGTGAACTAAATCTTAACATAGTGTCTGATCTATTCCCTCTGCCGTTGATGGGCGATCAAATTATCAGGCGTTTACTATTACACCTGTCTTGATTGGCTTTCATCAGAGTCCCGTCAGTGAAGATAGTATTATTGCTGCATTCGCCACCCCTCACGGGCAGTGAGAGTACCAGTGATGCCGTCTGGTCTTCGTAACGCTCCGAGCGTATTTTCAGCGTGCGTGTCTAAAGCACTTGGTGAACTTTCTCATCGTATGCTGCACTTTTCATGAACGACAGTTTATTTCTGTCACTTGATAAAGAGGAAAGTCTGACCCGGTTGCAGGAAGTTCTTGCGGCGTTCACAAAAGCAGGCTTTTCTTTGAAATCTTCAAAATACTCTCTGGAGAGGAATGGTGTGTGTGGAATTTGATTACGGTGTCTCAAGTGGTGCCCCATAGGGGATGAGTCTACTTTAGCGAGTCTAAGTTCAGATCTTTACAGATTTCTCAAGAATAAGACGTGTTCCATTGTTCATTCTCATCAACAGTAAAAAGTTTGAATGGAAAGCTGAGTACGAAGTTGTCAGACAACGTGATTTCGATTATAACGAGTAAACCCGTCCTCATGATATACAACGCAGAGCTTCCAATCGAACTTCACACTGACGCGAGCGCTGAGGGTTGTGGTGATCCTTTCCAAAAGCTCTCTCGATGGTAAATGGTGATGGTGATTGCATGTTGTCGAGTATTTCAGCAGGTGAACCGCGGGCGGAGTCAAAGTACCAATCCTACGAATTAGTAACTCTAGCGGTCGTGAACGTAGTGAATCACTTTCGACATTATCTTATAAGGTTATTGTTTTACTATTGTCACGCTGGTGGGCTTTCCTTCAGACTTTCTATTTCGACATTGAGTATTGACACCGTTTTGCTGAGCTTAACAAGACTCCTGTTCTTAATGTTTCCATCCAAAAGACAGAGGAAAGCCGTGTAGAGTTTGCGATTCTATCTGAAAATTGGCATTTCGCTGAACAGTTCCAAGACTCAGAAATTCAGGACATCGTCTCTAAGTTCAAAGACGGTTAGCTTTTAGCGGAAGTAGTGAAAACTTACTTAAGTGTTACGTAGTGGTGTGTTACTTCGTAAAGTTCTGTTCTTTTATCATACCATGAGCTTTTCGGTGGTCCTTGGTGAATCTTGTTCATGAAGCCTTCATGCATCTTAGTTGGGAAAAGAGTTTGGAGAAGCTCTATGAAAGTTATTGGTTCGAGCGCATGACCAAATATTGTCAGTTCATGGAAAATTGTATTAGACGTAGAGTCATAAAGTCTTCTTCCGGTCTGGTGCATTGCCTCCAATCCCAACAGTGAATGTCCTATGGCACACGGTGCATGTTAGGTACTCAGGAAAGTTGACTGAGAATAATTACGTGAAAGAGAATGTAATAGTTTTCATAAACACGTTTACGAAGTTTGTGTTATTGTACCATTGCCTACGTCTCTATCCAGCCTGCACTAATAAAGCTTTGAGTTCCAGTGTTGCTCTATTTGGTTTGCACTATTATCACTGACCAGGGTCGTTGCTTTGTCAGTAGAGAGTTGACCTCGTACAAAAATAAGATCAAAGTGGTTAATTTCAGTGTTGGTGATTTGGTCAATTAAGAGAGAAACCAAACCAAATTAGAACCCAAATTTAAAGGTCCTTTCAAAGTTGTAGAGTCACTTGAAAATGATCGCTTTGTTTTAAAATCACTGACAGGAAATAGAACGTACAAGTACGCTCATGACTGCATTCGAAAACTGCCGCAAAGTGGAGTTTCCTCTGAGCTTAATCCTATTAGCGAGAGCGATGAAGACTAAAGAAATCTCTTTTATTTGATTGTATGCACACTTGTAACTATTTGGCCGCACTGCACGTCTAGTCGTGATATCTGTAACTGCAGTTCGAAGCTGGACAGCGGCGGTGAGCGGCGGTAGACGTTGTGGCGGGGGCCAGGGTCTCGTAGAGACTAGATAAGTTTGGCCGACTTGGACGGACCAGGAAGTCATGAGGACTTTAGGGCTAGGTTGGCCCAGGGTGACATATGCCACTAGATAGACGGTGAATTTTGGGCCTGGTCAGCCCTGGGTGACATATGCCACTGACTGTAAGTGTTTGGGCCTGGTTTGCCCTGGGTGACATGGGTCACTAGACTGTAAGTGTTTGGGCCTGGTTTGCCCCGGGTGGCATGTGTCACTAGACTTTGTGTGTGTGAAGGGCTTGGTCACCCCTGGGTGGCATGTGTCACTAGACCGTGAATTAAGGGTTTGGTCAGCCCAGGGTGGCATGTGCCACTAGACTGTATGTGTGACTTTTTGCTAAGGGCTTGGTCAGCCCTGGGTGGCACGTGTCACTAGACTGTGAATGTGGGCTTGGTCAACCCCGGGTGACAGTTTGTCACTCTAGTACTATGAATGTGGGCTCGCAGTCAACCCCGGGTGACGGGCTGTCACTAGGACTGTGAATTTGGGCTTGGTGAACCCAGGGTGACAGGTTGTCACTAGGAATGTGAATTTGGGCTTGGTTAAGCCAGGGTGACAGTGTCACTAGAATAAGCTGCCTGGGGCAGCAGGGTTACAAGAGTGTGTGCAATTAGTGAAGTATTGCTTTGTTTGATTAAGCACAGTACGACGCGAGTTTTTGATTGTTTTGAATTAATGCGATTGGACCTTTGAATCAGATTTGCTTTCATGATTTTACGACTCTATTGACAGAGGCATTTATCTTGGTCAGGTAGGCCGAGTCGATAGTCTAGTTTAAGTTTGTGTTCTCGTCGGTACAGATACCATATCACCACCACACGAGGACGTGTGATAGTCAGTTCTGGCCGTGTCGGAGATTGCAGTCTCTGAACGTGGATAAAATCAGAACTACTGGAATGTCGAGCAACTATTGTCGTGTAGTTCAACCTCTTTAGTAGTTGCTTGGGTGTGTTTAGTTCTGGCACGATTTATAACGACAACTGTCAGATGAATGATGACGGATGCGCTCGTCAATTTAGAGGAGCCCGAGCCAGCAGGGGCTTCCGGGGCGGACGGCGCTGCAGTTGGTCGTGGTCGTGTTTCCTACTAACCTCACTGCATTCCATGTGGTTGACTTCATCGTTTATCATGAACCACTGACTGTTATTTTGAGATATCCATCCTGTCGTATCATCGTCATCATGGAGAATACCTTATTCTCCGACATACATATATTACAATCATTTATAAATTTTGTAATATCTATTTTAATTTTCGGCCAGAAGTAACGTTGTGTGAGCGAAAGGTAGGTTTCGTTGATTCCCCGATGATTGGTCATACCTTCGTGGTATTTTTTTATTATTTCGAGTTGGTTTGACTGATCATAAACGTTAAGTACTTCATATTTGACTAAAACTAAGTTCATCGATGCATTTTCGAATGTTTGCTGTAAAATCGGTATGATACTAAGCATTTTTTGGATAGGATTTACAAGAATCGCTGTCTGGAGTTCTGGATCGACGTGAGACTTTATAACGTTAATAAGACTCACTTCAATGCTATGTTCGTCAATGTCTACAGTAGTTTTCTGAAAGGACTGAAAAGGTTGGGTAGTTGTTGGTCTACTTCTAGGGTTACTATTTATTATATTTATCACTAACTGTCTCTTAAATTTATTTAAAGGTTCGTCCGATATTGGGATTTCCAGAACAGGGTTTTCTAAACTTGTGTGTATGGTTTCAATATGTCGGGAGACTGTAGTACTTTCTTGATGCTGTGGGTCATTTGATTCTCTATCAAAACCTGAGTGAGCTGTGAGGGTTGATGAAGAATGTATAGGGCTGTTTCCGTGAGCTGTGAGGGTTGATGAAGAATGTATAGGGCTGTTTCCCTCAGCAGTTAATGTAGAAGATGTATCTGAGTGTGATATTTCAGAATGATTAACGTACAAGGACATAGTTTCATTTTGGTTGATTTGAATACGTGACAGAGCATCCGCATTCGTATTAGTTTTACCTTTTTTGTGGACAATAGTATAGTCATACTCTGCTAACCTTAATCGCCATCTCGTGAGACGTGATCCAGGTTCTTTAAGATTCATAAGCCAAATTAGGGGCTTGTGATCCGTTATAATTTTAAATTCTCTGCCAAAAAGATAAGGCCTGAAATATTTTGTAGCCCAAACTATTGCGAGTAGTTCTTTCTCGATCGTGGAGTAATTAATTTCGCTATCGTTCAAAGTTCTAGACGCGTAGGCTATGGGTTTGTCAGAACCGATAGGTCCCTGAGAAAGTATTGCTCCCAAGGCCACGTTTGAGGCATCTGTAGTTAAAATAAATTCTTTGCTAAAATTTGGATAAGTTAGAATAGGGTCATTTGTAAGAAGAGTTTTGCAATGTTCGAAGCAGGCCAAGTACTCTGGAGTCAAATTTATTTTAGCGCCTTTTTTAAGACATGACGTAAAAGGTTTAGTGACACGTGCGAAATTTGGTATAAAACGTCTGTAATAACCAAGTAAACCTAAGAATGCCTTAATCTGCTTAGGAGTATTCGGAATTGGATAATTTATAATGGCTGATATTTTATCAGGGTTTGGCTTCACACCGTCTGTAGTTATTATATGACCAAGATAGGGTGTTTCATGTTTGAGAAATTCCGACTTATCCATCTGAATTTTTAAATTTGAATTTCTAAGACGTTCAAATATGGCACGTAAATTTACTATATGTTCTTGTAAGGATGTTGAGAATACTAAAATATCGTCCATGTATGTGGTACAATTTGGCAATCCGCGAAGGACATTGTCCATAACACGTTGGAACGTAGCCGGAGAATTTTTTAATCCCATGGGCATTCTAACGTATTCAAAATGCCCTTGCTCTACACTAAATGCCGTTTTTGGGATATCGGACGGATTTAGTTGAATTTGTAGAAATCCAGATTTTAAATCTAGCGTCGAAAAGTATAAACATCTGCCTAACTTGTCTAAAATATCATTAATGTTCGGGATCGGATATTTATCGTTAATCGTTTTTGCATTGAGTTGGCGGAAGTCAATGACTAAGCGCCATTTGACTAAACCAGACGCGTCACTTTTTTTTGGTACTATCCATATTGGAGCGTTCCAAGGCGATGAAGATGGTTGAATGATACCTTGATGTAACATAGATTCTATTTGATTTTGTACTTCGTTCTTATGTACGTAAGGGTATCTGTAACTTTTACTATATACCGGGATATCGTCTACAGTTCTGATATGATGTTTGATTTCATTGGTAAAGGTTAATGGTTCATTTTCGAGATGAAATACTTCGGAATATTCTTTGCAAAGATGAATTAAATTGGCTGTCTCTTCTGCATTTAAATGTTCCATGCGCAGGTGCGATAATACTTGCTGAGTTCGCATATCGGTATTCACGGTCGTGTCTACTCGAGTTACTGGCATTGTTTGTTCATTATAAATCTGTGCTAAGATAGGTTTTGTTAAAGAAATTACTATTTCGTTGTCTGTTGGATTGGAAATTTGTACATTAGTATGATTATTTTCGGCGGATGATAGACATTCGCTGATGTAGCAATTAGAAATGGATTGTTCTTCAATGTAAATGTCGCCTTGCGCAATATTAGTTGGCACCTTAATTATCTGAGTAGTTTGTGCAGGTATTGTAATTTGATAAGAGTTTAAGCATGCAGGATTATATAAAACTATCGGAACATTAGTGAATTTAGTTTCTAACGTACATGTAGCAAGGTCGATTTTTGCATTCCATTTTTTTAATTGTTCGCAACCTATCAACCCATCGAAGAAATTATGAAATCTGTATAGGTGGAATTTTATCGGCATACAATCTTTAAATTCGTCGAAACAGGGCACAGTTAACGAGTAATAGTTTTGGGTAGTCGTGTGGGTATTTGTGACCAAAAAAGGGTCATAGACAAGTGGGATATGCGGGTAAAATTTTTCGTAAGCTTCCGGGCTTATAAAAGATTCATTTGCGCCTGTGTCGATTAAAAGTTTAATTGGTGGATTATTTATTTGAATATAAGGTAATCGGCGTTTACTGTGCAAATTTAATTCTATATGGGGGCAGTGTTCTCCGGAGTTGGGCAAAAATTTAAATTCTGAAAGTTTTGGCCATCCTCAAAAGGTAGATTGTTAACGTCAAGATCGGTTAAAAAAATGTTGGGGTTAGTTGAGTCTGTGTTAGTAACATCAGTGTTCTGGATATTACAATCATAGTAGCAATAATTTTCATTAAGCGATTCGTTGAAGTTCGCTTCATTAACTTGAGGAAATGCAACATTATTCACATTTAGCGCCAAACTGCGTGTTTCTTTGGGGTTCGTGGGCGGCAATGTACGTGCAACGGGGTAACTGATGCCACTCATAGGTTTTGGACAATTATTCTGAGGTGCTTGGTGTAGGGGGATTCGAAAGCCAGTTGACATATTGGTAGGGGGTTCTCCGAACATTTGTTGAGTATATGTTGGTCTCGGGTATGGTTGTCTTATTTGATATGGTCGTGCAGGCTGTGCCTGATATTGTGGTAGATATTGAAATCCCAAAGGCTGAATTTGAGGTCTTGGGTATGCTTGAAATGATAAATTCTGATTTTCTGGCCTAACTGAACGAACATTAGGACGTGACCAAGAAGCAAAATTCTGCGGTTTTTCATTTGTGGGTACTGGTTTATTTCTTTTTTGTAGGTATAGTATATTTAATTCGTCTTGAGCGTATTCAAGAGCAATTTCAAGAGTTGAAGGTCTCATGCATCTTATTCTAGATCCTAGTGGTTCTTCTAAACCTTTCAGAAAGCTCTGTAAAGCTAGTTTTTTATAAAGAGTTCTTTTGGATTCTATGGTGCTTTGTATAGATTCGTGTAATTCGACGTATGTCATAACTGTGCATAGTAAGTGTTGAACTTTTTCGTAAAAAACTTGTATCGTATCGGTTCCCTGAACTAAGAGAGACAGGTCAGTATACAATGACGATTCATCTCTATGATCTGAAAATGTATTAATTAAGGTTGATCTTATACCATTCCAGTCACTTGGAATTCCGTTAGTTGCCAAAGTACGTGCAGCATTACCAGTAATCTTGTTTAAAATCCCATTGATCAAAGATAAGTTCGAAAGCTGACGACCTGGTTCTGGACTGATAAAAGTGAGCACTAATTGGTCGCACAAATTCAAAAATCTAGTAAGAACATTAGGATTTCCGTCAAATTCCGGAACTAGTCTAAGTGATTTATAAATCCTATCTGCTAAATCTATTTGACTTATGTCGAATGTAGAACTACTACGCGATTCCGTCATGGTTTCAAAATTTTCTGTTATTTCTTCTAAATTACGAAAGGCGTCACTTCGCGCTATGCGGAGTTGATCGCGCCTACTAAGACTAGGGTCCCTATTACTACGTGGGTGAAAAATTTTGGAAAATTATTATAGTACCTTGCGATAGAAATATAGCAACCAATAATAGGACTTATGTACTTACATGAGTAGCATTGCTGGCAAGTGTTGTTTCATCGATTTTTGGATGTCCCAATCTGCGTAGCACCAGCTTCCTCGACAGGCCTCCAATAGGTTCTTCGTCTAGACGGTTGATGCGGCGATTTCCTGATTTTTAGGTATTTCACTTCACCACACCATAAGTCTTTAACGAGTACCGACTGCGCCAGATATGTGTAGGGGCGTGTGTCGGGAAACTCTTCAAGAATAGTCCTCTTTTTGGTTACAGGATATATTTCAAAGTTCACAAAAACTTATAATTAATAAAAATAGACTTCTTAAGAGTTAGATATTTTAACATACTATTAGTGTCCGTTCCCACCGAAGTTAGGTAGATGAAAGGCGATGACAATAGCTGGTGACGACTGAAGCGCGGTGTCGTAATACGATCGTCTTTGTCCGTGGGATACGCTGAGTTTGCTGTACTTTGCAGGTTGGCTTCGTAACATATGTAAAAATATTATAATATAAGTGTTGATTTTTATTTAAGTAAGTAATCATACGAGTATAATCATAAACGACCATACTGTGATAGATTCATATTTTATGCTTGTATTAATATTGTTTTACAGAAATTCCTGATGACTCAAGCAATTTGTTTATAATCTACCTTCAGATTTTTGATTTTCTCCGCCTCGGGGCGACAGAGGCGAAGGGGCGGAGGTAGAGGTCGAGCGCTGGGCTCGGCGTGAATAGTAGTTCGTATTGAGACGCGCTGGGCGTTGAACGAGTATTATAGTAGCCATCGGAGAACGGGTGAAAGCGCACGCGCATTGATTAAATCGACTTGTGGAGTCATTTCGCGGCACCCAATTATACTAGTTAAGCAGTACGGTTAGCGACGCTGTGAATGTCGAACGGGTTAGTGATAATATCATTGGTTTGCCTTGTCACGGGAGTGCTATTGGGAAGGCACCGAGGCTTTTGTGGTTAGACTAATACGGAGTGAGTGTGGTGGCTCGCGTTAACGGTGTGGCTTGCAGCGACGTGGAAGAATCGTCCGGAACTACCAGCAAACCATCGCAAGGTCATATACACTCATTATACACATACACAGTTACACAACTTGCGAGGGGTCAAGGAAGTGAGACCGGCTCGAAGAAATGAGGTAAGGGTAGCTTTAAGTTCAGAAATTGTAATATTGTTCGGAGGCGCGTATCGCGTCTATTTGATCCCGTTAGGACGGCAGCTGTTCTGAGACCTGTCTCCCATGGGCCCGAGATAAGGTTCGGCTGAGTCCTGGCGCGATCAAAATCTGGTAGCAGAGCTTGGTTTATTTAAACCCACTTTGTAAAAATTAGTAGGTACTTGGTACCAATTTACTTTGTAAAAATTGTGTTCATGTACAAATTCAACTTGTAGGTAGTAGTACATTGACCTACATACCAGTGTACACCTCAAGTTGAGTTTGGAATTATTAATAATAAGTACATAAATGGAATGTGAATATTCGTTGATAAAATAATTTGTTATTTACGTTCGGTTACGCACAAATATAACCTCATCACAAATCGTGTTATGATTGTCAACATTTGAGACATAGAGGAATAACCTCTAGAGCACGTAGAGGAATAAGTTCAAGAGTTGGCATAGCGTCGTAGATTTATTCACTCAACGAATATATTATTATTGTTAATTCCGGATACAATAATTGTTATTTTTTTTGGTTATTGTTATTTATTATTGCACAATCGCGTATTGAAGTTGGTACTATGGCTCCGTCAGTAACGAAAACTATCGCAGCCAGAATCGAAGCTGAATTGAGATGGTTTTCATCGGTTGTTACGTTGGTAGGTCGCACCGATCGTGAAGATGCGTTATTGTCACGCGCTCGGCAAGTTGACGAACGATATGACGCCGTGTTAAAGTGTCACGCTGAGTATTTAGCATGTCTCGAATCGACGGATCTGTCGTCGGTGGACAAGGATGCTCAGGTGGTACGGGGCAATGTGGACCAGTGTGGGGAAATGTCCATGTGCATAATCCAGGCGGCGGCCGACATTGAGCGATCGCGCAAGGGTGACGTCAGGGATTCATGTCGGCCAGCAGGCGTAGGGATTCAGGCGCCGTTGCCACCAGTACATGTACCCGAGTTTAGCGGCGAGTATGCCGATTGGCCGCGATTCCGCGATATTTTTAATAGTGTCGTGCATTCGCGTACAGATCTCTCGCCCGCGTACAAGATGGCTCAATTAATGGGTAGGCTTAACGGTGAGCCGCACGACATCTTGACCCACCTGGAGATTACGGACGCCAGTTATGAGACGGCATGGGGCCTATTAATCGACCGATATGATAATCGGCGATTAATAGTTGATGGCCTCATTGATAAGATTTTTGAAATCCCGAAGGTGTCTAACGTGTACGAAATAAGGTCGAAAATCCTTAATCCGGTCACGGTTGCGGTGAACACGTTAGATCGACTTAAGTTGTCGTTAGGGGACAATAAATATATCATCGTCAATAGGGTTTTACGGAAGTTGCCGATCGACGTGGTGGCGCGCTTTGAGCAGTCACATGGTGGCGAATCGACGGACCACCTCCCAAGTTACGTTGACTTGAGGGTGTTTTTAGAAGGCGAGTGCCGGCGGGCGGATTGCCAAGGGGCATCCACGTCGCACCCTCCTCCGTCAACCCGACGTACGAGCGGGCCCAAGCCGGTTGAGCCCCGTCGGGGGGGGAAGAAATACCACGCCCTCCAATCGGAAGTGTGCGCCTTCTGTCGGAAGGAAGGGCACGGTCTCGCCGCATGCGCGGACTTTAAGGCGCAGCGGGTGCATAGACGAAGAGGGGTGGTCAAGCAGCGCTATTTGTGCTTCCGCTGCTTGGGGACTCACTTTGTACGTGAGTGCCACAGGACCACTAACTGTGGAACCTGCGGAGGAGCCCATCACGAGTTGCTATGCCTGGCGGAGAGTAGGGAGGTGCACGGAGCCTCGCCGGGAGGTCACCCCCCCTCTCCTAAGCCAGATTCGGGTGGTCGGTCACCCCCCCCTAGGGGGGGTGGGTCGGCCAGGAATCAGCGGTCGCCGCCCCCTCGGGGGGGTGGGCCAAGGGCTGATCCAGAGCACAACCCGATACCGTCGTCTTCCCCGCGGGGGGGGGATAGGCACCGAGACTCGGGCAGGGGCCCGGAGGTAGTACAGACGGGTTACGCGGCGTACTCGAATGCGTTGGGGGGCATGTTGCCACCCCCGAGTAGTCGCTTCTCCCCGCCTCTCGCAGAACGCCCTCGGCTGACGGCGCGCCCGCCACCGTTCGGAAGGATGCCAGTAGGCTACTTCCGACCGGCACGGATGTCACCGATGGGTCGGGAGGGTTACTACCCGGGTTGGGACCCGTATACTGGGACAGTATTTACTCCCCCTCCGGCAGGGGAGGAGGGAGGTGCCTCCTATTAGCAACTAGCAGCCTGTTCGTCAGTGGTGCCCACCCCGACAGTAACGGTATTATTACCGACGGCTAGGATTACTGTCAGGGGTACTGACGGACAGCCGGTGCACGTGCGAGCACTGTTAGATTCAGGGGCACAAGGTTGTATTGTGTCCAGCTGTTTAGTGAAAAAGCTGGGCCTTACATTAGAGCCATCACGGGATGGCGCCGTAGGTATAGGTGGCAATCGGGTGCCTCACCTCAGGGGTCAGACGACATTCCTGTTCGAGATGGGTGACACGGCATCGGTCACGCGGGTGAATGCCACGGCGATCGTTTTGGACGAAGTGGTTGGGGTCCTCCCTCAGACTCGGTTACCGTCTGCGGTAAAAGGGTTGACCAATGGATTGGAGTTAGCCGATCCCCACTTCGCGATCCCCGGACGGGTGGACGTCTTGCTTGGGTCTGACGTCCTCGGGAAGCTGCTCCGAAGCGGCAAACGGGAGCTGCAACCAAACGGGGTTGTGGCCATGCGTACCGCAGGTGGTTACGCGTTATTGGGCCCAGTACGGGAACCACAGCACTCAACGGATTATAGCTCCATATATTATGGCAGCGTGTTATCCGACGTCCTGCAACGGTTCTGGGCAACGGAAGAGCCACCCACCGCTCTTAGAAATAACCCACGTGATGAGGAGTGCGAAACATTCTATCGATTTAACACGGTGCGCCTCCCATCGGGTAGATTTATGACAAGGTTGCCATTTCTGTCAATTCGACCTCCGCTGGGGAGCTCATGGAGTCTGGCAGAAAAGCGGTTAGTGGCAATGGAAAGGCGCATGAAGCGGGACTCCAACTTCCGACAGAAGTATGTGGAGTTCATGCGCGAATACCTGACGTTGGGTCACATGTCGGTGTCCAGGGTTGACTATCGTCATGAGGAGCATTATGTGTTGCCTCATCATGCTGTTTTGAAGACACCTGACTCAAAGATTAGGGTCGTGTTCGACGGGAGCGCGGAGACGTCTAGCGGGGTGTCCCTGAATCAATGTCTCCATGCTGGTCCTAAGCTGACCAGAGACATTGCAGACATTCTCACGGACTTCAGGAGACACCAGGTTGTCTTCGTTACGGACGTACGGATGATGTTTCGTCAAACTGAGATTCATCCAGACGACCGTCGGTTCCAGCTGATATTGTGGCGAGAGAGCCCAGAAGAACCGATGGTCACGTACGAGCTCAACACAAACACGTACGGATTAAAGCCCAGCCCATATGTAGCCATGCGTACGCTACGAGAACTGGCTGATCAAGAACGGCTCCGCTTTCCCCGCGCGGCTGCTGTCATTGATAGGGACGTCTATGTAGACGACATTTGTACGGGCTCAGACAGTATTGAGCAGGCGCTCATCTTAAGGGATGAATTGGTGGCGCTCATGGCCTCCGGTGGCTATGAACTCAGGAAATGGCTGTCGAACTGCCCAGAGGTACTGGCAGGACTGCCAACTGAGTATCAACAAGACCCGCATTTGTTTGAGGATTCGGAGAATCTTCATGCGTTGGCCATTTTAGGGGTCCAGTATCGACCGAGTCAGGATGCCTTCACATACAGTTGTGAGGCCGAGTTGCTGTCGAAGACCTGGACCAAGCGATCGGTCCTTTCGACTATCGCACGAACGTTCGACCCAACCGGTTGGATCGCGCCGGTCACGTTCATGGGAAAGTGCTTCATTCAGAAGCTTTGGTTGGCTCAACTAGGTTGGGATGATCAGCTCACGGAGGAGCTGGCTCGGGAGTGGTCGGCATTCGTCACCACCTTACCACAGATCTCAGAGATTGAGATCCCGCGTAAACTGCTCCCGCAGGCAGGAGTCAAGGTCACCCTGCACGGGTTTTGTGATGCGTCGGAGAAGGGGTACGCGGCCGCAGTCTACCTGAGAACAGGTGAGACCGCTGGTAGGGGAACGGTACGCTTGGTACTGGCCAAGAGCAAGGTTGCACCTGTTCGGACTCGTTGGACGATTCCGAAGATGGAACTGGCAGGTGCAGCCCTTCTGACGCGGCTCTTGAACCATGTGGTGCGGAATTTGCGTGGTACGGTGGCTCTGAACGAGACGGTCTATGCATGGACTGACAGCCGAATCGTGTTATGCTGGTTGCAGACTTCGGTCCACACGCTCGAGGTATTTGTGGCCAACCGAGTCTCACAAATAAATAGCTCAGAGACTCCTCTGGTCTGGAGACATGTTCCAGGTGAGATTAATCCGGCTGACTGCGCTTCACGCGGCTGTCCGGCGCCTGCTTTGGTTGAACATTCTCTTTGGTGGGGGCCACAATGGCTGGAACAGCCACATGCGGAGTGGCCATTTAATGAGTGCGGTCGACATTCATTACCCCCAGACCAAGGCTTGAGGCTGAATGTGACTACAGTGGAACCCGCCACCGTAGACCACACCCTCTTGGAACGATATAGTTCGTTAGGGAAGTTACTTAGAGTAACGGGATGGGTAATGAGATTTTGTCAAAATTGTCGTTGTCCTGTCGCGCAGCGAAACATGTCGCCTATAATGGGACCTGAAGAACAGCGAAAGGCTCTCTCACTCTGGGTGAGAGTCGTTCAGAGGAATGAGTTCCAGGACGAAATTAGGGTCTTGAAGACTGGCGCAGGTCGATTGAAAAAGGGTCTTGTCCGCCTCAACCCGTTCATTGATGAGCATGGAATGCTCCGGGTGGGAGGACGATTACGGAATGCCGACTTGCCCTATGCAGCGCGACATCCTCTAATTCTCCCCAAGAAGGGAGCTTTGGTGGAGTTGTTGGTTAGGGACCGTCACACCAAGAATTCACACGCAGGCTGTAACACCCTTCTGGGCATTTTGCAGCGTGAATTTTGGATTTTATCGGCCCGCAGAATCATACGGAGCGTTGTGTTTCGTTGCTTGCCTTGTTACCGACTCAAGGCAGCCACAATGCAGCCACAAATGGGAGATCTCCCGGCCGATCGAGTCACGGAGGCTCGGCCATTTGCTGGCGTAGGGACAGATTTCGCGGGGCCTTTCATGGTCAAGACATCGCACCTTCGCAACGCGAAGTCGGTTAAGGCATATCTGTGTGTCTTCGTGTGTCTGGCGACCAAGGCCGTTCATTTGGAATTGGTGGCCGATCTCTCTACGGAGGCCTTTCTGGCGGCGTTAGATCGATTTGTTTCTAGACGGGGAGTACCGTCACTGATTCGGTCGGACTGTGGTACCAACTTCAAGGGCGCCGACCGGTGCTTAAAGGAAATTGTATTGTTTTTAAGTCAGAATGAGCGAGAGATTGGCACGGGCCTCGCCAGTCGGGGCATTTCGTGGTATTTTAGTCCACCTGGATGCCCCCACTGGGGTGGAATTTTCGAGGCAGTAGTCAAGTCTTCCAAGACTCACTTGTATCGGGTCATCGGCTCAACGATTCTCACCTTTGAGGAGTTGTCAACGGTGTTTTGCAGAATTGAGGCGGTCTTAAACTCGCGACCTTTGTGCCCGTTGAGCGCTGACCCGAATGACCTTGAGGCCATGACCCCAGGTCATTTTTTGATTGGCCAACCACTTAACGCCTTGCCGGAATATCCGTATACTGATGTCAAGTTGTACCGGTTGTCACGGTATCAGATGTTACGGCAAATGAGCCAAAATTTTTGGAAGCGATGGTCGCTGGAGTATTTGCATATTCTACAGCAACGCGTTAAGTGGACGGACAGGACGACCCCACCCTGCGTTGGAGACCTCGTTCTGGTTAAGGATGCTAACCTATCACCGTTGTGTTGGCGACGGGGGCGCATTGTTAACCTGATTACGGGCAAGGATGGGTTTCCAAGGATCGCAGACGTCCAGGTGAGGGACTCGATCCTTAGACGGGCAGTTTCAACTTTATCTCGACTCCCGGGAGTTTGAGCGGACCGACAACGGGTCGGTCCGGGGGGGGTGATTGTTTATAATCTACCTTCAGATTTTTGATTTTCTCCGCCTCGGGGCGACAGAGGCGAAGGGGCGGAGGTAGAGGTCGAGCGCTGGGCTCGGCGTGAATAGTAGTTCGTATTGAGACGCGCTGGGCGTTGAACGAGTATTATAGTAGCCATCGGAGAACGGGTGAAAGCGCACGCGCATTGATTAAATCGACTTGTGGAGTCATTTCGCGGCACCCAATTATACTAGTTAAGCAGTACGGTTAGCGACGCTGTGAATGTCGAACGGGTTATTGATAATATCATTGGTTTGCCTTGTCACGGGAGTGCTATTGGGAAGGCACCGAGGCTTTTGTGGTTAGACTAATACGGAGTGAGTGTGGTGGCTCGCGTTAACGGTGTGGCTTGCAGCGACGTGGAAGAATCGTCCGGAACTACCAGCAAACCATCGCAAGGTCATATACACTCATTATACACATACACAGTTACACAACTTGCGAGGGGTCAAGGAAGTGAGACCGGCTCGAAGAAATGAGGTAAGGGTAGCTTTAAGTTCAGAAATTGTAATATTGTTCGGAGGCGCGTATCGCGTCTATTTGATCCCGTTAGGACGGCAGCTGTTCTGAGACCTGTCTCCCATGGGCCCGAGATAAGGTTCGGCTGAGTCCTGGCGCGATCACAATTAATTAAGTAGAAGTTGACCAACTTCAGGAACAAATGGCTACGGTTACAATTCTGCACAAATAGGCACATACCTGAAAAATTGATAGCAATTTGCATCTAGTAAAGGTAAAATTGTGATAAAATATTTAAAAAAATCAGAGAACTTATGATAACTCTGATACACAAATCATGTATCCCATGTATAGCTAGGCACCAATGACCTCTAGAATGATATGCAGGTTTCTTAACAATCACAACTTAAAGTTTCTACTTATAATTAACAGTTAGGGTTCACAACCATAGTCATAATCAGTCTTCTGACATATTTTGCAGTCTCAATCATACTTATTCGTGACACATGTCACAGTAATACGAACCTCTGCCAGAGTATGACGTGCAGGCCTCATGAGCCCACATCTCGCAATCATCACACTTGATCCAGTCTTCTGCTGGTGGCTCTCTGTAAAGCTCGCTGCATACCAAGCACCGGTACTCCGCATTATCTTTTTTATTATTTTTTGGCCCTCGTTTGGAGATTTTTCTCTGTCTTATCGAACTTTGTGCACTCGTAGTAGGTTTTAAATGTTTTGATCCTTTTAGATTCCTTTTCGCTGCATCAGCTTTTTTTATTAAATCTTTTTTTTTAGCCTCTTTTTCCCTTTGCTGGTCTTTTATAGGAGTGCTTGTCAATATTTCTGCTTTCTGTGTTTTACGTCTCCGAGCAGTTTTGTTAGGTTCCATTTTAGGTGATGGCCTAATATCCATTGGAGTCACATGAGATGCTACAGTTATTATTTGCTCATTCATAATTTGTTCACAGCTTGTAGCAATATTTAAGGAGCCAATGGGATTTTGAGTCTCTAGTCCATCATCTGCTATAGGTGTTGGAGTTTTGCAGGTATATTGGCTTTCTATGATTCTGTCCAGAACAGATGGTGAAACAGTACGGTCCGAATCAGTAGATTCGCGAATCTCGCGCGTACGCATTTCAAATTCATCGCTAACATTCAAATTAGCCTCAAGCTCATGAGAAATCAGATCAGCCTCAGTATCCACTCGAACACCGGAAGGATCAGGTCGGTCAGTCAGATTTGACGGCATATAATCAGAATCGTCAAACACGTTCCTATTTGTGGGCCATATGCCGGTAGACGAAAATCCTTTTACTGCATTCTGGGTACTCGCTGCCTTCATATATGCTTCACCAAATAGTCTTGCTACTTCATACTGGGAAATAACACCTACTGCAGTGTTAAATGAAAAGCACCAG
The DNA here is from genome assembly GCA_949316265.1 of Diarsia mendica. NCBI lineage: Eukaryota > Metazoa > Arthropoda > Insecta > Lepidoptera > Noctuidae > Diarsia > Diarsia mendica. Next base: position 4,905,426 of record OX438917.1, read on the forward strand.
AATGGAAGCCAACTGCTCCAATCTGATTTATTATTATCACACTTTTTTTTTTTTTTTTTTTTATTATAAATGGGCTTGCTCTTGACTTCAATCTTGCCCTAAGGGCATAGATGATGTCGACGATGGAACGAGCTTACCCAGTAGAAGCCTGTTTACTCGCGACTTAAACAGATTAGGGTTATATGAACTCGGAAAAACCGACGCAGGCAGGGAATTCCACTCCTTGGCTGTGCGCATAATAAAGGACCCAGCAAAGCGCTTCGTTCGAATGTGTGGAATGTCGACTAGGTATCGGTGGTACCCTGCAGTACGTCTAGTCTCCCGATGGAAGAAGGGAGATGGTGGGATCAGCTCGTGGAGCTCTTGCGCACACTCCCCGAAGTACAGCCTGTAGAAGACCGACAGACATGCGACTTTGCGACGGTGGGCCAGGCTATGTAGCTGGTTAACCAGCTTTTCGTCACCAATTAGCCTCCTGGCTCTGCGCTCTACAGAGTCAAGTGTGGCAAGCTGGTATTTGGCTGAGCCATCCCAAAGGTGACAGCAATACTCCATGCCAGACCGGACTTGAGCTTTATATAATACTGAAAGCTGTCCAGGCTTGAAGTACCGCTTAACCTTGTTTAGGATGCCCAGCTTTTTCGCCGCAGTTTGAGCTTTCGACTCGATGTAGGCGCCGAAGTTCAGATTCGCGCTCAACTTCGTGCCAAGAAGCTCGAGACTGTCAGTAACTTGTACAGACGCACTCCGGAAAGTAGGGGCCAGATTAAACGGACTCCTTTTGGCGGTGAACAGACACACTTGCGTTTTGGTGGCGTTGAAATCTACCAGATTCTCGTCACCCCACTCGGAGACAAGTCTTAAGGCTGAATTCGTTCGCTCTACCATGGCCTCTCTTAATGAACACTGAATCCTAAGATAAGCTCCTAGAACCTTATGAGTGTTTTCCAATCCTCCCAGAGTTTCATGATGATAGGCTGTTGAATGCAGTTTATTTATATGCAATAAATTGCAAATTCAGTAAAAACTGATGACATAAACTCTGTTCCCTGATCTGTTATTATTTCTTTAGGAATACCATATCTCAGAATAAAATTGTTTACAAATAACCTAGCTACAGAAATAGTATCTTTCCTCTCTAAAGGATAGGCTTCAACGTATTTTGTTAAATCGCACTGTAATGTCAGAACGTACTTATAATTAAAATTATCTACATATAAAGGACCCATTAAATCTAAACTTACTCTTTCAAAAGCAGTGGATGCTGTTGATGTTATAACCATCGGTTCCTTTGTATGTCTATTGGAATGCTTTTGAATCTGACAACTTCTACATTTCTTTACGAATTCTGTTACATCATTAGTCATTCCTGGCCAGTAATAGTACTTCCTAATATTATTTAACATTCTGTTTATTCCCGCGTGGCCGCTGGTGGGTAATAAGTGGAAGTCATTCAAGATCACTGTTTTCGTGTCTTGGTCAGAAACTCTTGTCACATCTTTAATAACAAGTAGCTTAGGAATGTCATTCAAATGACTCATTTCCTTTATAAAATTGTTAACAAAAATTTCATAGCGCTTCATTTTAATTATTATGAGCTCATTTATTTTGATTTGCTTGCAAAAACGTTGTAATTCTCTCGCTAACACACTTACGGTCGATAACGATCGAGAAATCACATAAATTGCTGATTTTTCAGGAACGAATTTGCAGTTACCATTGTCACTAGTATCATGTTTTGATTTTTCTATCTGCTTTATAGTATTTTTATTACTACATAATATCAATTCAATGCTGTCAGTCGGTCGTTTGAGGATTTCCACTACCTTAGGTTGATCAGGCCTTGGAGTAGAGGATACCTCAGTAGTCATGTCGTTGTTGTCACAGTCAGTGCGCAACCTTCGAGTCTGTGCCCTTGTCATGACTGATACTGCATGTTTGTTCAAATCCTTTAAACTGTTGGATGTAATAGGTATCCGGCTCAATGCATCTGCAGCTGCGTTGTGCCGTCCTGGGACATAGCTAATTTCAAAGTCGTATTCTTCAAGATATAATCTAAACTTTGTCAACCGGCTTGAAGGATCGGTCATATTAAATAAGTAAATCAATGGCTTATGGTCTGTTTTTATGTAAAACTTTTTCCCATATAAATAAGGTCTAAAATGTCGAACTGCCCAAACAATAGCAAGTAATTCTAACTCAATCACAGGGTATCGCGTCTCAGCTGGTTTTAAGTTACGGCTTGCGTACGCGACTACTTTGCCATTGCTATTAGACAGTACGGCGCCTAATCCTAGTTTTGATGCGTCAGTTTGTAACGTGAAAGTGTTGTTGTCGCTAAAGTCTGGATAGTCAAGTATAGTCGGACTAATAAGAATCTGTTTTAACTTGTAAAATGCTCGCTCGCATTCTTCACTCCATACGAATGCTACATCTTTTTTACATAACGCATTCAAATTATAGGCTATTTCAGCAAACTTTGGAATAAAACGTCTATAATAATTTGCGAATGCTACAAATCTCTTGACGTCGTCTACATTTTGCGGGACTGGATATTTTTGTAGGCATTCTACCTTCGATGGGTCGGGAAATATTCCTTCTGAGGTTATTTTATGTCCTAAATAAACTATTTCTTTACGTAAAAATTCACACTTTAGCGGATTTAGTTTTAGATTCACTCTTCTTAGGCATTCTAAAATTTTTATAAGATTCTTGCTATGCGTTTCGAGACAATTTCCTACGACAATGCAATCATCTTGATATAAATAATAATAATAATAATAATTTATTTATTAAACAGACTACAGAGGTCCACTGTGTTAGTAACAATAAACTTAGCCTATGTTAGTACTTAATAATAATATACAAAGACAATTCACAAACATTTACACAAGAGATACTTACAATACTAGAATGTTAGTAACAATATGACTTATAAAACTATGTTAGTACTTATATTCTACCACAGATAAGGTGGTTTTAATAAGATGCCTCACTATGGGGCTTTCGTCATGCCTGTCCGCAATAACGCTCAAGAGGCTGTTGCTACTACCACGCAACCTGGCGAGAAGAGACGCATTCTTCTTACGGACTACAGCTGAGAAGCTGTCTACTCTGGCTTGTGCAAACATTGCAGATGCACTGCAATATCGTGGTAGTCGCAACAGTGCCCTGAAAGCGTTATTGTATTGAACACGCAAAGCATTGGCTGCACGTTTAGTACAGCTGATCCATAGGGCGCTCGAGTACAGTGATGTGCAGTATGCTTTAAAAAGCGTGATTTTGACCGCATCTGTACATCGAGCGAACCTACGGGCCAACATATTCGCCCGAACAGCCAATGCTCTGCGTTCCCGTTCAACATCCTCATCATCCTTAAGGTCGTCAGCAATGAAATGTCCAAGGTATCTGAAATGGTGTACCCGAAGAATGGGGACGTTATTAATTTTAATAGGTGGTACATTTTCTGGACATTTCTTACCAGCAGCCTTAAAGACCATGAGTTCTGACTTCTTTACATTATATTTTAACCCATGGTTAGCAGCGTAGTTCTCACAAATCTTAACCAATTTTCTGAGTGCACTGACCGAGGGAGCCAGCAACACCATATCATCGGCGTAGCTGATGTTGTTAAAACACAACCCGTCAATAAAGCAGCCCACATGCGCGCTGCTGAGTTCCTCGATCAATGCATTCATGTACAGATTAAAAAGATTAGGGGAGGTCAATCCCCCCTGCCTCACGCCACATTCCAACCTGTATGGTACAGATGTCTCATTCCCCCACCTTACAACGTTTGTTTGGTTGTCGTACCAGTACTTAAAAACGTTCAGCAACTCGTTGGGAATACCTGTAGCCTTTAACTTATTCCAGAGAATGTCGTATGAGACTAGGTCGAAGGCCTTGGAGAGATCTAGGAACGCCCCGTAAATTGGTGTACTCCTGTCACTATAGTACCTGACAGTGTGCTTAAGACAAGCTATTGCACTTTCGGTGGATAAACCAGGTCGAAAACCGAACTGTGCATCGTGCAGCCGCAAATGTTTTTCTAGCTGCACGTTTAGCACACTGTCAAGCACCTTAGCTACAATAGTTGCGAGAGAGATGGGTCTATAATTGGACCTATCTGATGCATCTCCAGTTTTGTTCTTAATTACTGGTACGACCACCGTTTTCATCATACTGTCAGGCAGGTGAGAGTGCGCGATACACACGTTAAAAAGAAGTGCCAACACCCTAGGCAGGTGGTAACCAGCATGCTGCAAATGCTCGATACTGAGACCATCATGACCCGGAGATTTCCCTCTTTTCATATTTTTAAGAGCTACTCTGACGTCTTTAGCTGTGATAAGGGTTGAGACTGGTCCTGTTTGGACCTCAGCATCGATCACCGGCTGCGGTGGTCCCAATAGTGACCGAACCATGAAATGGTCTTTAAACAGCTCAGCCACTAAGTGTGGTTCTGCAACCCCATCAACGCTCACAGGGAGCCCCTTGGCCGCGTTCATCCTACTGGTACATTTCCAGAAACTACGGAAGTCAGACTTGGTGTGGTGTGAGGCTAGTATGTCCATTTTAATTTCCTCTTGGTTATTTTGACACCATTTGAGCCTACCTTTAAACACTTTCCGCGCTTCTACCATATCATCATAGAGGCGCCCTGATGATGGTCTGCTGTGTAAGTCCCACATATTGAACTTAGCCTGGGCCTCCCTGTGCGCACTACCGACGTGTTTGTTCCAACCTGCCACACATTTCCGATACCTAGGCTTCTTTTGGTGTGTGGAACCAGCTGCCAACCTCAGGGATTGCACTATGTCACTGTACAACTCATCAATCACTACTTTATGGCTAGTCTCGGTACAGAACTTCCCACTACATGATTTAAATTGCACCGGGAAATCTATATTGCGTAAGTGATTACCACAGATACGTGAGAACTCTTCTATTTGTGCGGACGATCTATCCCCCCACCTAACACCGTCCGATACTTGACCACACGAATACAACTGCTTAAGTTTAATTAAATTAAAGTTACATTTAATGAGAAGCGGAAAATGGTCAGACCAATATATGTCGTCCCTAACATATGCACCTGTTATTAATGGTAAGGCTGCTTTAGTGACCACACAATGGTCCAGCCATCTCCTACTTCCGTTGGCCTCACTAATAAAAGTATAGGTGTCAGAACTCATGTTATTTATATCAACACATAGCCATTCCTGTTCACAACAAAAACTATTGAGTTCTCTGAAAAACAATTGACCAGGGTGCGCATTAAAATCACCCAAAATAATAACTGATTCCACATGACTTTCCTCAATAATGGCACTTATCGTTCCTAAGCAATCCGTGAATTCAGTCAAATTTTCCGCATTGTCTACAGGCAAGTACACACTAAATATTAGTACTACGCGGTCACTTAGCGAAACTTTTATTGCCGCGATACGTGGATTACCGCACGGAACTACGCACACACACCCGAACACACTTTTCCTCCACAGCAACGCGACACCACCGTAAGGCCGACCTACTAACATTCCCGCCGAGGTGTCGACTGCAGAATAAAAAGCATGATTTATAATTTAATCCTGACATTGCTATTGTCATGAGACGAGCAAAAGCACTAGGCGATGTTTTAAGTCCCATTGGACATCGTTTCATTTGATCTGCTTGTCTGTTGTAAATGCAGTGTACTTCCTAGACTGTTCTTCTAAGGATAGCTGATAGTAACCTTGACTAAGATCTAATTTTGAAAAATAGATGTTATTAGATAACGAATCTAGTATCTCAGTGATATTAGGTAACGGAAACTTATCATCCTGTATTCTATTATTGAGTTGGCGATAGTCCACTACAAGTCTCCATTTCCTTTCTCCTGACCTATCTGTCTTTTTAGGTACTAATAGAACTGGACTTGACCATTCTGAAATAGTCTCTTCAATAATATCATTTTTAATCATTTCATCTATTTGTCTTTGTACTTCGCCTTTCAATGCTTTAGGCAATCGATAAGGCTTGACGTATGCTGGTGAAGTATTTTCTTTTAGTTTAATTGAGTGCTCTATTAAATTAGTTGTTGTGAGCGTATCTCCTGGCAAATGGAAAACATCGGCATATTTGGCACATACGTTTTCAATACCTCTTTGTTCTTCTTTATTTAAATAGGTATTTAGTTGTAACGTAGTAAGTAAAGTTTTAACTCTATCCACAGAAATGTTATCGTCGGCAAACTTGCAAACGTAAAAATTATTTAAACAACTATTACTTATATCTGAAGTATTTATGTCAACCGAATTATAAGTTGTATTTAATATCCTAACAGGAATAAGTCCATTATGTGGCTTCGATACTACCCCTGCTGTAAACACACCTTTGTAAATTTCCTTTGACAAAACGACGCAATCACTGTTGTGTGACGTCGGGATGTGTTTAATTACTTCACAACGAGGCGGAATTGTAAATAAATTCCTATTTACATGAACACTAACAGACTGGTCTCGGGTTTCCAAACTCAGAGTACCATCTTTATAGTTTAATACAGCGTTATACCGCTCAAAAAAATCTTGCCCGAGTATACCTTCTGCAGAACAAGATAAGTGTTCGAATATGTAAAACTTTTGTTGAAAAGTTACATTATTAATTATAATTTCTAAATAAATGTATCCCATGGACTCTAAATTACCACTAATTCCTTTAATGACTACCTTATCCTGTTTTACTAAATTCAATAAATTCCTATGTCGCGACAACCATTCATACTTTAGCACACATAAACTAGCTCCACTATCTATCAGTAAATTAAGATCAACATCACTATTGGTTAACCGACAATTAATGATACAAAAATTACAAAAACTAAAAATAGAATGTGTGTACGATTTAGGTACGAAAAAATTCTAGGCTTTCATTTGCTTGGCTTGTGCGATCATTGCGCAAGTTGTCATGGACATTGGACTGTTGCGCGTTATGTTGAACACGCTGACAACGCACCGGACGTCCGCGGAACTGCTGACGTTGTTCACCTGAGTTTTTACCTCGATTTACGCTGTTTAAAGTTCTTTGACCTGTGCTATTTTCATTATTTTTATAATAATTATGGTTATACGTTTTATTTCTGCTATGAAATTGTCTATTTCCTCGGCCTCGAGAGCCTCTAAAGCTACCTCGTCTATAATTTTGGTTAGCCCTAAATTGCATAACCTGATCTTGTGGCTGGACAGACAAGGATTGTTCATCTACCGCAGCCGTTATAGCTTCAGGCAATGATGCAAACTGACGTGAAGCAATGATGGTGCTGAGCCGCTTATCAGCCAACCCATCACTAAACCGTTTAATTGCAGTCTTCTCATTGAGTGGACGCAAAACCTCATATGCATCACGCTTATTGTTAGCCTGCGCAATCGTGAGATTGACAAATAACTCTTCGATCTCCGTACCGAATTTTTCTATACTCCTACGGCCTTGAGTAGCCGTAAACAATTGACTTTGTAAAGCTACATACGATTTCTTCGGTAACAAATAAACGCGAATATCTTCTACCAAACTTTCTATATTTGTGTAGTTAGTTTTAAGACGCAATTTTGCACTAGGCGAGAGACGTGTTTTTAACACAAACTGTATTAATTGACTCTTACTGGCTTCATTAATAAGCGAACTATAAAGTAAGATACCATCTATAAGCTGATTTGTCACCTGCTCCTGGCCATTCAATACTGGCAACAGGGAAATTGCAGTTTTAACCCATATATGCCCAGAACTATTTAGGACACCGATTTTTATAATTTTCACATATGTTGTTTATTGATAACCAAAAACAAGGTCTGTGAAGGTAATTTGTAGTTTTCCGTCCTGAAAGTTAGTTTTTTTCAGTGGGTCGAAAACGACCCACTGGGCAAATAAGGTCGTGTGCTAGTATGGAGAAAGAATAATCAAAATAAAACACTATTACTGATCAGTCTTCATTATTACTTTAGACAAGTAAGATATGAACAATAAGGTAAGTAAGGAACATAGGATTAGTTACTAGCTGTTACTCGCGACTTTCGTCGGCATAAAATTATTATAATACAATGTCACTTTCCAATTTGAATCGGATATTGTTACTTAACAATTTCTTTCTCAGAACCCTAATCCCTTTTTCAAAAATAAAATGACCTTCCGTTACTCCTTATAATCAGCTATATGCTAGTAAAAGTTTCCTCAAAATCAGTCGAGCCGTTTTGAAGATTAACTGAAACAAATAGGCAGACAGGCAGACCGACGGAGAAAAAAAATTAAAATCAATTTTTTGTTCTGTTTTAGGTAACGTTTAATGAGTAAAAAACTGTTATTTTGAAATAACAATCGGACACTTCAACTTTATTTATTTGTGTAGAAGATGAGTAAAATGCTGCAAAGCATTTGTAATGCAAATAGACGTCACATTTGCGGCAAATTTTGGCTGTTTTATTATTACACAGTGCACTTCTTCTTCTGACCTGACTTGTGAGAATAATACATGGTCAGCTGCATGTTTTCAACAGAAACAGGTGAAGTTATCTTTGCCTTCGGTGGTCCAAGCTTAGTTCTGGTACTTTGGTACATATTTCTAGAGATAAGACCTTGCGATAAATTGGCGAAATTCCAGCGTTTCTACGCTAGATCCTTATGTGAATGATCAGCCTAGCTAATAAGCGTTGTTACCCTTGTGGAACGACTATTCGAGAAGTACTGTTCATCAGGTTTAGCAATGATCGTCGGTTCTTCAACTCCTGAAGTTGATATTTTGGCAGGACGAAAACTTCGTAACGTATGGGTACTGGATCCAGATGCCGTAGAAATAGGTTGGAAAATCCAGGAACTACTTATTAGTTGGGCAGACTAAAACTTCAGCGTTGTTGGCGCCATCGGTATGGTCTTCTTTGTCTTGTGGTACTACCATCTCAGTTGGGGCAAGTTACTAAAGTCGATTCAAGCGATTTATTATTATCGCAGTCTTCGTCACTGTCAGATATAGTACCCTCACAAGGCGGATCAATGTATACATCGAAGCCCTGGACATCTTCCACGCAGTCAAGTGACTTCAGGGCTTCGGTTATGTCGTCTGTAGAGAGCACGGGCCAGGACCACAAAAAGAAAATGTATGATTATAAAGCATGGTATTTGCCCACGGGGTCGTTACCGACCCACGAAAATGTATCGACTGATTGCAATTAGAAAAAAATATTTTATTGGCAATATTTACATCGATATCTCTAAAGCACATATTCAGTTTACTATAAAAACCATATTGATGGTAAAAAAACATAATGTACACAAAATACTTACATTCTTATGCGCTTGGTCGCACATTTTTTCCAGAAATTAATTTGTACCAACTTGCACTGGCACTTTTCATATGAAATTTTTGTAAAATTGAAATTATATTGAGCTGTGCTCTAAACTAGGTCTTTTGACTATAGAAAGATGTCACTGTAATAAGAATGCATTCATAAGTTCGCGGTCAGGGTGCCTTTTATCTAATCAAGTACTTTTGGGTCGTTACCGACCCCCTGGGCATAATTATAGGTTAATATCAAAAGCGTCAGTCATTTTTGTAAGGCAATCAGTATACTCGTATTCTATAAAATCTTTATAACTAGTTTGGCAACTACTATCTACTAAAGAAAGTAAACTTTTTATTTTCTGATAATTTGATTGAATTTCATTAATTAATGTTTGGAAAACCTCACAAGCATCTTTGTTTAACTTGCGATCTATAACTTCTTGGTTTAACTGAGTCAAAATACAATCCAATTTACTATATTCTTTTTCTGCTTCTTCTAGTTTCTTTAAGGCTATATCTTTTCTACGCCTATCTGGACCTAGTTTTACTAAATATTCTCTTAGATATTTTAATCTAGCGTGCAAATCTTGTAATTGTTGGGACATTCCTAATCTCCAGAACACAATTTAAAAAAATGCATGATCCAGTTACAATAACATGAAATATAGTAGAATATAAAAAATAATGCTAGCGTTGCAAAACTTACATTGCAGTAGTTAGGTACTTATTTTACTGACAACGATTATGTAGGTCACGACGTCTCACGTGGCTTGGACGAATGAACTCCTCAGCACTGGTCTCGAACTGACTCCCAGCTGCTCCACATCGGACCCGTACTATTCAACTCCCGGCACCCTGCATATCCTCTCATCATAAGGCTTGAGCATTCTCCCAGCACCCGGCAGCAACGTTCCTTTTGTCTTCTTATTTAATGATTTCACCTCTTCAAACAAATTCTTCAATTGGGATTCTGATTCTTCTATAAATTTTTAAAATCTTCTTCGCTTCCTTTCTTCTAATTTCCGTCTTCACAAACTTCAACTTCTATCGGTATAAGTAATCTTCATAATTTATTTGACTCGTCCGTAGTCTTCCATATCGCGTAGTTTGCAAAATTTTAATTGCTGGCTAAGGGTCGCCATGTATTATAATGATGTTGTCGAAATAAAAGAGAACGGTTTAGTTCCACGATTCGTATAATAATGCCAATAATTAGTGTGTGCAGTTACATTATATAAGGTTAGGCGAGCTGCACACTACAATGTCACTTCCGATGCGTCGGCCATTAAAATCAGTTAACCCTAAAACGCATCCGAAAAACCAATGTCTCAGATCGACAATTAAAAAGAAATAAAACAAATCGTGGCGGGAAACAACTGTTGTCATTTTTTTATCAACAGGTGGCAAAGGGTTAGTGATGTAATGCCTATAGAGAAAGCGTAACAAATAGTATGTCTAAACATGTGTTAGGTACGTTAATTAATTACTGGAGAAATTGAAAGTTACCCCTTTGCCGCGGGCGGTAATTTTTTCTAGTTATATTGAAATCGAATGGGCAATGAAGGATGTAATTTATAACGCTCTAGGTGTGATAATGTTTTTGTTATGTCAGCCAGGCTGTTGAGTCAGGTCACGGCCATAATAGCCGTTGGTAAAAAATAAATCTGTGTCTATCAGCATCTTTGAGAAAAGAAGGAAAAAGCGAGTGAGTCAGCTGTTTGACCTTCCGTGAATTCCCGTGTAGCGTCTGGACTCCTTTTTCTACTATGGTCTGGAGGTCAACTGTGGATACAATTTACTAGATAACCCCTAAGTTACTATGTACTCTCCTTAGCTGTTCATCTAATGGCAACGAATGATCAATCAATTATTACAGCTTACAGCGTATCCTGTATTCAATAATAGAATTAATGAAAAGAAAAAAAATTGCAATTAAAGAAAACTAAATTAAAGCTGATATTTTTTCCATTAAATTAAATTATTCCTTTGATATGACAATTAGCTAGATATAATTCTTAATTATGTTTATAATATAATGTTTAATTAAAACAGGACTAAAAGAAGAAGAAGACTTCTACATACAAATCGAAGTCCTCAAAAAAGTCATTAAAAACATGTCCTTTAAAGATATTTTTCTCAAAACAAAGTGATTCGCGTCTCATATCCTGTCATTACAATAATTACAAACATAACATAAATACACACCGCCTGTCGACCGTCACCTTTTTGCCTTATTATAAGGTTGATAATCGCATAAATGTTACTTTAATATGAGAACTATTTTATAGATTAGGTACAACAGCCATGTCATTTGGGTCAAACGACAGTTGGCTTTGATTTTTTCTCATTCTAGTAATACTTGTAAAGTGACTACATAGTAAGCTAGCAATCTAATAAATAAGTTTTCATATTTTGCGGTCGTAGTTTTAATAATATTTGCGGTTTAATAAGAATAATAAGATATTAGTTAGTTCAGTTTTTAAGTTATGAGGTTGACTTTTACAAAAGTCGAGACTTTTAAATCAGACAGCATTTTAGGGTTATGAACTTATGATTTACGAAAATTATTTTAAGTTATTTAGAAAATAAATGAAAATATTTAATTAATTATGTTGAGTTGCTAAGGTCTATAAAAATGGAAATATGTACGCCTAATTTACTTATCAAAACATATGACAAGATACTTTATTTTCAATATTAAAAGTCCCAACAAAGTGAAAGACATCCCCTTCAACACCTGTCGATACAGATATAAATAATTGTACCAATACAAACATTTGGGTGAGGTCTTTGACCTTTCTCGTACCAAAGGACCAAAAAATCGTACCAATTCAATCCTTAACTTTCATTGCCAAGGTTCATTTTCAATTGAGGGTATTTTTCCGGTAATATATCAACACATCGAGCTTCTACGATTTGTTTCTTTACTAGATTTTCAATTTTATCATTAAAGCTTTAGGTACAAGGCTGATTGGATTTTTTTTTTGAGTTTCGGGTAGCTTTGTAGTGCTGGCGTCTATCTGTAGGTACGTATTTATCGTTTACGAAAGTTATCATTCAATGACTTCTTAAATAAAATCGAAAGTTTAAGAACAGCAACTTACGCCCAAATACTCGAACGTCACTCAATTATAAGTAACCCTCAAAACTCCAAAACACCATAAACACACATAAGAAGGACCAAATAAATCCTCAAGATGATGACAACTTTCGCAGCTACAATCATACAGAATACAACGACAAACCATTTCGGAAACAAAGACCAACAATTTAAAATTTTATTTCAAAATATCCAGAGCCTCTTTAGCAAACAACATATATTGGAAGCCTTTATGGAACAAACACCTAAGTACTCAGCTATATGCTTATCAGAATCGTGGTTGTCACAAGGAAAAATGGACACAATACAATTTGACGGATACAAATTTGCATCATCTTACTGCCGGAAAACTCGCGTGGGTGGCGGAGTTTGCATCCTTTTACAAGAACATATTGAATGTATAGAAATAAGTGATATATCAGACTTTTCAATTGAACATGTTATTGAAGTATGTGCGACTGAATTTATACAAGAAAGACTGTTATTGATAGTTATTTATTGGAATAGAAGAGAGGAAGATAGTTTTTATAAACAATTAAAAGAGATTCTGACATATGTAAATAAAAAATATTTTAGACATAATATAATTATAGGAGGTGACTTTAATATAAACGTCTTAGAAAATAATTTAAAAACAAACCAATTTTTAGATCTAATGCTAGAATATAAGTTCACACAACAAATAAAATTTCCAACACGAATTACACAAACATCATCAACATGCTTAGACTTAATTTTTACAAATTTTTATAACAATTTTCATACAACAGTGGAAGAGTTAGGTTTCTCAGATCATTGTGGTACTATTATACACATGGCTACGCCCCAACAATCTCAGCAAACTGTCTGGAATGTCAAAAAACGGTTATACAATAATAAAAACATTCAACTATTTAAATCTAAATTAAAGGAATTAAATTGGAACGAGATATTACAAAAAAATAATAACATAAATGAAAACTATGACACATTTAATAAAACATTGACAAACATTTTAAACCAATGTATACCAAAATTAAACATAAATTTAAAAACAAACTATAGAAAATATTGGCTGACTCCAGGAATCAAAGTTGCATGCAAAAATAAAAGGCTTGAAAAGATACTTACACTAAAAACTAATAATTCATTAATTAAACAAAACTATAAGAAATATGAAAAAATACTAAAGAAAACAATTATAACTGCAAAGAAATTACACTACATCAACAAAATTAAAAAATCAAATAACAAAGTTAAGACTATGTGGAGTATTATAAATGAAAGAACAAATAAGAAAATAAAAAGGGAAAAAAATAATATTAAATTACATTTAAATGGTATAAATGTCACTGAACCTAAACTGTTAGCAAACCATTTTAATGACTTCTTTGCGTCTATTGGCGAGGATAGCAACAAAACACCCGGCAATGAGCCGAGAGGTACCCCAGTGCTTTGCCCCACTGAAAATAGCATGTTCCTTAGCCCAGTGGACCCTGGTGAAATTAATTCCCTATTAAAAAATCTAAAAAGCAAGACAAGTCATGGAATAGACGAATTGCCACCAATGTTAATACGACAATGTGCAAACGAACTTACGTTACCATTCTTCTTGCTTGTAAATCAATCTTTCGATGACGCTATTTTCCCAGACTATCTAAAAAAAGCTATAATAAAACCTATCCACAAAAAAAACGCGAAAACGGATCCAAATAATTACCGCCCAATAGCTCTTCTACCAACGGCCTCAAAAATTTTTGAGAAGGCAATGTACAATCGTGTTTACTCCTTTTGTGAAAAATACAAAATATTTAACGAATGCCAAAACGGATTTCGCAGAAACCGGTCTACTGTGCTTGCAGTTTTTAAATACATGCAGGAAGTATTAAATATAATAAATGACAAGAAATACGCTGTAGGCTTATTGTTAGATATGTCCAAAGCTTATGACAAAGTACAATATAACATTTTGCTTAATAAATTACAAAATATAGGGATCCGCGGGAAGGCTCACGAATGGTTTAAATCCTATCTAACAAATAGAGAACAACAAGTTGAAATAGAATTTTATAACAAAAACACCAAAGAGATTCAAAGCATTCGGTCTGACAACAAAATAATTAATGCCTCAATCCCCCAAGGAACTGTAATTGGATGCCTCCTCTTTCTTATCTACATTAACGACCTTCCGAGAACCATAGCAGGGCCATGCGTCTTGTTTGCTGATGATGTTTCATTTCTTACTTCATGCAGGGACAATGTTGGATTGAACGAGGACCTAACAGACACACTAAATAAGTCAATAACTTGGATGAAAGACCATAATCTAGAAATAAACTTCTCCAAGACTAGAATTATACCATTCCACCCCCGTCAAAAAACCCCATTAAACATCAACTTCACTTATAATGGCACAGCAATAGAAGTCGTTCATGAGTTTACCCTGCTTGGCCTGTCTATAGATACGAACATTAACTGGAAATCGCACATCCAAAAGATAAAATCAAAATTGTCTAAATTTGCATACGCCCTTAATGAAGTGAAAAAGACCACTAACCTTAAAACCACACTAGTCACCTATTATGCCTACGCACATGCGTGGCTCAGTTACGGCGTGATTTTGTGGGGAAACAGCACGGATGCACCGAGACTATTCACCCTACAAAAAAGACTTTTAAGAATACTAGTAAATATAGAAGACACTGACAGCTGCAGACCCCATTTTCAAGACCAAAAAATACTGACCCTCCCCTGCCTATACATTTTGGAGTTATGTAAATTCGTGCGAAACTACCCACACCTGTACACGACAAGGGAGGACATACAGTCGAAATTTACACTGCGCCATAAAAATAGGTTAAACATACCAAGCTCTAAACTAAAAATGCACTCAACGAGTGCCCTTGTGATGTCAATCAAAGTATATAATAAATTACCCGATAAAATTAAAGACATAGAAAAGAATAATATATTCATAAATAAATTAAAACAATTTCTATTAATTAAATGCTATTATAATCTGAATGAATACTTTAATGAAAAATTTTAAATTACATAAATAAATATTTTAATAGATAATTAGATTGCATTATAAATGATTTAGATTATAATTTAGGATAATTCTAATATAGGTATAGTCAAATAAAAGCCCTCTTCCTCTCTCCTACTATTGCAGTGCCCGACAGGGTCCACAATGATCATAACTTTGTAAAACCTACCATCTAAGTAAACTTGTGGAAGCAATAAATATATTGAGTATTGAGTATTGAGTATTATTTCCACAAAGCTACACTTTCAAATAAAATCCCAAATTCTGTCTTAAATTCCCTCAAAAAACGAAACTAAATTAAATTATTTCAATTATCGGTTCGGATATCCGCCGTATGTCCAACACCACTACACCACTGCTACAATAATTGTCCGGTGGTAACATCTGCCCTACATCTGCTGATCATAATCAGACCTGTCCGGTTATAAAAAAATCAACGCACGGCAAACGAAGGGTTAGCTTCGATTCAAAAAAAGAATATCAACGGCTTAGAGTTGATCAAAGATTATGGTAGATTTAAGATTAAAATGTGTATTGTACACATCTGCATACCCCTCAGAGCATACAGGCGTGATGTTACGTCATGATAATGTATATTCAATAAACATCCAAGCGATTCCAGCAATTACGACAGATTTGCAGTCTATTTTTGAAGAGTTCCATTGTATATCTCCGAAGATCAGCACCAGATCTTCACCAAATTAAAATGGGACCACCTCAGGAGTATAATCTTTCAAATAAAAAAATAATTTTGAGAATCGGTCTACAAATGGGGGAGAAATCAGTCTGGACCAGCGACTCTTTTGAGATCATCTTCCCAGCGTTTCATTTGTCTACCTTTACTTCTTTAACCATCCCTCTGGGGTACCATTCTGATATTAGTCTAGTCCATTTCTCATTTCTCTCTCTCAGCATATGTCCTGCCCATTACCATTTAAGGTTGAACAAGCCAGTCATTCTTCCATACAAACTTACGAAAGTGATTACTCCTCTGTTTGACGGTGTAGGTTCAAAATTAAAAATTGTATCAACTGGTCTTATCATTATCTAGGTCTGTATGGAAGCAGAATTGGAAAAAAAATATTGATTTGGAAGTTATGAACGTCAAAACTTTCATATTTTAGCACTAATTTAACTCATCTTTGGGCGTAAATAAGTAACGTATATAGTATGAAAAAGAAAAAAGTGAAACCATACGGACATAGATTAGTTATTAAAATTTTTAAATAATTTGATTTTGAACAGATACATTCAATAGATTTTTCATGAAACCAAATATACCAAAGGTCTGCATAGAAACAATCGCGCGCCCGTTTTAGTTGTGTCTCTTTCGCTCTATGCATTTCGCTCGTGATGTCGGGTGAAATAGCATGCATTTTAGCCCCGCCCACCAACTAGTTCGTGCCGTTGGCTTGTTTACCCTTAAGTAAGTGTTTTCCATACTTTATTCACATTTCTAAATTTAGTTACATTTTTATTTTATCCTTTCTTTTTACTCCGATTACACTTCTCTCTATTCCATTTTGACAAACTATAATTTTATTATTTAGTTTCTCTGTTAATGACCATGTTTGACAACCATATGTTAAACATGGCAAAATGCAGGTGTTATAGGTATACTTTTCTTTTGTCTTAAATTGGCACGTCTTTTTTTTTTTTTTTGGTGGGTGGAAAATCATCGAATGACCCCCCCCCCCCCCCCCCCCCCCCCCGCTCTTGGGCAGAGCGAAGGGGAGTGTCAGACTTCTACTGACTAAAAACCGAACCCATGTTCCTTCTTTGCCCTTGCGGCGAGGCCCCGGGAAATTCAAATTCATAATATTTACTGCATCATAATGTTTACAAGTACAGAGTGTTATAGTATATTTATTAATATTTAACAGCAAGAGACACCTATAGTAATTCACACTTTATTATAATCTTAGATAATCTAAACCATCTAAACTATTTTAATAAAGAGGAAAGATAAGATTTTTTGTTTGTTACGAGTTAGCTTAATTTATGTCGGTTAGTCGTTAGATCGAGAAAGGTTATAGCTATATTTATGTGACGCAGACGAAGTTGCGTGGGTCAGCTAGTGTTTAATAAACATTAAAACATCACGCTTGTAATCTGTGAAGGCTTAGGCAGACGTGTACTTATAGGACACTCAAATTTAGCCAAAAGTCCCATGTAGAGTCCATTTCATTTCACGAAAGACGTCCCGCGGACATTTGTGGAAATATATTACTATATACGTATTTATGTAATAAATATATATATATATTTATAGTAATAAATATATACATATAAAATGAAAGTAAATGAACTATAAATTATTAACTATTTATATGTATATATTTATTACTATTTATGTATATAGTAATATATTTCCACAATTAATTGTCCGCGGGACTTCTTTCGTGAAATGGACTTTAATAGGGAGTGAGCCTACTGGCATCAACCTGCCACAGATTCAGACTCCATGGCTCATAATCGAATAACCCAATTATACTTTGCTCGACCTTGGAATCGAACTCGTGCTCAGCAGTCTACCATCGAGGCACTCATGTTTACCAACGTGCTCCCATCAATGTCAAAGGCTAATCTAAACATTGATACTGAGCGCCATCAGCGCATCAAAACTGCGCTCAAAACCTGTCAGTGTTGTCAAAATTGTTGTGGTATTTTGACGCTGACAGCTGGTAAACTCAATTTAGATACAATAATCTCGTTTGGTTAGATATCCCTGTATGTTGTAAGTAACACTCTTCTTTAAATTGATTAAAAGTTTAAAAAAAATTAAAAGCCTTTTTAAATCGCCGTGTAAAAATAATAAAAATGTGAAGCGCTAATGAATGTAAGATAAGATATAGCTTGTGTTCAGTGTGTGTTAACAATAAGTTTACATGTTGACATTATTCATTACCCCAACGATAAATTATACAACATGCAATACATGTTTTAATTACAAAATAATTACATTAAAAGTTTATAGTACTTAATGGTTATTTACTTTAAGATTGAAGGCACTGTTACGTAATCTTTGAAATTTTTATCTGTAACTCTAAATTACTTAGCACAACTTCGCAAACGTTACGATAACACGGCGGAAGATTTGATGAGTCTAGCTAATTTAATGTAAACTTTAATTAAAGCTAATTTAATGTACTCAGAGACATATTTTAATGATTTCTTAAGCCGGCACTTAGTAAAGATTGGACAGTAAATTGAAGGTTTTGTTTGTTAAACCTTTACTAAGTGACGGTGCATTAAATGTATCTGAGTGCGGCAGTTAGACTTAAGAATTAAATTACTCACTATCTAATAATCTCGAATTGTGTCATCATCATCAGCCTATAATGTTCCCACTGCAGGGACTCAGGCCTCCTCTCTAGGAGAGGGATGGGCACAAATAATAATAATAATAATATATAATCCGGGTCTACCTCTTTTAGCAGAATTTTTTATACCCGAATTTTGTTTTGCATAACAGTGGATGGCAGAAACTCATCTCGCAGAAAATCATTTGGCATACACTCATTTACCATAAATTCAAAACGCATAATTTTGTAAGTCAGAATCATCTTTGAGCATAAACTTCATTTCCAGAACCATCATTTCGCCAACAATTCATAATCAGAATCGTCTTTTGGCACGCATTTCATTTCATACATACGTCTAACATGCAATAATAATAATTATTATTATTATCAGCTCACCCCGGCAAAAATTTCTAGCTGAGAACATTAATAATAATAATAATAATAATAATAATCATTTTATTTCAGGCAACTATAAGGCCCATACATAAAATACACACAATAATTTAAAACAATAATAACAAACTAATACATATAAAAACAGTAAAACCATAACTAAATATTTTAACTAAACACGTGACGTCGGCGTCGTGTTTCGCTGCGAGGTGTCGCGTAGCCGTCCTCGGAAACGACGGAAAACGACACCTTTCGGCCAAAAGTCTTCTTGCAAACAGGTCTGGAGATGTTGGGTTGGAACACGCACCACAAATGACTTGAAGTTGATGTTGTGGCGCGATTCCAACCCTTCGACCCTCAGAGTCCAGTTGGTCTTCACTTTGAGGTACTGCACCACTTCCTCAATCTTTGTGGTGTGATGCAGACGCGAAACGTACAGCTGCGTCGTAGGCACAGCAGGGCGCAGCAGCATGTTGGGCCCAGTCGGTGCGGTACCGCACAAGTTCCGGGAACAGGGCTTCTTCTTCTTCTTCTCCACCTTAGTGAAGCCCTCGTCATCAACCTGGTCCGTGCTTGGCATGCTGTTACTGGCCGCAGGCGGGGCAGGTTGAGTGCCCTTTTTTTCCCCAATGTTGGTTTGTCGCTTATGTGGCGACGCATCCGATTTGCCATTAATGACAGAAGCAGCGTAGGCATGTTTTGGGGTCGACGTACCTACGCGTGACGTTTCCGCAGCTGGTGTTGTGGCGCGGGAGGCGGCGGCGGGCGGTGCTTGCTCAGCATTATCAGCAGCTTGTGACGCACTAGTGTTCGCCGATTCAAAACTGCCGATGGATGCATTTTGCGCCGCTCGACGTGTGTTCACCTTAGAGGCCTCAGGTGACCCAGTTACTAAGCCAACGTTGCGCAATAAATCTATTTCTGCACGTAGCTCAGCGTTGGTTTTTTCTGAAACCTCCATTCTGGACTGCATCTTGGTCACCTCCACTTTCAGGGTAGTGATGTCCTTTAGCAGCCTCGTAACATCGACGTGATCAAACGTGACGGGGGGCAGTTTACTTAGCTCCTTCGCCACGAAATCAGGCACGTCGTCCGGGTCAGTCCTCTTCAACATATCAATGACATCTTGAAGGCTCTTCTCAGTACCATCCCTGCGGCGAGACGGCATCTGGTCCAACTTTCCAAGTGACTGGAACAGCAGCAGTTTCCCACTGCTGATGTCGTCCTCCTTGAAATTGGACCGGCATATCTGCAGGATGCTCACCTCGTCCATGTAGTCAATAGCATGGACTAGGAAAGCCAGCAATTCATTCACTATGAGTGGTTTAGAACCCATAGTGATTACGGGCAGCGGCTATGGCCGCGCAACTCGCGAATAAAATTCGTGCCGTGCACAGTGGAAACACGTCCGTGTTCGAGCGCGCATCGCACTGCATTAAATGTATGTCAAAAATAATAATAATTATTATTATTGTGAGGTCATTATTATTATTAATAATAATGACCTCACTCATACATGCAGCGCATGTACTCCATGACGCGCGCTCGCTACGCTCGCATATTATATTATAACACTAATATCTTCTGTCCCCGAAGTGCCGGGCCTCCGCCGGCCTCCTTCGTCGGCCTACGGCCCGGTGCCCATGCCGCCCATAAAGGATACTTTCGCGAGACGGTCGTTATACCATAGAAAAATCTACCAAATAAAATTCTGCCATCTTAAAAGTATGCCATTGAAAATTCGGCTATTTAACCATTCGATGCATTCTGCGAAATGAGTATTCTATTAAATAATAATTGTTCTGCCATAAACACATTCGTTCAAAGAAGAATATGCCAAGTGTGTTATGCCAAATAAATTTCGGAGCATCAAGTTTCTGCCAGATAGATGGTACCCATATAATCCACCACGCGGGCCCAGTGCGGATTGGCAGATGTCACATGTCTTCGAATTTTTTGGTTCTGAGACATGTGACCGTTTTGAGAGCAGCAGTGATGAAATAAATTACACAAAGTAATGCGCCTGCCTGGGTTCGAACCCACGACCTACTGTTCGTAAGTCGGGGCCGACACCACTTAGCCGCCGCTGCTCTGCGAATTGTGTACATGACTGTATTCAACTGCATCCGGTTAGACTGGAAGCCGACTCCAAATTTTTGGGAAAAGGCTAGTAGGGAGTAGGAGATGTTGTAGTAAAATCTGGACAATCCGTCATTATTTCAGAAATATGAAAATAGTTTGGGTAACCCCCAGTAACAGTTGAAACTGCACTAAACTCGAAAGTCTGTCAATCTCGTAGAAAAAGCCAAGAGTACGCACAACCGCAGCTGTGATTGGCACAGTATCGTTAACGATCTTAAGCACACGAGTAACCTACTTTCGAGCTCAAAGCAAAAAAACTAACAATCGTTGTCTTATGTATGGCAAGCCAGCACAAAAACATCGGGCAATTGCAACCGATTTAATACGAAAATTATGGAAGATTGTAAATGTTTGGCTGATAAATGTTGCTGGTTGGCTGTGAGGTTCCGTAGCTCTTCGTATGTTTAATAGTTACAAGTATGATTGTGTTTTTCTATCACGAATTTCTCATTACCAGCCACTGGATCTGGTTTTGTGGCTGATTAATGGCAATTTTCTCGCCCCCTCTTACATGTGACTTAACTGGCGAAATGTGGGGGTACTATTAAGGTTGTACACTTCTGCCTAATCCTTAAGGCATTACAGGCGTGATGGTATGTTACCCATTGCTAGACTCCTGTGGTTCTTTTGCTACAGGTACGGTGTCTTACAACAATCAGGCAACATCCCCATGTTCTTGTAATCCACTGCACGGGCACAGAGTGGGTTGTTGGAAACCGTGCTCTACTTTAGAGAAAAAAGTATTCCGAAACTTGCTGATTTCAATACTTTAATTTTAGGCTAATGAAGAAAAGCAGTCGTGAGGCAGCGTTATGAGCGTCTGTCATCTAAAACTGGACCTTGGAAGACGGTTGTAAGCACGGTAAAACTGAAAACTGCATTTTACGCTTCATTTCTTCATGACATTTTATTGTTAGCCGTGATCATTTTTATTTATTTTGATTCTTGATACAGTTATTATCATTTTGCATTTTTGCATCGAGTCGGAATTTATATGCCGAAGCCTTTGATGATGATAATCTGTGGTCGAGAACCAAAGCGCGCGAAAATAGCCGCAGCACGCCAAAAAAACAGATGCTGAACTTGAACTTGAACCGATTCGGCGCTAGCCACTTATTATAAATAATTAATGATTCCGTCCGCTCTTATGCACGATAAAATGCCATTACGGTTTTCATCGGTGGACTTGCAAAAAATAACGTGAGCCGCCGCCCGAACCCGTCCCAAACAAAAAACACGCTTAAAAGAGTGCGCGAGCATCGCTGAAATTCCCTCCGTTTCTTACCGCCGCCCGGTCATTTGACTCTGACCATTATCTGCGGAATTAACAACGGTAAAAAAATACACGATTCGATAAAAGTATATAGGCGTTGTCGCGGACAGTTTTTGTAATAAAATAAAGGGTACTGCGGGCGCTACGCCAGTCACCGACAGCGGCCGTAATGGCGTCAAACACGATAAATATTGCTACTCATGAAAATTCAGCGACGCATTATCCGAGCGAGTGGCCCTGAAAAACATCGGACCTCATTCCTTTCGAGATATTTCATCACATCTTAGACTAAAAAATACATCATCGCTGCAGTTGCAAGTTTATTTTTATGCGACAAAAAACCAGAGTCATTATAATGTTCCGTTTTACGTATGTGGCAAGCGGTGCGTTATAATATCAGAAATGACAGATGCGTCATTCCAACTTAAGTCAACGGACAGTAGCGTCGCGGATAAAAAATATAAAAACGTCAAGACAATTATACGATTTGCATATTCACACAGCGGTATTGTTAAATAAGCTGATTCAACGAATGAAAGGAGAAAAAAGAGGCTTTTTTTCAAATACGTTTCGCTGTTTTCGAACGCATCTTTACGTAACCGAGTTCTTTATTCGAATTGTATGACTGAAAAGGCATTGTTTGAGCGAGGGTGTGCTAACAGGAGCAGAAAAAAGCGCGCGCACAATATCTGTGCCCTTATCTCAATCACGACCCTTTAAACATTTTTATATTTACCTAGTAATCGCAGTTCTTTTATTTTACCTACCCTCATTTAAAAAAAAAATGATATTATTATATCGCTAAAATTAAATAGACATCGTAACCGAGGCAGGCCCAAGATACGCTGGCGCGACAATCTTGAGTTCTTGACACATTCTCAACAGATTGAACCGAGAAGGCTTAATTGAATTCTCGTGCTGGTCCTTCCGCAGAAAGTAGGTAGGTAGATGGTTCTTCTATACCTAATCATATACAACACTTTTTATTGTAAATGGAAATAGTTGAAGTTAAAAGTAAAAGACGTAAATAGAACGGTTAAAAGAGCTCCAAATTGACTGAATTGATTTAGAAAATCGTTATATACAATAGGAAGACATAGGTACCTGTTACCTAGAGACAGCTTAGTGATGAGCGTATCCTTACATAGTATAAAACAAAGTCGCTATTTTTGTCTGTTTGTTTGTCTGTATGCTTAAATATTTAAAACTACGCAACGGATTTTGATGCGGTTTTTTTTAATAGATAGAGTGATTCAAGAGGAAGGTTTTAGTATATAATTTGAACGACATCCACGCGGGTGAAGCCGCGGGCATCAGCTAGTAATAAATATACTACAAGTAAGAGTGCAGCCCACATAAGTAATACAGTAGCTGTATAACAAAAAGTTTGTTTTATGCAGCCAATTTACCAACAAGAACAAGTCTTAAAACTAAAACCCGACTACAAACGGCGGACTAAAACTATAATATAATATACATATTTGTAATGTGCTCGTCAAGACCTTTCATTTGATACCAAACATGTTATGATTATCTCAATTTAATTTTTTTCGATGTTATAATGTGATATTTAACTTCCGTCATAAAAATCTTATATATATAAAAGAACTAGTGACCCGCCCCGGCTTCGCACGGGTGCAAAAAAGGTATTAAAACCTTCCTCTTGAATCACTCTATCTATTAAAAAAAACCGCATCAAAATCCGTTGCGTAGTTTTAAAGATTTAAGCATACAGACAAACAAACAAATAAACAAACAAACAAACAAACAAACAGACGCGACTTTGTTTTATACTATGTAAGGAAGTCGTGTTAGTTACACCATTTATAACTCAAGAACGGCTGGCCGGATTTAGCTGAAAATTGGTAGGGAGGTAGCTAAGAACCAGGAGAAGGACATAGGATACTTTTTTTTTTTTTTTTTTTTTTTTTTTTTAGGTAGGGTAGTAGGTAGGTAGGTAGTAGGTAGGTAGGGTAGTAGGTAGGTAGGGTAGTAGGTAGGTAGGGTAGTAGGTAGGGTAGTAGGTAGGGTAGTAGGTAGGGTAGTAGGTAGGGTAGTAGGTAGGGTAGTAGGTAGGGTAGTAGGTAGGGTAGTAGGTAGGGTAGTAGGTTGGGTAGTAGGTAGGGTAGTAGGTTGGGTAGTAGGTAGGGTAGTAGGTAGGAATAATCTATATTATGTGACGCAGACGAAGTTGCGCGGGTCAGCTAGTATTTGATAAAATTTATATAGCCTATGACACCCGGGTTATTCTTACGAATCTATAGACACCTCATTTATTAAAATCCGTTTGGTAGTTTAGGCGCTACAGTGGAACATACATACATACATACATACATACTTACATACATACATAGACTGCCAAAATCATTACCCTTCCTTTTGGCTTTGCCGTAGTCGGGTAAAAAGAATTCTTTAGTAGTGCTTATTTTACCTGACAACTAGTGACATCTGTTGCATTGTTCTTTAATACCAAGCTGTTACGAATCCGCAAAATGTTGCCAACATTAAAAATTCGAAGAAATTAATTAAGATGACCTTTTAACTCAGTTCAATTTTAAAAAAAAACTTCATGTCAAGCGTTTAAGTGGCGTGATATTTCGCACAAGGAAGACATATTGACAGTGTAGCATTCGTATGTTGGTCTTTCATATGATCTATGCCTAGAGAAAGGAGGTGTCTGATGAGGTGGCCAGTATAGAGAAGTATGATAGAAAACATGCTCTGTCACAATGCTGTCCTATTTGACCCAAAGGTTGACTGGTAAAGCATTAAGTTCGCTTACGTGCCATTCTAGAGCAGCAGTGGCAGTGGCCCAGTGGTGGCGGCCCCGACTTACGAACAGTAAGTCGTAGGTTCGAACCCAGGCAGGCACATTACTTTGTGTAATTTATTTCAGCACCACTGCTCTCAAAACGGTGAATTAAAACTTCCTGAGGAAAACACTGTTTTAAGCTGTCACGGTTTTTAACTATATTTAAAATGTCACTTACGGGATATCTTCCGTGATTTTGATTTCCTGAGGAAACCGAAATGTCTTAGAACCAAAAATTCGAATATAATGTGACATCTACCAATCCGCACTGGGCCCACGTGGTGGATTATAGCCCATCCCTCACTGCCTGGGTTCGAACCCACGACTTACTGTTCGTAAGACGGGGCCGCACCCACTGGGCTTCTACCTACACCATGGGAAAAGTCGTGAATTTATGAATGTAAAACCAGAAAAAACCGCGTATTACATATTCTATTTAAATGTAAAAATGCGACAGCTTATCCGGGCCATTTTTCATCTGAATCAAGTTAAAACAAAAGTTTTTATTTCAAGAAAGGAAGCGAGAGTACCTGCTCGCATATATTTGTATGTTTTAAAATATTATGTATGATATCATGCATGCTAGAGTTTCGTAAAAATTGGCTCGCATCTACATAATATGCAGATTTTTGTTGTGCTTGCTTAAAGGTAGGCACTTTTATGGTTTGGGAAACCTGAGAACTTAGATTCATTTTTTTTTTTCTTATAGTTACGCTGTCACTGCTTGTCTAATGGTCATACGCACTACTGCACATGCTGAGCATGAGGTCCTAGGTTTGATTCCCGGGTTGAGCAAAGTAATATTGGGTTTTTTCATCTGGAATTTCTCAATAGGAGTCTGAATTTGTGCCAGATGATGAAAATAGACTCGGCCTTTGTGTAGTACTCTAGCTACGAGTTATTACCGGGCCTACGTTGACCGCCATACCTAAGTAGTAATGCTGTAACATGAAAATATTGTAAAACTAAATCATTTTAAAAGAGTAAGTAACCATGGATTTTCTTGTCGGTTCTTCTCCTTTAACTATTATTAGTTCTTTCACATAATATTTGACTGAAACCCCAGTCCTCAGAAAAGAACTTCCCCTTAACAAAGATTAGTTAGCAAGGCAAGGCAAGGCCTGGCTCCGTCCCGTCTGCCCACGGAAAAAACTTCGCTAAAAATAAAAGTATTGCACCACGCCTTAATAGGGTTCCGCGGAGACGGAGAAAAACGATCGGGGTTGAAAATTAAAACATGAGCGTTAGTTTAAATCTTTCTTGTTTTAAAGCCAGGATACTCATGGCAGTTGTAGTTTACTTTATAGTAATGCCAAAAGATTTCTAAAATAAACGGTAACAAGATATTTGGGAACAAATCTTATCATGGCTGCCTGTTACACTCCTTAAAAGGTTCAATAAAAAAATAAAGAACAAAATAATCGTCGTTCTAATATTCGTAGTCGTAATTATAACGATTCTAGTTTCTGAACTAAATTAATTAGTTCAAAAACTTGTGTCCGAATTTTCTTGAATTTCAGTGAGTTAACTAATTATTATAACTTTGTGAAATAAAATTTTCACTACAACAATCAACACACAACAAAATACAATCCTGGTGTGAGAACGTTTTCAGGGCCAGATTCCTGAAAATATATAATTAATTACTTCCGCATGCATGGCATGTACTAAATAATAGTACATTATGGTACAAGTGTGTAACGTTGGTGATTCAGGTGAGGGTCTTAAGAAAGCCGAGGACGGTAATCATCATTCATTCAACAGTTAAAACGAGTTCTGATTTTTTTTCACAATAGCGGGAAAAAATAGTCGGTTTTCCTATGCGCGCGCATCTACAGTTCTACCAACTTATCTGTGCATGCGGGAAAACACGGACTAAAATAAATGTACTTTTTTTTTTTTTACCAGTGGCGCCACCAATTCACAAATGGTCATACTGTAACAATGGCGATCGACCATAGACTAAATGAATGAGCGCGATAGAGTTTTAGCCACGTATAAATTGAGAAAAAGTTTTCTTTATTACCTACAGAAAAAATAAAAGTTATATTATTTGAGTGAAAGTTTCATTTAATAAAAACGTACAAGTTGAAATTATCTATTTAAATTCAAATTTGCATGAAATGAGCAAGCACTAAGTACATTAATTTATTTTTACTATTGAACACGATCTTTTTTGTATCGAAACTTTTTTATGAACGTAGCAACTCAACCAATAAAATTTAAAAAAAAAACCCTATAACTCACTATTGAATAATAGTAATGAAAAAGTCACAGTTTGATTATAGATGTCATTATGTGCCTAATTGCGGTGAAATTATAGCCACTCTATGGGCAAGTGTGTTGAAAATATATCATGGAGCAAAAATATATACTTATATATATATTTTTTTTTTTATTATTTATTTAAGATGGGTCGTCAGCTCTTGACCTCGAGGCTTGCCTGAGCAAGCCAGTTTTGAGTGTGTGAGTTTTCTTTGATATTAAACATCAACTGTTGTCTGTTTATCAAATAGCAACTAAAATAAATGATACGCAGTACGGAACCCCAACCTAAAACCAACACTCAGCGTTTTTTTCGAGCCAACCATTTTGTTTCATTACGCTTAGTTTTTCAGGCGCACGGCAGACATAGTTATACTTTATTACCAACGCATTAAATTCAGTCAAGATTTGTTTTTATTACCTTGCATTATTATGGGACCATTTTGCATAATGCACTTTTTACCGCGTTTTGCGCGAAACGAGAAAGAATTTTGACACTTGCATAGTACTTTTGTGAACAAATTAGGATTTGTTTGCCCGTTTTACCCGTACCATTATACAGTTTTTCTGCCTGTGTTTTAAATACCTGTTTTGTGCTAAAAGCTCTTCTTCTTAGCGTGTTGTTGAGAATTCAAATTGAGTCATTTGGCGACCAGTTTGGCACTTTCAGTACCTACCTAGCCTTCATCACTTTCATCATCATCATCAGCCTATAATGTTCCCACTGCAGGGACTCAGACCTCCTCTCTAGGAGAGGGATGGGCTATAATCTACCACGCGAGTCCAGTGCGGATTGGCAGATGTCACATGTCTTCGAATTTTTTGGTTCTAAGACATGCCGGTTTCCTCATGATGTTTTCCTTCACCGTTTTGAGAGCAGTGGTGATGAAATAAATTACACAAAGTAATGCGCCTGCCTGGGTTCGAACCCACGACCTACTGTTCGTAAGTCGGGGCCGACACCACTCAGCCACCGCTACTCTCACACCAATATCCTTCATCACTTTAATGAAGGATATTTACTGAAAATAAGACTACTACAAAAAGAAAGACTTTGAAAGCTATCGAGAAAAACCGACTAGAAAAGCCTAGAACGGTGATAATGGCAATTGGTTTAATATTTCTCTCACGTCATTTTTGGCACTGAAATAAATAGATAGGTATACTCGTAGAAGCGAACTCTTAATTGTCAATTAATTGCAATTCCTGATCCAATAAGGAATATCGTAAATATTTAATCATGAATTTCCTTATCCACGTTAAACTAGGTATCAAGATAATATCTAGTTATTTATGATCGAACAAAAACAAATTAAAACACAAAACATAAGTACATTCATATCATAACTACACACAACAATAAATGTGTTTTTTTAACAACATTTCCAATGAGAATGTGACAAAAACGTATGATATTCAAAGACGCACGCGATGGGAATCGAACCCGTTGCGTCGCGTAATTTGCGTTTTTCTGTACCGAGCCTGGCGTCGGTTT
This sequence comes from Diarsia mendica, assembly GCA_949316265.1. NCBI lineage: Eukaryota > Metazoa > Arthropoda > Insecta > Lepidoptera > Noctuidae > Diarsia > Diarsia mendica. Next base: position 4,934,546 of record OX438917.1, read on the forward strand.
GTCTTGGGATGAACGTTTTTGTCTCTGCCTCGGTTCTTGATGGGTATAGCGCGGTTATGACGTTTTGATACTTGCTGTGATTGGAGGCTGATAGGAAAGCTAGGACTTAATGTATCTATATTTAGATTACCTACTTCTTGTTATTGTGTTTTTCAGATTTGCCTCTATCCTCAGTTAAACATAATATCATTATGTAATGCCAAACGTGGGTGAACCTGTCTTATGTCTCGGGGATTACAGGTTATGTAATAAGTATTAGGGAGTGTTTTTAAGTTAGTATTCCTACATACACAAGATACTAATCAAAGTTTATTTAATTTTAAGGCCCCAAGTATCACCAGACTGTCTTTCAGTTTTTCAACACCATCATAGACTGATTTATGAAAAGGCTATTGTTACTATACAAATACAAACAAACTGAAAACCGGCTCCTTTTTAGAGTGTATTAAAGATCAAAAACATTTTTTTTTAACCAAAAAATTATTCAGTAATGTCACGACGTGTTACATTACTGAATAATTTTTTCTCACTTATTTCTAGAACTTAGTATTCGATATGGATATTGAAAATGTTTCAACGCTCACACAGCATTCTTGTGCCTAAATTGGGAGCGTAAACTAACGATATTAGCATTCTTGTCCTATTCCACGAACTCACCCACGAAGTAATGCACTTGTGAAAAAGGAAATAGCTGGTTAGTCGTTAATTTTTCTAATCTACAATATGTTATAATTAAATTATACTGTTCCTCTGAAAATACTACAAAGAGTATTTTTGAATTGTTGAGTTAATATTTTACTTTTGTGTGTTATTTTAAAATTCAACAATTTTGGCGTTTTATTAAATTACACACGACATTTTTATTATGATCGTAAAGTCACATAAATCTTATCAGAATACATCTTTTCACCAAAGAGTACCTACAAATAGCCGTGCCAGTAACACGAAGAAAAAGAAAACTATATCAAAAATCCACACAAAACACAACTGTCAAATCCACAAGTATCAAGACATATCAATCCTCAGCACAGAGTCAGGCCACAAAAACGCGTAGTTGCATGGATGTCGGAAAAACCGTGGAAACGACGGAAAAAGTACGCTCACACTGCGAACTGAGAAAAACTGGCCACGGCTGTGAACGATTGTTCTTGCTTACTTACGTCTTGTTTTAATTAGGCGACCCGGGACGATTACACCGTTTTTTTGACACAAATATACTTAGTTTTCTTGAATTTCTTTTTCATTTATTGTTGGGCATGTAAACAGTTGGGTGCCAAAAAGTTTAAATATAACATTCTTTTTTTTAAAAGAACATAAAGAAAAGCGATGTTGTTTTTGGTGGACGATGGAGCATGATTGTTTTTAGATACCTAACTTATTTTCTACCAAATTGAAGATAACTTAATGGTATTTGGTATTGTTTTGTTCCTGAAGTCCGTACCATATCAGACCACATGGCCTACAGGACCAAAACAATAGGGGTCGTTTTCCTAAACAATCGTTACTTCAACATAGATTTATCTACAGTATTTTATTTTATAGCCTATGAACTCGGTTCTTCCTCTTTCGTATGGTTAGTCTCTATCCTGGTGAATAAATTATTTCAGCCTTATTATATGAAGATTATTAACGTAAAGCCTGCTTACTGAAATTATTCACGAAGAAAGGAGTATCAATATTAATGACCGGTTAGTGGTGATTAATCAGGGTCTATTGTTAATATCAGACATGATACCTACCTTTTTACCTTTAGAACGAAATTGGGCTATAATAAAGACTTAATTTCACAGGAATACTTTTGTTTGACCACGATTGATTGGAAAACGTTAACAACTAATTAAAATTTTTCAGATTGTGACTTCAGTAAGTCTGATTCTCTGATATTTGTTTTTTTTTATACTTGCTGTCTTTAATAAATAAAGAAAAGCTAAAAAACCAAGTAATCATTTGTTTTTTTTTAATAACAGTGTAAAGATTTGTTTACATTTGAAATTAAAATGAATGTAAATTAAGCTTTACTTTGCTTTTTTCTTCAAAATAAAAAATATAGGTACATAAACATTCAGGATTCTTCTTAGCCTAAATATTTTTGTAAAAAGTTTTATTTTGAGAAGTTTTATTAATTTTTATCTAATTAAATTATCTAATTCGTAGGAAATTTCTTAGTGGTCAATAAATTGCTTGTCGGTACCAAAATTTTTTGCCTGCTGTTGCAAAAGTTTGAGGCGCAATTGCCGCAAACTTTTAAATTCATATAAAATTCCGGGCAATTTAGTAAACGTCATATAAAATTCTGTCCACATCACACAAGCCCGTAAATACGATGAAAAGTGCCGACAGCATTTAAAATTGGGCAAAAAAATATAACACACAAAAATAATTGCACTGCGTGACTTACTGGTCCCATTCACATTTCGTCCGATGATCTTATTGGAGCCATTCGGCTGCGGGCCTGCGGGGGCGTGCGGCGCGGGGGGCACTACCCGTCCCGTTTCCTCGCCCGGGCTTTCCATATCACACCTCTCGCTCGCACACATCAACCCAACACCCGCCAATTCGAAAACTTCACAAAAATATTGGCAACTTTTTACGAAAAAAAATTACATTTCAAAGACAAAAAGCCCGATATTCACTTTTTGAATTTTAAGAAAATTATGAATTTTGGAACAATGGCGTGACGAACTCCGATTTTGGCGGTAAAGTTTGAAGGGTAGCCGTGACGTGTCGTGATGACGCGCGCGCCTCGACTGGCGGCTGCCGGCGGAGCCCTAGTGCAGCTGCATCGCCCCGCCCAGCACCCCACGCGACCCCTCCACGTGGCCCCACGCTTTCCTTGCCCTCGGCTTATGTAAAAAACCATAAAGGCCTTAAATTTGGTGAGTGTGTGTTTTCGTTGTGTTAGTGTGCGGGGAAGGGGCCGAAAGGGTATGACTTGGGGGTCGACGCCGTCGACGGGTGATCATTATTGTGTTTTTTTTTAATCCGTCTTGTTCTTATCGATCGTGCTAAGTTTAAATTTTCGGTCATGGTGAGACTGCTGTGATTAAAACTGCAAGTTACCATTTCTGGTGAAGAAAACGAGGAAGATTAGTTTAGTACAAATAGGCATCAATTAGATTGATTATAGTTACCCGTATATGCCATTGCCTTCTACGGGAGGTTTAAGTACGAAGGATATTTAAAGAATTTAGAGAGAGGCGAGGATTTTAGAAGTGCCGACAGTGCCAGGCGCTGTGTCTGGATTTATAAGAATGTCTTGTAATAGAAAAGAGATAAAAAAAGTGCTTTAAGTTAATCAGCCATTGAGAAAACCAAACATGTAAGTATTAGAAACTTTGAAGATAGAAGAGATGCTATGTAACGCATATAGGTCATATTACCTCCTCAGGAAATATCTTTGAGGTCCTGAAATAGATTTGCCGGTTGATCGAACTGTTTTATGGCCATTTATTGAGAACTTAGTAGTTCAACATTTGAATATAATACCAATACCCGAATATTTCTGATGAAAACAAAATTTTTTATAATACATCTACCGAATCTACATCCGCTTTGTCAGAATTTAATAAGGCGTAATATCGATCCTTAACGAATTTTGATCGCTCGCATTATCCGTCTGTTAAGCACGCGTTACCCTAGGCTTAAACCCCCCCACAATTCTCAAAAGGGTTAGGCCCTAACCCGTGACGGTTACACAAAACCCTAAAAAACCTGGCACATAATATTTGAGGGCACATCGCCCTCTGCAAGCTGTGTGAGTAAATCAACGGACGGCGGAAACGAGTTATTTATAAAATGCTCAGTTTGGACATAATACGACGGCTTCACTCGCAAACTGTGGGCTTTTGAGTTAAATGCGGCAAAATGAACCTCATTAAGGCCCAGAGCTAATTGAGACCAAGAATTTTCAAGACGCGTTGGCTGGGAGAAAGATGTTGTATCAACATTTTCTGCAAAACTTTGCAAAGATTTTTTGCTTTTTACCCTTGAAAATCATGGACTTTAGCAAAAAGGAGAGAAACTTATAAAAATCAATTAATTTGACTAGGGTCAAAACAATGGTCATAATTATACACCACACTATTTGGGATAATTACGAAACCAATCAGAAAATAGAGTGCTTTGTTTCTTTAATAATATTTTGACAGCGCATTTCAGAGCAACAGAAATCTTTACTTCGCCTTCGCAGTGCATGAAACTTACATCCCTATCCAAGTGCTAGACCAGAAAAAAAAAAACAAAAAAGATCGCAAGAAAAGATACAATTCGCATTGTACTATAATACATACGGGAATGTTTGTATGTACACACGGCTACACATCAAGCTATACAAAACCAGTATAATCTGATCGTTAATTGTGCGAAAAGATCTACTAAAGTGAGGCCAAGATTAACTGGTTTTGTATAGCTTGATGTGTAGCCGTGTGTACTACAGCGGAGTACCTACGAGTTTACAATATGCAAATACTTGTACCCAACGCAATAATAATAGTGAAAGGAATAGAAAGCGAAGGGTTAGAACTGGCGGTGATGATCGAATGTGACGAATGCTTTGAGAAAGTGAAGTTATGCAATGTTTGGGACTTCGGGAAATATATCCTTGGATACAGGTTATTTAGTGAGGATACAATAAAAAAAAGCTTATCAAATAACTAAACATTAGTGAAGCATGAAGGTACCATTTTAAAAAGGCACTGTTGGTGTATGAACTCTTCTATGCTATGAACGTTTAAGTGGTTAGGTTAGGTTAGGTACTCCAAAATGGCATAATATTCTTAAAGAGAAAGCCAGCCGAAAATTATTACAGGAAAACAGTTGCTTCAAAGATGTCTACAGCCTGGCTAAATACTTCCTAAACTTTAATATTTTATGTGCAAGGAACATCATAGTAGGTCATCTAAAACCAAAAGCCTAAGCCTACACTATGGACCCCAAAAAAATCAGGTAGATAAAGGGTAAACAATTCACCAAACTTCTATCTGACGAGAAAAAACATCCCACAGAATGTTTCGTGTCGGTATCAAATTAAAAATGATAATCAGCTTGCAAAAGCTTAATTCGGTTGAGATACGAAAGCGAACCATTCTCGGAAATCGTAAAAAATACATAAAACTGCCGACCCAACAACGGTATACGGATGATGTTGCAAAAAATCCTATATTTCGGGTTAACAGGCCTCTGGTATATGGGTTAATATTATTTTCTTGTGGGCTTATGGGCCGAGTGTATAATTTTGTTTGTGTCTTCGTGTTTCTTTTTTTTGTATTTCGAACAGGATCTCATTACTTCGCACGCTTTGCTGAGATCAAACGAATGCTGTACCGTTTTTCAATATGAAATGACATAATAAATTATGAATAAATTATTTCCTATAAAAAAGTATGGGATACTTGTAGCAAGTGCAAAATATTTTTCATATATACCCACATCGTAATATTTGTTTGTAGTGATTGGGCATTGTTGTATATAGTAAAATGTATCTCTGAACTGTTAGCTACTGGACTAAATGTTACCATATTATGTATTTATTCGTTAAGTGAACAATGTATGTTCTTTTAGAATAAATAAAGAATCTTTAAACCCAAGTCTTAAATAATTCAACCTCCTTGGTCATACAGAGGCAGAGACAAAAATAAAATATTTTTACAGTCAAGTTTTCTCGCCGCTCTAGGAAGTCATGTACCTATTCAGCCTTTTTCACATCAAGCCCACAAAAAGGTGGCACCATAGTTTTCCCACAGTGCTGCCGTTAGTTTATCATCATATCGACATATTTCTAGCTATCTAGTGTTGCGACAACCTTTCACCGGCTCAAGGAAAAACCTACACTGCCTTATGAGTCGGTTGGATATTATTTACAGAAAAAGTGAGGTCATGAAAACAGCGGATGGCTTATGAAGTCGATGCCATGTTTTTTTTTATCGAGAAAGCTAGTCGTAGTAGTTGGGATACCAACTACTACGACTAGCTTTGCTAAATAGAGCTACTATCCAACTTTATAAACACTCTTTAAACCGCTTAATATCTTAAGCGGTTTAAAGAGTGTTTATAAAGTTGGATAGTAGCTCTATTTAGCAAAGCTAGTCGTAGTAGTTGTATTTATGTCCTCTAGGTTTCGCGAAGGACTCAAAAAAATATTTCATGACGTACATTGTGCTGAAATCTGAATAAAAACTGTAACTTATTACCTAAGGATTACAATTTATTTCCCTCCATCTAGAAAAGTAAACTAGTCAACCAAAAAATTTGTCTCCAATAAGAATTCACTTAGTCAAATACAATGAATAAAAAAAATGTCCTCAGAGTATAATTTAAGGACATAGGTGGGTGAATTGCCCAAGCAAAAAAATACACGGCAAACCTGAGAACGGTAGTGCAATGTGCTAATTTTTAATTTTATATATTTTTTCTCAACAGCGTAAGTACTTCTCTACCTTGACAAAAAAAATAATTGATTTCTACCCATTAATATACGAAAAAAAAAATTACAAAGTGTTATTCTATCATCACAGTGGCCTGTCCTGAACTGTATCAGTATTATTTGTGATTTAGTTATAAGTTATTTGTGATTATTAAAGACATTATGTTGTTTAATCGGTAGAGTTATAATTTATCCCATACCCAGCCCGCAACAGTATTTTAACGCCCAATGGACTGCCGATCGTCTTATCATGGAAGTCGCAGAAAACTAACGTCTAACTGGCCCATAAATTAAATACCGCTCAGTGATATTTAATATGCCGTTTGAACTATTGATATCATAGATAACAGAAACAACAGGAGATATGCCCTTTAGCCGAAAATGTATAGGAACCTGTGTCGTCAGTTCACACACGCAGAGCAGTAAAAACAATAGATATACGCATTCGCAAACACACCCGCATTTCTTAAAACATCACGTACTACACAATCAATTATAAACCTTATCCCTTCACACACAGCGTGTATTTACCATGCACCGTACAATTTACATAGTACCTACATTTTGTTTTACGTAGACACTAGTGATTGACTAAAAATCAAAAAGTTATCGATTCTTCTATTTATTCTTCTACTAAAGCTTTTATGGGGTACTGAAAATAAAATAAATTAAAAACGATAAAATATACAATACTTTTTTACATTTTATCGGTTATTTAATGCCCGAATGCTGAAGTTCCTAGTTACCTATATTCCCATTAGCTACTGATTTAATAAAAGATAACTCGAGTAATCAATGAATATTACCTATTTATTCAGTCAATAGTAAGCAATAAACAGGGTACCTACATTCTATTTTCAGTATTGTTTACAATAATAAGAAAGCATAATAATACAAGCGTTGCTATTTGTATCTGTATTAACTTTTGTTGTTTGTAAATTTATATTTTACTAGTTGATACCCGCGATTTTTTTCCGCGTGGATGTCGATTATCGCGACTAAAAGTAATCTTTTAATCTCCCACTTTCAAGCCCTTTTTTATTTTGGAGGTTGGGAAATCATCAAATGACTCCTCCCGCTCTGGGCAGAACGTTAGGCAGTGTAAGACTTCTACTGACTAAAAAACACCCATGTTCCTTGTTAGCCCTTTGTGTTGAATCCGCGGTATCGCTTTCAACCCCTTACAACCATTTTTTCGCACTAAAAAGTAGGCTATGTCCTTTCTCAGGCTATATTTATTATTATTATATATTATAATTATGTGTACCAAATTTCATTTAAATCGGTTCAGTAGTTTTGGCGTGAAAGCTCGACAGTCAGACAGACAGACAGAGTTACTTTCGCATAATATATAATATTAGTAAGGAAAGGATAATAGTAAGGATTAGTCAATACATAATTATTTTAAGTAGTAGTAAAGAATATTGGTTTTTCTTATCTACATTTACGCCAACTCTCAGTAATGCCATAAAATACGCAGTTCCTTACACTATAGTAACAAATTGTGTCTACAATAATTAATTGTATCATGCATAGTCGTATTATGCAGGATCATCGTATAAAATATCGACAACCACAAACATCACATCTCTAGCTGTCAAAAACTGACAGCGGCCGATTTTCGAAAATATTGTGTGAGTGAGAGTATCAGTAAAACACCTATCCATTGCGCTATTAGATCAGCCGATTCACTGGTCGATTTGTTCTAAACAAGCAATGGTTTTTGTTCCTATTGAAAACAATTGATTTGGTTTTTCATCATGTTTCTCGTACCACGAAGTAATGTTTTAATGAATTTAATATGAAAAACATTAATGTTATAGTACTTACGTGTGAAATGAGATACAATCTTTTGTGTAATTCACAATACAGCTATTATTTTCACAAACATTCACTGAACAACGCGGCATTTTGTAAAAAAATCACGAGCAGTGAACACGTCGCAAGTTGACATTCGACTCATTGTCATTATTGAAAGTGGCATCAGGCCGCGTCGCGGCCACATGAGTTCGCATGTACCACGCCTCCTTGCCATATCTCCTGTTGTTTCTGTTATCTATGATTGATATATTATACTATATAAAGCTAAACTTTATACTATATAAAGCTAAACTACCACTGACTCACTCACTGACTGACTGACAGAATTGTTCTCCCAGATGGTGGATGGGGAGGTGGGTATATTTTGACAGATTCGTAAACAAGTAACTCTGGTGAGTATGGGAAAAGTCCGAAACCCCCCCTTTCCCCCCCCCTTCTCCCCCCTCCCTATCGTATCTCGGAAACTAGGAGACCCGTATTTTTTTTTTTTTACTGATTCGTATAGAGGAGGCTCGGTAAAGTAAAAATCATTTTTCAAAGTGGCCCCCCTTGCCCCCCTTCTCCCCCCTTTAGGCGAATCTCGAAAATAAAGAGAATTTTCGTGTTTTTTTTTAGGGATACGTATAGAGGAGGCTTGGGGAAGTAAAAACTATTTTGAAAATTTGACCCCCTTGCCCCCCTCCACCCCCCCCTTTCGGATCTCGGAAGTTAAGAGACTTGGAACATTTTTTTTTTCAGATTCATATAGAGGGGCATTGCGTTAGTCGAAATCATTTTTAGAAACTCCCCCCCTCTCCCCCCCTTCACCCCCCCCCTCTTCACCCCTTTTTTCTGTTTTGTTTACAGATTCGTATAGGATAGGAGGCTCGGGGAAGTAAAATGGTGGTACCGGTAAAGCGAAGGGGGGAGCGGGCGAGCGAAGCGAGCCGGCGACCCCCGTAGCGTAGGGATAATGTCATGATAGCTTTCCGGTGGTAGGTAGGTCCTGAGTGGAGCGAACCTGCGAGACCGAGTGGAGCGAAGGGGGGAGGTGGCGAGCGAAGCGAGCCGGCGACCTCCTTAGCGTAACGAAGGTTGAGTGGGTGAAGCGTAACTCAGGGGCGACGACAAGCAAACTTTAGGGTAATGTGTTTTTAGTGGTAGTAGGTAGGTAGGTGATAGGTAGGTGGTGGCATACGTGAGATTTATATAGAGGAGGCTCGGGGAAGTAAAATCCGTTTTTCAAATTTGAACCCCCTTGCCCCCCTTCATCCCCCCTTTAGGCGGATCTTGGAAGTTAAGAGAATTGGATCATTTTTTTTAAGTTTCATTGAAAGGGGCAATTCGTTAGTCGAAATCATGTTTCAAAGCTCCCCCTCTCCCCCTCTTCACGCCCCGCGAGCTGCGCGCAGCTCGCGCACCCACGCAAATACTAGTTATACTATATAAAGCTAAACTACCACTCACTCACTGACTGACTGACAGAATTGATCTCCCTGATGGTGGATGGGGAGGTGGGTATATTTTGACAGATTCGTAAACAATGAACTCTCAATCCTATGGGAAAAGTCCGAAACCCCCCCTTTTCCCCCCCCTTCTCCCCCCTCCCTATCGTATCTCGGAAACAAAGAGACTTGAAGTGTTTTTTTTTAGGGATTCGTATAGAGGAGGCTCGGTAAAGTAAAAATCATTTTTCAAAGTGGCCCCCCTTGCCCCCCTTCTCCCCCCCTTTAGGCGAATCTCGAAAGTTAAGAGACTTGGAACGATTTTTTTTTCAGATTCATTTAGAGGGGCCTTTGCGTTAATCGAAATCATTTTTCGAGACTCCCCCCCTCACCCCCCCTTCAACCCCCCCCCCCCCCCTTTTCACTTTTTTTTTTTTTTTTTTTCTTACATAAAACTATTGAGGGGCGTTGAAATTTGTATACCCTCCCCTCCCCAACCTCCCCTAAAATTATACTATATAAAGCTAAACTACCACTCACTGACTCACTCACTGACTGACAGAATTGTTCTCCCAGATGGTGGATGGGGAGGTGGGTATATTTTGACAGATTCGTAAACAATGAACTCTCAATCCTATGGGAAAAGTCCGAAACCCCCCCTTTCCCCCCCCCTTCTCCCCCCTCCCTATCGTATCTCGGAAACAAAGAGACTTGAAGTGTTTTTTTTTAGGGATTCGTACAGAGGATGCTCGGTAAAGTAAAAATCATTTTTCAAAGTGGCCCCCCTTGCCCCCCTTCTCCCCCCCCTTTAGGCGGATCGCGGAAATAAAGAGAATTACGTGTTTTTTTTTAGGGATTCGTATAGAGGAGGCTTGAGGAAGTAAAAACCATTTTGAAAATTTGACCCCCTTGCCCCCCTCCATCCCCCCCCTTTCGGATCTCGGAAGTTAAGAGACTTGGAACGATTTTTTTTTCAGATTCATATAGAGGGGCATTGCGGTAGTCGAAATCATTTTTAGAAACTCCCCCCTCCCCCCCCCCCTTCACCCCCCCCCCTTTTCACCCCTTTTTTCTGTTTTGTTTACAGATTCGTATAGGATAGGAGGCTCGGCGAAGTAAAATGGTGGTACCGGTAAAGCGAAGGGGGGAGCGGGCGCTTTTCCCCCCCTTTAGGCGGATCTCGGAAATAAAGAGAATTTACGTGTTTTTCTTTTAGGGATTCGTATAGAGGAGGCTTGGGGAAGTAAAAACCGTTTTGAAAATTTGACCCCCTTGCCCCCCTCCACCCCCCCCTTTCGGATCTCGGAAGTTAAGAGACTTGGAACGAATTTTTTTTCAGATTCATATAGAGGGGCATTGCGTTAGTCGAAATCATTTTTAGAAACTCCCCCCCTCTCCCCCCTTCACCCCCCCCCCCTCTCTTCACCCCTTTTTTTCTGTTTTGTTTACAGATTCGTATAGGATAGGAGGCTCGGGGAAGTAAAATGGTGGTACCGGTAAAGCGAAGGGGGGAGCGGGCGAGCGAAGCGAGCCGGCGACCCCCGTAGCGTAGGGATAATGTCATGATAGCTTTCCGGTGGTAGGTAGGTCCTGAGTGGAGCGAACCTGCGAGACCGAGTGGAGCGAAGGGGGGAGGTGGCGAGCGAAGCGAGCCGGCGACCTCCTTAGCATAACGAAGGTTGAGTGGGTGAAGCGTAACGAAGGTTGAGTAGGTAGGTGTAGGTAGGTGTAGGTAGGTGTAGGTAGGTGTAGGTAGGTGTAGGTAGGTGTAGGTAGGTGTAGGTAGGTGTAGGTAGGTGTAGGTAGGTGTAGGTAGGTGTAGGTAGGTGTAGGTAGGTGTAGGTAGGTGTAGGTAGGTGTAGGTAGGTGTAGGTAGGTGTAGGTAGGTGTAGGTAGGTGTAGGTAGGTGTAGGTAGGTGTAGGTAGGTGTAGGTAGGTGTAGGTAGGTGTAGGTAGGTGTAGGTAGGTGTAGGTAGGTGTAGGTAGGTGTAGGTAGGTGTAGGTAGGTGTAGGTAGGTGTAGGTAGGTGTAGGTAGGTGTAGGTAGGTGTAGGTAGGTGTAGGTAGGTGTAGGTAGGTGTAGGTAGGTGTAGGTAGGTGTAGGTAGGTGTAGGTAGGTGTAGGTAGGTGTAGGTAGGTGTAGGTAGGTGTAGGTAGGTGTAGGTAGGTGTAGGTAGGTGTAGGTAGGTGTAGGTAGGTAGGTGTAGGTAGGTAGTAGGTAGTTGTAGGTAGGTAGTATTGGAACATTTTTTTTTTCAGATTCATTGAGAGGTGCAATGCGTTAGTCGAAATCACTTTTCAAAGCTCCCCCTCTCTCCCCCTTCACGCCTCGCGAGCTGCGCGCAGCTCGCGCACCCACGCAAATACTAGTTATACTATATAAAGCTAAACTACCACTCACTCACTGACTGACTCACTGACATCATTGTTCTCCCAGATGTTGGATGGGGAGGTGGGTATATTTTGACAGATTCGTAAACAAGTAACTCTGGTGAGTATGGGAAAAGTCCCAAACCCCCCCTTTTTGCCCCCCCTCCCCCCCTCCCTATCGTATCTCGGAAACTAAGAGACCGGTATTTTTTTTTTATTACGGATTCGTATAGAGGAGGCTCGGTAAAGTAAAAATCATTTTTCAAAGTGGCCCCCCTTGCCCCCCTTCTCCCCCCCTTTAGGCGGATCTCGGAAATAAAGAGAATTACGTGTTTTTTTTTTAGGGATTCGTATAGAGGAGGCTTGAGGAAGTAAAAACCATTTTGAAAATTTGACCCCCTTGCCCCCCTCCATCCCCCCCCTTTCGGATCTCGAAAGTTAAGAGACTTGGAACGAATTTTTTTTCAGATTCATATAGAGGGGCATTGCGTTAGTCGAAATCATTTTTAGAAACTCCCCCCCTCCCCCCCCCCCTTCACCCCCCCCCCCCCTCTTCACCCCTTTTTTTCTGTTTTGTTTACAGATTCGTGTAGGATAGGAGGCTCGGGGAAGTAAACTGGTGGTACCGGTAAAGCGAAGGGGGGAGCGGGCGAGCGAAGCGAGCCGGCGACCCCTGTAGCGTAGGGATAATGTCATGATAGCTTTCCGGTGGAAGGTAGGTCCTGAGTGGAGCAAACCTGCGAGACCGAGTGGAGCGAAGGGGGGAGGTGGCGAGCGAAGCGAGCCGGCGACCTCCTTAGCGTAACGAAGGTTGAGTGGGTGAAGCGTTACTCAGGGGCGACGACAAGCAAACTTTAGGGTAATGTTTTTTTAGTGGTAGTAGGAGGTAGTAGGTGGTAGGTAGTAGGTACGTGTAGGTAGGTGTAGGTAGGTAGGTAGTAGGTAGGTGTAGGTAGGTAGTAGGTAGGTGTAGGTAGGTAGTAGGTAGGTAGTAGGTAGGTGTAGGTAGGTGTAGGTAAGTGTAGGTAGGTGTAGGTAGGTAGTAGGTAGGTGTAGGTAGGTAGTAGGTAGGTGTAGGTAGGTAGCAGGTAGGTGTAGGTAGGCAGACCCGCGAGCTGCGCGCAGCGAGCGCAGCCACGCAAATACTAGTTATACTATATAAAGCTAAACTACCACTGACTCACTCACTGACTGACTGACAGAATTGTTCTCCCAGATGGTGGATGGGGAGGTGGGTATATTTTGACAGATTCGTAAACAAGTAACTCTGGTGAGTATGGGAAAAGTCCGAAACCCCCCCTTTTTGCCCCCCCTCCCCCCCCTCTCTATCGTATCTCGGAAACTAAGAGACCGGTATTTTTTTTTTATTACGGATTCGTATAGAGGAGGCTCGGTAAAGTAAAAATCATTTTTCAAAGTGCCCCCCCTTGCCCCCCTTCTCCCCCCCTTTAGGCGGATCTCGGAAATAAAGAGAATTACGTGTTTTTTTTTTAGGGATTCGTATAGAGGAGGCTTGAGGAAGTAAAAACCATTTTGAAAATTTGACCCCCTTGCCCCCCTCCATCCCCCCCCTTTCGGATCTCGGAAGTTAAGAGACTTGGAACATTTTTTTTTTCAGATTCATTGAGAGGGGCATTGCGTTAGTCGAAATCATTTTTAGAAACTCCCCCCCTCTCCCCCCCCTTCACCCCCCCCCCCCTCTTCACCCCTTTTTTTCTCTTTTGTTTACAGATTCGTATAGGATAGGAGGCTCGGGGAAGTAAAATGGTGGTACCGGTAAAGCGAAGGGGGGAGCGGGCGAGCGAAGCGAGCCGGCGACCCCCGTAGCGTAGGGATAATGTCATGATAGCTTTCCGGTGGTAGGTAGGTCCTGAGTGGAGCGAACCTGCGAGACCGAGTGGAGCGAAGGGGGGAGGTGGCGAGCGAAGCGAGCCGGCGACCTCCTTAGCGTAACGAAGGTTGAGTGGGTGAAGCGTAACTCAGGGGCGACGACAAGCAAACTTTAGGGAATGTTTTTTTAGTGGTAGTAGGGGGTAGTAGGTAGGTGATAGGTAGGTAGTAGGTAGGTAGGTGTAGGTAGGTGTAGGTAGGTGTAGGTAGGTGTAGGTAGGTGTAGGTAGGTGTAGGTAGGTGTAGGTAGGTGTAGGTAGGTGTAGGTAGGTGTAGGTTGGTAGTAGGTAGGTGTAGGTAGGTAGTAGGTAGGTGTAGGTAGGTAGTAGGTAGGTGTAGGTAGGTAGTGGGTAGGTGTAGGTAGGTAGTGGGTAGGTGTAGGTAGGCAGACCCGCGAGCTGCGCGCAGCGAGCGCAGCCACGCAAATACTAGTTATATTATACTATACTAGCTTTTGCCCGCGACTTCGTTCGCGTGGAATAGTGACTTCCGGCAGATTTTTGGTTTATCTCGCGAAAAAAAAAAAAAAAACTATCCTATGTCCTTTCTCAAGTTCCAAACTATGTCTGTACCAAAATTCACACAAATCGGTTCAGTAGTTTCGGCGTGAAGCAAAGACAGACAGACAGAAAGACAGACTGAGTTACTTTCGCATTTATATTCCAGGATTTTCCCTTGTTGAATAGTAAACAAACTAAGTGTAGGTGTTATAATTTCGGTGATGAACTGATTACCTATCCGTTTCTTTGTCTAAAATGAGTATTAACTTATCACTATGATTGATTACTGAGCTTAAAGTTCGTATAAATGTCTATCTAATTACCTCCTCAAGTTTAAAGCGTAGCTAGTTATGTAGTACTATAATGATTCTGTGGTGTAGGTAATTAGATTTTATCTGTATGTAATGTAACAGTCAGTTGAATAAAAAATCGTATACAAATCAGATCAGTAGTTTTGGCGTAATGTGATTCTAGACAGAGTTTAATGTTGTAGATAGGAAGCTGTGTATAGGTTCCTGTGGGAATGAGATATTTTCCCGAAGTAAAAAGTAGTCTGAATTTTGGTACCTTCCTACCCTATAAGTTAAGTAGTGTGATGGAATGTCGCTAAGTTTCGATCCAAGTAAAACTGTTAAATAAAGACAGCTGCAACAAAATCTTATCATAAATTCCCTAAATTATGGCGCGACCCTCTAAGTTAGAAAAGTGATCAAATACTAACTTGAAGTCTTAGTAACACTCAGTTAAAAAAAAGCTATGGCGTCATGCGCTTCTTGACACGATCACGCTAGATTTCCGCGGGAATGAGGTATTTTCCCGCCGTAAAAAGTAGCCTGTGTCCGTGCCTAGTATTCTATCTTTATATTAACCTAGTCTTAAATTCCGTTCAGACGATAGGGCGTGAATGAGGTAAACTTTTAAAACAAACGATTAAAAATCACTAACTTAATTAGTTTTCTGCCTACTGCCTACGCCTTAAGTAACATAGCATGAATATTAACAGCCCATATCCTTTTCTAGGTTACTATCTATCACTTGACTAAATTTCATCAAAATCCGTTTAGCCGTTTAGGCATGATAGAGCAAAACTCCCAGCAAAAACCATAAAAAAATCACTAACTCAATTCAGTTTTCTGCCTACTTCCTACCCCCTAAGTACGATGACGTGATCATTTTGATCTTATATCCGTTTTTAGGTAACCATCTATTACCTTACTAAATTTCATCAAAATCTGTTCAGCCGTTTAGACGTGAAAGAGCAAAAGTCCCAACCAAAACGACTAAAAATCACTAACTCAATTTAGTTATCTGCCTACTGCCTACCCCCTAAGAACGATGGCGTGATTATTTATAGCCTATGACCATTTCTAGGTTATCATCTATCACCATACCAAATTTCATCAAAATCCGTTCATCCGTTTAGACGTGAAAGAGCAAAAGTCCTAACAAAAACGACAAAAAGTCACTAACTCAATTTAGTTATCTGCCTACTGCCTACCCCCTAAGAACGATGGCGTGATTGTTTATAGTCTATGACCATTTCTAGGTTATCATCTATCACCATACCAAATTTCATCAAAATCCGTTCATCCGTTTAGACGTGAAAGAGCAAAAGTCCCAACAAAAACGACTAAAAATCACTAACTCACTTTAGTTATCTGCCTACTGCCTACCCCCTAAGAACGATGGCGTGATTATTTATAGCCTATGTCCATTTCTAGGTTATCATCTATCACCATACCAAATTTCATCAAAATCCGTTCAGCCGTTTAGGCGTGAAAGAGTAACAGACAGACAGACAGACAGACAGAGTTACTTTCGCATTTATAATATTAGTTTTCTGCCTACTGCCTACGCCTTAAGTAAGATAGCATGAATATTAATAGCCCATATCCTTTTCTAGGTTACTATCTATCACTTAACTAAATTTCATCAAAATCCGTTCAGCCGTTTAGGCATGATAGAGCAAAACTCCCAGCAAAAACCATAAAAAAATCACTAACTCAATTTAGTTATCTGCCTACTGCCTACCCCCTAAGAACGATGGCGTGATTGTTTATAGTCTATGACCATTTCTAGGTTATCATCTATCACCATACCAAATTTCATCAAAATCCGTTCATCCGTTTAGACGTGAAAGAGCAAAAGTCCCAACAAAAACGACTAAAACTCACTAACTCAATTTAGTTATCTGCCTACTGCCTACCCCCTAAGAACGATGGCGTGATTATTTATAGCCTATGACCATTTCTAGGTTATCATCTATCACCATACCAAATTTCATCAAAATCCGTTCAGCCGTTTGGACGTGAAAGAGCAAAAGTCCCAACAAAAACGACTAAAAATCACTAACTCACTTTAGTTATCTGCCTACTGCCTACCCCCTAAGAACGATGGCGTGATTATTTATAGCCTATGTCCATTTCTAGGTTATCATCTATCACCATACCAAATTTCATCAAAATCCGTTCAGCCGTTTAGGCGTGAAAGAGTAACAGACAGACAGACAGACAGACAGACAGACAGACAGACAGACAGAGTTACTTTCGCATTTATAATATTAGTATGGAATGGAATAGTATGGATGGATATGGAAGTATGGATAAAGCTAAACTACCACTGACTCACTGACTGACTCACTGACATAATTGTTCTCCCAGATGTTGGATGGGGAGGTGGGTATATTTTGACAGATTCGTAAACAAGTAACTCTGGTGAGTATGGGAAAAGTCCGAAACCCCCCCTTTTCCCCCCCTTCCCCCCCCTCCCTATCGTATCTCGGAAACTAAAAGACCCGTATTTTTTTTTTTTTACGGATTCGTATAGAGGAGGCTCGGTAAAGTAAAAATCATTTTTCAAAGTGGCCCCCCTTGCCCCCCTTCTCCCCCCCTTTAGGCGGATCTCGGAAATAAAGAGAATTTACGTGTTTTTTTTTAGGGATTCGTATAGAGGAGGCTCGGGGAAGTAAAAACCATTTTGAAAATTTGACCCCCTTGCCCCCCTCCACCCCCCCCTTTCGGATCTCGGAAGTTAAGAGACTTGGAACATTTTTTTTTTCATATTCATTGAAAGGGGCATAGAGTTAGTCGAAATCATTTTTCAAAGCTCCCCTTCCCCCCCCCCCCTTCACCCCTTAATTTGCAGTTTTGTTTACGGATTCGTATAGAGGAGGCTCGGGGGAGTAAAATGGTGCTACCGGTAAAGCGAAGGGGGGAGCGGGCGAGCGAAGCGAGCCGGCGACCCCCGTAGCGTAGGGATAAGGTCATGATAGCTTTCCGGTGGTAGGTAGGTCCTGAGTGGAGCGAACCTGCGAGACCGAGTGGAGCGAAGGGGGGAGGTGGCGAGCGAAGCGAGCCGGCGACATCCTTAGCGTAACGAAGGTTGAGTGGGTGAAGCGTAACTCAGGGGCGACGACAAGCAAACTTTAGGGAATGTTTTTTTAGTGGTAGTAGGGGGTAGTAGGTAGGTGATAGGTAGGTAGTGGGTAGGTAGGTGTAGGTTGGTATTAGGTAGGTAGTAGGTAGGTGTAGGTAGGTGTAGGTAGGTAGTAGGCAGGTGTAGGTAAGCAGACCCGCGAGCTGCGCGCAGCGAGCGCAGCCACGCAAATACTAGTTATACTATATAAAGCTAAACTACCACTCACTCACTGACTCACTGACTGACTGACAGAATTGTTCTCCCAGATGGTGGATGGGGAGGTGGGTATATTTTGACAGATTCGTAAACAAGTAACTCTGGTGAGTATGGGAAAAGTCCGAAACCCCCCCTTTTCCCCCCTCCCTATCGTATCTCGGAAACTAGGAGACCCGTATTTTTTTTTTTTTACTGATTCGTATAGAGGAGGCTCGGTAAAGTAAAAATCATTTTTCAAAGTGGCCCCCCTTGCCCCCCTTCTCCCCCCCTTTAGGCGAATCTCGAAAGTTAAGAGACTTGGAACGATTTTTTTTTCAGATTCATTTAGAGGGGTCTTTTCGTTAATCGAAATCATTTTTCGAGACTCCCCCCCTCACCCCCCCCCTTCAACCCCCCCCCCCCTTTTTTCACCTATTTTTTTTTTTTTTTTTTCTTACATAAAACTATTGAGGGGCGTTGAAATTTGTATACCCTCCCCTCCCCAACCTCCCCTAAAATTAAAAGGGCTGTAACTTCATAACGGTTAGAGATAGCCATTAGGTGTTTGAACAAATATTATAGTAGGCGTCGAAACCTGTCCGGTGGTGGTACAGCGGCAAAGCGAAGGGGGGAGCGGGCGAGCGAAGCGAGCCGGCGACCCCCGTAGCGTAGGGATAATGTCATGATAGCTTTCCGGTGGTAGGTAGGTCCTGAGTGGAGCGAACCTGCGAGACCGAGTGGAGCGAAGGGGGGAGGTGGCGAGCGAAGCGAGCCGGCGACCTCCTTAGCGTAACGAAGGTTGAGTGGGTGAAGCGTAACTCAGGGGCGACGACAAGCAAACTTTAGGGTAATGTTTTTTTAGTGGTAGGAGGGGGTAGTAGGTAGGTGATAGGTAGATAGTAGGTAGGTGTAGGTAGGTAGTAGGTAGGTAGTAGGTAGGTAGGTAGTAGGTAGAATTAGGTAGGTGTAGGTAGGTAGTAGGTAGGTGTAGGTAGGTAGTAGGTAGGTGTAGGTAGGTAGTAGTAGGTAGGTCCCCCCCTTACATTATTTTTAAGCTTCATTGAAAGGGGCAATGCGTTATTCGAAATCATTTTTCAAAGCGCCCCCTCTCCCCCCCTTCACGCCCCGCGAGCTGCGTGCAGCTCGCGCACCCACGCAAATACTAGTATATATATATCAATAGTTATATACGCATTTATGCGTGGTTGCAACTTAAAAAAAAATGTCGGTAGTTAGATAGGCCATTTCCTCCGGTTTTCCGGGTTGTCCAATAAAACAAAGACTCTAACAATAAACATTATATTCGTAGTTCTAGATATAATACATAGTATGAAACATAAATACAATCTGCAGTTATACAGTATTACGTCTATTTACATATACACCTTGCTCTGTAGCTTTTATTTGATGATATCAGGAGTATGGTCAAATATTAGCAATTATCCAACAAAATAATAAATGTTAAGAAGAAATGTCTGATACAGTTGTTAGTCATATTCACTGGTTTCAAGATTGTTTGAAGTATTTTTTCACATTTCTTTATTTATTTATCGATGTGTATGTAACTAATAATACATGTCAAAATGTCGTTAAATAATTTAAATGTCTACAAATCCATTGTAGACAATTTAGTAATTAATGTTGACTCGATAAACCTTTGAATCTATAGCTCAGTACAACGCACTAATTTTAGGTTTAAATCGTCGGCAAAGAATCTTCATTCGCTCACATAATCAAAATAAATACACTTTATGGAAATCTCAATAACTTAATGAGAACTATACCAACTTTAATAATATTTACGCTAACCATGCACAAGATAAAAAAAACATACTAACATTTCACTAAGTTGCAACACTGAAAGAAGTTGCCAACAATAATTTTGCAATTTACTGAAATGCAATGGTTAACAAATAACTAAGCTTCTTAAAAATAATAAAAATATGTCACCTACTGAGTATACTCATTTCTTTCTTTTTCAATATTACACAAATTCATATTTTAACACGGAAATGTAACAAATATAGTTTGCCGTTTGCATTGTTAGTTTCAGCTATATAACTATTAAGATGGCTAGCTAGTAAGTAAAGTAACAGATTGTTTACATCAACTCATTCTTTGGATAACTTACACTAAGGAAAGCTCATAAATATTAGTATAGACAGAACAAAACATATACAGGTTGTGATATATTAGGGCATTTTCTTTGAACGCTTGAAATAAATTCCTCGATTTGGCGATGGGAATAATAACCAAATTGTGTTGACTTCCAAATTTATTTCAAGTCGCGAGTTAATTCTTTTGGGTTAGCTCGTTCCCTCGTCGACCCGATCTCTGTCCTCAGGAGTTCAAGAGATGACCCATTAAATGCCCCATTTTTTTCTTTAATATTTTCTCAATTCAAAACAAGCCATTCGCCATTCATCCTTGACTCAAATACACAACCTGCATAGATTATTTCTTATTCTTCAAATAATAAACATTGCTTAGATATGAATATCTTAAATGTCAAAAATTAACCCTCTGCGACTGACGTGGGTCAATTTTTACAATTTTACTGGTGTGGTAGTACATGAGACACCATTTCAACATCAAATATTTTTATTTAATTAAATTATGTAGCTATTATATTTATATTTATAAGATTGTTAGCCTATTTTTTATGTTTAATAATATTTAAATAAAAAAAACAATTTGTATTTTCATAATTAAACAGTGTTTATTGACTTATCACAAATCAGTCTAAGAATCTCTACTTAAACATTAATGACATAGAAAAAATTACAAAATCAACTTTTTTTAATTTAACATTAGACATTTAAAAAATTAACAATTACAGTAATCAGTCTAGAAAAAATTAGATAAATTCGTTGGTTGACTTCACAATTAGACACTTTCAAAATCACAGCTTTGTTTGACAATTTTCACATAGTGGCTTCGAGCACTGAAGGCAAATTGGCTTCGAACAATCACAGCAACAATATTTGGTTTGTCTTTTTATTTTTGTTGGACAAATGGAACATAGTTTTCTGCCACTTGGTGGAACAGACCGAACTACCGGTGGTGGGGGGGGGGGATATCCTTACCTAAAACCCTAGTGATGGTCATGCGCAGTTCCCTTGGCAATCTTTCATTGTATACTCGGGCTTTCATATGATTCAGCACTAAATCTCTTGCCATTTTTAGTAAATGATAATAAATAATAAAAAATGATAATAAAAAAAAAGTGATAATATAGCATTCTATTAGTGAAAGAATTTTTTAAATTGGTCCGTTAGGTACTTTTTTGAGTTTTGCAAACAAAAATACAAATCTGTCCTCTTTATAATATTGGTCTAGAAGTATAGATATATGTAAAATACGTAAATAAAATAAAATTCCAAAAAATATTAACCCTCTGCGACTGACGTGGGTCAATTTTTACAATTTTACTGGTGTGGTAGTACATGAGACACCATTTCAACATCAAATATTTTTATTTAATTAAATTATGTAGCTATTATATTTATAAGATTGTTAGCCTATTTTTTATGTTTAATAATATTTAAATAAAAAAAACAATTTGTATTTTCATAATTAAACAGTGTTTATTGACTTATCACAAATCAGTCTAAGAATCTCTACTTAAACATTAATGACATAGAAAAAATTACAAAATCAACTTTTTTTAATTTAACATTAGACATTTAAAAAATTAACAATTACAGTAATCAGTCTAGAAAAAATTAGATAAATTCGTTGGTTGACTTCACAATTAGACACTTTCAAAATCACAGCTTTGTTTGACAATTTTCACATAGTGGCTTCGAGCACTGAAGGCAAATTGGCTTCGAACAATCACAGCAACAATATTTGGTTTGTCAGTTTTTTTTTTTTTTTTTTTTTTTTTTTTTTGTCTTAAGGACGCATTCCCGATTGATAAGTCAAATCATTACTTTTTTAAACAAAAGTATGTTTATTAAATACAATGCTTTGTATTTTTAAAATGTTTTTGCTGCTTATTGTAGATAGATGTGCAAGGTACAATTCTTAACTATGAATATAATTTTAGATATGTCCAGTTTCTCAATAAATGTACCGAAGTGAAAAAAATTTACTTCGGTACATTTATTGAGAAACTGGACATATCTAAAATTATATTCATAGTTAAGAATTGTACCTTGCACATCTATCTACAATAAGCAGCAAAAACATTTTAAAAATACAAAGCATTGTATTTAATAAACATACTTTTGTTTAAAAAAGTAATGATTTGACTTATCAATCGGGAATGCGTCCTTAACCCAGTAATGCCTAGCGTGTCCATATGGACACGTAATTAGTATGTTTTTAAAGTTATTATTGTGTCAAGATTTCACTGCATAATAAAAAAATCTTTTCTTTATTGCATTGTTTGTACCCTGTGGTTTCAATGTTTGTCGTTTATTTCTCCATAATTGAGGTTATTTTGGAAATATAATCAATTGAAATAGTTTATTGTTCAAAATTAGTAAAAAAATGGATAACCGAAGTGGATAAGTGGATTTTCATCTGAATAATTTTGTATTTTTAGCGTTTAGTTCTGTTTTGTTATGCTTATATAAATGATTTATCATATAGTTATGATAAAGTATACGTTAGCTTTTGTATAGGTTATATTTTTTTACGTTAAATGTGATGTGTCCATATGGACACGCTAAGCACCTGCCATAGCTTTTTGACATTATACTTGTTCTCATTCAGATAGTTTAATTTCGATCAGTTCAAGGGAAGTTGTTCGCTAAATGAAGTGCTAGACATACTAAGTGAAGGTGAAGAAAGTGAAGAGGACCGAACTACTCCGGAATCTATTTATAATAGCCCCACCAGAACCAGCAAAGCAGAATGGATGACGATTCTGGAGGACAGGCCCAAAGTTTGAATAACTGAAGTAGGTTTTATGAGGTTTTTTAGGTTTTATGAATCAATGAGCAATTCATGGCAATTGAAAAAAAGGTGAGGGTCGGACGGAGGACACGGTGGAGCACACCGTGGAGGTCTGCCCTGCTTGGGCGCATCCCCACCGTGTCCTCGTAGCGTCAATCGGCGGCGGCGACCTTTCGCGTCCGGCCCTGGTGCAAGCCATGGTCCAGGGCGAGAGGGAATGGGACGCCGTCGCCTCCTTCTGCGAAGCAGTGACCCTAGCGAAGGAGGTAGTGGAATGTGAGAGTGAGAGAACCTCGTCCCAGCCGCCGCGGGAGCTTCTCCGGGCGTCAGGGGCCACTTGTAGGCTTCCGGCCAGCGAAGGCGCGGGCCTGTGGACGGTGAGTGATGGGCTAGCTCGCCGTGCCTCCGTCTCATGACGACGACAGGCTGTGTCGACAGCGCGTTTGTGTACCACGCGCGCCTCAATGAGATTTCAGCAACATGGAAGGGGCAGGGCCGACGCCCGTCGGGGCTGCGGGTTGTTCGATAGAGAAACCGCGGCCTCGACAGAGGGCTGAGAAGGAACATTGGAGGTTTTTAGTCAGTCGAAGTCTGACACTCCCCCTACCGCTCTGCTCAGAGCGGGAGGAGTCAGTTGATGATTCAAAAAAAAAAGCAGGAAAAAAAATTTGCTACTACAAATGCTTAGCGTGTCCATGTGGACACGTGTTTTTTTTCTAACTTAAAATATAGATATGAACCTAAAACTTGTCATAATGTTTTATTACCCTTTATTCTACATAATGATGTAAAAAAAATTAGAAAAAGGCGAAAAAAATAAATTCGGGCATTACTGGGTTAAAAAGAATTTGGTGATAACTCTATTATACATCTAGCACCAAATTGTATTTACAACTTATAAAAGAAAAGAAGAGACAAGAAACAGACTAGGTTGACATAATCGTTGTGGCGAAATAAGTATGGCGATGATGGAAAACGTTTTTTACCCGACTGCGAGGAAGGGTTATGTTTTGCGTCTTAGATAAGTAATTTCAAGTCTAGTTTACATTTCTAGAACAAACTCTTCTCAATGTTTTTTTATATTATTTGAATATTCTGTCAAGTGATTTGAATTAATGTTGTTACCTACTCAAGAAAAGTTCAGCTTCATGCTAATTCTGAAAAATAATTGATTAATATATTGGCCGACCCGGGAATGGACCCCCAAGACCTCATGCTCAGAAGTCGCGCTTGCAACCACTAGAGTACTAGACCAACGAGGCAGTCTCAAATCTATACGGTTTCATTAATTCAAGTGTGTAGAGTCCATACAAAAAAAAAGTCGGCACAATAACACTATACACAAACTTCTAACACATATCTAGCTATTTCAGTTTAGATCTAAATGTTAGTGAAATTAGAGCTTATGTTGAATATAAAAAATGAGGCATAAGTATTGACTACCCTGTAGACTGGCAGCGATAAACCTATTTGTAAACTTATTGTTTTATAATAATATTATTAGTATAATTATTCATTTTATAATCTATACATTGTAAGATTATACTGCCGAAAACATCTTGAGTCAGTTTTTATTTACTATTTAGTATGCTCGTCTTATTTGCTAGTTTAAAGGGCTTTGAACTTTTTTGTATGGAAGATGAAGCTGGCATATCGAACCAACGCCATTTTATTTTAGAAAGCATGGCGCACGATTTCATTGGTATACAATCGGGATGTTAACAAAAAAAAAATAATTAGTCCGTCTGTTAGATTATCAAAAAATATTGGAAACGTATTTTTTCTTTTTTCACGTAAACAAACAATGAAGACGATACAGTCCTTTGAAAACTAATTTAACTTCAACTTACTTGTACTCTACTAAAGACTGGTCCTATATAAATAAAATAAATAATAATCAAAAACAATACACACAAACATACAATTAAAAGTCAAATTACAATAATACACAAACAAACTATTAAATTAAACTATTAAACTATTAAACATGCTATATCTTCTTCTTCTTCTATCGCCGAGTAGCGTCGAATTGTTTCACTAGTTCAGGTATAGCGTTGGGTTCCACTGGTACTTTCTGCATCAGCTCCGAGAGGCTTCGGACGTAGGATAACTTGCGGAAGAATTTTGAACTGTGGACGTGAAACACACAGTATGTTAGTTTAAACGAGGGACATATTGAAACCAGCAATAGTACCAAACTAAGCCATTTATTAAGATATTGAACTACTTGTGTTTACTTTTGCCTATCTTTTTGTTTACTGTGTTATATCTGTGAGTGCCTCCCAGATACGTCATCACCATACATTCAGTTACTGTGAATGGATTGCGCAACCCAACTCGATGCATCCAATAAAACTAAGCAGCAGATGGGGCGCGGGGCCTTTCGACACATACATCGGTCGTTAGGACAACCTCTTAGTACTAAGTTATTACCTATTCACCTAATATTAAGAATTAATTGTAATTTCTTTTATTAAATTCATTTAAGTAGTGGAAACTTTTTGGATTTATTTGGACTCCTCCGCTGCCTATTACATAATTGGCGCAGTCGGTGTAGGTTGTCGAGTCAGTGCGTGCAAATCAAAGACTAAAATTTCACGATCGAGCTGAACATTTAGACATTTTGTGCGTGCTGTTCACGTTTCAACGTGCGTCGTCGACAATCCAGAAGAACCAGAAGCAGCCGTTGGAGATCCTGTAGACCGTATCCAGACATCGATACTACGGGAGCCGCCGATATGTACTTTATGTGAGTTGCACAAATTCCTTACAGTCGGTCGCTATTTCCCACCTCCTAAATTTTCCACCCACGATCATCGCGATCTATTAGGGGTATCGAACCCCTGAGCAATCGGTTGTCCTCTCGCATCGCGCTGAGGGACGCTTCCCGAAATTTAGAGTTAGATAGCTTAGAAAATATAACCATGGCAGATCAAGACGATATGATCAATAAAATTTTTAAAACATTAAAACTAGTACCAGAATTTGACGGCAATAGCAATACTCTAATTAGATTTTTATCACTATGTGACCAGCTTGTTGCGAGCTATATTAATCCAGCACCTGGTCATGAATTAACCAACTTAGCATTATTAAATGGTATATTAAATAAAATCACCGGAAACGCCGCTAGAACGCTAGTGACAAATGGTGTTCCCCGGGATTGGAACGGTATTAGGAGTACGTTAATTCATAATTTTTCAGACCATAGAGATGAGTCTGCGTTATACAATGATCTATCGTTACTATCTCAAGGATCAGATACGCCTCAAGTATTCTATGAGCGCGTGTTAAACCTTTTAAGCACCATCATGACATACGTAGAAATATACGATGCTGTCGCTACCACCGTCGAAGCAAAAAGAACTTTGTATAAAAAACTAGCTTTGCAGACGTATCTACGAGGCTTAGCGGAACCTTTAGGATCTAGGATTCGATGCATGAGGCCTCCTTCCCTGGAGGAAGCATTAGAATATGCCCAAGAGGAGATGAACGTTGTTTACCTCCAACAAAAAATTATGCCTTCAAGTAAAAGGTTACTTCCAATATCCCCAAATGTGCTAACTCAGTGTCCTCAGATGAATAGAAATTTGATGCCTCGAAATTTTGATCCAAATCGATTTATTCCACAGCAGCCTAGACCATTTTATCAGGGACCTTCTAGAACCCAACAAATGTTCAAAGCTTTACCGCGATCCAATATGTCCACCGGTTTTAGAGTCAACCCTAGACCCCCAACGTCTCAGCAGGCACCGAACAACCAGCCTCGACCAATGAGCGGTGTTAGTCACCCCGTTGCACGTGTCCTGCCACCGACCAATATGCACGATTGGCGTAATTACGGTAGTCCACCCCCTAGTAATTACTTTAGAACACGAGAAGCAAACGTGAACGAATTTTTTGTACAAGAACCCGACTTTGACTATTATGTCCCAGAGGACTTTTCTACTGTGACTATGACTATGTCCCAGCTTGTGACCCGACTTCTCACTTGACACTGACACAGGACGTCTCCGGAGGTGAACCCATACCCACAGTTCTACCTGAAAATCCAAAGTCGTCAAATTTTCCAAAGGAAGCCCCGAAAAATGCCCCCGACTAGAAATTAATATACAGGGGAAAAGACAATTGCCTTTTTTAAAATTATATGTTAGGCCCGACTTTCCACCTTTAAAATTTTTAATTGATACGGGAGCTAACCAGTCGTTCATAAGTCCTGAAACTGTGGCAAAGTACTATCCCGACTATGAACTTAACTATGAACCATTTATAGTCGCTAACGTGCATGCATCTACAATGAATTATTACTCAATCACTATACCCTGTTTCGAAGAATTTAAAGACAATAATCCAATCAAGTTGAACATATACAGATTTCACGATTACTTTGACGGACTAATAGGGTGCGATCTTCTTGAACGATTCTTAGCAAAAATTGACCTTAGTTCTCGCGTACTTAAAACTGAATTTTCTAGCAACCCTATACATATGTATACCTCCCGAAGTGTAAATTTGTATGAGAACATTATTCCGGCACAATCTTCTAAAATATTAAATTTGCCTATTAATATTGGCCAAGGAGATATATACATAGATCAGCAATATATACAGAGTTGTAACATAACTGAATGTGTAACTACAGCAAAAAATAATCGAGCTTTTTTAGAAATATCTAACCCTACGAATAATGATGTAATTTTATCTTTGTCAGAACCAATCGTCGCACATGTATTTAGCGAACAAACTGTAACTGCAGTGTCATCGGATACTTACAATAACAATACTCGTCGAACCGAGCAGGTGTTATCGCGATTGCGCATAGACCATTTAAACCCAGAGGAGACAATCAATTTAACTAACCTCTGTAGAGAATACTCAGATGTATTCTATATTGAAGATGAACCTTTAACGTTCACAAACCAAATTAAGCATAGCATTAACACCACAGACGAATTACCTGTCTATAGTAAAACTTATAGGTATCCATATATTCATAAGGATGAGGTACAAACTCAAATCAGTAAAATGTTGGATGAAGGGATAATTAGGCCTTCTACCTCCGCATGGAGTGCACCTATATGGGTAGTACCAAAGAAGAGTGACGCGTCTGGCAAAACTAAGTGGCGCATAGTCATTGACTTCCGTAAGCTGAACGAGAAGACAATTGACGATAAATATCCCATCCCAAATGTCACCGATATATTAGATAAGCTAGGGAAGTGTCAATACTTTGTTACTCTTGATTTAACTAATGGGTTTTACCAGGTAGAATTAGATCCTAAAGATATTCATAAAACGGCATTCAATGTGGAGCATGGACATTATGAATTCCTGCGAATGCCCATGGGCTTGAAAAATTCGCCAGCCACCTTTCAGAGAGTAATGGATAATGTACTTCAAGGTCTTCTGAATAAAATTTGTGTTGTATATTTAGATGATATCCTAGTGTTTGGTACTTCTTTACAGGAAATCATAGATAACTTAGGTAAAGTATTTCAGCGTCTTAGGGAATCCAATTTTAAGATCCAGATGGATAAGTCCGAGTTCCTAAAACGTGAAACACCATATTTAGGGCATGTTATTACCCCTGACGGTGTCAGACCAAATCCCGAAAAAACTTCGGCAATTGAAAATTATCCTATCCCAAAAACTCCGAAACAAATTAAATCTTTTCTAGGCCTTATCGGGTATTACCGTAGATTTATTCCCGATTTCGCTCGTGTTACAAAATTTCTCACAACATGTCTGAAAAAGGGAGCTAAAATTATTATTACACCTGATTATATAAAACATTTTGAACACTGTAAGGCTCTTCTGACTAATGACCCGGTACTACAGTATCCAGACTTCTCAAAGGAATTCATTCTCACTACTGACGCATCCAAATTCGCACTGGGCGCTGTACTATCCCAAGGCCCAATAGGAGCTGATAGGCCCATAGCTTATGCATCTAGAACACTAAACGATAGCGAAACAAATTATTCAACAATCGAAAAAGAACTCCTTGCGATCGTCTGGGCAACAAAGTACTTTAGGCCATATTTATTTGGGCGCAAATTTAAAGTAGTCACTGACCATAAACCGTTGCAATGGCTAATGAACTTAAAAGAGCCTAATTCGCGTCTAACTAGGTGGAGACTAAAATTGTCCGAATTCGATTTTAATGTAATTTATAAAAAGTGTAAATGTAATACAAACGCCGACGCTTTGTCACGTATCGAAATTCATAATGATGAGACTATCTCAATGATAGTCAATACGTCACAAGCACCACGACGTCACTATAGTACGTCATCAACAATTTCAGCACCTGAAGCTATGTTATTGAATAATTCTTCAGTGGTTCAAGATAACCATAGTTCTTCAACTATCACAGCACCTGAAATTCAAGACATGTCAGACGGAGAGACCGCTCACACTAGCGTAGAAAGCCCAATTCTCGAAATTCCCATTAGTGAAGACCCCTTAAATAAATATCGTAGACAAATTATAATTAATATAGTTAGTGACTCACCTACATCTAAGTCTGTAATTAAAAAACCTTTTGATACTTACCTGCAAGTTGTGGCGAATGTACGAAAATCCCATTTTGATAAAGACATTGTAGACCTAATAAAAAACCGCGTAGATCCCAAATTCCGCACAGCTATCTTAGTCCAACCAATAGAGAAAATGCTTGAAATAGTTCCTGTAATTCAAAGAAATTTTAAAAGTTCATCTATGAAGTTGATTCTGGTTAAATGCCAAATTACTAATATATCCGAATATTTAAATCAACAGGATGCTATTCGCAAGTATCACGAGGGAAAGACAAATCATCGTGGCATAAATGAGACCTGCCTAGCCTTATCACATCAATTTTTCTGGCCTAAAATGAAAACTGACATAACTAAGTACATTAATGAATGTAGGATATGTAACTGTGCAAAATACGACCGTAACCCGATTCGCCAAGAGTTTAGAATCGTTCCACCGCCTAGTAAACCCTTTGAAACTGCACATGTCGATGTTTTAACTATCGAACAAGAAAAATATTTTACTATAATTGATTCTTTTAGTAAATATGCTCAGGCTTACCGTATGGCAGACTGTACAGCCCCTAATATAATAAAATCACTTTTAATTTTTAGTACGCACCATGGTCACCCAATGAGATTAATAACTGACCAGGGAACCGAATTCACAAATCAGGTAGTTAGTGAATTTTTACGACTACACAAAGTACAGCATCATACCACTGCTGCTCATACCCCGAACGAAAATGGGATGATAGAGCGTTTCCATAGCACACTTCTTGAACGTTTACGCATATTAAAGCTGAAACACAAAAATGAATGTGCTTTCACTTTAGTCCCTTACGCTCTTTTAGCATATAATAGTTCCATTCATAGTCTGACTAAATGTAGGCCGTTTGACCTTATCACTGGGCATTTCGACCCACGGGACCCCACGGATTTAAATCTGTCGGAAAGATTGCTACAACGGTACATTCAAGATCACCGTAGTCGAATGGAAACGGTATATAGCCTTGTCCATGAATCATCGCTTGCCGAACGCGAGGCATCGATGACGCAACGTAACAGCGATAGGGAACCTGAAATTGAGTACTCAGAAAACCAGGAGATATACACACGGAACCCTACTGCAACCCGGCAAAAACTTGCCCCTCGATTTACGCAAGACAAAGTTATTGCTAACTTACCTATTCATATTTACACTTCAAGGAAACGAGGACCGGTAGCTAAAAGTAGACTGAAACGACCAAAAAAAAATAAAGACCCTCGATTGTTACAGGTACCTAGTACTGACGATAATGAGCCTGGGCCGAGCTCAAGAGATCCAACTGGCCAGCTTAGATGACGGACCGGGACTTTTACCTTATAATCTAGGAGACACAAAAATCATATCCCATCATCATACGTTCTTACAGGACATTAACTTAATTCAGATAGAACGACAAATATACGACTTACAACGACAATTACGTGACACTACGGAAAAATTAAGTAATAATAGTCTGCTCATGTTCAGTGCACAAATTAAGTACTTACATATTAAATTAAATAAAATCCTTTTACAATTAGAGACGCTGCAACCTAGTAGAGTCAAACGTGGCTTGATAAACCCATTGGGCACTTTGATTAAATCAATTTCGGGAAATTTGGATCATGATGATGCTTTAAGGTTCGAAAATGCTATGAAAATTCTAAAACGAAATGATAAACTCATTTCCAACAAAATTAATCAGCATATTTCATTATTTAAAGAAATGTCCTTACAACAAACTCACGTACTGAATAATTTGACAATAAATCAGCTCAAATTAGATAAAGCCCTTGCGTACGTCACCAATATGACTACGTCAGAGAGCGATCGTACTTTAAGATATGCTCACCTTGCGCAACTCTTCGTTATACTTAACGATAACGTACAAGAGTTATCCGGTGAAATAAGTAGGCTAGAAAATATATTAGCTTTTAGTCGCACGGTATCCTTGCACCATTCTATTCTATCTGTTAGGGAATTAAGAACTATGATAAGCAAATTACAGCATTTATATAGCACCGATCAGGTCATAGACTTAGACATTAGATATTACTATGACATAATTAGTTTAGGTTCATATTATGTCAATAAGAAAATCGTGGTTGTCCTTCAATTCCCTATTACTCTTCCCAGTACCTTTGAACTATTTAAACTTTGTCCAGTTCCTAATAAGAACTTTGACGTCATCCTGCCTTCCCATCCATATGTAGCGATCAATTTAAAGGAATATGTGTACATGGAGGCTGAATGCCCGAAGGTAGATAACTGGCACATCTGCGAGCAAAAAAACCAGTCACCAAATTCGTTCCGGTCAGGATTGCATAGAAAAACTGATACATTCCCAGGAGATAGATGAAACGTGTCAAATCACGCCTATCTCTCTGGCCAAGGAAGCCCTGCTGGAACTAGATAGCAAGCACTACATAGTTTCGTTCCCGAAGCCCACCAAGGTTCAACTTTACTGCGGCCCTGAAAAACATCAAATTCTGGAAGGAAGTTTTCTGGCTACAATTCCGAAGTCTTGCAAAATGAAAACCACGAAATTCACATTGGCCAACATCGATGACAAAGTCAACGGAATTTCAATTGAAATCTCAGCGCTCCCACGGATGACTAATGATTCTCGGAAGATTCAACCAAATTACCACCAAAATTCAATGGATCTCGGTACATTGCACAAGATACAGAAACAAATTACGATGGAAACGTCTGTCGAAATCGATACTGCGGATTCCTCGAGTCTCTACCACACAACAATACCATTGTATGCGATTGTACTTACATTGTTAAGTGCAGGTGCACTTCTTTCCATCTACTTTATTCGTCGTCATCGAGCAAAACTCATTAAAATTGAATCGAATAAAGAAGCCATCGAGTTATCGCAGCGGAACAAGAAAGCCGCAACTTTTGCCGTAGAAATTGGCAAATAGTTGCTCATCTAAGGGGGGAGGTGTTATATCTGTGAGTGCCTCCCAGATACGTCATCACCATACATTCAGTTACTGTGAATGGATTGCGCAACCCAACTCGATGCATCCAATAAAACTAAGCAGCAGATGGGGCGCGGGGCCTTTCGACACATACATCGGTCGTTAGGACAACCTCTTAGTACTAAGTTATTACCTATTCACCTAATATTAAGAATTAATTGTAATTTCTTTTATTAAATTCATTTAAGTAGTGGAAACTTTTTGGATTTATTTGGACTCCTCCGCTGCCTATTACATAATTACTGTATAAATATTTTGATTTAATAGTGTAATTATTATTATTTTTATTTATAGTTTAATCTATTTTCACTTCTACTGGGTAAGCTCGTTCCATCGTCGACATCATCTCTGCCCTTAGGGCAAGATTGAAGTCAAGAGCAAGCCCATTTATAATTAAAAAAAAATAAAAAACCATGTTTCCAAATAACCAGTAAAAATAAATTACGTCATGTACCCTATTTCCACTTCTCTCCGAAAGGTAACCTAATAGTACACCCACATTTCGCCAGTTATGTTTAAGACCCATGTAATAGGGGGCGAGCCTATTGCCATCAACCGAGCACAAATCCAGAATCCGTGGCCGCTACTGAGAACTTCCAGATGGAAAACACTTTGCCGACCCGGAAATCGAACCCAGGACTTCCTACTCAGCAGTCACTCTTGCGACCACTAGACCAATAAGGCAGTCATCATCAGCCTATAATGTTCCCACGTGCGGGACTCAGGCCTCCTCTCTAGGAGATGGATGGGCTATAATACACCACCCAGGTGTTGGTAGATGTCACATGTCTTCGATTTTTTTGGTTCTAAGACATGCCGGTTTCCTCACGATGTTTTCCTTCACCGTTTTGAGAGCGGCGGTGATGAAATAAATAACACAAAGTAATGCAGCTGCCTGGGTTCGAACCCACCACTAGGCCACCGCTGCTCTCCACGAGGCAGTCAATAGTAAAGGAATTATAGTGAATGCTGAAACGCTTACCTTACAAAAAGTTTGGTAAATATGACGAAGGATTTCAGCCAAAACGTTGGATGTACCAGGTATAAATGTTTTAGACTTTTACGCAATCTGAAAAAAACAAAAATATATGGCTATAGTTTGTTTGTTAGATTATATTATTATGTAGGGGGATAATCTCCAGAACCAATGATCCAATTCTAAAAAATCTTTCACTATATTATCCGTGGGTGCTATAGGATATAAATTATATTTATGTAGAATTTGTTTATTATTTAAAATTGTTGTTTCCCGGAATATGAACCTGGAAACTCTCGAATTCCGGATGAGCCTCTAACTAGCCCGTTAGTTGCCCATTATAAAACGTAGATCTCTATGCAGAGGATATGGAAGAATCTCCACCATGGACACTATTAAACCAAAATATTTATACAAGATCTTGATTACATCATTCATGTTAAGATCTCACACATCACTACTAGTGGACATAGGCCTCCCCCAGGTGTCACCAAATAGATCGTTCCCGTGTGTCTCGCATCCAGCGGGTCCCGCGACCTTCACCAGGTCATCGGTCCACCTAGTGGGAGGCCATACAACGCAACAACTTCCGGTTCGTGGTCACCAGAACTTATTCGCCCCATCAGTCATCTATTTCCTACATACCTTCTATCGATAAGTTTGTAGCACTCGTGCAGCCAGTGGAAGGTAGGCAGACGTCTCCTGCCCGCGCTACCGTGTAGGTAGACGAGTATGTAGTCGTCTGTTACTAGGCGTTCTAGTGTCCAGATTACGTATCTGTGGGGAGAATGGAGGAGTGAGTATTTGTCTTATTCTGCGTCATAAACGTGAGATAAATCTAATTATTAGTATTGTAGAATAATTTTTTAATGAATGTAACTTAATCACTAAATTAATTACCACTCACATAGTTTGTAAGTATTATGTACTAACCCATATGGACCTAAATATTCAAAGTTTGATTTGATTTAACCCTATACCACATACTTTAAAACTATTTTCACTGATTCTAAAGCCATTTCCGCCGACTCTAACCCTAAACCCCTGTCTCTAAAACCATTCCCAGCGACTCTAACTCTATACTACTGACTCTAACCCAATACCACTGACTATAACCCTACATTAGTGACTATAACCCTATACCTTTGACTATAACCCGATACCAGTGACTATAGCCCTATACCAGTGACTATAGACCTATACCAGGGACTATAGACCTATACCAGTGACTATAGACCTATACCAGTGACTATAGCCCTATACCAGTGACTATAAAACCTACAAATAACAGTAAAATGCTCGTATACTCACAGGAACAAGTTATCCATACAGTAGGTATAGTCTGCCCGTGCCTTGTCGGGTAGATGGCAGGCGCTGAACACGATGAGCGCAGCGCCGCCACCGTCGTACCCGCCGTGAGATATCACGCGCTTGTATGGTTCTATCACCTGCGAAGATTTATTATATTATTCAATGTAATTCCTACAGACGGTCGTTTATATAACCACGTTAAATTCTTGACCAGAATCAATCATTAAAAAAAAATCTTATAAACCGACCTTAAAATCAGTAGGAACACGCATATAAAATTTATTATTTCCTAAAAAACGGCGCGGGTGTTTAAAAAAAAAAATTAAAAGTACTAAAATCAAAATAGCGCACTTAAAGTAATCAGCGAGTAATTAGTATCAGCGATGCATTAAAGAAAAATGCTTTTAAATCATATTGTTTCAAAACTTTGGTTACATCATTCATGTTGTGATGGTATATTATGTGAGAACGATGTAGCAAGATGTGTACGATAAGTGTCCACACTCCACAGTAAAGTAAAAAACGACGATTCAAAAATTAATTAATAATTCAAACAAGCCGTGGCAGCTAAGAGGTGACCAGTCACAACTGACAGCACCCAGCAGATACTGTGGGACAAACCCAATAAAATTTGCCTGTCACGAGAATCGAACCCAGGCCCCCATGCTTAGCAGTCCCGTTTGCGACCACTAGACCAACGAGGACTCACTCAAATATTGCTGTTGCTGGCTTCGAAGAAGGGTCCGTTAACAACCTTAACCTTTTGAGCGCCACAGTCACGTATAGACGACAAGCCTATAGGTACTTTTTGGCTTGTCGTCTGTGGCGGTCAAAAGGTTAATATTACCTTCATATCACAAGTAGCATGTCCCCCAGCTCTGGGCACGCTGATCCAACCTCGCTCGTTGCTAAACTCTTCAGCCGCGGAGTATTCCGGGATGGGATCGCTGCCTTCTGATAGTGTGTTTGTTGATTTTGACCTGGAATTAGGGATTAAAAAATTGCATGAGCTTTCATTTTGGGTAGTCAAAATCAAAATCAGTTATGTTTCCAGTGCTCATTTGAAAGAGGGCAATCCCTTGGATATTTATTAGGCACAGCTCCACAATACTAGATGAACAGATTATATGTAAAAAACAAGCTTTTTAAATAATATAGAGAGATGTGATGTAATTTTTCTTTTCTTTGGGTTATTATCGTCGTTACGAAGGCAGGTCCAAGAAACGCTGACGTGACGATTTGAGCCCGTTTAGGACTGATAAGAGAGAAGGTAAAACACCGAGAGAGATGAAAAGGAATGGGGGAGTCTTTGGGGGAGTATGAGGAACAGGGTGTAAAGCTCCTCATCCCCCATAGAAAGAGAGGATCCTCCTCGCGGACGGATGTTGTGTCCGGTGGGCTAACTGCCCGACAGTTGTAAGTCGGGAACTCCTATATAGGATTATGTCGCGGATAAAGTTCACAGCGCGATGTAGGATTCTCTGTCGATCGTTGTTAGTACGCAGGTGTTGCGATAGATGTCGCTAGTCGCCACAAGTCCTTTGCTGTCAAAAACCAGTCAGCAACACTTACCTAACCATGCCTTATCTATTATCCAAACTAAACGTATTTGCAAAATCGGAGGCAATAAAATCAATAAACAAACAAGTCACCGACTTCCGAAAGTAAAGTTATTTTCCGCTTTTTTGTGTTCCGTTTTTGGAAGTCGGTTGTTTTTTTGGTTCGAACCCAGGCAGGCGAATTACTTTGCTCTCAAAACAGTGAAGGAAAACATCGTGAGGAAACTAGCATGTCCTAGAACCAAACATTTGAAGACATGTGACATCTACCAATCCGCACTGGGTCCGCGTGGTAGATTATAGCCCTGTTTATAATCTACCTTCAGATTTTTGATTTTCTCCGCCTCGGGGCGACAGAGGCGAAGGGGCGGAGGTAGAGGTCGAGCGCTGGGCTCGGCGTGAATAGTAGTTCGTATTGAGTCGCGCTGGGCGTTGAACGAGTATTATAGTAGCCATAGAATCACGGGTGAAAGCGCACGCGCATTGATTAAATCGACTTGTGGAGTCATTTCGCGGCACCCAATTATACTAGTTAAGCAGTACGGTTAGCGACGCTGTGAATGTCGAACGGGTTATTGATAATATCATTGGTTTGCCTTGTCACGGGAGTGCTATTGGGAAAGCACCGAGGCTTTTGTGGTTAGACTAATACGGAGTGAGTGTGGTGGCTCGCGTTAACGGCGTGGCTTGCAGCGACGTGGAAGAATCGTCCGGAACTACCAGCAAACCATCGCAAGGTCATATACACTCATTATACACATACACAGTTACACAACTTGCGAGGGGTCAAGGAAGTGAGACCGGCTCGAAGAAATGAGGTAAGGGTAGCTGTAAGTTCAGAAATTGTAATATTGTTCGGAGGCGCGTATCGCGTCTATTTGATCCCGTTAGGACGGCGGCTGTTCTGAGACCTGTCTCCCATGGGCCCGAGATAAGGTTCGGCTGAGTCCTGGCGCGATCAAAATCTGGTAGCAGAGCGTGGTTTATTTAAACCCACTTTGTAAAAATTAGTAGGTACTTGGTACCAATTTACTTTGTAAAAATTGTGTTCGTGTTTACAAATTCGACTTGTAGGTGGTGGTACATTGACCTACATACCAGTGTACGCCTCAAGTTGAGTTTGGCGTTATTAATAATAAGTACATGGAATGTGAATATTCGTTGATAAAATAATTTGTTATTTACGTTCGGTTACGCACAAATATAACCTCATCACAAATCGTGTTATGATTGTCAACATTTGAGACATAGAGGAATAACCTCTAGAGCACGTAGAGGAATAAGTTCAAGAGTTGGCATAGCGTCGTAGATTTATTCACTCAACGAATATATTATTATTGTTAATTCCGGATACAATAATTGTTATTTTTTTTGGTTATTGTTATTTATTATTGCATAATCGCGTATTGAAGTTGGTACTATGGCTCCGTCAGTAACGAAAACTATCGCAGCCAGAATCGAAGCTGAATTGAGATGGTTTTCATCGGTTGTTACGTTGGTAGGTCGCACCGATCGTGAAGATGCGTTATTGTCACGCGCTCGGCAAGTTGACGAACGATATGACGCCGTGTTAAAGTGTCACGCTGAGTATTTAGCATGTCTCGAATCGACGGATCTGTCGTCGGTGGACAAGGATGCTCAGGTGGTACGGGGCAATGTGGACCAGTGTGGGGAAATGTCCATGAGCATAATCCAGGCGGCGGCCGACATTGAGCGATCGCGCATGGGTGACGTCAGGGAATCATGTCGGCCAGCAGGCGTAGGAATTCAGGCGCCGTTGCCACCAGTACATGTACCCGAGTTTAGCGGCGAGTATGCCGATTGGCCGCGATTCCGCGATATATTTAATAGTGTCGTGCATTCGCGTACGGATCTCTCGCCCGCCTACAAGATGGCTCAATTAATGGGTAGGCTTAACGGTGAGCCGCACGACATCTTGACCCACCTGGAGATTACGGACGCCAGTTATGAGACGGCATGGGGCCTATTAATCGACCGATATGATAATCGGCGATTAATAGTTGATGGCCTCATCGATAAGATTTTTGAAATCCCGAAGGTGTCTAACGTGTACGAAATAAGGGCGAAAATCCTTAATCCGGTCACGGTTGCGGTGAACACGTTAGATCGACTTAAGTTGTCGTTAGGGGACAATAAATATATCATCGTCAATAGGGTTTTACGGAAGTTGCCGATCGACGTGGTGGCGCGCTTTGAGCAGTCACATGGTG
Organism: Diarsia mendica; assembly: GCA_949316265.1. Taxonomy (NCBI): domain Eukaryota; kingdom Metazoa; phylum Arthropoda; class Insecta; order Lepidoptera; family Noctuidae; genus Diarsia; species Diarsia mendica. Next base: position 4,973,101 of record OX438917.1, read on the forward strand.
GCGAATCGACGGACCACCTCCCAAGTTACGATGACTTGAGGGTGTTTTTAGAAGGCGAGTGCCGGCGGGCGGATTGCCAAGGGGCATCCACGTCGCACCCTCCTCCGTCAACCCGACGTACGAGCGGGCCCAAGCCGGTTGAGCCCCGTCGGGGGGGGAAGAAATACCACGCCCTCCAATCGGAAGTGTGCGCCTTCTGTCGGAAGGAAGGGCACGGTCTCGCCGCATGCGCGGACTTTAAGGCGCAGCGGGTGCATAGACGAAGAGGGGTGGTCAAGCAGCGCTATTTGTGCTTCCGCTGCTTGGGGACTCACTTTGTACGTGAGTGCCACAGGACCACTAACTGTGGAACCTGCGGAGGAGCCCATCACGAGTTGCTATGCCTGGCGGAGAGTAGGGAGGTGCACGGAGCCTCGCCGGGAGGTCACCCCCCCTCTCCTAAGCCAGATTCGGGTGGTCGGTCACCCCCCCCTAGGGGGGGTGGGTCGGCCAGGAATCAGCGGTCGCCGCCCCCTCGGGGGGGTGGGCCAAGGGCTGATCCAGAGCACAACCCGATACCGTCGTCTTCCCCGCGGGGGGGGGATAGGCACCGAGACTCGGGCAGGGGCCCGGAGGTAGTACAGACGGGTTACGCGGCGTACTCGAATGCGTTGGGGGGCATGTTGCCACCCCCGAGTAGTCGCTTCTCCCCGCCTCTCGCAGAACGCCCTCGGCTGACGGCGCGCCCGCCACCGTTCGGAAGGATGCCAGTAGGCTACTTCCGACCGGCACGGATGTCACCGATGGGTCGGGAGGGTTACTACCCGGGTTGGGACCCGTATACTGGGACAGTATTTACTCCCCCTCCGGCAGGGGAGGAGGGAGGTGCCTCCTATTAGCAACTAGCAGCCTGTTCGTCAGTGGTGCCCACCCCGACAGTAACGGTATTATTACCGACGGCTAGGATTACTGTCAGGGGTACTGACGGACAGCCGGTGCACGTGCGAGCACTGTTAGATTCAGGGGCACAAGGTTGTATTGTGTCCAGCTGTTTAGTGAAAAAGCTGGGCCTTACATTAGAGCCATCACGGGATGGCGCCGTAGGTATAGGTGGCAATCGGGTGCCTCACCTCAGGGGTCAGACGACATTCCTGTTCGAGATGGGTGACACGGCATCGGTCACGCGGGTGAATGCCACGGCGATCGTTTTGGACGAAGTGGTTGGGGTCCTCCCTCAGACTCGGTTACCGTCTGCGGTAAACGGGTTGACCAATGGATTGGAGTTAGCCGATCCCCACTTCGCGATCCCCGGACGGGTGGACGTCTTGCTTGGGTCTGACGTCCTCGGGAAGCTGCTCCGAAGCGGCAAACGGGAGCTGCAACCAAACGGGGTTGTGGCCATGCGTACCGCAGGTGGTTACGCGTTATTGGGCCCAGTACGGGAACCACAGCACTCAACGGATTATAGCTCCATATATTATGGCAGCGTGTTATCAGACGTCCTGCAACGGTTCTGGGCAACGGAAGAGCCACCCACCGCTCTTAGGAATAACCCACGTGATGAGGAGTGCGAAACATTTTATCGATGTAACACGGTGCGCCTCCCATCGGGTAGATTTATGACAAGGTTGCCATTTCTGTCAATTCGACCTCCGCTGGGGAGCTCATGGAGTCTGGCAGAAAAGCGGTTAGTGGCAATGGAAAGGCGCATGAAGCGGGACTCCAACTTCCGACAGAAGTATGTGGAGTTCATGCGCGAATACCTGACGTTGGGTCACATGTCGGTGTCCAGGGTTGACTATCGTCATGAGGAGCATTATGTGTTGCCTCATCATGCTGTTTTGAAGACACCTGACTCAAAGATTAGGGTCGTGTTCGACGGGAGCGCGGAGACGTCTAGCGGGGTGTCCCTGAATCAATGTCTCCATGCTGGTCCTAAGCTGACCAGAGACATTGCAGACATTCTCACGGACTTCAGGAGACACCAGGTTGTCTTCGTTACGGACGTACGGATGATGTTTCGTCAAACTGAGATTCATCCAGACGACCGTCGGTTCCAGCTGATATTGTGGCGAGAGAGCCCAGAAGAACCGATGGTCACGTACGAGCTCAACACAAACACGTACGGATTAAAGCCCAGCCCATATGTAGCCATGCGTACGCTACGAGAACTGGCTGATCAAGAACGGCTCCGCTTTCCCCGCGCGGCTGCTGTCATTGATAGGGACGTCTATGTAGACGACATTTGTACGGGCTCAGACAGTATTGAGCAGGCGCTCATCTTAAGGGATGAATTGGTGGCGCTCATGGCCTCCGGTGGCTATGAACTCAGGAAATGGCTGTCGAACTGCCCAGAGGTACTGGCAGGACTGCCAACTGAGTATCAACAAGACCCGCATTTGTTTGAGGATTCGGAGAATCTTCATGCGTTGGCCATTTTAGGGGTCCAGTATCGACCGAGTCAGGATGCCTTCACATACAGTTGTGAGGCCGAGTTGCTGTCGAAGACCTGGACCAAGCGATCGGTCCTTTCGACTATCGCACGAACGTTCGACCCAACCGGTTGGATCGCGCCGGTCACGTTCATGGGAAAGTGCTTCATTCAGAAGCTTTGGTTGGCTCAACTAGGTTGGGATGATCAGCTCACGGAGGAGCTGGCTCGGGAGTGGTCGGCATTCGTCACCACCTTACCACAGATCTCAGAGATTGAGATCCCGCGTAAACTGCTCCCGCAGGCAGGAGTCAAGGTCACCCTGCACGGGTTTTGTGATGCGTCGGAGAAGGGGTACGCGGCCGCAGTCTACCTGAGAACAGGTGAGACCGCTGGTAGGGGAACGGTACGCTTGGTACTGGCCAAGAGCAAGGTTGCACCTGTTCGGACTCGTTGGACGATTCCGAAGATGGAACTGGCAGGTGCAGCCCTTCTGACGCGGCTCTTGAACCATGTGGTGCGGAATTTGCGTGGTACGGTGGCTCTGAACGAGACGGTCTATGCATGGACTGACAGCCGAATCGTGTTATGCTGGTTGCAGACTTCGGTCCACACGCTCGAGGTATTTGTGGCCAACCGAGTCTCACAAATAAATAGCTCAGAGACTCCTCTGGTCTGGAGACATGTTCCAGGTGAGATTAATCCGGCTGACTGCGCTTCACGCGGCTGTCCGGCGCCTGCTTTGGTTGAACATTCTCTTTGGTGGGGGCCACAATGGCTGGAACAGCCACATGCGGAGTGGCCATTTAATGAGTGCGGTCGACATTCATTACCCCCAGACCAAGGCTTGAGGCTGAATGTGACTACAGTGGAACCCGCCACCGTAGACCACACCCTCTTGGAACGATATAGTTCGTTAGGGAAGTTACTTAGAGTAACGGGATGGGTAATGAGATTTTGTCAAAATTGTCGTTGTCCTGTCGCGCAGCGAACCATGTCGCCTATAATGGGACCTGAAGAACAGCGAAAGGCTCTCTCACTCTGGGTGAGAGTCGTTCAGAGGAATGAGTTCCAGGACGAAATTAGGGTCTTGAAGACTGGCGCAGGTCGATTGAAAAAGGGTCTTGTCCGCCTCAACCCGTTCATTGATGAGCATGGAATGCTCCGGGTGGGAGGACGATTACGGAATGCCGACTTGCCCTATGCAGCGCGACATCCTCTAATTCTCCCCAAGAAGGGAGCTTTGGTGGAGTTGTTGGTTAGGGACCGTCACACCAAGAATTCACACGCAGGCTGTAACACCCTTCTGGGCATTTTGCAGCGTGAATTTTGGATTTTATCGGCCCGCAGAATCATACGGAGCGTTGTGTTTCGTTGCTTGCCTTGTTACCGACTCAAGGCAGCCACAATGCAGCCACAAATGGGAGATCTCCCGGCCGATCGAGTCACGGAGGCTCGGCCATTTGCTGGCGTAGGGACAGATTTCGCGGGGCCTTTCATGGTCAAGACATCGCACCTTCGCAACGCGAAGTCGGTTAAGGCATATCTGTGTGTCTTCGTGTGTCTGGCGACCAAGGCCGTTCATTTGGAATTGGTGGCCGATCTCTCTACGGAGGCCTTTCTGGCGGCGTTAGATCGATTTGTTTCTAGACGGGGAGTACCGTCACTGATTCGGTCGGACTGTGGTACCAACTTCAAGGGCGCCGACCGGTGCTTAAAGGAAATTGTATTGTTTTTAAGTCAGAATGAGCGAGAGATTGGCACGGGCCTCGCCAGTCGGGGCATTTCGTGGTATTTTAGTCCACCTGGATGCCCCCACTGGGGTGGAATTTTCGAGGCAGTAGTCAAGTCTTCCAAGACTCACTTGTATCGGGTCATCGGCTCAACGATTCTCACCTTTGAGGAGTTGTCAACGGTGTTTTGCAGAATTGAGGCGGTCTTAAACTCGCGACCTTTGTGCCCGTTGAGCGCTGACCCGAATGACCTTGAGGCCATGACCCCAGGTCATTTTTTGATTGGCCAACCACTTAACGCCTTGCCGGAATATCCGTATACTGATGTCAAGTTGTACCGGTTGTCACGGTATCAGATGTTACGGCAAATGAGCCAAAATTTTTGGAAGCGATGGTCGCTGGAGTATTTGCATATTCTACAGCAACGCGTTAAGTGGACGGACAGGACGACCCCACCCTGCGTTGGAGACCTCGTTCTGGTTAAGGATGCTAACCTATCACCGTTGTGTTGGCGACGGGGGCGCATTGTTAACCTGATTACGGGCAAGGATGGGTTTCCAAGGATCGCAGACGTCCAGGTGAGGGACTCGATCCTTAGACGGGCAGTTTCAACTTTATCTCGACTCCCGGGAGTTTGAGCGGACCGACAACGGGTCGGTCCGGGGGGGGTGATTGTTTATAATCTACCTTCAGATTTTTGATTTTCTCCGCCTCGGGGCGACAGAGGCGAAGGGGCGGAGGTAGAGGTCGAGCGCTGGGCTCGGCGTGAATAGTAGTTCGTATTGAGTCGCGCTGGGCGTTGAACGAGTATTATAGTAGCCATAGAATCACGGGTGAAAGCGCACGCGCATTGATTAAATCGACTTGTGGAGTCATTTCGCGGCACCCAATTATACTAGTTAAGCAGTACGGTTAGCGACGCTGTGAATGTCGAACGGGTTATTGATAATATCATTGGTTTGCCTTGTCACGGGAGTGCTATTGGGAAAGCACCGAGGCTTTTGTGGTTAGACTAATACGGAGTGAGTGTGGTGGCTCGCGTTAACGGCGTGGCTTGCAGCGACGTGGAAGAATCGTCCGGAACTACCAGCAAACCATCGCAAGGTCATATACACTCATTATACACATACACAGTTACACAACTTGCGAGGGGTCAAGGAAGTGAGACCGGCTCGAAGAAATGAGGTAAGGGTAGCTGTAAGTTCAGAAATTGTAATATTGTTCGGAGGCGCGTATCGCGTCTATTTGATCCCGTTAGGACGGCGGCTGTTCTGAGACCTGTCTCCCATGGGCCCGAGATAAGGTTCGGCTGAGTCCTGGCGCGATCAAGCCCATTCCCTCTCAAAGAGAGGAGGCCTGAGTCCCTGCAGTGGGATCATTATAGGCTGATTATGCTTATACTTATGGTAACTTACATTTTTCTGCCCTCATCATCACTCAACACCAGATGCTGGTTAACAGGCTCCGTCTCCAACTGCTGAGGCTCAGGGGGCTCGTCTTCAGACTCCATGGAACAGGCGCTGACGCTGTCCAGGCTACATCTGTCTTCTTCGGGCGGCTAGAAGAAGATAGTATGCATATTTAATGATACTTCGATATTTTCAAAGTCAAATTAGTTTTATCATACAGAAAGCCATCAAACAAGCATTATGTACATCAAACGAAGTACCTAAGTACCCCTACCAAAAATTATTACTGGGAAATTACTTTTTTTTTTGGGGTCAAAAATCACATTTTACGGTAAAACTCAATGTAGCACTCTTAAAACATTGTGCTAGTGGATGCTTTGAATAATAATATATATAATATAATAATATATAATATAATATTATATATTATTATATTACTACTAGTGGATGCTTTGAATAGTAAACGGGCCATGGAGATAATTTAAGTAAAGTTATAACCTGAAAAGCTAGTAAAAGCTAGTAGTAGCTAGTTTTTTGTTTTATCAAATTAATAATAATTGACGAAGTTATAACGCGTCAAAGATCACGAGTGGGGGCTTTTGACGGCACTACGTGGTAAAAAATGTAGTGCGATGTGACGTCACACGAGTTTTCGAAGCACTGTATCGTCTTCAATTTTGGTTTACGTGCAAAAAGAAAAAATACGTGTCGAATATTTTTTGGTAGTCTATGTGACGGACTAATTAGATTTTTTTTAGTCTACTACCCTATTGGCAAAGATCAACAAATAACGGCTGGGACCAACGGTTAACGACATTACACAAGCACAGTAAGAACTCGGTATGGTCACTGGTCACCCATTCCTGGGCCAACTTAGGCAAGCGCAGCTGAACGAAAGATCGTATCAAACTTAAAGATCGTCCAAAGCGGCTGTTATCATTTAGCTACGCGCTTCTGCAGCTCCTGTTTCTTTTAGGGTTCCGTACCTCAAAAGGAAAATACGGAACCCATATAGGATCACTCGTGTGTCTGTCTGTCCGACCATTCCCCCCCCCCCCCCCCCCCTTATTTCCGAAACTACTGCGGGCCTAAAATTCTGAATAAAATACAGAAATTAGTTCAACACGTATAGATTACAGGAAAACATATACGAAGTCATGGTACGGAACCCTTCATGTGCAAGTCCTACTTGCACTTGGCCAGTTATTATACTAGCTTTTCAGGTTATAACTTTACTTAAATTACCTCCATGACCCGTTTACTATTCAAAGCATCCACAGCACAATGCTTTAAGAGTGGTACATTGAGTTTTACCGTAAAATGTGATTGTTGACCCTAAAAAAAAAAACATCTCCCAGTAATAATTTTGGACATCCTTAGTAAGTTCAGCATTTTTTTTTTATGGGGACAAGCCCGCCACGCTATTCCCAAACCACTGCAACTCCTGTTAGCCAGAATCAACAGTGGCGACCACAAGAAAAGCGCCGAGACAATGAAGTGAGACGAAGTCCCAGAGAAGCGATTTAACTGTCTTGAGTCCCGCAACGAAATTAATCAGAAAAGTATAGCGGAGGAGTAGGAAAATAGTCCGACTTGTTTAGGTAGTAAACGATACAATAATATAACAATAATAATCAACATCATCATCATCATTTCAGCCGAAAGACGTCCACTACCTCTCCTCCCCAAGTGTCACCGGTCCCGTGCAACCTTCACCAGGTCATCGGTCCACCTAGTGGGGGAGGCCTTTCAACGCAACGTCTTCCCGTTCGCGGTCGCCACTCCAGAACTTTACGGCCCCATTGGTCACCCGTTCTGCGAGCAATGTATCCTGCTCACTGCCACTTAAGTTTGGAAATTCTTCGGGGTATTGACCTCTATCTTGAAATTAGGCCTACCATATAATCAGCATACGAGTCCAAGACGACATTCACACACACAATTTAGCAGGTCTCTATAACAAAAAATCGTGTGATTGTATAATACCGTATTGTCACAACGATTGTTCGCGGCTCCCACGATATAAGTTTACTATAGTAGTTTATGCGACTGTGCATAATGAAGGGCATTACAACACAAGTGTGGGTTTAAGAAACGAGCCGAAGGCGAGTTTCTTAATAGCATCACACGAGTGTTGTAATGCCTAATTATGTGTAGTTGCATACACTAATTTATCTACCCGAATATCATAAGGGCTCTATGATGGGTTCAGGAACCATAGGGAAATGACCAGCATTGTTACCAGTGTAGTGCAATAAAAAATAAACAGGTTATTAGTTGCATTCGTCGCTGCATTTACGATATCTGGCGGAGTGTTCATGTTAATTTCTGAGTCACTATCACTCATTTTCGACAGAAATAAAGAACTTATCAGAAAATTTGTCTACTCAATGAAAGGGAATAAAAAGCTAACGAACAAATGACAGCTCGAAATGGCGGCGTTTCGGATATCTGTCATTTTTTTTTAATCATAGGCAAACGAACAAAGTCACTATTCTTGTGTCACTCGAGATCAAAATGTCGTGCGATTTATAAAAAATCATACTGAATTGGGGTTTCGTATCGATAGGTATCTGTTTTAATGTAGATACTAGAATAGCACACTCACTTGAATTTGACACCTGTTCCAAATTTAAAACTCATAACCTACTGTTTTCAGTAGGTTATGAGCTCATTACAGTTCTGTTAATTTCTGCTGGTTGGTAATGCTGGTCATTGCCTATGGTTTTTGAACGCATTATAGAGGGTTTATGATATTTGGGTAGATAAACAATATTGTGTGTCGCAGAAACTGTGTTAGGCCGTTTTTAAGACTAGGTAATTACGCATTACATTTACTGGTGTTTGATAGCCATTTTAGCAATGTTACAATGATTAAATCTGCTGCATTCTATGTATGGCGTATGGGCAATGGGAATGAAAGATATTTGCATGTGACTGAGATGAGAATGCAAAGGGGAATGTGTTGTGTTATGCGAATGAATACAATAAGAAATCTATCTTCTATATAAATAAAAAGAGAAGTCCTGACTGACTAACTTATCAACGCCCAGCCCAAACCCTTGCACCTAGAAAGCTGAAATTTTGCACAGAGGTTCCCTTTATAATGTAGACAAGGAATAAGGAAGGATTTTTCCACATTCAACCCCTAAGGGAGTTAAATAGGGGATGAAAGTTTGTATGGAAAATCGTCATTTTCACGCGGGCGAAGCCGCTGGCAAAAGCTAATGAATGATAGGAACTCTGAAAGTGGTACCGGTGACTAAAAATTAAGACGGTTCTAACGATACCTCATATGTCGAGTTCCGATAAGTAGATTAGTAGCTATGAGGGAACAGATGAAGATACTCACATACATACATACAAACATACATACATAGCCAGTCAAAATCATAACCCTCCTTTGGCTTTGCCGTAGTCGGGTAAAAAGTGGTGTGGTAATCGTTTCTCGTGTGGTCGTAGTATGGACATGGGAAGCAGAGGAATGAGACAAATGTCATGAGGAAAGTATTGTGTATGAGTGTGAATGGTGTAACAAATCTACTGATTTTAGAGGAATAAAAGAGTTGAGACAGTAGACTTGAACATTATAATATTGAAGGGAAAGTAAAAAATACAAAATAAGTTATAAAAGAGGCACACTCTCAGAAGGGAGGAAGGAGGAGGTTTTTAAGAAATTTACGGTTGTGGTTATCCTTGGCTTATGGTTCCACGGCAGTGCAGGTCACTCTGGTTGTGATAAGGATGGTCCCCTTCAGCGTCAGTGTCACTTTGGGTAGGAGGACCAGCAGCAACAATGAACCTCCTCTTCAGCGTCAGCGTCACCTTGAGTAGGAGGACCAGCAGCAACAATGTACCAGTGTAGAGCTTAGAGTCCTTGGAGATGTTTCCTCGAACAGATTCAGATTAGAAGTCCGCGCGTGTGAAATCATTTCCAGCTTTTATAGATCCACAGCTTGTCTTTTTCAGTTCATTTTTCAGATTTTAAAATAGTGACTTCTTCGTCTTAGAAATGCAACTTGCCAGTATTCAGAACAGCCAGTAATATTCAATCCCAAAACCTTTTCGTAGAATTCTGAGAGCGTGTTAATTAATTATATGTAAGATAAAAAATACAATATCTGAGCTATGTAAGGTTTAAAATATAATATTTGGGCTAACATATTGATAAAAAGAATTTAAATTACATAAATCAAAAGTAACCTTCATAGACTAAGCCAGTAAGAAACTATGAGAGAAAATTTAAAAGAAAAAAGTATTGACAGCTTGACAGTCTGACGTAGGTAAGTGTCATAACAATGAAAAATATGAAAATTATTTATTTTATTTTAGATATTTTAGAAGGAAACGAATCGTTTTAGACCGATTCGCAGAATAGTAATGTAAAAACCAATAAAACGTATGATAGATGCGAAGTGTAAGTATATTTATGATGTAAAATGTTTAGGCATGGAATAATGTATATAGATAGTGTAAGTAAGTATGTACTACAGCTCACTCAGTGAAATAAATAAAATACGTGGTTTAGAATAGCGAAATACCACATTTCCCCAACAACCCCGGAAAATTTTCAACTCCATTGAAAATTTTGAAGGTTAAAATAAGTCTTTGATCTAACATACAACATCTTACATGCTTTCATCAAACACTCATTCAATCACACGTAGGAGATATGGTTCACATTCAATGACGCATACTCCAACAAAGAAATATTTAATTGTAATTACGAAGGCTTTTTTTTTTAATTAGGTGTCGTAACCCGCACCTGTTTGAAAACCCAATTTAGAAGAGAGCATTAGGGCTTATTTAACGAGTTGCTTATCCGCTCGAAAAGTTTAAGGTTTAGGAAAACCTCAAGTTTAAGCGATACTTGAGTTGAGAGCTCAAGAGGAAACTTGAGTTTAGAGCTCAAGAGGAACTTGAGTTTAGAGCTCAAGAGGAACTTGAGTTTAGAGCTCAAGAGGAACTTTAGTTTAAGGTTTAGAGGGTTTTAAGAATACCTCTAAGAAAAGAAAATGCATTAGGGGCTTATTTAATGAGTTGCTACCGCTCAAAAGAAAAATAATGAATTATAGACTAAGGGAAAATATAAAAAGTCGAAAAGAACAAGAAAGAGTGAGCTGAGTATTTTGAGTAATATATGAAGAATGAAATTATTTTCATAAATATATACCTACAAAAGTAAAAAGATAAAATAAAAATAAAAAAATATAACAATAAAAAAGTAAATTTTTATAAGAGGACTTCTAGAGGAGTGTTTAAGGAGTGGTTTAAGAGGACTCAGAGTGACTCAGAGTATTTAAGAGGACTCAGAGTGACTCAGAGTATTTAAGAGGACTCAGAGTATTTAAGAGGACTCAGAGTGCTTAAGAGGATCCCAGAGTGTATAAGAGGACTTTAGAGAGTGTATAAGAGGAAAATTTTGTGTGTAGGGTAGTGAAGTGAAGTATTAGAAATATTGTGAGTTTTGTATAAACAACTACAGAATATTGTCCTGTAGCTGTCGTGGAGTGTCCCAGCCCCCAACTTGTAAATGACCACGAGTGGTTTTAAGAACATAGACAAGCAAAGACTGGGTACGATTACCCGTGGGCAAACGTAGTGGTGTGCAAGTGTGTGGGGTGCAGAGTAGTGATGTATAAGTAGAGAGTAATGTGTAAGAGGTAAGTTGGTAACGACTATAGGATATTGTCCTACAGTACGTCGTAGAGTAAGCCAAACCCCAACTTGTAAGTGACCACGAATGGTTTTAAAAACACTCCCAAGCGAAGAATGGATGCCAATACCCAGTGGGTAAAGGAATGTGTGTGGGGGTGTAGAATAGTGAGATATGAAGAGTGTTGAGTAGTGTGAGTTGTTGAGTAGTACGAGTAGTCTTTAAGTAGAGTGCTGAAGAGGAAAAGAGTAAATTAATAAAGTTATAAAAAAGAGACTAAGCCAAATAAGAGTCCAAAAGATAATAAACTTAGATAGTTTGTTTTAGAATTTTGAAAAGAGGGAAAGCTTTGAATTTACGTTGGGCGCCAAACTGTAACAAATCTACTGATTTTAGAGGAATAAAAGAGTTGAGACAGTAGACTTGAACATTATAATATTGAAGGGAAAGTAAAAAATACAAAATAAGTTATAAAAGAGGCACACTCTCAGAAGGGAGGAAGGAGGAGGTTTTTAAGAAATTTACGGTTGTGGTTATCCTTGGCTTATGGTTCCACGGCAGTGCAGGTCACTCTGGTTGTGATAAGGATGGTCCCCTTCAGCGTCAGTGTCACTTTGGGTAGGAGGACCAGCAGCAACAATGAACCTCCTCTTCAGCGTCAGCGTCACCTTGAGTAGGAGGACCAGCAGCAACAATGTACCAGTGTAGAGCTTAGAGTCCTTGGAGATGTTTCCTCGAACAGATTCAGATTAGAAGTCCGCGCGTGTGAAATCATTTCCAGCTTTTATAGATCCACAGCTTGTCTTTTTCAGTTCATTTTTCAGATTTTAAAATAGTGACTTCTTCGTCTTAGAAATGCAACTTGCCAGTATTCAGAACAGCCAGTAATATTCAATCCCAAAACCTTTTCGTAGAATTCTGAGAGCGTGTTAATTAATTATATGTAAGATAAAAAATACAATATCTGAGCTATGTAAGGTTTAAAATATAATATTTGGGCTAACATATTGATAAAAAGAATTTAAATTACATAAATCAAAAGTAACCTTCATAGACTAAGCCAGTAAGAAACTATGAGAGAAAATTTAAAAGAAAAAAGTATTGACAGCTTGACAGTCTGACGTAGGTAAGTGTCATAACAATGAAAAATATGAAAATTATTTATTTTATTTTAGATATTTTAGAAGGAAACGAATCGTTTTAGACCGATTCGCAGAATAGTAATGTAAAAACCAATAAAACGTATGATAGATGCGAAGTGTAAGTATATTTATGATGTAAAATGTTTAGGCATGGAATAATGTATATAGATAGTGTAAGTAAGTATGTACTACAGCTCACTCAGTGAAATAAATAAAATACGTGGTTTAGAATAGCGAAATACCACAATGGCTATAAGAGTAGAGAAGAAACGATGGATGGACTGTGAAGGATGATATGGCTAGAAAGGAGGTGACTGGCTGAGATGACGAGAAATAGGGAAGTTTGGAAGCAGAATAAATGCTTCGTCGACCACAAATGAATTGGGATAAGGTCAGGAGAATGATTTTAGTTATAGCTCCACTCCTCGATCCTTATTACTACTTACTGGTGATCACTTTGCAGAGCGCTAAGGGTCAGCGTGAGATTAATGAACAGAAGCTTGCAGAAATCTCTACCGAACAACTGGTGAGCTTCTGCAAGGCAACAGGAAGATTCGCGATGCCGACCACCAGTAACCCATGAAGGGGATCCACCAAAATGGGGAACTGGGCGAAATAATCCACAACGAAAGGACTGATCGCCCGATTGGTGTCTGCCGGCGTCCCCGAAGATAAATAGAAAAAGAAGGGTCAGCGTGCGTGTATGACCAGCCGGCTTAGCATGACCACCGAAGAAACGGGTTTTGTCGACGGAAGAATCGACAAAATGACAGATTGTAGCAAGGTTTCATGCCAAGTTGTATGGCAAAATCTTTGTCTATTCTTGGTAGAATAGAGATAGAATCGACATGCTGCGGGGGCAGATCTATAAACATAGACGAGGCGACAGAAGTATGTAAGGATCATAGCAGAAGGTGTTCTGTACTTATTGTGTGAGTTTATGGATGTATGAAGTCAGAGAACTCCAAAAGTGTCAGGCACCAGTCTTAGTGAGAAATCGTGTTACCCTGTAACAGGGCTGTGGAGGTCAGATAGGCAGTCGGTTTATGTAAAATACTGGTATTCAGCTGCATCTGGTAAGCCGACCCCAATACAGTTAGGAAAAATCTACGCAGATGATAAAGACGGTCTTACGGCGTCGTTTTGCCAGATGAAAATAATGATGAACAGCCTCCAAAGACCTTGAACTCACCACTTTTATCTTCCTCCGTTGTGTCCCAGGTCTCCTGTGCTGTGCCGGCGTATGGGAATCCAGGTCCTGTAGAAGATAAATATTCATAACATAACGCCTGTTCCTCGAAGGGTTAAGCAGAGGTATACCTAATAGTACACCCACATTTCGCCATTTAATAGGGGGCGAGCCTATTGTCATCAACGGGGCACAAATCGAGCCACCGTCGATGTTACTGAAAATTCCAGATAGAAAAACCCAAAACACTTTGCTCGTACAGGGAATCAAACCTAGGACCTCGTGCTCATCTCGTGTTATTTCTATTAGCTCTTTGAAATAACATAACATTTCCGTGAATTTTTAACAGTAGTCAAGTAACCAATTGTATGTAGCTGAGATAAGAATGCTATGGGCATCCCCCTTTTTTTTTTTTTGGTGGGTGGAAAATCATCGAATGACCCACCCCGCTCTTGGGCAGAGCGAAGGGGAGTGTCAGACTTCTACTGACTAAAAACCGAACCCATGTTCCTTCTTTGCCCTTGCGCCGAGGCCACGTAATCTAGTACAAAAATCCGCGGCCATGGGCATCCCCCTTGTGGTGATTTTACGAATACAAAGTGTGTCACTAACAAAACATTTAAGTCCGGAAGTACATGTGTCCGATAAGCCTATTTGTCATACGAAACGTCATTCGTAAAAACAGCATCAATGCTCTCAAATGATCTTTGAGATGAGTCAGCCAAAGAGTTATGGGCAGCAGAGAGTGAATCGAATCTACATATTTGAATGAAGGATACTGAGGGATCACGCGGCATTTATTTAGTTATTGTTATAAATAATTTTATCATTTACTAGCTGATGCCCGCGGCTTTGCCCGCGTGGATACTGTAAAAACAATCCTTGATGCGGATTATATATCATTCTAAAATTTCAGCTCGATCGGTGCAAAACGTTTTGAGTTTTTGAAGCGTACACAAACCAACATAACATTTTTATATATAGAATTATTTAGAAACAAAAGACTAGTATACAGTAACAAAGCATTTTTTTGGAACCTTGGGCTTTGAAAACGGATGTTTCCTAACTAAAAAAAATAAGATTCGGTTTAGTCCGTCAGTTAGATTATCGAAAAGTATTGGATAGGTACGTGTTTTTTGTTTAGAAAATTGACGAAGATAAAAACGTCAAAGATCATGTGGGGGCTTGTGACGTCACTTTCGGGTAAAAATGTACCAAACTGTGACGTCACGTCACACGACTTTTCGAAGCACTGTATCGTCATTATTTTTGTGTACGTGAAAAAAGAAAAAATGTGTCCATTTTTTTTTGGAAATCTATCTAACGGACTAATTAGATTTTTTTTTGTCAACTACCCTATTGCGGAAGTCACACTTTACCTTACCTTACCTCCTTTACTTTACCTTTGATCTTCCAACCTAGTGACTACTGTGACTAGTCAACCTCTGGAGACCATTATAAGTCCAGATCATCACCATCATCATCATCATCATCCCAGGACAAATGTTTGTGTGGTGAGCACGATCATTTGTTCTGTGTCTGGGTGTAATTTATCTATAATATGTATGTATTTAGAAATATATAAGTATGTTTATCAGTGTCTAGTACCCATAACACAAGCTCTGCTTAGCTTGGGACTAGATGGCGTTGTGTGATAGTTGTGGAATATTATTATTATTATTATTATTATTATCTCCTGAAGTTTTTCCTCAACCAGTGATGGTTTAAACCATGTTTAAACTGTGACAAGGCTATACAGATGATGATGTTGACTTACGTTATGCATCCCTAAACTGCTAGACATTTCGATCGGCAACTTGAAGTTAGGCATCGCTCGGAGATGGGACGGAGATTCACACCATTCAGCCACCTGTACGGATAAACACAAATTATACGGGCCAAATTAAATTAGAAATTATAATTAGATATCGACTATGTGAAATCAATATGTAATAATCGGCTAGATAAAATCTTTAATTTACTGACGGACCACCTAAAGCACTGGGTTTAAAACTTCTGCACAAAAACAAAAAATATTAAAGGCTAATCCTCAAATCGGGTCAAATAGATGGTTATTTGTACAGAAGTTCGTATTTTTTGCCGATATCAGGCTTCACTAGTTCCTAGGCTACAATCGTCTAAACACGATCTTAGAGCGCTCTGACTGAATGGGATAGGTTAGAGTTGTGAACAGAGACCATGACGACCTGATGCCGCCTTAGGAGGTATCAGCGGCGATAGATCGAAAAGTCAATCGTCATCGCATTGCACGGTCCTCAGGAGTAGTTTGTATGTCTCAGGTGATCCCTGAAATCGCCATTTGGAAGGAATTTGGCAGCCGGAGGTGGGTTGCGCTAGATGGTTCACAAACGTCATGAGTAGCAGTTAATGCAGCTTATCCGCCAAGGCATCAGAAGGCTCACGGCAAACCTGAACTCAGGTTTGGTAGGTAACATATAAAGTGCTCACCGAATGAAACTCCTCATTAACACTGATATCCACAGGCTGTGTCTTCGGCGTACTTTGCTGCCGATGCTTCTCCTCAGCAAACTTCAACATCCCATCCGCCTTCAGTGGCGTCCCATCTCTCAACTTCGGCACAATCTTCCTTCTCTCCACCTTCTCAACCCTGGCCACAACAGGAGGAACCGTCAGGTCTAAATCCTGACTCCTAAACGCAGACAGATCATGACTCCTGAAGTCTTGGCTCTCTGCTGTAGCGAAGCTTTCCGTAAAGTACAAATTGTTTTTTGAGGTGTTTCTCTGGGGGCTATAAAAACCGTTGTTCTCATTCGGTCTTTCGTCTTCGATGCTAGATAGACTAAGGTCTTTTTCATCATCGATTTTATGGATTTTCTTTGGGATAAGATCAGGATAATTCTCATCCGGACTCATTAAAGGATGGTTAGTAGTTAAAGTTAAGGTTGAACTGAATTTCGGAGGGCTTATACCAAGATTTTTTGGCCGAGGCGAATCGAGGTGCAAATTCGACATTTTGGTTATCAGGCTGTCGTTCAATCGTTCTGGTTCCGATAACCGCAGGATTTCCGGGTTTTGGAGCCTTAATACTGGTTCCGGATGGTCCCCTTCGAAGTCGGAGGATAGGACCGAGTTTGGGGTGTCCTGGGACCGAAATGATTCGGATCCTGTATCCATCTTTTCATCTGATGATGGTGATGTTAATTCGTCGTCATTTGAGCGATGTGTTTTGAAGTTACTAGAACAAAGAGATGGTAAATTAGTGGTAATTACATTAACTTGACATTATATTACGCTTGTAATCTCTGAGGAAATGGGCAGAGCCTGCCAGGGCTGCGGGTTATTCGAAAGAACCACGGCCCCGAACAAAAAGGGCTAAGAAGCAACATGGGTGGTTTTTAGTCAGTAGAAGTCTGACACTCCCTTACGCTCCACCCAGAGCGGGAGGAGTCATTTGATGATTTCAAATGGTCCAAAACATCTGGTTGAGGTGTACCTAATAGTACCTATACAAACATTCCACTAGTTAAGTATTTAAGCCCCATGTAATGGGGGGTAAGGGGCGAGCTTAGTACCATCACCCGAGCATAAATTCAGACTCCGTGACTACTACAGAGAAATCCCTGATGGAAAACCCAATAACACTTTGCCCAACCCGGGAATGGACCCCAAGATCCCTAACTCAGCAGTCGCTTGCGACCACTAGACCAACGAGGCACGATTATTACTTTATTGTGCCACTTGCCGAAAATCTTCCACCTGGACACGAGTTGCCATGGCTGACCTGGAAGTCTCTTAACAGACTCTGGACACTGGTAGGCCGAAGCAAGGAAAACCTGTTCAGGTGGAGATATATAGATGACTCTGCCCTGGAGTGTAAATGTGGTCTTGCCCCACAAACTATGGGGCACTTGATATCGTGTCCAGCCTGTCCTGTTGCTTGCACATCACAGGAGTTGATGGAGGCTACTGAAAGTGCCGAACTCGTCGCCAAATTTTGGGCCGACACAATTTGAATTGTCATCGACACGCTAAGAAGAAGATAACTTTATTAGCTACTGTTGGGTACAACACACGACATATAACGTAGATTCACATACAATCTTAGGTACACGTTATAATTTTTCGCTCTACGTTCACACATATTGATAAACTAGTTAAGGAAGGCAGCAAGCAAAAACGACAATCTCACGTTTTGTGAACAACACATGAATCATCGTCAAAATATCTCATGTGACGAGATTTTTGCGCTAAGTTATTGAATGGTGATCTTTAAGAGGAAACGCGAGTGGTCTTTTCTCCATACAAACGCTCTCGCCTGTTTTCTTTTTGGTTAATGACCCTAGAGCAATGGTTTTTTACAGAATAATAAATATTAACTATTTCTATGCCCCTATGTTTTCCTTTTTGGTGATAAATTATTTTTATAAGCACTAGAACCCTCAAAAAATGCTCAAAATTGCTTGTTTAGATCGCTGTTAACAGAGTCCTAGTGTACAAATTTGACAACTATTAACGAAAAAAGAAAAACATAGCGGCGTAGTATATAACCTCCTTATTCATTGTCTAAAATATCTTTTAAATTGGTTCAATATTGGAGGAGGAAACAGGCGAGAGCCAAACCTCGAATTCTAACTTTTTTCTACAGTTGTCCTTATCGCACGAATTTGAGGGCAGGAGGACGGAGAGAGACAGCGATAGTAGAAAGAGACAGCACTCGCGTTTCCTCTTAAGAGAGAGAATGGGCCGCAATCCATCACATGAATGGGGTCCACGTAGTGAATATTATATAGGTACCTACAGGTTTCGTCATGATGTTCACACTTTTGAGAGCTGTATGCTCTCTACATAAACCAACGCCTTTTTCCCATGGCGGCAGGCAGAAACCACAGAATGTCATCTGCTAAGATGCGATTTATTTTATTTGGATGTTGGGAACTCATTAAGAGCGTATGCTACCTCAGATTAGCAACCCTATTTGTGGTGGTTCAAACTTCGCTTGTAATACTGTTAGAATAAAGTTCTAATCAGCTTGCACTACAAAGCGGTTGTTACGTCTTTCGCTGCGGCCGAATAGTGCGAAATTAGTGGTATTTTGCGATTTACAAAAAAAACTATTGATTGGACTAAAAAAGTAAAACACTATGACTTTAGTTTGTTGCTTGTAGAATTATTTGACAAAAAAATCAGAACGATGACATGTATTTTAGTATGGTTTTTACTCGTTGAAAGAAATTTTTAGAGGTATCTTCGCGATTTTTTTCTATCGAGCAAAGTTAGTTGTATTATGTTTTCACAACACTATGGCACTAGCATATATCCTGAAGAATATCATATATTTTTCTGATGTTGATGATGTTGATTACTGCAGTGAATCATATACTTTTACGCATTATAAAACTCACGTTTGAGGTACCATACGCTCTTAAATGACTTCTCCCGCTCTAGGCCGAGCGGTAGGGAGTGTCAGACTTCTACTGACTACAAACCACCCATGTTCTTTCTTAGCCCTTTGAGTCTGGGGCCAAGGTATCTCTTTCGAATAACCCGCAGCCTACCTGCTACGATCCTTACATACTCCTTTTGCCTCGTCTACATTCATATATCTGGTCATACACGCACGCCGGTTGCGAGTACTACGCAGCTGTCCTTTCTGAAGAACCTTACTAATGGATACTTAGTTACTGACCCTACTGGTGAGTTTAAAAAAGGTTTAAAATGAGATGCTGAAATACCCAGTCCGATCCCCTATTAGGGGATCGGACTGGGTCAAAATAATATGATTCTGTTTAGTCCGTAAGTTAGATTATCGAAAAATATTGAATACGTGTTTTTTGTTTTATCAAATCAATAAAAAATGACGAAGATAAAACACGTCAAAGATCTTGGAGTGGGGCTTGAAACGTCACTTGTGTCGTCAAAATGTACTATCATATGACGTCACACGAGTTTTCGAAGCACTGTATCGTCTTCATTTTAAGTTTACGTGAAAAAAGAAAAAATACGTGTCCAATTATTTTTGGATATCTATCTGACGGACTAATTAGTTTTTTTTTGTCCGATCCCCTATTATGGGGTGGGAGCTGAACACTGTAGTTGTCTCTCCCACTGTTTGTCTAAGTTTAAGAACTGTTACCTCGTCAAAATCTGCCCGAAGGCTTTGAGCTAATCTATATAAATAAAGAGAGAAGTCCTGACTGACTGACTGACTCATCAGCGCCCAGCCCAAACCCTTGCACCTAGAAAGCTGAAATTTTGTAAGTATGAAAAATCGTCATTTTCACGCGGGCGAAGGCGGACCGGAGCAGAGCGGAGCACGCGATTCACCAATCACATTTGCGTGATTGGCACAGTTCGTTTCCGCTCTGCTCCGCTCCGCCTCAGTGGAACCGCAGCCTAAGACCCGTGTTTACCAACACAAACCGACTCCTAAAATAATGGTTAAGTATTTTTGCCGGGGGAATTTCAACTCTCAACTCAGCGCCGACACTTGAAAACGCAACAACGCGCTGTTCTACGCCATTTACATATCTCCTTAACCCAATAAAAACTAAGATTTTTTTTTTCGCGGGTTAACTTGTCGCATTCACCTTAACCTCCGTAGCCTGGTTTGTTTCGGTGCACAGATAACAGAAACAACAGGAGATATGCCCTTTATCCGAAAATGTATAGGAACCTGTGTCGTCAGTTCACACACGCAGAGCAGTAAAAACAATAGATATACGCTGTCGCGCACACACCCGCATTTCTTAAAACATCACGTACTACACAATCAATTATAAACCTTATCCCTTCACACACAGCGTGTATTTACCATGCACCGTACAATTTACATAGTACATTTTGTTTTACGTAGACACTAGTGATTGACTAAATCAAAAAGTTATCGATTCTTCTATTTATTCTTCTACTAAAGCTTATATGGGGTACTGAAAATAAAATAATTAAAAAACGATAAAATACACTTATATTTTTCATACAATACTTTTTTACATTTTATCGGTTATTTAATGCCCGAATGCTGAAGTTCCTGTTACCTTTAATCCCATTAGCTATTGATTTAATAAAAGATAACTCGAGTAATCAATGAATATTACCTATTTATTCAGTCAATAGTAAGCAATACAATCGAATTGAGAACCTCCTCCTTTTGGGAAGTCGGTTAAAAAAGTACCTACATTCTATTTTTACCCACGACGGAACGGAGACGGTATAATTATGCGTTTGGGGTGAGAGGTTGTTTGTTTGTTTGTTTGTGTGTTTGTTTTCAGTATTGTTTACAATAATAAGAAAGCGTAATAATACAAGCGTTGTTATTTGTATCTATATTAACTTTTGTTGTTTGTAAATTTATATTTTACTAGCTGATACCCGTGGTTTTTTTCCGCGTGGATGTCGATTATCGCGACTAAAAGTAATCTTTTAATCTCCCACTTTCAAGCCCTTTTTTATTTTGGAGGTTGGGAAATCATCAAATGACTCCTCCCGCTCTGGGCAGAACGTTAGGCAGTGTAAGACTTCTACTGACTAGAAACCACCCATGTTCCTTGTTAGCCCTTTGTGCTGAAGCCGCGGTATCGCTTTCAACCCCTTACAACCATTTTTTCGCACTAAAATGTACCTATCCTTTCTCAGGCTTTATATTATTATATATTATATGTGTACCAAATTTCATTTAAATCGGTTCAGTAGTTTTGGCGTGAAAGCTCGACAGTCAGACAGACAGACAGAGTTACTTTCGCATAATATATAATATTAGTAAGGATTAGTCAATACATAATTATTTTAAGTAGTAGTAAAGAATATTGGTTTTTCTTATCTACATTTACGACAACTCTCAGTAATGCCATAAAATACGCAGTTCCTTACACTAGGTATAGTAACAAATTGTGTCTACAATAATTAATTGTATCATGCATAGTCGTACTAAGCAGGATCGTCGTATAAAATATCGACAACCACAAACATCACATCTCTAGCTGTCAAAAACTGACAGCGGCCGCTTTTCGAAAATATTGTGTGAGTGAGAGTATCAGTAAAGCACCTATCCATTGCGCTATTAGATCAGCCGATTCACTGGTCGATTTGTACTAAGCAAGCAATGGTTTTTGTTCCAATTGAAAACAATTGATTTGATTTTTCATCATGTTTCTCGTACCACGAAGTAATGTTTTAATGAATTTAATATGAAAAACATTAATGTTATAGTACTTACGTGTGAAATGAAATACAATCTTTTGTGTAATTCACAATACAGCTATTATTTTCACAAACATTCACTGAACAACGCGGCATTTTGTAAAAAATCACGAGCAGTGAAGACGTCGCAAGTTGACATTCGACTCATTATTGAAAGTGGCATCAGGCCGCGTCGTGGCCACATGAGTTCGCATGTACCACGCCTCCTTGCCATATCTCCTGTTGTTTCTGTTATCTGTGGTTTCGGTGCAACCGGGGAGTCTGAATTAGTACCCGGTTGATGCCGATAAGCTTGCCCACAGAAGGCGGGACTTCAAGAAAAAAAACTGGCGATATGTTTTTTAAACTGGACTTCTGTATTGTGGGTGCATTCACAAACATTTAAACTCACTTAAACATAATACCCAGACCCGAAACAACTACTTTTAGCCCATACAAATATCATCCGTGCGGGGATTGAACACGCGACACGCAGCACAGCAGCCCAATCACTAACCCACTGCCCACTGCACCAACCGTGCCGTCAAATTTGGGTATACCTCTGCCTATACTATCCCCTAGGAAACAACAAAGCGCGATGTTATGTTTATTATATAATTTCCTTTTATTCATTGTATAAGCATGAGAATCAAAACGATGCATATTTTCTAATATAAATAAAATAATATCCTCAATGCATTAATTATATTCTTTTTATAATAGGATATTACATCATCACTTTAGCTTGGATTAAAATGACTAATACATAATTATACATATATGTTTGAAGGTGAAATTTTATTCTGTGAATATATAAAACTGTTTATTCGTCAGAACCACTTTCAAGTGGGTTTCAGTAAAAACTAGAAAATACAAAAAAAAAACTGCGAGTTGGACTCAGGCACAATGGTTTAGTATTTGTTGTTATAGCGGCTACAGAAATACATCATCTGTGAAAACAATTGTCTAGCTATCATGGTTCATGAGATACAGCCTGGTGACACACAGTAGAGTCTTTGTAATAGGGTTCCCGTTTTTACCTTTTTGGTATGGAACTCATTCTTTTTTTTAGCTGGGAACTCATTGAATAAAAAAAAAAACTAAAAACCACCCATGTTCGTTCATAGCCCTTTGTGTGCGGGCCGCAGTATCTCTTTCGAACAACCCGCAGCCCTGACAGGGGGCATCAGCTATCACACAGTAAAAGCCCTGTCAAACTCAGTCTAGCCGTTTCGGAGCTCCATACATACTACAGTAATAAGCTGTTATTTTGAAACTATGAATTACAAACAGACTCTGCAGTTTTAAATATTTGTGTACAAAATAAGTTTTGAGTGCAACACATATTTGTGTGACTTCAAATGATCATAAGATTTAAACAGCAAATATAGATAGGTATTTCCGTAGTAGGTAGAATAATTATGTAGGTAATACATATTTGAAAGAATAAATACAATAATATTATGTATTGTCGATGATATGTCTAGTTTATCTTACAAAACCAATTAAAATAATATAGCACATTTATTAATAATTTTTCAAGCCCCCTTTCCTTGATAAAATTCAATAATAAATAGAAAATGTGGGTAGCAAGCACCTTCAAGAATTTATATGAAAACCATTTCTAGAATCACCTCATTCGACCTACAATTTGGCAGACGCATTAATTTTATGCAGAAAACTAAAACAATAAGCACACAATACACACGAATTCGTGAGAAATTCAATCAAAATATCGAAAATCGACACCTCATTTTTCAAATACAAAATTCTCGTATTCAACGAAGGAAATCATGTAAAACGCATATACCGTCTCCGTTCCGTCGTGGGTAAAAATAACGCACTCACCTCAATTGTAACCTCTTTAACTTGGAAATTCTGTATTATTTTATTGTGAAAACTATATCAGAATATTATAAAAAAATAATTTTCTAACGCACTGGTGTCATCGGATTTCGCATATCTTTTGACAGCAAAGCTGACGTTTCGTTTTACGATTTTACGCTAGCATTCGTTGTCTAAGTTATTGACGCGTTCAAGTTAAGATAAAATAAAGGTGATTTTGGGGATCAGTACGAAAATTTAAAAACGGCAGAATTTGGTAGCAGCTACCGCTAACCATAGAAACCACTGTCATTATTATTTTTCATCCCCGCGTAATCGTATCTTAAAAATCTTAACTTTGGACTGCATCTGAAGGCATCTGAATTCAAAAATCTCCGGTCCTCATCCCGATTCATTTAGGGTCGGCGCAGCATGCATTCTTCTTCCATACCTACTTACTTCAAATGAACTCACTTGTAAACTTGATTAAACACACAACAATGAATGGGTAAAACAATGGACAAGTTCTTAGAATGTAACTTATTCAACTGAAAACACTTAGCGAAATCGATTACGAACTCTGAATCAATCTGTTTTTCCTTCACTTTATGAAAGACCATTGTTACATCTCTTGTTGGAAAAATTTACTTCAAACCTTTTAAAATGGGTAAGTTTTTATCAGTATTATAAGTACAATAAAATTTAAAAAATGTATAGTGCTGCCTACAAGATTTTTTTTATTACTATAAAAATACGTCTGCAGTACATAGTTGATGGTTATTAATATTTTATGTAAACGCTTTCTTTGAGCGCGAATCTTAATTGAATTTACTTAAACAGAGAGAAAATAAAAGGGCAAAATCGGGGCAAATAAATAAGTTATTGCTGTTTTTTTAAAACAGCTGTTTCGCTCTTACGGTTACTTTAGACTGAAATGTTTATTTCCCTAAATGTGTTTGGAGTGTTATGAAGAAGATGTTAATTATCACTATCACTACATAGTATAAAACAAAGTCACTTCCCGCTGTCTGTCCCTATGTATGCTTAGATCTTTAAAACTACGCAACGGATTTTGATGCGGGTTTTTTAAGAGATAGAGTGATTCAAGTGGAAGGTTTAGATGTATCACATTCCACCCGTGCGGAGAAGGGGTGAGTCGCTAGTGAAGAATAATATGCAAAACATTAACCCGGAATGAACACGTTATTATGTTTGTTGAAATATTTCACGGAAACTCGCAAAGATTGGCAAAATATTTTACTTTTTTTGCCTTTCTAGACGGTGTCTTCTTGACGGTTGTTTAACAAATATTCCACCGCGAAAAATGTATTTCTAGACCGATTTCTTCGAAATTTATTTAGTTCCAAACTAGTGGTTGAGTGCACAGGGTGAATTGTAAAGTATTTTTATTACAGGCAAAGTTAACAAAGTGAAAATGCAGTTGGGAACGCTTGTTTTCGTATTGCATCTTATATTTCCTATTTATGCTGAGGATGAGCTGTAAGTTTATTTTCATTACATTTTTAAAGATAATTTTCCTGTGTTAAAATATGCGTTTATATGCAAATTAGGCATCCAGGATGTTACAATAAATAAAATTAAAGTACAAAATAAAACAAAATTAGTAAAAGGTACCTTACCTTTACCTTAAATTCAGTTGTAAGCAATGGCTTATGTTTTTCAAGTATTCATAACCTAGGTATGTTAGGGTACCTATCTAGGTATGTCTGTTGGTTCTTCTTCCCGTATCGATGGCAATTCAAATTTTGTCGGCCCAGAACTGTGCTAGGTACTTACTGGGTGCTTTCGGTAGCCTTCTTTAATGCTCAAACTGGAACGGTATTTCTTTTTATGCCCTAATTTACAGTCTGCCTCCGTGATCGAGTGGTTTAGGCGTTGCCTTGTGACCCGGTGGTCGTGGGTTAGATTCCCACGGGAAGCATACTTTGTGAGGTTGTTTCCAGTTTGGTTAGGACATTGCATGCTTGAACCACCTGATTGTCTGATGAAAAGATGGTTCCGTGCTTCGGAAGGCACGTATAAGCCGGAGGTCCCAGCCGCCACATGGCGGCCGTCAAACCATGTCAGAGGCCCTTGCGGCGGTTTAGAAACTCTGACACTAGGGTGTGTGGGGTCGTTAGACCTTACTGCCCACACGATAAGAAGAAGTGGATTTTTCATTCCGTATCTAAAAATGTTTCTTTACCTTGAATAATATACCTACTATTGTAGTTCATTTAACTATTTGTCCAAATTGAAAATCTCAATTTCTAGTGAGTAAAACTGTAAAGCGCAGAATTTCAGGCGTTTTGTTACAGGTGTTTAAGTAACGGTTCAATTCGTTTTCTAAACATAACGATTTCTTCGCGTTGTAATCAAAATATAAGACAAAGCCAATTAGCTTTGTCTTATATTTTGATTAAGTAACAAGAAGGCAAATACCAACTAGTATTTATATACATAAGTACTTGAAAACACTATCGCCATGAATATAAAATATTGCAAGCTGGTTCTCTCATAATTGGTTATTTTAACGTTTTGTGGAGCCTATCACCAATTCCTTACCGCTGTGTGGAAAAGACATGGAGTTTTAATGGATGTATTATTAATTACCTAGCCCATCTTATTCCACATTGAAGAATGAAGAAGACTTTATGACCCGAATTAAATATACCTTTTTCTACTCTTCATTTCCTCTTTTACGTATACATCCTCACTGTTGTATGGGCTGAATATTCCAGATCAAGCTTGCGTGGATAAATACTCAAGAAAAGGCTACCAACCATGGCAAGAATGGTCTGACCATTACACGTGTCATCGGTACCGATGCGAGATTCGGGACGGGAAGTACTTCATAGCTGCTGTTGGGTAAATCTTCATTTTGGGTACCATCTATCTGGCAGAAACTTGATGCTCCGAAATTTATTTGGCATACCACACTTGGCATATTCTTCATAGAACGAATGTGTTTATGGCAGAACAATTATTTAATAGAATACTCATTTCGCAGAATGTTTAAATAGCCGAATTTTCAATGGCATACTTTTAAGATGGCAGAATTTTATTTGGTAGATTTTTATAAGGTATAACGACCGTCTCGCGAAAGTATCCTATATGGGCGGCATGGGCACCGGGCCGTAGGCCGACGAAGGAGGCCGGCGGAGGCCCGGCACTTCGGGGACAGAAGATATTAGTGTTATTTAATATGCGAGCGAAGCGAGCGCGCGTCATGGAGTACATGCGTTGCATGTATGAGTGTCATTTTTTTTTTTTTTTTTTTGACATACCAACATTTAATGTTCTCAGCTAGAAATTTTAGCCGGGGTGAGCTGATAATAATAATTAATAATAATAATTATTATTATTATTGCATGTTACACATATGTATGAAATGAAATGCGTGCCAAAAGACGATTCTGATTATGAATTTTCGGCGAAATGATGGTTCTGGAAATGAAGTTTATGCTCAAAGATGATTCTGACTTACAAAATTATGCGTTTTGAATGTATGGTAAATGAGTGTATGCCAAATGATTTTCTGCGAAATGAAGTTTCTGCCATCCACTGTTATGCAAAACAAAATTCGGGTACCTATAAAAAATTCTGCTAAAAAAGGTAGACCCCTTCATTTTATTACCAGCGTTGGTGGTAGGTATACATGTAGATCATCAAAACATAAATATTCCAAGATCATGCATTTCAACATTAAAGGTGTATTTGAATGCATCTTCACTTTACTTCCTAATGATGAATAATTTTCTTTTCAAAAGGTGTTGGGTATTTTTTTCCAAATGTCCTTCACTGGTGTTGAACCAGTGACGGACATTTTAACTAAGAGGATCGTCATTCGTCGGTGAGCTCCTATGCCAATAACCCAGCAGTCGGGGACCATTTGCTACGATTACAGATAACATTATAAGCACCTCTACTCATAAATGCATTTGTATGACTATTTTACTGAATATGTGATTAATTCAGTTTAAGCTTATTTGTAATTTTACTGATCCTTCAGATGTAGAAAACCAAAAATTCCTGAAAATGCGTTGGAATGCCACGAATATATTGAAGATGAAAATGTTGGTAAGTATTGAAAAAGTGCATTCTATAGCTTGTAGCTATCTCAGTTTTGTAAGTCTAACAAAGTTAAACATGAAATAATATTTCAGAAAACATATATTATGTCATGCTATGCAGTAAGGGGTTAAAATAATATCCTGACAAAACCAAGAGTATGCCTAACCTAGATTATGGTCACACTACACTGGAATAAGATAAAGTTAGGACTGTTTTAAGACGTCATAGTAGGGCACCTGGATCCGTTGTTTAGGCTGGCATACAGACTTAGGTATTATGATATTTACTTTACATTAAAATTCATCTGTTCAGAGTTTCCAACTTGTTGCGCTCGTCTGAGGTGCGTCGTTGAAGTCAACGGTGAGAGAATCGTACAAACACGAGGACAGCCCGGTGAATTATTCCCTGACAAGTAAGAATGAATTTAATTTTTAATCACTAGATTTTCAATGTAGTGTAAACAAATATTATGAAGCAAGGACAAACCACAAGTTCTGGAGCGAAATCGGCTTGAGCCAGTGAAAAAAATCTTTGTGTTTCTTTCTTAACTAATCCATCGTGGTGCCGAGTAGTGTATTCCAAACTAACTTTGTGTCGTTTTTTTGCATGTACGTATTGCTCTTAAGATAAACTTCAACATTACAACTTTTGTAATGTTATCCTACAGGCAATGGAAGGGCCAGCAGAACGAGCCTAACCCTGCTGTGGTGGGGTTAAGTGGAATGCAGCAGAACACCGTTGTGGGGGAGCCTCA
This sequence comes from Diarsia mendica, assembly GCA_949316265.1. Taxonomy (NCBI): domain Eukaryota; kingdom Metazoa; phylum Arthropoda; class Insecta; order Lepidoptera; family Noctuidae; genus Diarsia; species Diarsia mendica. The sequence goes on from OX438917.1 coordinate 5,001,449, forward strand.
GGGACAACCAGCCCCAGGCATCTTCAACAGTAGAGGAGCAGGCAAGGAGAAGTTGTTACTATCTTTTGATTAGGCCAGTTCTTTGGCTCAAAAAATCTTAGTGGGTAGTCAAGTCACCATATTGGGTAATTTAATCAGAAAATAATGCAATTTTAGTAAGCATGTTCTCGTGTCTTAGACATTATAAGAGCACTTTAAATATTCTCAAGGCACTGTTTAGTATTTGTTGTAGTATCCTGTTAATTCTTTGTAATTAGTTGTTTCTTTGTTGCTTGCAATCAATTAAATTTAGATTTTCTAATGATAGATGGGCAAATCTTTCTCATGCAAGATTATTTGCGCTATCGATTTAATTAAAATTAGTTACTCGCTAACAGGTATTTGTCTGGTAGTAGCTCCACACGTATGCCCAACCAAACATACTAGCCAACATCCATACTCAACCATATTTTATCATATATGGTGCTTTCTCTATAGAATCTTAAATGTCTTTGATTGCAATACTTCACAATTAACAGAATAGTTTTGGTCTCATTTAAATTGTAACAAAATAAAGTATTTTGTATTGATCTGGTAACTTTTATTTCTATAAGTGTAGTACTTGTTGTTACGAATAGTTAAACGTCAATATTTTATTAATTTAGCCCCCGATATTCCCGACAGCGGATGGCAATGATATTAATGGAAGGCGCTACGTAGATCCTTACCCCAACCAACAAATGCAAGAATCACCAAGAAAGAAGAGATCAACCGTCTACCCCCTGTTTGATAGGACTCATGGACCTGATACCAGCAATTATCAGCCACACCAAGTCAAAATTCACGGATACTCCCCAGAAAGATACACTTCTTACTTCACCAAAACCAATCCCAAAAGTTAATTAAAACCTAAATTATATAATTTTTCTTTGTTAGTTTTGTACTACGAGTACTTGCATGCATCATTTCACTATCATTTGTAAGTGCACAAACACCCTGTATTACATAATGTTTTATTATTAATTAGTATAGTATTATAATCGTTATTCTGTTTTCGTTATCTTGCAATTTGTTACCCAGTGAATTTTGTTGAAATATCTTTATTAAAAAGTTTATAAAATATTTATATTTAATTTTAACTAAACGAATTAATTTAACACATTTTAACATCATTTTAAATGTGGCATTGGATGACCGAGCTTGAGCATAAGCTTCTCTTCCCTTAAGTATGGGATTACTCAGCGTCTGCAAAATTTCTAGTTTAAGTTTACCAGCCTTTCATATCCTCGGTCCAACGGCACTGTGAAGTTAATCAGGAATATCCTGGCTTCCACACTCATTAGTTTTGATGTGCCGTGCTTCCCTGAGGATATCGAGGCTTGGAAACTCGCTAGCCCAAACACTGAAGCACCCAACCATCCATTTTCCCAGAGACGGTGGGATGAGATGCTTTGCAGAGTAGTTCAGAACAATTTAGTGAATAGGTCTGCTACTACTGTTGAGCGTGCGTGCCTGCTGGCTGTGTGAATGGGAATCGGGTCTTTGGCTTCACACACCGCCGTCGTCGAGCATAGACACTTTGTTCGACGACACAAGCTTCCGCCTCGCTGTTTCTTTACACCTTGGTGCCGCCTGCTGTTCTCATCGCTGTCAATGCGGTGAAGCTGTCAACAGCCTCGGTCACGACGACCTGTCATGCAGACGTATAGTGCTGGCCGTTTTGCACGGCACGCGAACTTAAACTACGTACCAGCTGTTTTAGAGCCCAATGGCTTGGCACGCGAAAAAGCTGGGTAGGCCTTTAGGGTGGGTCGCAACATGTGTCGATACTCTTGTGCCATCACATCTTCCAAACTCATTGTGCTGCACAGGTGGTGCCGCTGCGGCTACAGAGAACCTCAAGTGGCGTAATTAAAGTACCTTTGTGAAAACTTTATTTTCGAGCCGTTTGGGGTTGAAACTCTGGGGTCCGAATGCTCATAGCATGTTTAAGGAAAATTCAAAACGCTTATTTGACGCTTCTCGTGACCCAAAAAGTTAATAAAAGCCAGCCCGCTTTTATAAACGTTTGTCTTGGCCAGAGGCTAAGTGCTGCCATGCCATTCAACGTGGCAATCTTTTGGCCACATTACCGGTTGACACGTTGTGGAGCATTTTTTGATGCCCTTTTATAGTGTCTTTTTAGTTTGTATAATAGTTTTTAATTAATGTACCTACCTACTAGTTTACTCTTAGGCGGTGTCCTAATTGGCAACGATCGTACGATCGAACGATGCGTTCTCGTCGCACGACGAGATTAAACACACAATTTATTTAGTGTGTCCTAATAGATCTTACAAGTAATCGCACGAAAACAGTGACATGTTTAAAAACTAACCGTTTTTAAGCAAAAACAGATAGTTTAAATGGGAAATTAGTGTGTTTAATTTCGTAATGCGACGAAAACTCATCGTACCATCGTTACCAATTAGGACGCCGCCTATTTTTTTTTTCGGCGTCGGAAATAATGAAATAACTCCCCCCGCTCTTGGGCAGGGCGGAAGGGAGTGTCAGACTTCTACTGACTAAATAATAATAATAATCATTTTATTGCAGGCTACAATGGCCCATAGATATATACCTTACTAGCTGTTCCCGGCAAACGTTGTTTTGCCATATAAATAATTTCAGAAAAAAAAAAAAAAAGATGAAAAATAGATGTTGGCCGATTCTCATAGATACCGGATACGCACAAAAAATTTCATCAAAATCGGTCAAGCCGTTTCGGAGGAGTTTGGCATCGAAAACTGTGACACGAGAATTTTATATATTAGATAAACTAACACATATAAATTAAATACAAAAACTCTTGTTAATAAATAAGACTTAAGACTATGTTAGTAGCACTTCACTTGTAACCACATCACTTGTGCAGGCTGTCCAGTGGAATTTGTCCGCGGAAGCGACGGAACACCACGTCCTGAGGCCAAAAGTCTTCCTTCATCACCTGGGGCAGATAACAATTCGGTACTCGTACCACGAACGCCTTGAAGTTAACATTACGGCGCGACTCCAGTAAATGCACCCTCGGTGTGTACCTTATCTTTTGGCGCACGTACTCCACGATGTTTTCCGCTTCAGTGGTGTAATGCAAGCGGGAAATGTACACCGGTGTATTCGGTTTGGCGGCACGCAGGCTCACTTCAGGGTTCACAGGAGCCTTGCCGCAGAGGTTCTTGGATATTCGCGAACGGCGCTTCCTTCGCTGTACCGTCACGAATCCTCCTTCATTATCAGTCTTAGACGGTGCCTTTTCAGGCACAGGCTTTTTACTGGAAGCGTCACTAAGGCTAGCGGTGACGCTGGCGTAATCCTTTCGTTGAGTTCGGACCGCGCAGGGCCTAGGAGCCGCCGCGGCGATGCGGGTCGCGCGGGCGGAATTTTCAGCAAGCTCAGCAATCGACTTATGCGCCGGCGTTGAAACTTCTGACGCAGAATTCGACGACGATTTATCGAGGCCGGCTCCGAGGTACGTGTCAACGTTAGGCACATCGACTGCTGACCTAGATTCGGCCACACTGTTGCGCAATTCACCAACTTCCTTTCGCAAATCGGTAACTATGACCTGGAATGCATCCAGTTTTGCTAGCACATCCGCAAGACTGGCCTTCAGGGAGACAATATCCTTGAGTAGGCTCGTAACATCGACATGGTCGAAGGTCACGGGAGGAAGCTTGTTTAGCTCCTTCACCACGAACGTCGGCACGTCGTCTGGGTCGGTCTCCTTAAACAGCGTGATAATATCTTGCAGGCTTCTCTTGGTCCCGTCACGGCGGCGGGACACCATTTGCTCGCGCTTATTCAGCGCAGTATACAGCAACAGCTTGGCGGCAGCTATGTCTTCCTCGCTGAAGTTTGTCGCGCAGATCTGAACAGCGGACACCTCGTCCATCACGTCCAGTTTCTGCTGCAGAAACGCCAACAGCTCGTTCACCACAAGTTGTTCACTCATAGCGAAACAATTACGAGCGACGGCTTGCGCCGCGCTAAGCGATTTATTGAATATTAATACGCAGGCGCGTCCGCATCGAAACCTCGGTAGAGTATATATGTTCTGTGATCGAAACGCGGTGCAAGCGAGACTGCACCGCGCTAAAAACCACCCATGTTCCTTCTTCGCCATTGTGCCGAGCACGCGTTATCTCTTTCGATAATCCACAGCCCCGTCCGGATTAGGACGCCGCCTTATAATCAATCAATAAATTTTTTATAAATTTATTAGGTAAACAATTTGTTCTTTACATACAAAATATAAATAGAACGAAAATAGTAATTAAAATATTAATGATTTATATTTAACTAATTAATTAATGTACGGAACCATTTTTTGTCAATCATCTGATCATCAACAAAAGTAAAACAAAACGTCAAAACTGGCTGTCAAAGAGAAATTATTCATCCTTTGACAGTATTGGTTCAAGCATTTTGTGCATGTTGTCTCTTTTCAAGCTGAGATATCTAGATATATACCTCTCTTTCACTCGTAATATTGCATACTTTGTGTAATTACTAATACTTGGAGCGTTTTCAATTAAATAATAACTTTTGTGGATTTTTGTTTTGTGAATTTTGGTGAAATAAAATAAGTTAAAAATTCGCTAAAATATAATTATTAGCCAAAAAATAATGTTTACAACGTACTTATCAGAAGATTGCTAGGCAAACCGGCAAACAGTGAATGAAAAACAGACTTAAAATGTAAACAGGAAAAAGGGTCTTGTGAAAAATATCATTAAAATTTGTTAAAATGGTGGAACCGGCGAAACCATTTGCTTGTACGATGCCCGACTGTGGGATGACGTTTACGAATGAGGATCACTTGAATGTGCACACGAAAAAACATGACATGGTACTATCATTGGGTTCGGAGCAAAAAGCAGCATTTGTCGGTAAGTATTTTCTACTAAAAACTATTTTAATGAAACCTCTTTGATCGTACTGTGACTCTATAGCCATACCATCGTCAGTTCGTACAAAGATCTCCAGTACTAGATAGAAATCCAGAAGTCTGACAACCAGAATCACCAGGGGTTATGTTATCGCCCAGTTACTTGGTTGTAGAGGTCAGATAGACAGTCACTCCATGTATACTGGTTCCTTATACTTGAAGGCAGGCAGACGATTATGGGTCTGCGGGTTGTTCGAAAGAGAAACTGCGGCCCCACTGGGCCCCACTACTCTTTAAAGGATATCATCTCACCTTAATAACCACAAAACAAAGAAAAGTTTTTAACAATAATTTTACTGCGGTGCTCAGAGATATTTAAATTCTTGACCTCAATCTTGCCCTAAGGGCAGAGATGAGGTTGACGATGGAACGAGCTTACCCAGAAGAAGCCTATTTACTCGCGACTTAAATAGATTGGGGTTATATGAACACAGGTAAACCGACACAGGCAGGGTACTTAGTAAAGATTTGACATACTTATGTATGACAAAACTGTCAAAACCTTTACTAAATGATGGCCTTAGTAATCATTATAAGCTTTCTGAGTGTGGCAGTTAGAGACAAATCTAGTATAATTATTTAGGTCATACAGGCAAGTCATTCTCCCGCAAACCTTGATCACTGAGCCCGCGTTGCTGAGCCAGTGCTGCCGCCCTCATTGATGCACTGAGTCGAGGACCGGTCCCCATAGGGGGTGCCCTTCTATTTCTATTCTATTTATCTTCGGGGACGCCGGCAGACACCAGACGGGCGATCAGTCCTTTCGTTGTGGATTATTTCGCCCAGTTCCCCCTAAAGGGGGTGCCCTTAGTGATCAGTCATTTATTTGGTTAATACTTTTTAATGGTAATAAATTCGCCCCTTATTAAAAATTTAATTTAATTTAATTCAGATAACTTGATCCATATATTATTAGTTATTACTTGGGACTTGCTTATCTGTCTAAATGTGGATGTATTATTAGGTAGTACACACTTCTGCCCAACCCGTTGTGAATTACAGATGTGTTTTTTTTTGGAAGGTGGGAAATCATTAAATTACTCATTCCGCTCTGGGCGGAGCGGTACGGAGTGTCAGACTTCTACTGACCCACCCATGTTCCTTCTTAGCCCTTTGTACTGAGGCGGCAACAACCCACAGCCCCGATGGGCATTTTGGAATCCCTTACATGAGTTTCCTGGTAGTGATTCATACGATGCTGAAGTGTATGTTATCTCATTAGATAATTTGATAAGATTATTGCTGTAATTGCATGTTTATCTATATCCTGAAATAAGTCAAGTTTTATAACTTACTAGCTTTTGCCTGCGGCTTCGCCCGCGTGGATGTCGGAAATATCAAGAATGACGATTTTTGCATACAAACTTTCATCCCTTGTTTCACCTCCTAGGGGGTTGAAAATGAATTTTCAAAAATCCTTTCTTATGTTCTCTTTCGAACTACCCGCTGCCCCGGCAGGCGTCGGCCCTTGCGGGCCAATGCAATGTTGCTGACATCTCTCTGAGGCGCGCGTGGAACACGAACGCGCCGTCGACACGGTCTGTCGGCATCATAAGAGAGACGGACGGTGAGCTAGCCCATTACTCACCGTCCACAGGCCTACGGTGGCCGGAAGCCATCACGTGACCACCCTGGCGTTGCGACCTCTAGGACAGATGGTACTCCCTTTCCACTTCTCTCTATCTGAGTAAATTAAAACTAGTCTTTACCATGTATGTAATAAGAATCTTTATATACATTCCAAGCTGACCAGACCCCCACTCCGACCCGCTTCATCAGAAACTGTGAGGAGGTGGGCCTGTTCCAAGACTTGCAGAGCGTTAACCCGTTTGATGAGGGGTTCAAACGAGCTATGGAAGCCAAGTGAGTTTATTTATTTACTTAATAAATACAGGACTGTCTTTACTGTCGCGTTGGTCTAGTGGTCACATGCGCGACTGCTGAGCATGAGGTCTTGGGTTGGATTCCCGGGTTGGGCAAAGTGTTATTGGGTTTTTCGATCAGGATTTTTTTTTTTTAATGTTGCCCCACACTAGGAATTTCTCCTGTATCGTGGGTGCGTTTACAAACATTGAAAACCACATACACAAACACGCCCAGACCCGAAATAACTATCTGTAGGCCATACAAATACTTGTTCCGTTCGGGGATCGAACCCGCGACACCGAGCGCAGCAGTCCAATCGCTTAGCCACTGCGCCAACCGTGTCGTCGGGTATTGTATTACCTAGTACTAACTGGGCTGTGGAAGGCAGTCGCTCCATTTTAAATACAAGTACTCAGTGGCATCTATGATTTAAAAGAGTGTCCATGGAGTTTACTGCCCATTTTTCTCCATAAAGATCAAAGCTTTTGAATAGGTAAATACAGTCCATTGATAGTTATTATACCATGTGACAGGGACTATAGCTTAATCTTTTTGTTTTTGATAATTTAACAATGTCTGCCATGTAATTAATCATCTGTCGACCAACCTAGGGAAAAGGCTAGGCAGATAAATAAACTATCCATTTCTTCTACTAATGAAGTTTCTATCTACCTTTTCAGACATGGCCTCCTATCCCTGGAGAACGCCCTGGCTTCATCATCAGACGAGCTGCATACTCCTCAGATGGTGTTCCCCCATATTGACGGTGACTCCGCTCTCTATAGTACTACGAATAACCAAAGGAATATTACTATTAGCAGGTAAGGTGATAAGATTATAAAGGTGAACACGCACCAGACCGCGCCGCACTCGCCGCAGAAAGCGAAGAAAGAAAGATAATAGTACATTGTTCACCGAGAGAAGAAAGTGACCGATTACCGTCGAGGGTGTCGTTTAAAGCCCGAAGCCGTAGGCAAGGGCTTTAAAACACCCGAGATCGGGAATCGCACTTTCTCTCGAGTGATACATAGTGCTTTATACTACACCTACGAAGAAAATAAAAAACTAAATTAAAATTCTAATTCAAATTCAAAATGGCGCCAATGGCGTCTGCAATTGTCACATGTTCTTTTTTCAAATCGTAATCTGAGCGGGAGAGAAAAGTGTATGAAAATCCATTCTCTCCCGCTCAGATGCGTTTTCTCCCCGCATATTTGTTCGGTAAGCAATGACGTACTTTCTACCGTAAATTTGATAAAGTATCAAGGTACTTTCCAAGCAGGTGTAGTATAAAGTATTTATTAGTCTTGCATAGGACAAATGGAGCGCAGCATTCTAGGCGTCAAACTAGCCGACCGTGTACGCAACACAACACTGCGCTCCAAAACACAAATTACTGACGTTGCTCATAATTTGAATTAAAACGGCTAAAACTCGAAGTTGACAGTTTGAAGGTAGACAGCAGGAGAAAGACAAGCAATATTGAGCCTAATGTTAATACGAAGAGAGGTGGGTATTGCATGCAGGATAGCTTTATGTGTAACAGTGGGCCGATGGGCTTTATGCACTGTACGCATAGATCAGATACAGAGCATGAGTCACCAATAACTCAGGCGCAGGTAAAACAGTTGTCCAGAGAGTTCTCAACTGTACTGTCTCCCTCCTACGCTAGTAAGGCGAAATGTACATCGAATCCACTCAGGCAACGCGCGTCATCGGTATCACTAGGTGCGCGCGTGGAGGCTACCGTTATGTCGACTACGGTTTCAAACGATGCGACATCAGCTGTGTCACCGTACAGTGAGGCGCCGCCGTCACCGTATGAGCGGCCGGCGCAGGTGTTGGGGTGTGCGCCGCTAACTACAGATAGCCGCGCGCCCAATGTAAACACACAGGATCACACCGTAATTAGAGAGGATGGGCAGAAAATGGACAGGGTAGGCGACGAAGGGGAATGGATTGAATGAGGAAGCGTCGTTCGATGAGATTTAAGGGGAAACAAGGTTGTGCTCCAGTAGACTCAGCATCTAAATTTAGAGCCGCTGACGTAAAAATTCCACTATTTATATATAATGTTTCAAAGGACACCACTGAAAAGGATATTGAAGAGTGGTTCTTTTTTTTGTGTAAATTGGTATGTGTATATCTATGTACGTTGATGCGCTGGCGACCGCAACCGCGACGCCGCGCGCGCGACCTCTACGTGCCCTTGAATGGGCCGCTGCAACAGTTCTACGCCACATCTCAAGGACGATAGACGCACGTCCTTCACCTTCATCTTTATTCGCAATTAACTGTAATTATTGCGCGCGCGCACCCTTTATAAGAGTGGAGAATAGACCTTTTACGAACGTTACCTATGTGTTTTTGTGTAATTTGGTGATACCTGGACCACGGAAAACTGTGACCCGCCATCCCGAGGTCGCACCAGATTGTGGGAGTCCCGCTGAAGGCGTTACGTTGGTATGTACAATCAATTTGCATGAAAACTGATCTATTTCTCCTGGCCTCCTACTTTGTGAACCCCCTTCGCTCTCCGCAGAAATTTTGGAATTATCAGAACCAGCACCCGCGTGGTGAAAAATAATTTAGTTGGATTTTTTTTTTTGAATTTTCACGAATTATTTCCACCAAAGAGTATATCATGGCGAGAACTAGTATAAAAGTGGCACCAGAAAAAGTACCCATGAAATACTCGAAGGAGTATGATTCTTATAAGATCTATATTCCTAGAAGTAAGTTAGACCTATTTACCAAAGACGATTTTTGGCCGAATGGAATATTTTTTAGGAGATATATAATATTTAAGGATCGGCAGAACTATTTAGTCACTGGAAAGGAGCAAGCTGTAAAACGTCAAGATGGTTGTGGAAAATAGATTACTTAAACTATTGAGTTTTAACTGTAAGTCTATAAAGAGATCAGTAGACTGTGTAAAACGAATGTGTGACACTGCGGATATAATCGCACTGCAGGAGACGTGACTGCTGCCTCACGACCTGTGTTATCTCAACGACGTTCATTGTGACTTTGCGGCGGCGGGCGTCTCAGCGGTAGACACAGGTGAAGGAGTGCTGCGGGGGCGGCCCTATGGTGGGGTGGCCCTTCTATGGAGAAAAAGCGCGTTTAGTGCCGTCGAGATTATTAAGTGTAACAGTGTGCGCATTACGGCAATCAAATGTGTGAATCAGTGCCAATCGATGTTAGTGTTCTCAGTGTATATGCCTACGGACTGTCAGGACAACCTATCTGAGTTTACTGCGTGTCTCTCGGAAATAAATGCGGTAATTGACGATTGTAATGTAGATACAGTATTTATTATTGGTGACTTTAACGCGCATCCAAAAGAATTGTTTTTTAATGAAATGCTGAATTTTTGTAAGGAACAAAGTTGGTCATGCGCTGACGTAGATTTGTTACCAAGTTGTCTGAACACTTATACGTACTTAAGTGAGGCTCATGGGACTGTACGGTGGCTAGATCATTGCCTAGTTACGTCAATGGCATTTCAGACAATTGAAAGTATTAAGGTATTGTATGAAGTGTCATGGTCAGACCACTTTCCGTTAGAAATTACATGTAATCTTAAGAATATTCCAAGTAAAACTACTGTAAACAGAGAGATAAATAACAACATTTTATGGGGTTTACGTAGCGATGACCAAATTTGTAAATATAGGGAGTTATGCAACGGGGCGCTACGTAATATGGACTTTCCGGTGGAATTACGGGACTGCTGTGACTATATATGTGACAATGAAGATCACAGGCACATAATTAACACAATGTACGCTAACATTAAGTCCATCTTATGTGGCGCCGCTGAGAAAACTCGTACTGAGAGTAAAAGAAAGAAAAAAGAATGTATTATAGGGTGGAATAAGCACGTAGGAGAATCTCACAGGAAGGCTCGGCTTAGTTTCAGTAACTGGGTTCTACAGGGGAAGCCGCGCGCGGGGCCCCATTATCTGAGTATGTGTGAAACACGTAAAGAATTTAAGAAAAAATTGAAGTGGTGCCAGGATAACACTGACCAAATTAAAATGGACATACTGGCGGCAAAACATGACGCTAAAGATTTTAGCAGTTTTTGGAAAAAAACGGGTCACTTGAATCCTAGGCCGAGTGTTCCTTTGAGCGTCGATGGTGCAGTGGGGGAGCAAAATATTGCTAATGTGTTTAAGGATCTGTTTACTGTGGAACCATTGCCATGTGATCTTAATAACTTAAGTAAACCAGACGTCAGACCTGGTGAGAAGTACCGTCGAATTTTGCCATTAGACGTCAAGAATGTTCTAAGAAAGATGAAGCGTGGAAAGTCACCAGGTCATGATGGCATAAGCATAGAACATCTGCGCTATGCAGGTGTACATCTGCCCAGAGTCCTGAGTCTATTATTTAATTTTTGTATAAGTCATTCCTATATTCCAGATGATATGATGAAAACTGTAGTGGTTCCAATAATAAAGAACAAAACTGGGGATCCATCTGATAAGCATAACTACCGACCGATATCTTTGGCCACAACCATGGCGAAGGTCCTTGACAGTCTCATGAACGCGCAGCTGAGCGAACACCTTCAGATACATGACTTGCAGTTTGGCTTCAGACCTAAACTGTCAACGGAAATGGCAGTTATGTGTCTGAAACAAACTGTAAGGTACTATACCGACAGGAAGACACCAATCTATGCGTGTTTTCTTGACCTGTCGAGGGCCTTCGACCTGGTGTCTTATGATATTCTGTGGCACAAACTGCTTGAAGACACCACTGTGCCGAGGGAGCTGGTATCTCTCCTCAAATATTGGTACAGTAATCAAAAGAATGCTGTCAGATGGGTCAACACTCAAAGTCAGGACTATTATCTGAAATGCGGTGTTAGGCAGGGCGGGTTGACCTCCCCGAGTTTGTTTAACCTGTTTGTTAATCAGCTGATTGTCAGGCTCAGCGGAACCATGGTCGGATGCTCAGTAGACGGAAAAATGATCAACAATATTAGTTATGCTGATGACATGGTTTTGCTGAGCCCGTCAGTGAGTGCGCTCAGGAGACTTCTGAGCATCTGTGAGTCGTATGCTCTGTCACATGGACTCAAATATAATGCTAGTAAGAGTGTTCTCATGCTATACAAGGCAGGGAACAAGGCTCCTGTAAACGTGCCGCCAATTAAGATCGGTGGGTCGGCACTAGTAAGGGTGTATAAAGTAAAGTATTTGGGTCACATGATGACGGATCGGCTGCAGGACGATGAAGACCTGGAGAGGGAGAGAAGGGCGTTGGCAGTCCGCTGCAATATGTTGGCCCGCAGATTCGCACGGTGTACCACAGATGTAAAACTGTTGCTTTTTAGAGCCTTCTGTCAGTCTTTCTACACGTGCAGTCTGTGGATCAACTTTACGCGGCGGGCTTACAACGCCCTGCGTGTTCAGTACAATGACGCGCTGAGGGCAGTGTTGAGAAAACCCCGGTATTGCAGTGCTTCCGCAATGTTTGCGGATGCTTCCATCGATGATTTCTTCTCCATCATAAGGAAAAGAACTGCATCGATGATGAGCAGAGTCCGTGGTAGTACCAACACTGTCCTCAGTACGTTAGCGTGCAAAATAGACAGTCCTTTTATTATGTACTGGGCAAGTGTACACCTGCACAGAAATAAGAAATAGGCTTAGTTGTTTTTGTGTCACTTGTTTTGTTTACTAACAGATTACTAACACCTTATTATAATATATTATTCTGTGTACTACTAACAACACTACTAACTAATTCTCTTTGTATCTTTGTTGTATTTTTTTTTATGGACATTATGTCTGAAATAAAGATAAATTATTATTATTATATTATAAAGCCGCTAAACTGAAGTGGGACTGGACTGGTCATGTCTGCCGTATGCCCAACGAGCTGTGGGCCAAAATAACCACTTTGTGAAACCCTGACACAGCCAGAAAGCGATGCATCTACCGCATCGCTTTCTTCCCTCGCAGGAGATGGCGGGACGAGCTGGACAAAACCAACGACCAGTGGTCCACATTGACCCTGGATTTGGCAGTCATAGGGGGAGGCCTTTGCCTAACAGTGGGATGACACAGGCTAACAGTAACATAAAACAAATTCTCTTATTTTTCAACAGATCTTCAAGCGACGAATCAGGCGCCGTCAAAGAATTCGAAAGAACAACCATATCGAAACTAACAAATGAAGTTACAACCATTTCTCGAATCGTCGGCAAAACCGATGAGAAACATGATGAAAGAAACAAGGATATACGCAAAGACTCTGTTTCTTATACTAATAATGTAATCAAAATCAGTAATATGGTCAGAAAAGATAGCATAGAAAAAACTCCAGTGCAAACTTTAATATACGAAGACACAGTTATAAGAGACAGTAATGTACTAGAAAAAGTACAAGAAGTACCTCCGATAATGAGTCAAAAATCCTTAGATTTCATCGTAGACAGCCTAAATTCTGACTTCGAAGATACAGCCAAAAAAAAAGTCAAAAACGAATCCGAAGATTATGAAGTTATAATTAAACTACCAAATGGGAAACAAGTAAAAATGAGAGCCGTAGAAGACACACAAGAAAAGACTGCTAAAGAAGTCCTAAAAAAAGCTTTAACAGAAAAAGTTGAGTCGAAAAAAACTAGTCAAAGAATGAGTGCAGTGAATTTGATACCTGTTAATAATTTACCTATAGTACCTGGAACTTTAATACCGGTTACTCTGATACCTCAAATTAGCCATAAAATGCCTATAATACCTTTAAATAATATGTGTGAATTTGAGAAAAAGCCGGTGAAGAGAAAAGTGAAGAATGAGAAAGGCAGGGAAGAAGGTTGCAGTAGTGTTAGTGTTAAAAGTAAAGTGAAGTTGAATGGTGTGCCAAAGGACAAGGATTTGGATAGTCGGTGTGCGGCTTCGAGGAGATATAGGTAAAGTATCTTTATTAATTGTCTATCTCTAAGGGGTGGAAGAGACCCCGTCAGGGCTGCGGGTTGGGTCACAAAGATACCGCGGCCGCGACATAAAGAGCTAAAAAGGAACATGGGTGGTTTTTAGTCAGTAGAAGTCTGACACTCCCTACCGCTCTGCCCAGAGCGGGAGGAAAAAAGACATGAAAGAGACACCGAAGCACAAATGGTGTGGTATCCATTTTGTGCCCCAGTGTCTCTTTCACGCCATTTTATTTTTTTGAAAATTAAATCAATACAGGAGACGAAAATTGCTTCTAAACTTTGCTAAGTGTATACATATTGGTGCTGCTGATAGTACATCATTCTGAACTCCGACGAAGGGTAAGGTAGAGATGTAGGTACCTAACACCAGATAATTATGTCACATTCCCATGTGATAGTTGGCGTCCCTATTGCCATCAACCGGACACAAATCCAGACACCGTGACTGCTATTGAGAAGTTTATAATGGAAAAACCCAATAACACAACATATTGGCGGACCTGGGAATCGAACCCACGCCCTCATACACAGCAGTCGCGATACGCCACTAGACCAACGAGGCAACCTGGTATTCTGATAGGCAAAAATAACTTTTTTTTTTGGAGGGTGGGAAATCATCAAATGACTCCTCCCGCTCTGGGCAGAGCGGTAGGAAGTGTCAGACTTCTACTGACTAAAAACCAAACCCATGTTCCTTCTTCGCCCTTGTGTCGGAGCCGCGTTAACCCTTCGACAAACACAGCCCCGACGGGAGGCTAAAATACCTTAAGCTGTGGTTTTTCTTGCCTAAAACCACCATTTTGTTCTATCCCAGGGCAAGATTAAAAGAAACATGGATACAACAGGCCCAAGAGAACCAGAAACTACGAGATCTGAATGATAAGCTGTTATCAGAGAGAGCGGTGCTAAGAACTGTTATCACTGAACATCTGAAGAAATGTCCTGATGCTGTGGATTTGAGTGAGTGGCTTTTGAATTTGAGTCTAGAATTTCCGATCATTTTTTTTTTGCCCTTATTCCATTGATATAATAAAACCCTAGATGCACAGTCTCGAACAAAACAAACAGTCGAAGCTGTCGCCAAACACTCACCAATACACGCACTACTACATGTAGTTATCGTCACTATAAACATTTTTTTTTTGGCAAATTCAACCTTACGCAGATTCCTTTTACAATGCAGTTATAAAAAGCAATATAAAAAGTATTTTGTACGACCGTGCAGAGACGCGAGCGACGCGAGACTATTTGAAATGAGTTCATTGTGAACTCATTTTAAGCGGACGGTTTTGAGACGCGGAGTGTGTATTTTGGGTTTTATTATATTATCAATGCCTTATTCCAATTTATTTGGGATCAGCGCTGCATGACTTGCCATGTCATCCTTCACACAGTCCATCCATCGTTACTTTGGTCGTCCTCTTCTCTTAAAGCCATTTACATACTCATTTGTCTCACTACATTTTGCTCATAATCACTTCTTGGGGTATTTTACATGCTAGCTCGCCGTTCGTCCGTTTTACGAACGGACGGAACGGACTAACGGACAAAACTGACGAACGGACAAAACGGACGGAACGGACAAAAGGACGGAACGTACGAACGGACGGAACGGACGAACGCACGGAACATAGAAACGGACAGACGGACGGAACAGACGAACGGACGGAACGGACGAACGGACGGAACGGACGAACGGAGGAACGGACGGACGGACAAAACGGACGAACGGACAGAACGGAACGGTACGGCGAGCAAGGAACCGATTACCACCCAGATCAAAATTGATTTTCCGAAAACACTT
This sequence comes from Diarsia mendica, assembly GCA_949316265.1. Classification (NCBI taxonomy): domain Eukaryota; kingdom Metazoa; phylum Arthropoda; class Insecta; order Lepidoptera; family Noctuidae; genus Diarsia; species Diarsia mendica. The sequence goes on from OX438917.1 coordinate 5,017,040, forward strand.
AATTTCTTGCACGTCAAAAAGTTCGAATTCCATTGCAACCGTTTTTATACGACTGCGGCGAAGGCCAAAAGCAGGGTTATAGGTTTGACCTGTATGTATGTACGTCCGTTTCTTGGTTCTCTCATAACTCCTAAACGGATGAACGGATTTAGATATAACTCTCTTTTTGGGCTTCGCCGTAGTCGAGTAAAAATAAACGTCGTTAGATTTGTCTTGGTGGCGCGTGTGTCAAAAACTGCACGGCCAATCCAAATTGCTAATTTCAAACACTTCTGTTTCAGAAAACCTGTTGGATAAGTTAAAGAACTCTGGAACGACGCTTTAACATCACGCCAGCCCTTGCCGGGGTGTATTAGAAGACTTATAGTATGATAAATTTAAAGGGTATAACTTTTTTGTCAATATTAATTGATCGATGGACATCGATGTCACCAACCTGGCTGATCGTTGGTTCCTATTCGATAAAGCAATCAGTCTTTCATCAATTTATAATGGACGATTGATTTCGATTCGGCCGTAGATGATAAGATCGATGTCGATTCTTGATGGTCTACAGATTGACGTCGATCTTAGATGGGTAATAGATTAACGTGAATCCTAAATGAATTGTAGACCGACGTTGGTACTAGATTGACGTTGATCCTTGATGGACTGCAGATTAATGTCGATCTTAGATGGGTGATAGATTAACGTCAATCCTAAATGGATTGAAGACCGACGTTGGTCCCAGATTGACGTCGATCCTAGATGATTTGTAGATTGCCCTCGATGCTAGATGGATTCTACATTGACGTTGATTACAAGATGGATTGTTGATGGAGATCTTTAATAGACTTTAGATTGACGTCCAGCCTATATGGATTGTCGATTGACGTCGGTCCTAGATCGATTGTCGATTGACTTCGGTCCTAGATTGATTGTCGATTGACGTCGGTCCTAGATCGATTGTCGATTGACGTCGGTCCTACATTGATTGCTGATTGACGTCGATTTTCGTAGGTTGATTTTAGATCGACGTCGATTATGGATAGTTGGAAGATGACGTCGAACACTAATATATCTTTTATCCTGGATAGATGTAAGTTGGCATTGATTCTGAATAGATACAGTAAAAATACTGATAGAGGGTGGATCCACGTTGGTTTTGTGATAAATGCAATAAAAAATTTCATTGAAAAGATTGAATTGAATTGTTACAAAAATTAGAATCCTATAGTGTAATTGCTTTCAATTAAGTGTGCCTTATGACCCCATTGCCTATACAATAAGATATGTTTGCAATACTATGACAAAATGTTAATTTTATTTTATACTAGTTTCATTCCAGTAGGTATTGTTAATAATTGACTCAAATAATTTATTTATTATATAAGGAAATTAATTATTTAATGTTCTCTCTAAATTATATGCAAAGCCTTTGAAAAGCTGTTGATTGAATTTATTTAATTATGACAAATAAATGGTTTTACATTTTTATTAAATATTGGTTCTTATTACTTATTCCTTTTCTTTTAACAGTCGTCTTCTTCTTCTTAACATGTGGGCGGTAATGGCTCCCACACATAAACACGATACGACGCCGCGTCGTACAACGATGCGGCGTTGTTTCACGATACGACGTCGCGTCGTGGAAATCTACGATGAGCATCATAAAAAAAACACGACATCGTAACGTAATGTCGTTATGGGAGGGTAACGGATCTCTTGTCGAGTGACAGTATCGAAATATATCTCAAGTTCTTAAAAATAAACAAGTACTTATCATACAGAAACTTTATTGTGAAAGTCTTTAACATAGTGCAACTTACAAGTGACGCTATTATCTCGCAAATCAGTGCTGTGTACAATAAATAAAACACCTAAAACTCCATACCATTCTGGTACTTCTGAACTTCTACCCTATACCTAAAAACAATAACAGTCGTTTCGCTCAGTGTCTGAAAATACTTAGTGACATAGCTTCAGTGTTTCCGTATCATAACATAGTTGCTGTGTTACGTCTTGTGGTGTCACAACTAACCATAACACCATAGAAATTGCCGTAAACGCATACATTGGAAACAACGCCATCTATCGTTTTAAAGGCAAACTGCTTGTTGACCGATCGAAGTAACAAGATCGAGTGTTTTTTACGATGGTCAAGTGCGGAACCTGCGGTAAATTTCTCGCGTCGGCAGATGGCGCTAAATGCAATAAGTGCGTGTTGTGGTATCACCGTCAGTGCGCTGGATTGAACCAAATAGGTCCCATAGCATCACCCTGGCACTGTCCGGAATGTAAGAAGAACCTAGTGCGAGACAACCGGTCCGAAACGCCAGTACGAGGGCATGCCAATGAACCGCTGGACGAGAGCACGGGTAAGAGTCCAATTAACATCACTGTTTCGGATGCGACGACTGAACTCCCCTTGGACTTCACCTCCGAGCTGAGGAAGTTTAAGGAGGATTTTATTAACACAGTACGGAGTGAGTTTCAATTACTGCGTAATGACTTGGCTGACTTGAGATCCTCTCTTAAGTCCACAAATGACCGTATGAGCAGTTTGGAGGAAAGAGTGGCCATTATGGAGAACCAAAAACAGCTTCACACCCAGGTATCGCCGGATGTGCATAATTTAATTGCCCAATTGCGGAGCGACTTAAATGTTCGCGATCAGGAGCTACTAGCCACTGATATACAAATATCAAACCTGCCTGAGGCGAGTGGTGAAAACCCTGTCCATACGGCTATGTTGGTGGCGTCAAAGATGGGCGTAAATGTGGAGACTCGTGATATTGTGAGCGCCGAGCGACTAGGAGGGAGACGCATAAATGCAACTCAGCCAGTGCCGGCGGAATCCCGCCCGCGCTTTCTCGTCGTGCGCCTTGCGCGCCGCGATCTACGCAACGAGTTGTTGGAGGCCGCACGAGTACGTCGTGGCATGACTTCTGCTGATCTCGGTATGCCCGGCCCGCCAGCGCGATTTTACGTCAACGAACGTCTTACCAAGCAGAATCGAGAATTATTTCGGAAGGCGCGAGAGGCTGGGGGACGGCTCGGGTGGCAGTTTGTGTGGTGTAAACGAGGCCGTATCCTTGCCCGTAACAAACCCGGAGACGCCACTTTTCAAATCAGCTGCGAGGCAGATTTACAGCGCGTTTTTGAACCGACACTTAAGTTGGTTACCGACGGCCACTTGCTGTCCTAAATGTAACGATTTATTTGGTAAATGTTTTTTTTTACTTGTACTTAATAATTTTTTAAATTCCGTTTTTTTTTTTAATGTATTTTTGTTTGGTGTTTTTAGTTTATAAGGTACCCATGGCATCATTACTGTATGTCGCTAAATGTTCATGGCAAAACAATTATTATGATCTATCGTGTTTGTTAGTCGTCGCAGCTGCCTGTCACACGGCGGCGCTACTCAGTGAACTCATTAACCGGTTTCAACATACACGTATTATATTATTATTTATTATTTACACCAACATACAAACATCACAAGCACGAATTTCGAACTTAATCAGGTTCCTATATATTACACGTATCTACTATTCAATAATAATGTATCCAATTACCTATAAAATGTTTCTTTTTAAGCCAATAATGTTAGTATTAAACGCAACACAGGTCATAGCAAATCAATTGATACCTATAAAAGCCTTTTTTCAATATTGTCATGATGCCTAAAAGTGGTAGATATTTTAAAGTTGGCTTCCTCAACGCAGGGTCTCTGGGAACAGGCCATGACGATTTGATTTGTGCAATGGACAGGCATGGTTTTGATGTTATGGCAATAAACGAGACTTGGCTTCGGGCGGGCGAGGAGGGGCGCGCGCCTATTGTCCCCGGCTACCGCCTACGTCACGCTCCGCGACCTACAGCTGTTCGCGCGGGGCGTGGTGGGGGCGTTGGTTTTTACCTGCGCCGGGGCCTGAGCGCGCGTATTTGTTCTGGCACGGTTGATCCCAGGTTCGATTCCGTCGAACAGATGTGGCTGACAATCTCGCTAAGCGGGAAAAAGGTTGCCATCGGTACAGCGTACCGGCCACCCTGGTTTGACATTGACCTTTTCTTGGATGCCATCACAAGTACTTTTACCACTCTGGGGAATTGCGATCATTTTATTTTGCTGGGCGATTTTAATGTCAATATGCTCAACGTAAGCGAGACTAAAACTAAAAAGGTGCAAGAATTTTTAAATTACATGAGTCTCACTCAGCTGGTCTCGATGCCGACTCATTTTACAGATACGAGTGAAACTCTAATCGACCTACTGTGCACAGATCTAACACCTAGGTATACGACAGTGGAATCCTTTGGTTCTATTACTGGCCACTCCATTTTAGTCAGCGAATTTCATATAAAGCGGGACAAGTTTAAACCTTACGTAATCAGATTTAGGCCAATTAAAGACATATGTTTGGATAGTTTCCATCTGGATTTGACACAATCAAACATTGAGCGTGTTTCTGAACAAGCCGATATTAATGACATGGTTGATACTTTTAATCACTGCTTAATATCTTTGTTTGATGTCCACGCACCACAAAAAACCTGCACTATTAAGGAATTATCGTTTCCTTGGATTACGGACACCATTAAAGTTATGATGCAATTACGAGACAATGCACTAGGCAAGTATAGATGTACGAAATCAGAAATTAAAAAAAAATACTACAAAGAGTTAAAATCTTTAGTTGATAGTTCCCTGTATCATGAAAAAATTGCATACTTCAGACACAATATTAATAATAAAATTAATAATCCAAAATTACTGTGGAAGAATATTAAATCCACGTTTGCACCCTCCAAGCAAAAATTAGACATTCCCTCACATTTTAGAAACCCAGACCTTATAAATAAAACTTTTCTGACTGTCCCTGGAAACCCAGTAGCTAGCACTTCGCTTATATCATTTTATGAGACTAACAGATATAGTGAAGCTACTTTCACACTTAGTCCAGTAGACCAAAATGATGTCTCTCGCATTATATCTGACCTGAAGTCTAATGCTGAAGGTTACGACAACATAACCTTGAGCATGCTTACCCTGACTATGCCATACACCTTAGCAACTATCACTGACATGGTAAATTGCTCCTTATGGACAGCTAAGTTTCCCTACCAATGGAAAATTGCAACAGTTAGACCCCTACCCAAGAATTCCAACCCTATTGAGGTTAAAGACTTGCGGCCTATCAGTGTTCTGCCCTGCCTTTCAAAGGTAATGGAGAGGGTAGTATGCCGTCAATTAACCACTTTTTTAGAAGAGAATGGGATATTACCTGACCTACAATCTGGATTCAGGAAACAGCGCAGTACTTCCACGGCGTTGCTGGATGTTACCGATAACATTTTGTCCGCCCAAGATAAGGGAATGTGTACACTTATTGTACTACTTGATTTTTCCCGTGCATTTGATTGCATAAATATCCCACTATTATTATCTAAGTTAAAATACTACGGTTTTGACAACAATGCAATCCAATGGTTCCATAGTTACCTCGGTGACAGAAAACAACTCGTTGAATTACGGTTACCGGACGGTACTACCCTGACTTCGGCCCTTTCTTCAATAGAAAGAGGAGTTCCTCAGGGATCTATCTTAGGTCCGATTATTTTTATTTTATACTGCGCAGACATAATAAAGTGTCTGCAGAAATGCAAATATCACATTTATGCTGACGATGTGCAATTATATTTGTCCTTTAGACCTAAATGACGATCTGGAAAGAATCTCCACCTGGTCAGATGAGAACTGTTTAGCTTTAAACCCATTGAAAACAAAGTATATGCTGTTTGGTACGAGGCAGCAGTTAAAGAAGCTACCTGTAAGCCTTAATTTGACTATAATGGGTGAACCTATTGACCGTGTTAATGAGGTGCGGAACCTAGGGTTGTGTATGGACAACAGCCTTAGGTTTGAGAAACGTCGCGAACTCCGTGAAAAACTGTTTTTACCGCCTGAAACTTTTATATAAAATGAGGCCTTACCTGTCCGAAAAGCTTCGCGAACAGCTAGTCGAAACCCTTGTACTATCCAAACTAAATTACGCTGATACGGTTTACGGCCCACGTTTGCTGGCTCGTACGGATAGACTAATACAAAGAGTCCAAAATGCGTGTGCTCGATTCTGTTACTCGGTTCCCCCTAGAAGTCATGTCACCCCTTATTTGAACAAACACTGTATGTTAAAAATGAAGTCGAGGCGAAAGTTACACCTAGCGTGTCTTCTTTTTGGTGTTATTAGGACTGCGAAGCCAAAGTATTTGTACGACAAGTTAAGTTGGATGGCTAGTAAACGAGAGTGTGCACCTAGGCTGTGTGCCCAGCAATTATCGACACAATCTCATAGGACAGCAGCTTTCAGAGGTACCTTCCGATACGCTGCATCTAAAGTGTGGAATAATATTCCTCCACCATTACGGGTACTGGGCACTATTCACACATTCAGAACACGACTGCGGCAGTATTTGATAGAAGCACAGCAGAGACTGGATATGTTCACAATGAATGCTTCAATCATATAAACGCTCAGCAACTCGGTAGTTGCTGAGCGTTTATAATGATCAGTCTGTACTGCACCGTGTACCTACGTACTTACGCTATGCTATGCATAATCGCGTACTATTGCGACACAGTCAAGGGCGGATCCAGCTTTGGTGCCAGGGGGGGGTCACAAAGAGTCGTGGTCAAGTCACAAGAAGTTATAATTTAATTTTTATAACCATGGATACAAGTAAAAAATTGTTGTTTTATTAATTTATGTACGTAGGTATGTACTTAAAAATACCTATATTTAAATAACAAAATCACATTTTCTTTTAAGTCTTCTCCCGAAACGCGTTACCACTTCATCTACCTACTTCAATGGGTACGTTTTTTAGTGTGGAGAAGTGTCAGTCTGGTTAGACGTTCTTCAACCATTGAAGCTCTTAGCCACGATTTGATTCTTCGAAATGCTATAACCCATATCCAGGGGGATAAAGCGTTGAATAATTTTCGGTGGATGGACGACTTAGAATCAGAAATGAGAATTGAAGTAGATGAGCGTCTCAAGCGAGACAGAATAGCGAAAGAGCAGGAGGGCGGCGCGAGCGAAGCGAGCGCGAATTTTTATTCAAGATTTTGGGGGGTGGCAAAGATATTATCATAGGGAGGAAAGAGTATAAAATACTGTTTTACTTGATTCGAGAAGAGATCCGCTTACTCTTATCTTGGTAGACATCATCCTCCACTTCCTGAACCAAGCGCCTGATAAACGATTATTCTTACAAAAAAAATATTGGTGTATACTTTGTTTATATTGGCTACTGAGTTTTTGTGGTCAATAGACCACACCACCACTTTTAATAAAAACCGGCCAAGAGCGTGTCGGGCCACGCTCAGTGTAGGGTTCCGTAGTAATAATTCTTTTTTTGTTTGAAATACAGGCCAATGAAACTTGACCTCTGGATTGTATAGGCGCTCATACGATTCAGGGACCAAATTATATTGGTTAACTGCAGTTTCCATCTGTTGTTTCCATCCAAGTTCAAAATAATTTTCCTAGAAAGTCCTTATAAAGTTCTACTTTTCAGATTTTTTTCGTATTTTCTAAACTTATGGTTCAAAAGTTAGAGGGGGGGGGGACGCTTTGTTTTTTACTTTTGGAGCGATTATTTCCGAAATTATTGACATTATCAAAAAACGATTTTAGTAAACCCCTATTCATTTTTAAATACCTTTCCAACAATATATCACACGTTAGGGTTAAAATTAAAAAAAAAATCACTTCCCACTTTACATATAGGGGGGCTACCCTAATAAAACATTTTTTTTCAATTTTTATTTTAGCACTTTGTCGGCGTGATTGATACACATATTGGTACCAAATTTCAGCTTTCTAGTGCTAACGGTCACAGAGATTAAGCGAGGACGGACAGACGGACAGACAGACAGACAGACAGACAGACAGACATGGCGAAACTATAAGGGTTCCTAGTTGACTACGGAACCCTAAAAAGTGTACCATTCTGACCCAACCTTGTAAGGGATAACTCGATTAACACTACGATACGTAAAGATTTACTTAACTATAAAACGTAAAATATGGTAGTATGTACTCAGGTTTTTCATTGCCTCGGAAACAGCCAAAGCCCGAAAGTCTGACAACCAGTCAGTGAAGTCATACTAAGGGATATCTCGTTGTACCCAGTACTAACTGGGTTGTGCAGTGTGCACTGTGTGCAGGCCAAGAAAGCAGTCGTTCCATGTAAAATTCCGGTTTTTACCTGCATCCAGATAGACTGGAAGCCGACTACAACATACTCGTAGTTGGGATAATGTATGTGGATCTTTTAAATTTTTCACCAGCCTTTATCACTAGGGATAATGCAAACAATCTAAGGATAGTACCTATCAAAATCGGTTCAGGCGTTTAGAAGTTATGGTGGATTATAGAAACTCACAAATAAACACACATGAACCCTAAAAACACTATTTTTTGGGCTGTTGTGTAAAATATATAATAAAAACATTACGTTTTTTACAATTTTAATTAGTGGTCCACCTAGGTCCTGGACCCAGCCCAGGGGGGGGTCATGACCCCCCTGACCCCCCCCCTGCAGGTAAATAATCACGAGCGAGGAGACCCGTCGCGTGAGCACAGACAGAAGACCCGTGCGGCGCGCGCAGGCGAACAGTGACGCGAAGGTGGGGTGGGAGTGGGAGCGAGACAAAAACATGCCTGGCCTTGAAAATTAATCTAACTAATATATCTAAATTATCTAATCTTTTTAAATGGGTAGTTGTTTGATATTAGGACATTACTTATAATACCTACCTATAACTATTAAACTAATTTTATTTTCTTCTAAAAATATTTATTCTGTCTTGGCTTATCTCTGTATTTATTTATTGTTACCAGTATTATTACTTTTTTACACAATTATATATTTATTGCTTACATTTTTCTTTATTACAATACACATATTTATACACATTTTCTTAATTTAAGTACCTACATAGTACCTAGTATATTTATACACATTTTCTTAATTTAAGTACCTACTCGATATAATTATATTTATTGTAACCATATATTTACATAATATGTTTGAAACTGTTTTCTGTATGTTACTTACCCCCTCAAGGTTCATTGGAAGACCAGCGTCAGACAGCTTCACCTGTCTGGCATGAATGCTGAAATGAACCTTTTTGGCGCAGCCGTGAGGCACACAGCACATAGGTACCTACTATGTATTTCCATTTTTGTATTTTTTCATTTTTTTTATTATTGTGTGTGTGCTTGATGTACTGACGTCAAATAAACATTTTTTCTTTCTTTCTTTCTTTCTTAATGTGCCACGCACGATACTATGCACGATGTCGTCGATACAGTGGGGTGGTGTTTTAGTTCATTCCGAAAAATGGACCACTCTAAGACGCATTCTGAAAAGAATATTTAAATGTTTCTGAAATTAGAACTCAAATAAATGTTAATTTGTTCATTAAAGTAACAAGACAACTGCGCAGTATTGCATCGTGAGTTTCTAACGTCACGACGTCGTATCGTGCATCGACACGTTACGTAACTTTCGTATAGGTACGTAACTTATTTACGCCCAAAGATGGTTAAAATTAGTGCTAAAATATGAAAGGTTGCCCTCAATTTTTTTGGGATGCCATCATCAGTACCTGATTTCCTTATCATGGAAAGGAGATATTAATTATTATAATGGGATATCTCAATTCCAACAAAAAAATAATTTTCTATATCAGTTCAGGCGTTTTCGAGTAATCGGTGAATATACATAAAAAAGATTCCGACGAATTGAGAACTTACTTTTTTTTAAAGTGGGTTAATGAGATTTACCTTCTATCATCAGGTCAACCTAATAGCCTGAAAGACTATCGGTCCGCACGTATATTTTTGAAGGAATTTTCATTCAACTGCTAACCGTTGAGGAGTTGACCTTCCATCATCAGCGCATCCACATGAGGTTATGATTATCAGACGCAAATACTTTAACAGCTTCAGAAAATATATGGAAAACGTAATAAGTGCCTATAAAATTTGAGGGTTGCCCAGGGGCGTATTTTGAAATTTGGCGCCCCGGGCCAAAAACTTTTGCCGCCCCAGAAGTCAAGAAAAATACCATAAAATTTTCTTTTTGGCTTTTTTTTTTCTAGGGCAGTTTCGAGTAAGTAGTTAGTCAATGAGTCGTAGAGCTTGGAAACAACCTCAACGTCTGTGTCGACCCCAGTTTCGTGGCGTGCGTTTTTGCTGCCGGGAGTCCACCATAATTTCGCCGCCCCTTCTAATTTCATTTTTAGCCAAGAAAACTAGCTAAAAGTCAAAATACTTTTTTTTATTATTTGAAAATTTTACATTTCGGGTTTATTTCTAAAAGTGTAATCAATTTGTTTTATTTTGCTTTTGTTTGCCATAGCTGATAGTGTTTTAAGGTTTGCCGTTCCGAAAATAAACAAAAACACCGAACGAACTCAAACAATTTTGACACATCGGATAAGTTACATCTTGTTTCAACAATTCATATGGATATTATGCATGATTCAGACTTGAGGGCAAATGTAAGAGCGAGCGGAGCGAGCTCGAAAAATTTTACCGCCTGCCTCGGAACCGTAACTGCCTTTTCTTTTTACTGTTCAAAAAATATACTTAACTTACTATTACCACTAATGCATTGAGGGATTGAATTGGACAATGAAGAAAACTTTAACTATAGACAACACTAGAAAATTTTAGCATTCCAGATAGGTTAAATTTTCTTTTTACCGAGAATGGCAAGCAGTGGGGGCGGCAAATTAGAAGGATATAGTGCTTGTTAACTTGCTTTTTGGGGCGGCATATGGCAGATTGGAATATACGTAAGGCTAATTCGAAAAACTGCCCCAGGGTGAAAAATAAGCCCTGTTGTCCCTATTTTTACAATGTCGTACGCCTGATTTTGGTATGTAAACTTGAATTGAGATTGTTAAAAAAAAATATAAAAAAGGTGAGAGTTAAAAGTGGAATGAATGGCGCCAAAACCAAAACAAAATGTAATCGGCCAGGGGCGGCTGGGCGGCTACGCCGCCCCTGGCGTACTGGCGCCCCGGGCCATGGCCCGGATGGCCCTAGGGTAAATACGCCCCTGGGGTTGCCCTCGATTTCTCAGGGATCCCATCATCAGATCCTGACTTGGTGACAATCGGACCACCTCGGGAGTATACCCTTTCAAACACAGAAAAAGTTTTGAAAATCGGTAAGTATAACTAAACGATGATTACCTACACCCAGTAATAATAAAATATATTGGACCGGCAACTTTGGCAATATTGCCAAAGTTGCCGGCAATTTTGGGAATTTACCGGCAGCGGCAAAATTGGGAATATTGCCACCAGGCACATCACTATTCGTGCCACTCGTACTCAGTGGACCAAAGAGTATAATAATACTATGGCAGCAGTGGACAGGTGGACAGTTTCCTTTGAGCTGTGAGCGTCTATGTCTCGGCACCACGTACACAAAAAAAATACCAAGGTAAAAAAAATTCAAAAATAAATTAATGTAAATTTATTATTATTTACTTATTATTATTATCATTTTTTTTATAAGTCACCGTATTAAAAATATCAGAGATTCGCAACATTTTTCGCATTGTCAATTATATATTACATTTACAATAATTTATAATACGCTTACTTCCCTATTATAATATAATACCTTTCTCGTTAAAAGCATCGTAGCGCCACAGATAATATAATGCGTAGTAGCGCTTGGAAATTGACGCCATCTGGCGTTTTCTTCTAGGAACTAATAGTATTCCTGAAAATGTAAACCGCTCACTTACCCGTGAAACTGAGCGAACCGCATCGTAGGAATTTCTTTTCGCTGAAGCAAGAGCTTTGCGTTTCCACCGCTAGATGATGCTGATAGCTGTAAAAAAATACGCACGATAGTTTTTTGTTTTTTTTTTGTTTCTACTTTATTCAAAGGAAAACGAAAGTGTTTCTTTTGAAAAGTAATTCATTTTGTCAAGGAGTTTATAAAACTAGTAGGTAGGTACCTAAATTATAAACATCATTTCTTTGTAGAACTGTTTTTCTGAAAATTAATAGAATGAGAAAGAAATGATGTAGAAAAACGGAGTTAGTTAATATTTTCCTTTCAGTAATTTAAATGAAATGGCAAATTAGTTGGTTAAATTTACTAATAAATAAAATCTTATTTGACCACTTGTTGTCAATAAGAAAATCGTCTCATTTTACAGTATAAAGCCCAAAATGTGAGAGTTTCCCGTTTTCCGCATAGCAGTAATACAGGCCCGATGCCGGAGTGACTGGATTGCCAGATTATGAATATCCCCTTGATTTTGGGGAAAACTAAATTAGAAATGGGATTTGTTTTTTTTGTTTGTATTTTAATAGGTAATGAGATTATTTAAGTCATTGATGCTGTTTTCAGTCTATATGACACGATTAATTGAAAACACAGCAATAATTCCAATTAAAAACACGTTTAAAACCAATTCAAATAAATTTTAGGATTTTATTTAAATAAACTTTTTCCGCCCGTGGCTTCTTTTTTTTGACACTATTAAAAGACATGTTTCTCTAAGCTCTTATCTCTAAGCTATATTACTCTAAAATTTTATCAACATCTATTTACTCGTATTTGCGTTAAAGGAGTAATAAACATCCGTCCATCCATCCTCACAAACATTTGTGTGAAATACCTACCTACCAAATAACTCAATATACCTATGGCTCCGTATTAGGGATCCCTACATGTTTCTTGGTTAAATAACAAATACAAAATCATATTTCAACTGTCACAAAGAAGTAGGCTATGCCAGAAATAGCCCAATACCCATGCACAGTAATTATCAAGTGAGCTGCTTACACCAAACAGTACCGACGACCCTCCCCTCTTTTATTATGCATTCATGGAATATTTAAACGTTATGCGTCACTTTAAAACGCTTAACACCTTCTTTCACTACTACACCATCCAAAATATGTCAAAATACAGGTTATTCTTCTTAAAAATAAGCAAAATAACAGTAAAAAGAATTGTTTTTCCCAAAATCGTGACACTCTAATTGCCTCAGTATTGTTTTTTCCACCTTGCGTATTGCGTAACTTCGAATATAGGCTGGCAGTAGGGTTGCCAACCGTACTCTAAAATAGAGTATTGTACTCTATTTCACGTAGGCGTACTCTATAATCTATAAGACTCATAGAGTATGCTAAAATACTCTTTTTTACACAATGTTTATGCAATCCCATTTTTATAAACAAAAAAATAGACCATTTACTGTTAATAGGTTGCTATGTAGTATTTTGGCGTTAATATGTTGCTACAACCGGCTTTCTTCACTAAATAAAATATCTTTAAGAACTAAAATTTAATTTAATCATTTAGAACAAATTATAGAAGGAAAACTTAATTAATTTACGAAGACTCAACTCTAAGGTGAATTGTTAAATAACATAGATTTTACGCAAAAGTTCACTGCAGAAAAATGGCAATTTATTTTAAAAAAAATGTCATGAAGAATTTGTTTGTTTCAAAAAATGATATTAGCTGTATTAAACTCTCTGTTCCCGCCACCTCTGCCTTTACTGAGAGTCTTTTCGATCATGAATGTGAAGTGGCGGGAAGAGAGAAACAGAGCTTCATTGAAATTAATTACAAAATGAGGTCTTGATCTAATATAAATTTAGAGTTAGAATGTTTGGAGTCATACAATTATTTTAAAAACAATGAAAAATTGTTATGTGCTGCAAAAAGTAAAAAAAAAATACGTTTTTAAAAATATTAAATAAATACTCTTTTTTGGAAGTCCGTACTCTTTATTTAACTCCTTTAAATCAGAAATACTCTATCTATTCTAATAAAAGTTGGCAACCCTAGCTGGCAGCCCCGCCAGTACCACAGAGTACATTATATATAGGGCATAGAGTATTCAGCTGACCTCTACGTCATGCGCCATCTGGTGGCTAACGACAAAACAACTTGCAATTACCTATAGATACAGCGTACCCAGCATGCTATAGCTATATTTATATTCAGCATGCTATAGCTATATTTATATATGGCATTCCTTAATGTTTCTTCACTGTTATTGTTTATTTCGTTCAAATAAAACAAAATCGAATATTACAAAGCTTTTATTAGAGAAACCATGGGTACTTAGAATTACATAAATCAAAGTTGTGGATAGTTACCGAAACTAACCTATGCAAAATCAATGCAACTCACATTATGAATAATATTTTGAACACGGTGTCTATTGTTCAAAATATTAGTCTTATTTTGCGTACCATAAAACAATATAATTACAAACAGAAAACTATTATTTATATAATTTTTAAGCCATGTTTTTCAAATTGGTAGGAGGAAATTATTGCAGCAAAGAATGCTTTCTTTGCTGCAATAGTTTCCTCCAAACAATGTGCCACATTGTCTTCCAAACAAATACATAAAACGAAAAGAATATTATTTATTTATATTACTTATTTACTTTAATATCTGTTTATTTTTTCGTCTCTTGGTGTAATATATTAAGGTGAATGGATGATTGCTCTCACTGGCATTTTGTCGCTAGATGGCGACACATCCACAATATCGAACATTTTCAATTTTTACACCTAACATAGAAATTTTTAATAGACAACTTTCTTATTCACGACACATTGGGCACTAACTTGATTTTTTTAGATAATCACTGTGCTTGCTAACTGGTATCATACAAAGATTAGATGCACATAAAGATTAAGCCACATGAATATACTCATTACACACACATGCAAAGTAAATAGTAGTAACTTACGACACCACTAGATGGCGTTAATTTAAAGAAAGAGGACCAAATTAATTATCTAAAAGATAAAATAATGTCGTTACAATGAAGCAAAAACTAAAAACACATATTAATATTTTTATTAAGCATACTATATATTACTAGAGGTTAAATTGTTATGTTCCAATCTATTTCTTTATATATAATTATTGGTCTAGGATCGAAATCCGATACCTTTTCACTACAACAAATTATTTTGGGTAATAAAGGTATATTGTATCTATATAGGTTGTTGCAATGTGACTGAACCTAAATAGTACCTAACGTGTAAATAAATTGTGACGAGTACTAAATAAATAAAACAATATTTATTCAATTGTAAAGCTTTTTATTGTACCTTACTATAAATTAATAATATTTATCTATGGTTAATATTTTCATACAAAAAATCGTTTTATTTACTCTCACTACAATAACCAAAACACAAACATAACATACACTTTTTTAAATATTTTGATATTTACAATTCTGATTCTGAATTTAGTATTAGAAAGAATAAAGTTCGTAGATTACAATTTATATAACATCACACGTAAGTGCGGGTAACGGCACATGTAAGTATCTTAGGGGCTGACTCCACGAGCGGTAAAATCGTGGCGATATTATCGTCATAGCACGTATTTCTATACATTCTGGCTCGTCGCGATTCTCTCGCTTGTGGAGACATCCCCTAAGAGAGTGTATAGAAATACGTAGCACGACGATATTATCGCCGCGATTCTATCGCTCGTGGAGTCAGCCCCTTACACAACAACATACAAGTGGTTGCTAGCTAACCAGAACATTTATTTTTTAAGAACTACTACACAACACTTGACTACTACAAACGTTGTTGGACTTATTATACAATTTTGAACTTCAATAAATATTGTTTTCCAATTGAATTGTTAGGCCGGTACCTAAATACATGACTGAAACATAATATCTACACAGAAAATTCTTATAAACTAACAAATAACACAAACTATACATCGCTACATACAAAAATAGCATAATAATTTTAGTCTATAATGTTCCCACTGCTGAGACTCAGGCCTCCTCTGAACAGTGGTGATGACAACAACATTTTATTTCTACAATAGTATTCAATAGCCTATTATTTTTTCATCCCAACTTGATCCTTCGCTTGCCAGTATATATGTATAGTATGCCACGTGCCACGTGTGTTAGCCTTCGATGTAGTGATATTCTACACCATGCACACAAAGAGTTTTGGTGAAGGTTAGACGGGCCTGGAGTTTGCTGGTTATCCTCATTCCTTGTAGCACGCTCCACATGTCTACATGCTGCTACCCAACAAGCATAGCAAACCAGTCCTCCGTGGAATCTGAGTAAAACAAAGAAAACAATATATACTCTATTCACACAATTATTTAATTCCAAAAGTAGGTAATAAAAGTAAGTTGTTGATGTTACCTCTCTTGGATATATAGTTTGTGCTACTAAGGTACGTTCAGGTCCTTCAGGTATGGAGTGTCTGCACGTTTGGGCAAGAGACCGTCGGCACCATACACATGCACTTGTATTCATATCAACAGCAGGAGCTTCCATGATTCCTCGTTGTTGTATTGTACGCCGAGTATGTATCCAACAAGCAAAACATAGTAAGCCCCCCACGGGTATCTAAAACAGAAAATATGGTTTATTTATTAATCACAACATTTTCAATAATACTACTGACTCATCCAAGGCCAAAAATTAAATTGTGACTGTTCTTTCATTCCTGGAACGATGTCTTGGATCATGAGTAATTAAGAAACATTTGCATATGTGCCTGCCTTGCATGAATCAAAAGAAAACAAAAGAGTTGCTTACCTCTCTTGGAGCAATTGTTTCAGCAATATATTGCCTTACGGCACCCTCGGTAACACAGTGTGTAGGCCTAAACAAAGATGACTTACACCTCACACATACATTGCTTTCATGGTGGTGCTGGAGTTCTTGATCTTCATGTGCTAGAGCACTTTCACCTGACACTTCTCGCATTATGATGCGAAAGCATTGTGAGCACATCACTCCATTTTCAACAACCTAAAACAACAAAACAAAAAAGGTTACACAGTGTTTATAGATATTATTATGCTGCAGTGACTATATAGAATGAAATGTTTTTACTAGATGGTCAAGATACCGCTCGATGACCGAAATTATTTCAGGACCCATATCATCGGCAGCATAGTAGCTACTGTTCATTTTCATCTATGACTGCCAGGTACACCGTATGCACGCCATTGTCAATAAACTGGAATCAGTATGAGTTAGAATCAGTAAGAATTCGGAACAAGGGAAAAAAACATTACGTAGAAATAGTTTATGAACAAAAAAATACTTAAATAAATGCACGGGACATACCTGAAAATGAACTTGTTATTGTAAAATAACACACGACGAAATCCAGAAACAAAATCCGGTTCACAGGCGAATCAGAAACCTAGGAAATCATGGCGGGGTTATCTTATTAAAAACTTTTCAAATAATCATTATTGTAGGCCTGTACCCTTCTTCAAATGAATTTGTTAGTATTTTTATGAAATTCCCCTATTTTTTTCCTATTTATTCATGGAATGTACATTGGTGGCCCAAAATCAAACATTAGCATCAAGCAAAGAGTATGGTAACTTGCATCAAGCTGTCAAAGTGTCAACTTGTCAAGCTGTGGAATGCAAGGGTGCGTTCCGAATTACGCTGTAATCGATTTGAGCGTCCATAAACCCGTACCGAATTACTGTGAGCGCGATATCGATGTCCCTTGAATCGTCATAGATGACGTCATGACATGCGCCATCTTGCGATTACACCGACCATGACCCAAAAAAATATCACCGTGAGCGCTGTCAAAATCAAAGTAAAAAACTGGCCAAGTGCGAGTCGGACTCGCACATGAAGGGTTCCGTACCAAAACGGTATGCTATAATTTATACAATTTCTTCGACGGCCAATGAAACTTGACCTCTGGATTGTATAGGCGCTCATACGATTCAGGGACCAAATTATATTGGTTAACTGCTGTTTCCATCTGTTGTTTCCATTCAAGTTCAAAATGATTTTCCTAGAAAGTCCTTATAAAGTTCTACTTTTCAGATTTTTTTCATATTTTCTAAACTTATGGTTCAAAAGTTAGAGGGGGGGGGACACATTGTTTTTTACTTTTGGAGCGATTATTTCCGAAATTATTGACATTATCAAAAAATTATTCCAGTAAACCCCTATTCATTTTTAAATACCTTTCCAACAATATATCACACGTTAGGGTTGAAATTAAAAAAAAAATCACTTCCCACTTTACATATAGGGGGGCTACTCTAATAAAACATTTTTTCCAATTTTTATTTTACCACTTTGTCGGCGTGATTGATACACATATTTGTTCCAAACAGCTTTCTAGTGCTAACGGTCACAGAGATTAGCGAGGACGGACAGACGGACAGACGGCCAGACATGGCGAAACTACACTCATGGGCACAATTAACCGGCCACCTACATTTTTTCGATTTCTTCAAAATTCTATCGTAATTTAATTAATTTTGTTATAATGTTACATTGGGTGAACCTTTACGAAAACATATGAAACATGTTTAAGTTGTGAAATGGTTTAATTGAAACAAAAAAATGAGAATATGCAGTTTTCTTACCGAAAACAAAAATTAGCAAACGTGTAATTTAGAAAGAAGTATGCTCTAAATTAGCGCACTAATAATGAGTGTTTCCTCCTCTGGCCCTAATGACCTCTTGTAACCGATTTGAAAGCCTGTCCATTATGTCTTGAATGTCGCTTTGTGGAATATTCTCCCACTCCTCAATAGCTCCAGTTTTCAGCTCACTGATGGTCGTAGGAGCTGGTGTACGACTCCGAATCCGTCTTTTTAGGTTATCTCATGCATGCTCTATTGAGTTTAGGTCTGGACTTCGTGCTGGCCATGGTAATCGCTGAATATTGACGGCGTCCAAGTAATCTGTGACAATTCTCGCGGTGTGTGCACGTGCGTTGTCTTGCATTAAAACAAAATTATCGCCAATGAATGGCGCAAACGGCATCACATGTGGTTCTAGGACTTCTGTCACGTACCTGTGAGCATTAACGCTGTCTTTATCGAAGATGACCAACGCTATACGGGCGTCGTAACAAATGCCACCCCACATCATTATCGAGCCTCCCTGGTAGCCCACTGTTTCAACCAAAGCACATTCAGCAAACCTTTCACCGCGGCATCTATACACACGCTGACGTCCATCTGGACCTCGTAAAGCGATTCTTGATTCATCAGAGAAGAGAACTGCCTTCCATTGTACCGAAGTCCAATTTAAATGTTCTCAAGCAAATGCAAGTCTTGCTCTTCTGTGAGTTGCGGTCAGTTCTGGGACTCGAACTGGTCGAAATGATCCCAGACCCCTCTCTGCTAACCTTCTTCTTATTATTCTTAGGCTCACATTTACATTTCGTACCTCAAACAAGCGGTTACGAGCCTCAGAAGCTGTTGCGAACCGATTCCGAAGAACGTTCGAGACGATGTAACGATCATCTCTCTCTGATTTACACCTTCTACGACCTTGCCCTGGCCTCCTTGTGTAGGAACCAGCCTCTCTATAACGCCGAATAGCATCTTGAATAGTGGTTCGTGGATATCCAAGCATTCGCCGAATCCGACGCTCGCTGAACCCAGCGTCTGCAAGTGCCACAGCCCTGGCTGCCCCAGCTGCGTCCAGTGACATTTTTATGGTGTAAATGAGGTCACAGCACTCCTAACACCTCGGATAAATTCGAAAAATGGTAACGCAACGATTTAAAACAAATGTATCCTTCACACAAAACCAGGGGCGAGACTGTCAAATTTCGACCTAACTGATTAAGATTGAATAAAAACCACAAAAGTAAACAAAACACGGATATGATTGTTTTGTTTATTCCAGATAAACCCACTTATGAAGTTACGCCTAGCAGTCAACGCGTAAGTTATCATAAACAAACGATAAGGAATTCGATATAAGTGGCCGGTTAATTGTGCCCATGAGTGTATAAGGGTTCTTAGTTGACTACGGAACCCTAAAAATGACAGATGTGAGATGTCTGATGCGTGTGTGTGTGTGTGTCTGGGTGTGTGTGTGTGTGTGTGTGTGTTCACAGCTGAGGTTCACTGACTGGAGTCGCACAAATAAGTACATTCAATTAGTTCTTTGAAATCTCTTCGGAGTCTCATAACCATGAGTATTCAAGTAAATATACAAGACGAGCTTATCGGGCGATAATACGACTTGAAGCACCGAGGCATAATACAGTATTTTTTTCCGTTTTTAGCACAGAGAGCTCTAAAATTTAAATTTTTACTGCGCACCCACCGGCGCGGCGTGCAAAATAGAGCGCGATTGTCGAATGACGAATGTTGTGACGTCATTGGGTAGTGAGCGCCCGCCCGCGTTTTTAAAAACCTACGGCCGGAAATGCGCACTTTGATCGTAAATATCTCAGCCATTTTTTAGGTTAGGATAAAAGTAAAAATACAGTTTTTCTCGTAATTTTTTGAAGATTTATTTGGTATGTTAATTAAAAACGTTTGTTAGACCCATTCTGGGACCACGAAAAGTAGGTAACCTACCCCGTAGATTTTTGAAATAACAAAAATCTAAACCTATAGGGCACTCCCGGTCATCCTAGAATTGTGAAATTTGGGGTGAAGCAAGCTCTTATAGCATAAATAAAGGAATAATTTTATTATGAAAAATAAAACAAAATTAAAAACTCCCATACAAAACATAAAACCAATAAAATTTGGTCCCTGAATCGTATAAGCGCATATACAATCCAGAGGTCAAGTTTCATTGGCCCGTGGAAGAAATTGTATAAAATCAGCAGCATACCGTTTTGGTACGGAACCCTTCATGTGCGAGTCCAACTCGCACTTGGCCAGTTTTTTTTTTAAATTAGCAAAAGAAAGTCGGCCGCCAATCAGTCACACCTCCATCGAGCAGCCGGCCCATCGATGGCAGTGGCCAGTCCGGACCTGCGGCTATATTACCTACCTACCTACTATTACGAGTGCATCCGATCAATCGGAAGCCAGGAAGTAGGTTAAAAATTAGCATGATTTTATTACAGACAGACAATGGAACAAGCGAAACTAAATAAAATCTTGTAAAAAGAAAGAAAAAATTGTCTTTTTTAAAACATTATCCTACACTAGGAATTTCCCCTGTGTCGTGGTTACATTTAAAAACATCGACAATGAAGAAATGTACCTACCTATAGGAAAGTACATTTTTTCATAACAAAAAAAAACTTGCATTTCTGTATCACGAGGAAAACCGAAAAAGATAGGTAAGTTTTTATCTCTTCTCTTGTTTCAAAATCAAAAGTCATTTATTTAGACTAGGCTGATAAACAGCACTTTTCGAACGTCACACGTCTTGCTGGATCTACATGAATTCACAATAATATTATGCCATTATTAGACATAACCCACGTAACTAGCTGAACCCGCGCATGCGTTGCAATGTGTTTTTCCTACCTACCTATCTACTACCCTACCTACCTACTACCCTACCTAATATATTTGAACATATTAAAAAAAAAGTATCTATAAACCTCACGAAGCCTGAGTGAGACCTTTCCAACGAATGCAAAACCGTGGAAATCGGTTCGTGCGTTCTGGAGTTATAGCGTCAGGAAGGAAAACCCGACTTATTTTTATATTTAGACATAATAATATCCTAAGATTTCAAAACTAATGTCAAGTCGACCGAAATATATTTATGCGTATGTACCTACTCGCCGCGCGGCTGTTGACAACCCACTGTTAGTCTGTTACCGGTAGCCTGGCGCCCGGTAGGCTATAGGTAGGTAGTTAGCGCGTGTAAGTACATGGAGTGCATTACCTGGCAATCTGTGCAACTGCTACCATTTTTAGAACGTCATTTCGCTGACAGTTAAAAATCAAAGTACTTAGTTTGTCTGTGTATTCACTTATCTTGCTGGTTTCACATGAATTAAATATGATTCGATCAATAGATGTAAGTGCATGTTTACGTACGCGCGGCGCGGCGCGCGGCGCGGCCGGCGACGCGATCCGCACTAAATTCAAACGTATGGCGGTGTATGAGTGCGTTCACGGAGAAGCGAATTTATACGCGATTGCTTGAATTTGAGGCGGCGGCCGCGGCGGCGCACGCGGCGGTTTATTCTCGATGAAGCGATGCCCGCGACGGAACTTGGCCTTGAAAATTCGCGGCGGCCGCCGCCGCGGCCGCCGCGCCGCGTCTCTATGTACACCGTCGTACATTGCCATACGTTTGTGTTTGCGCGAACGATGATATCTGCCGCTGCACGCATCGCCTGTCCGTGAACACAAAATTCGCTCGACGCGTCGCTCGACGCGTCGCCGGCCGCGCCGCACGCCGCGCCGCGCGTACGTAAACATGCACTAAGTAGTACTGGCGGCTACACATCAAGCTATAAATTTCCAGTATAAGCTGGTCTCGAATTGTATAGGATTTCCGTACAGTGCGAGATCAGCGTAAACTGGAAATTTATAACTTTATGTGTAGCCATGTGTACCTACGTTTCACAATTGCGTAGGTAGGTAGGTCGGAAAAAAATAGGTAAGTTTGCCTACGCTGATCGCCTGATTTAGGTATAAGGTCAATGTGGGCAAATCCGTCATACTTTTTTGAAAGTCGAATTTGGTTAACTAAATCTGGTACACTTACTACTTTATTATAAATTTGATGGTTGTAAGCGATACAAAATTTTATTCTCTTGTATACCATCCATTTTAAACAACATAACAGCCATCCACATGTAACTAACAAGGTTTTTTTAAAAGTCTGTCGTTAGACGGATTTTCCCGACGATTGGGGGCAAATCCGTCTAGTAGCAAATTTGCCTCGAGTTACGCCGTTTTATCAAACTATGCAATTTGTAAGCAAGTAAATGCAGATGATGAAGAAAAATGTTTTTTAACATCATAAAAATAAGGTTTATTTTACGTTTTACACCCTAAAATCTTTTTTGGGGGCTATTCCGGCCTATTTTTAGAACCAGGGACTTTAAACCTTTCTAAAAAGTTTGAAAACTAAATATTTTTATTTATCAGTTTAATTTTTCAGGTACATTGAAACAATCCTATCTTATTATGACAATGGTATTTATGGTATTAACTTAAATAAACAGGGTTATTTTTAATGAATTCGGTTAGGTATAATAGTAATAATAATAAATTCTTTATTTGCAAAACATTTTACAATATTTGCTCCAGAGCTAGATATTAAATAGGTATCTGTATTTCAGGAGTCAGTTTCTTCTTCCTAATAACGACACAGTCGCTGCCCCGGAGGAGTAGTGTCTCGTTCATAAAGCACATGACTTTAGTGTTTCAGAATACTTTTGTGACGAAAACTGTAAAACGCCTTGATTTATAAGTATTATTAATTCATTAATTGGTAAATTCCTTTATGTTGTGAAACTGTTTTTGTAAAAATAATTACAACAAAAATAATAGTTCAAACACCCAATTGTTAGTTACCAGTGGACTTTCAAAGTATAAACTAAAAATAGGAAGGATGAAAAGGTTGACGACATCTGCAATGGGGTAATTCCTGTATATGACGATTTAGCCCCTTCGAAATTAGACGGATTTTCCCACTTGAACATTCTGAGGTTACGTATTTTTTTAACAATTATTTCTGTATCTACTGGTTTATACTCAAAACAAATAGAAAAATCCGTTGAAACACTTATTAAACTACATGTTATGCATACTCAGAAAGTCGTAACTTGTAAAATTTAATATTTATCCTATATGAAACGGCGGCACGCCACACTTGAGTATCGAGTTCGTAGCACAACTAAACTTCAAATGCATTTTTTGACAATTGTAGACAACCTTGCTCCATCTACGAATCATAGTTAGAACTAAAAACTGACCCTGTTTTATCGACCGAACCAGTAACAGCGTAACTATTCTGGAATGAATAGTAAACGAATGTGTATGGAATAGCCCCGTAGACGGATTTGCCCACATTGACCTTACCCTAATTACTTACGAAGTTCATGACTGTATACTTACATATACAGTCATGAACTTCTATTCTCTGATTTTATTCAACCCAAACCAATGAATTAGTACCAAACCGTGTCAGAAAATGTATTATCAGTGGAAGAAAATTTTTAGTTTTTCCATCATGGGTGTCGTTTTCATGGTTTTCGGGGTCGCTGATTACGAAAATGAAGCCAAAATGAAAATCCAAGATGGCGGCCAGGTAAATTTTTCGTTTTTCCGTCATGGGTGTCGTTTTTATGGTTTTTGGGGTCGCTGATTACGAAAATGAGGTCAAAATGAAAATCCAAGATGGCGGTTAGGAAATTTTTTTGTGTTCCGTCATGGGTGTCGTTTTTATAGCTTTTGGGGTCGCTGATTACGAAAATAAGGTCAAAATGAAAATCCAAGATGGCGGTTAGGAAATTTTTTGGTGTTCCGTCATGGGTGTCGTTTTCATGGTTTTTGGGGTCGCTGATTACGAAAATTAGGTCAAAATGAAAATCCAAGATGGCGGCCAGGAAAATTTTTGGTTTTTCCGTCATGGGAGAAGTTAGAAGTGAACAATATACTCTGTACCGAACAAAAAAGATTTAGAAAAAGAAAACGATAAATAATAATAATAATAATAATATTCCACAACTATCACACAACGCCATCTAGTCCCAAGCTAAGCAGAGCTTGTGTTATGGACTTAAGGGTACTAACTAGCCAACTGATAAACATACTTATATATTTCTAAATACATACATATTATAGATAAATTACACCCAGACACAGAACAAATGATCGTGCTCATCACACAAACATTTGTCCTGGGTGGGAATCGAACCCACGACCTCCGGCATAGCAGTTAGGGTCACTAACCACTAGACCAACAGGCCAGTCAAAATATGGCAGTTTATGATTTTTTGCACGCAGATAAGTCAAATATGAATAAAAATACTCCAGTCTGTGCTCTTTTTTGTGATATGACTCAGGCATTTGATTATGTCCAACATGATATTTTATTTAAAAAACTTGATGCGTACGGTTTTAGAGGGAATGTTCTTGAACTTATCAAATCATATTTGAACGACAGAAAACAAATAACCTAAATAAGTAGACTAAACACTAAAACCAAACTTTCTATCGGAGGAACGAACCGTTACCTACGGAGTTCCGCAAGGAAGTGTTCTAGCAGCATTATGCCTGAGAAATATTTCTCGACAGCATGCAAATCCAAGTCGGATCCATGGGCGGCATAAAAACTCTGACCAGGCTTAGGCACTACGTACCCGAGAAAGAAAGACGGGTAGACCTAAGTAGGTATATTTCAGCGGTTATGGTTTTGCAATAAACAGGGACGTCCTTTAGTCCGGTAACGAGTACAAGTGCACTAAATAAACAATGTAAACTGTCTGAAGTAACAGCAGACGTCGGCGTACGCGCAACGCACGCCGAATGTGCGGCGATTACCACCTCAAACCGGTTCAATCTACTTCGTTGCAAGCCGAATGAGCCCGTATCTGGACGCTCGCTGTCAACAGCATCATCGTTACGTTCAAACTCAGCTGACTCGCGCAGTTTGTCACGCAAGCGTACACTGTATGTGTTTAGTAGCGCCACCAGTATGGGTTTACGAGAAACAGAGGCTGTACCCAAATCCTTCGTCCCGGTAAATACATAGCTGACGCGCTGGACAAGGGCCATAGCGTAGCCATGATATCTACTGACCTCAGCAAAACCTTCGATTCAATTAATCACAAAGGTCTCTGTCGAAAACTGATCGACGCCGGAATACGCAACAACATCGTAAAGATGATCGAGAACTACCTGAGCAACAGGACAACAAGAGGCAGCTTCAGAACCACTTTGGGAACGGAGCAGCGTGTGCCGCACGGGGTGCCCCAAGGATCGATACTCGGTCCGGCGATCTTCAACCTCTATGTGGCTGACCTACCTAACGAAAGAATAGCAGGTCAGATGCTGTCACAGTAGGCCGACGATCTATGTATACTGAACGCAGCTGAAAGACCGGACCACGCTACGCGCCGAGCAGAGTGGGCCGCCATCGACATAATTGATTACTACAGAAAATGGGGCCTCAAATGCAATGTCGATAAGACAGAATGCATAATGTTTTCGCACAAGAGACCAAGACTCAACAATTTGAACACAGGGTATCGCAATTATGTTCAAATACGTGGGGAACGCATTGTATTCAAACCAGAAATAAAATACCTTGGAGTCTGGCTGGATAAAAGGCTTTCGATGAATAAGCATGCCAAAGAAAATGTTGAAAAGGCCAAGAGAGTCAAAGGAGCGCTGTATCCAATCATCGGCTACCGCTCCAAGCTAAGCATCAACGTCAAGCTACTTTCTTGTCATCCAAGCTTGCTTACTGCCAGTGATAGACTACGGAGTAATACAGCTGCTACCGAGGTACAGTAAAACAAACCTGCTCAAGCTTGAGAGGCAGTATAAAATGGCATTGAAGAGCGCCGCACAGTTACGCAGACGCACTAACACCGATCTACTCTGGGAAATCTTGCAACAAGACCCGTGGCACATTCGTGCGCATGATCTCCACGGCGACATGATAGAACGTCTCAAATCTCTGTCGATCGAGGTGCTACAAGAACAAGGCCCAGCATACACCCGCTACGGACATCATAATCCCTTTCTTTTTTCTACTAGAGTAGGGGAAATTGAATATATCAATAAAAAAAATAGGGACAAGCCACTCTTCAAACGAATGACCACCTTTCGACAGCGTAGGCTCTGCCTGTAGAGTCACTAAATAAACTAATAAGCTACTGGCCGCTGGTCACAGATTCATCGTTATCCTCTAAGAATTATATAATAACTAGTAGTAATAGAGGAAACGACTAGGATAGGTTTCAATAGCTCCTACTCTACGGACATAATGAAATTCGCAATTGTTAAATAAGATGTCTTTTAAGAGATATGTTATATGTAATATGAAAAAAATTTCCTAACCGCCATCTTGGATTTTCATTTTGACCTCATTTTCGTAATCAGCGACCCCAAAAACCATAAAAACGACAACCATGACGGAAAAACGAAAAATTTACCTGGCCGCCATCTTGTATGTTCATTTTGACTTCATTTTCGAATCAGCGACCCCAAAAACCATAAAAACGACACCCATGACGGAACACCAAAAAATTTCCAAACCGCCATCTTGGATTTTCATTTTGACCTCATTTTCGTAATCAGCGACCCCAAAAGCCATGAAAACGACACCCATGCTTGCCCGCACCGGTATCGTTGCAACACGATGGTGAGGTGTATTGCAAGCTGGAAGCTGGCGTCGGAGCACAAGAAATACCAGTGCCTCCATCTTCTCGAGAGCCACCTTGAGGCCGTGCCTCGATTTGTTTCAAGCGAGACTGCAAACGGCCAGGACTCTGTTTAAAAAAGCTAACAGACCGTCGATTCCGACATTTTTGACATTTTTTATGTCAAAAAATGAACGTATAAAACTGTCCATTTACACAAATTGTCTTTAGTTGGGGTCCAAAAAGCGTAAAAATGTTAAAATACCGTCAAAAAATAAACATATAAAAAAATAATATCATCAAAATAAATCTGTAAAAAAAATAGGAACCCCAGGATGGATTTTCAAAATATTTAGTATAATGACATAGAGTAGTGCCAGGAACCCAGCGCAGGTACTCCCAATCCTGGGCAGCATTTGGACCAAAGTTTGGCAATCTCCTTTCCTAACCGTCATCTTGGATTCTAATTTTGACCTCATTTTCGTAATTGCGACCCCAAAAACCATGAAAACGACACCCATGACGGAAAAACGAAAAATTTACTTGGCCGCCATCTTGGATTTTCATTTTGACCTCATTTTCGTAATCAGCGACCCCAAAAACCATGAAAACGACACCCATGACGGAAAAACGAAAAATTTACCTGGCCGCCATCTTGGATTTTCATTTTGAACTCATTTTCGTAATCAGCGACCCCAAAAACCATGAAAACGACACCCATGACGGAACACCAAAAAATTTCCTAACCGCCATCTTTGATTTTCATTTTGACCTCATTTTCGTAATCAGCGACCCCAAAAACCATGAAAACGACACCCATGACGGAAAAACGAAAAATTTACCTGGCCGCCATCTTGGATTTTCATTTTGAACTCATTTTCGTAATTAGCGACCCCAAAAGCCATGAAAACGACACCCATGACGGAAAAACGAAAAATTTACCTGGCCGCCATCTTGGATTTTCATTTTGACTTTATTTTCGTAATCAGCGACCCCAAAAGCCATGAAAACGACACCCATGACGGAAAAACGAAAAATTTACCTGGCCGCCATCTTGGATTTTCATTTTGACCTCATTTTCGTAATCAGCGACCCCAAAAACCATGAAAACGACACCCATGACGGAACACCGAAAAATTTCCTAACCGCCATCTTGGATTCTCATTTTGACCTCATTTTCGTAATCAGCGACCCCAAAAACCATGAAAACGACACCCATGACGGAAAAACCAAAAATTTCCTAACCGCCATCTTGGATTTTCATTTTGACCTCATTTTCGTAATCAGCGACCCCAAAAACCATGAAAACGACACCCATGACGAAAAAACCAAAAATTTCCTGGCCGCCATCTTGGATTTTCATTTTGACTTCATTTTCGTAATCAGCGACCCCAAAAGCCATGAAAACGACACCCATGACGGAAAAACGAAAAATTTACCTGGCCGCCATCTTGGATTTTCATTTTGACCTCATTTTCGTAATCAGCGACCCCAAAAACCATGAAAACGACACCCATGACGGAACACCGAAAAATTTCCTAACCGCCATCTTGGATTCTCATTTTGACCTCATTTTCGTAATCAGCGACCCCAAAAACCATGAAAACGACACCCATGACGGAAAAACCAAAAATTTCCAAACCGCCATCTTGGATTTTCATTTTGACCTCATTTTCGTAATCAGCGACCCCAAAAACCATGAAAACGACACCCATGACGAAAAAACCAAAAATTTCCTGGCCGCCATCTTGGATTTTCATTTTGACTTCATTTTCGTAATCAGCGACCCCAAAAGCCATGAAAACGACACCCATGACGGAAAAACGAAAAATTTACCTGGCCGCCATCTTGGATTTTCATTTTGACCTCATTTTCGTAATCAGCGACCCCAAAAACCATGAAAACGACACCCATGACGGAAAAACCAAAAAAAATCCTGGCCGCCAGATTGCACATATTTTTTTTCACTTTCTAGCATTTTTTCTCATTCCCTTATAAAAAACATTGTATCAATCATAAAATGTAAAATCCGCGGGCAAACCCGCTCGCCGCCGGCGCTAACTTGCTAGAAACGTTGAACTATGACCTTGAATGCGCAGTACAGGTACAGGAACACATTGTCGGGTCTCAACTCAATCGAAGTGCAGCGTTCGGGGCCGCGCGTAACCATAGTAACGCGGTGACACTAGCCGCTAGTTACTTTGTTCGAATAGCGCCTCGAATTTTCGAACAGCGCCATCTATTATAAATGTTTACCGAACGTAAACTCGTAACACAACAGCAACGAACTCTTTCTTGGTGGTTCTATAAATTTCTGTCAGATGGCGCGATTCAGGTCACTCACACATACAAAGATTTTGCGTTTTTTATTGAGTCTAATTCGCCTACAAATACTGTTTTTTTTATAAAATTTGGGCGTTTTGCCCACCTAATACATTACAAAGACTCATTATACTTGCTTTTATTCTGCAGAAATCGTTTATTTACGGAGATTTCATGTTCTGCAAAATGTATGGCGAGGTTTAACTAGGGATCCACCTTAAAGCCTGATTCTGAATTTCATCAGTCGAATCAACATCTTTCGTTGTGCTGGTACCATTTAATAACTTATTGGTCCACTTACACCAATTGTGGGCAAAGAATCTACTTGAGAAATCGAATATAAATTCTATTAAGTCTTTTCTATGGCAACTGCACTGAATAAATTTTGTATTTACATTTATATACAATATTGTTTTCAAATAGTTTTTTAAATTTTCGATATGACTTTTATTTTTTATTATATGGTGCAGAATATCTTGGATCTCAGAAAAACTTTTTGTTAAATTTTCACTTGGGTAGCATAGGTATTTTTTACCTTTTTTATATTCTCTGTGTTGCAGGTACCTGTTTTTAGATGGGTCATCGGTATACAAAGATACTTTGCAGTCTTTGCAATTTTTGTAATTTTTTTTTGCTTTACGCAATATGTAACCTGTTACGTAGAATAGAATAGAATAGAATAGAATCTTTATTTGCTTAGAATGTAGGTACATAAAAATAAGTTGTTGACATTATACAATAGAATCCATGTACATTCTGCCTTAATATAGCATGCAAATGTAATACATAACACTAGGATTATAAGGATATTACAAAGAATTATCATTCAAAAAGTCCTGCACAGAGTAATAACATTTGTCTACAAGTAATTCTGTGAAACGTTTTTTGAATTTTTGCAACGGTAAGTTTTTAATTTGGTCAGGTATTTTATTAAAGATTGCTGGGGCCATACAAATCACATTTTTCTTTAATAAACTAGTTTTATATACGCCCGTGCATAGTAGATTTTTGTATTGAGATCTCATAGCTGTACTTCGTTTTCTAGTTTCTATTAAAGTTGCAAAAAGACATCGATTTGTTATTACAAATATTGCCAATTCAAGGATATAAAGGCATGGGAAGGTTAGTAGTTTATGAGACTTAAATATAGGTACGCAGCTGTCTGTTACTTTAAGTCCAAATATAGCTCTCAGACAGCGCTTTTGAGCTTTGAAAATGCTTTCTCGATCACTACAGTGACCCCAAAATATGATACCAAATCTTAAGATAGAAATTACTAGACCATGGTAAGCCACAAGTATTGTCGATAAATTTACTTTTTTCGATAGGTTATGCAACATAAACGCGGCTGTGCCTAAACGTTTACATATATCTTCTGCCTGCGGCTTCCAAGTTAACTGGCTGTCAATTATGATTCCTAAAAATTTTGTGCTGTTTACTTTTTCTATAGTTTGGCCGTTGTAGATTATATCCATATCTCCTGTAGATATTCGTTGGTAAAAGTTCATAATTTTAGTTTTTTGAAGATTAATAACTAAATTATTATTATCAAGCCACTTTACTAAACTACTAATTGTATTGTTTATGTCATTTACATATGATTCTTCATTAATACGTGAAATAATAGTTGTGCTATCATCTGCAAATAATACCATTGGATGAAGTATATACCGTGGAAGGTCATTGATATATAATAAGAATAATAAAGGTCCAAGCACGCTGCCCTGCGGGACACCATATTTTATTTCCTTGAAAGACGATAAAGATTTTATTTCCTTTCTAGATTTCAAACATAGGCTCGATATCTCCGTACATTGTCTGCGACCTTTTAAGTACGTTTTTATTAAATGAAGGATATATTCGTATTCGAGCTGAGCAATTATTCTAGGGTCCTTTTTTTTGGTTTCAAAATTAGTAATTATATTATGATTCAGATCGTTGAAATCAACTTCGCAGTATTGTTCTTCTTTATTTTTATTCTGTGAAAAAAATAGTTCATCAAAAGATTCAAATACTGAACAGAAATCTTCTTCACAATTGGACCCTGGAGAATAATTGCTGCTCATATTATTTACTAGCAAAGAAGCAAATGCAGCTTCAAACCCAGCACAGGTGGGTGAGTTATTTCTCACCCCATGACTACGTATGCTCCCAAAAAAGTTTTCAAGAGGATCTTGATTAAAATGTCTGCACCAAAATGATTTAATTTTAAACTCATTAAATAATTTGTCTCTTAAAATGCCCATATTCTCAACAGTTTTTATCCAATTAGTTATTGATGGTACAGTACTAGCACTCCCTTTTGTCGTCATAAATGTCATAGACTTTAAAATAACTTTCGCTTGCACCCAAATATCTTTGTGATTTGAATAAGGTGTTAAATTTCTTAACAAATCTTTTCCTGATCGGACACCTGCGTTTTTCATGCTTCCATTTAGGGAGTCAAATAAATTGTCAATAAAAATAATAAAATCAGCAGTATCCTTTGTTTCTTCTGGTAGAATGCCATTCTCTGAAAAGTAAAAACAAAAATATTAATTATTTATCCCAAACTTTATTTCATCACAGTTTTGCAACACAAATTAAGTGCATTGTGGAATTTATTTGGTCCTAGTTTTCAGTATTATACATAAACTAGTATTTGCGTGGGTGCGCGAGCTGCGCGCAGCTCGCGGGGCGTGAAGAGGGGGAGAGGGGCAGCTTTGAAAAATGATTTCGACTAACGCATTGCACCTCTCAATGAATCTGAAAAAAAAATGTTCCAATGCAGCTCGCGGTACTACCTACCTACACCTACCTACTACCTACATACTACCTACCTACACCTACCTACTACCTACCTACACCTACCTACACCTACCTACTACCTACCTACACCTACCTACACCTACCTACTACCTACCTACACCTACCTACTACCTACCTACACCTACCTACACCTATCTGCTACCTACCCCTACCTACTACCTACCACCTACCTACTACCCCTACCACCTACCTACTAACTCCTGCTACCACTAAAAAACATTACCCTAAAGTTTGCTTGTCGTCGCCCCTGAGTTACGCTTCACCCACTCAACCTTCGTTACGCTTAGGAGGTCGCCGGCTCGCTTCGCTCGCCACCTCCCCCCTTCGCTCCACTCGGTCTCGCAGGTTCGCTCCACTCAGGACCTACCTACCACCGGAAAGCTATCATGACATTATCCCTACGCTACGGGGGTCGCCGGCTCGCTTCGCTCGCCCGCTCCCCCCTTCGCTTTGCCGCTGTACCACCACCGGACAGGTTTCAACGCCCCTCAATAGTTTTATGTAAGAAAAAAAAAAAAAAAGTGAAAAAGGGGGGGGGGGGGGTTGAAGGGGGGGTGAGGGGGGAGTCTCGAAAAATGATTTCGATTAACGCAAAGGCCCCTCTCAATGAATCTGAAAAAAAAAATGTTCCAAGTCTCTTAACTTCCGAGATCCGAAAGGGGGGGGGTGGAGGGGGGCAAGGGGGTCAAATTTTCAAAACGGTTTTTACTTCCCCAAGCCTCCTCTATACGAATCCCTAAAAAAAAAACACGTAAATTCTCTTTATTTCCGAGATTCGCCTAAAGGGGGGGAGAAGGGGGGCAAGGGGGGCCACTTTGAAAAATGATTTTTACTTTACCGAGCATCCTCTATACGAATCCGTAAAAAAAAAAAAATACGGGTCTTTTAGTTTCCGAGATACGATAGGGAGGGGGGAGAAGGGGGGGGAAAAGGGGGGGTTTCGGACTTTTCCCATACTCACCAGAGTTACTTGTTTACGAATCTGTCAAAATATACCCACCTCCCCATCCAACATCTGGGAGAACAATTATGTCAGTCAGTGAGTCAGTGAGTGAGTGGTAGTTTAGCTTTATATAGTATAACTAGTATTTGCGTGGGTGCGCGAGCTGCGCGCAGCTCGCGTGGTGTGAAGGGGGGAGAGGGGGCGCTTTGAAAAATGATTTCGACTAACGCATTGCACCTCTCAATGAATCTGAAAAAAAAAATGTTCCAATACTACCTACCTACAACTACCTACCTACACCTACCTACACCTACTTACACCTACCTACACCTACCTACACCTACCTACACCTACCTACACCTACCTACACCTACCTACACCTACCTACTCAACCTTCGTTACGCTTCACCCACTCAACCTTCGTTATGCTAAGGAGGTCGCCGGCTCGCTTCGCTCGCCACCTCCCCCCTTCGCTCCACTCGGTCTCGCAGGTTCGCTCCACTCAGTACCTACCTACCACCGGAAAGCTATCATGACATTATCCCTACGCTACGGGGGTCGCCGGCTCGCTTCGCTCGCCCGCTCCCCCCTTCGCTTTACCGGTACCACCATTTTACTTCCCCGAGCCTCCTATCCTATACGAATCTGTAAACAAAAGAGAAAAAAAGGGGTGAAGAGGGGGGGGGGGTGAAGGGGGGGGGAGAGGGGGGGGAGTTTCTAAAAATGATTTCGACTAACGCAATGCCCCTCTCAATGAATCTGAAAAAAAAAAAATGTTCCAAGTCTCTTAACTTCCGAGATCCGAAAGGGGGGGGTGGAGGGGGGCAAGGGGGTCAAATTTTCAAAACGGTTTTTACTTCCCCAAGCCTCCTCTATACGAATCCCTAAAAAAAAAACACGTAAATTCTCTTTATTTCCGAGATTCGCCTAAAGGGGGGGAGAAGGGGGGCAAGGGGGGCCACTTTGAAAAATGATTTTTACTTTACCGAGCCTCCTCTATACGAATCCCTAAAAAAAAACACTTCAAGTCTCTTTGTTTCCGAGATACGATAGGGAGGGGGGAGAAGGGGGGGGAAAAGGGGGGGTTTGGGACTTTTCCCATAGGTTTGAGAGTTCATTGTTTACGAATCTGTCAAAATATACCCACCTCCCCATCCACCATCTGGGAGAACAATTCTGTCAATAGATCAGTCAGTGAGTCAGTGGTAGTTTAGCTTTATATAGTATAACTAGTATTTGCGTGGCTGCGCTCGCTGCGCGCAGCTCGCGGGTCTGCCTACCTACACCTACCCACTACCTACCTACACCTACCTACTACCTACCTACACCTACCTACTACCTACCTACACCTACCTACACCTACCTACACCTACCTACACCTACCTACACCTACCTACACCTACCTACACCTACCTACACCTACCTACACCTACCTACACCTACCTACACCTACCTACACCTACCTACACCTACCTACACCTACCTACACCTACCTACACCTACCTACACCTACCTACACCTACCTACACCTACCTACACATACCTACTACGTACCACCTACCTACCTACTACCTCCTACTACCACTAAAAGAACATTACCCTAAAGTTTGCTTGTCGTCGCCCCTGAGTTACGCTTCACCCACTCAACCTTTGTTACGCTAAGGAGGTCGCCGGCTCGCTTCGCTCGCCACCTCCCCCCTTCGCTCCACTCGGTCTCGCAGGTTCGCTCCACTCAGGACCTACCTACCACCGGAAAGCTATCATGACATTATCTCTACGCTACGGGGGTCGCCGGCTCGCTTCGCTCGCCCGCTCCCCCCTTCGCTTTGCCGCTGTACCACCACCGGACAGGTTTCGACGCCTACTATAATATTTGTTCAAACGCCTAATGGCTATCTCTAACCGTTATGAAGTTACAGCCCTTTTAATTTTAGGGGAGGTTGGGGAGGGGAGGAGAGGGGAGGGTATACAAATTTCAACGCCCCTCAATAGTTTTATGTAAGAAAAAAAAAAAAAAAAAAAGGTCAAAAAGGGGGGGGGGGGGTTGAAGGGGGGGGGTGAGGGGGGGGGGTGAGGGGGGGAGTCTCGAAAAATGATTTCGATTAACGCAAAGGCCCCTCTAAATGAATCTGAAAAAAAAATCGTTCCAAGTCTCTAAACTTTCGAGATTCGCCTAAAGGGGGGGAGAAGGGGGAAAAGGGGGGCCACTTTAAAAAATGATTTTTACTTTACCGAACCTCCTCTATACGAATCCCTAAAAAAAAAAACTTCAAGTTTCTTTGTTTCCGAGATACGATAGGGAGGGGGAAGAAGGGGGGGGGAAAAGGGGGGGTTTCGGACTTTTCCCATACTCACGAGAGTTGATTGTTTACGAATCTGTAAAAATATACCCACCTCCCCATCCACCATCTGGGAGATCAATTCTGTCAATGAGTCAGTCAGTGGTAATTAAGCTTTATATAGTATAATAACTAGTATTTGCGTGGGTGCGCGAGCTGCGCGCAGCTCGCGAGGCGTGGAGAGGGGGAGAGGGGGCGCTTTGAAAAATGATTTCGACTAACGCATTGCACCTCTCAATGAATTTGAAAAAAAAATGTTCCAAGTCTCTTAACTTCCGAGATCCGCCTAAAGGGGGGGTGAAGGGGGGCAAGGGGTTCAAATTTGAAAAACGGATTATACTTCCCCGAGCCTCCTCTATATGAATCTCACGAATGACACCACCTACCTACACCTACTTACCACCTACCTACACCTACCTACTACCTACCTAAACCTACCTACACCTACCTACTACCTACCTACACCTACCTACTACCTACCACCTACCTACTACCTACTACCCCTACCACCTACCTACTACCTCCTGCTACTACTAAAAAACATTAACCTAAAGTTTGCTTGTCGTCGCCCCTGAGTTACGCTTCACCCACTCAACCTTCGTTACGCTAAGGAGGTCGCCGGCTCGCTTCGCTCGCCACCTCCCCCCTTCGCTCCACTCGGTCTCGCAGGTTCGCTCCACTCAGGACCTACCTACCACCGGAAAGCTATCATGACTTTATCCCTACGCTACGGGGGTCGCCGGCTCGCTTCGCTCGCCCGCTCCCCCCTTCGCTTTACTGGTACCACCACAGGATAGGCCCCTTTCAATGAATCTGAAAAAAAAAATGTTCCAAGTCTCTTAACTACCGAGATCCGAAAGGGGGGGTGAAGGGGGGCAAGGGGGTCAAATATGAAAAATGGTTTTAACTTTCCCGAGCCTCCTCTATACGAATCCGTAAACAAAACAGAAAAAAAGAGGTAAAAGGGGGGGGGGTTGAAGGGGGGTGAGGGGGGGAGTTTCGAAAAATGATTTCGATTAACGCAAAGGCCCCTCTAAATGAATCTGAAAAAAATAATCTTCCAAGTCTCTTAACTTCCGAGATCCGAAAGGGGGGGGTGGAGGGGGGCAAGGGGGTCAAATTTTCAAAATAGTTTTTACTTCCCCAAGCCTCCTCTATACGAATCCCTAAAAAAAAACACGAACATTCTCTTTATTTTCGAGATTCGCCTAAAGGGGGGGAGAAGGGGGGCAAGGGGGGCCACTTAACCCTTCTTTGCATGGTGATGGAAATTTCAATCATAATATTTAGTCAACAAAAAAAGGTACTCAAAACCCAAGTACTGTAAATTTGTTGTTGCTGGCAACATTTTATGCGACTATTGCGTACAACAAAACGCAGTTGTCAAAAAATAGCAAACGTCACTGTCAATTACCAGGCCTAGAACTTGTCATTCCGCTGTTTGTTGTGACTGGAAAAAAAGAGCGAGATTTTAGTTTGTTTTAAGGAAATAAACGGAGATATGAAAATACAGTAAAAGTGAAAATGAGTGGAAAATAGGTTTGTTTTCATGTTTTTGTTGTTTTATGTACAATTTATATCAAAACACTGTGAATAAATTTCTCAAAACTATGTGATGGAAATTTACATCACTATGCAGTAATTTCACTTGTAATGTATGGCAATTTCTTATTTGCAAATGTTTATTTTATGTTGTTTTTTACATTTACATTTATTTTATTTATTTTTATTTATTTATTTATTTGTATTTATATTGTATTTTATATTTTATTTACATTTTTTTTTATTTTTTTACATTTTTTTTAGTTTTTTTACATAATACATATTTTTATTTACATTAGGATTTTTTTTAATATTTTTCCTTTAATCTAGAGCATTAATTACATCACCCTGATTTTTTTTTTTTAAATAGGAAAAATCATGCAAAGAAGGGTTAAAAAAATGATTTTTACTTTACCGAGCCTCCTCTATACGAATCCCTAAAAAAAAACACTTCAAGTCTCTTAGTTTCCGAGATACGATAGGGAGGGGGGAGAAGGGGGGGGAAAAGGGGGGGTTTGGGACTTTTCCCATAGGTTTGAGAGTTGATTGTTTACGAATCTGTAAAAATATACCCACCTCCCCATCCACCATCTGGGAGAACAATTCTGTCAGTCAGTGAGTGAGTGGTAGTTTAGCTTTATATAGTATAACTAGTATTTGCGTGGCTGCGCTCGCTGCGCGCAGCTCGCGGGTCTGCCTACCTACACCTACCCACTACCTACTACCTACCTACATCTACCTACTACCTACCTACACCTACCTACTCAACCTTCGTTACGCTTCACCCACTCAACCTTCGTTATGCTAAGGAGGTCGCCGGCTCGCTTCGCTCGCCACCTCCCCCCTTCGCTCCACTCGGTCTCGCAGGTTCGCTCCACTCAGGACCTACCTACCACCGGAAAGCTATCATGACATTATCCCTACGCTACGGGGGTCGCCGGCTCGCTTCGCTCGCCCGCTCCCCCCTTCGCTTTACCGTTACCACCATTTTACTTCCCCGAGCCTCCTATCCTATACGAATCTGTAAACAAAAGAGAAAAAAAAGGGGTGAAGAGGGGGGGGGGGTGAAGGGGGGGGGAGAGGGGGGAGTTTCTAAAAATGATTTCGACTAACGCAATGCCCCTCTCAATGAATCTGAAAAAAAAAATGTTCCAAGTCTCTTAACTTCCGAGATCCGAAAGGGGGGGGATGGAGGGGGGCAAGGGGGTCAAATTTTCAAAATGGTTTTTACTTCCTCAAGCCTCCTCTATACGAATCCCTAAAAAAAAAACACGTAATTTTCTTTATTTCCGAGATCCGCCTAAAGGGGGGGAGAAGGGGGGCAAGGGGGGCCACTTTGAAAAATGATTTTTACTTTACCGAGCCTCCTCTATACGAATCCGTAAAAAAAAAAAATACGGGTCTTTTAGTTTCCAAGATACGATAGGGAGGGGGGAGAAGGGGGGGGAAAAGGGGGGGTTTCGGACTTTTCCCATACTCACCAGAGTTACTTGTTTACGAATCTGTCAAAATATACCCACCTCCCCATCCACCATCTGGGAGAACAATTATGTCAGTCAGTCAGTCAGTGAGTGAGTCAGTGGTAGTTTAGCTTTATATAATAGAATAAAAGATTTGCCTCCAGCACTACACCATTATGTAACTAATAAAACAAATTTTAGGTGATGTTTGTAATAAAAAGGCAAATAATTATGAAATTATGTTATTGACTTACCAGCTAAATATCCCATGGTTTTTCCAACAGTTTGGCTAAACAGTTGTGAAGCATATTTAACCTTCATTTTAGGAATTTTATCCTTGTTACAATGATTTTCTGTAAGGTTCTTTATTATTCTTAATCCTTTGTATGTTGGGTTATTTTCATATAATTGCGTAATATGCTCCCATTTTGCCACTTTTACTTCACCATTAATTGTAAATTGAAGATTTTTGGTCAACAAGTTATTTCTCATCCCTTTCAGAAGATGAGGGACATCATATAGAGGAATAATTTGTTTTCCTTCAATTTCAAATACAGAATTACAATAATCAGTATTTCTTCTTGCATAATTTCTTCTTGTTTCCTCAATGAGGTAATTTATGGCACTTGTATTTGATGTGCCCTGATCACACACTGTGGCCAAAACAATAAAACCAATTGAGTGGAGCTTCTTTACCACTTCTTTAATCTGTACTGCCAAAGTCTCTTTTGGTGTACTCCCTGAGCAAAAGGAGTAATAGATGGGCTGTTTGTAATTTTTTGTTACACCCCTAATCATAAAAACCAGCACATGATCTGCTATTTTTCTTGCAGATTCACCAGTGTGGTTTACAAAACCTGATACTCTATCTTTCTTTTGATTGTAGTCAAAATGTGGAGTGATAGCCATCTCATCGAAAACTAAGGTACACAACCTATCATCATACTTCATTTTCTCGACTTTTCTTTTTAATTGTTGGAAAATGTT
This sequence comes from Diarsia mendica, assembly GCA_949316265.1. Taxonomy (NCBI): domain Eukaryota; kingdom Metazoa; phylum Arthropoda; class Insecta; order Lepidoptera; family Noctuidae; genus Diarsia; species Diarsia mendica. Next base: position 5,056,586 of record OX438917.1, read on the forward strand.
TTCATTTATCCCTGGTTTCAGAGAAGCTCTTGAAATCATTCTGCTTAGCGTGACAGGAGATGGCAATACAAACATTTTGCTTAACCACCTGTAAGCTTTTGGTCCCATTTTATACATACTGAGGGCCATAATTTTCTCCTCTTTCTCAAATCGTCGTGCCATTTTAGGTTTGCTTATCTCCCGAAACTGCATAACTGTAAAAATTGCAGCCAATGTTTTAAACTTCTTTAACGCTGTTTGAAATGCAGTATTTGTGGAAAGTTTTACAGCTTTCTTCAATCTCATCTTGTAAGAGTCATTCTTAGTTCTCAACTTTTTAATTTGTTTTGCCAAGTGTTGTTCATTGCTGACCACTTTCTTGGTTGTGTCTGAAAGCAAATTAATGAAATATTAACACAAGCTTATGCCTTCAGAGTAAGAATAGCCATTCTTGATTTCCACCAAGATTCTGTATTCTAGCCAATTTGTATCGCAGTGAAAATCCCATTAAAAAAAACTTTTATTAGATTCAAATTATTAAACTGTGAGAATGGTACTTAAGCCCATTTATTATTTTACTAGCTTTTGCCCGCGCCTTCGCATTCGTCTGGAGGTCGGAAATTATCCCACGGGAACATACTACCAGGATAAAAAGTATCCCATGTCACAGGTCAAGGGTCTACACATGTGCCCAATTTCATTCAAACCCGTTCAGCCATTCTAGCGTGAAACCGTAACAAACATACTCATTTTCACATTCATAATATTAGTTAGTATATAGATAACTAGCTTTTGCCCGCGGCTTCGCCCGCGCATGTATTATACATATAAACTTTCCTCTGGAATCACTCGATCTGTTATAAAAAATACCAGCATCAAAATCCGTTGAGTAGTTTTAAAGATCTAAGCATTCATAGGGACAGACAGACAGAGGGAAGCGACTTTGTTTTATACTATGTAGTGATAACAAAGTATATATTTTGATACATATTTCTTGAAATTTATATAAATAGTGAATGAATACTACATAAATAGACTGGTAAATATTTACATCTTTTCCTACTAGCAGCAGATTGTTCAGGTGGTATTTCTTGAGGTAGAAGAATTTCAGCAGGAGTGCTGCTGGTTCCTTGGTTTGTTACATCCATGAGAGGTGGTCTCCCGAGAGTAAAACCTGTAAATCAATTTTTTTTTTAATATACCTAATTTTGATAGAAATCACAAAAATAACTAGTCATGGAGAGCCAACATACAATAAATAATAATTGATTTTTATATTAACCTGTTGTGAGCCAATTAGCAGACACAATAGAAATTTTATGTATCAACATTTTAAGAGTTAATTATTGAAATATACAAGCTAGACCAAATAGTGACATCCAAAGGAAAAATCTTAATTTCTCATACCCACGGGTATTAGAAAGTACCCCATGTATGTTCCGCAATATGTTGTAGTTTTAGAGTTATTTTTAGCAGAACATACATGGAGTATTTTGAAATATATATGGAGTATTTCAAAATACTGCATGTCATTTTCACATTCATAATATTAGTTAGTATATAGATAACTAGCTTTTGCCCGCGGCTTCGCCCACGCATGTATTATACATATAAACCTTCCTCTGGAATCACTCGATCTATTAAAAATACCAGCATCAAAATCCGTTGAGTAGTTTTAAAGATCTAAGCATACATAGGGACAGACAGACAGCGGGTGTTTTATACTATGTAGTGATAACAAAGTATATATTTTGATACATATTTCTTGAAATTTATATGAATAATGAATGAATACTACATAAATAGACTGGTAAATATTTACTTCTTTTCCTACTAGCAGCAGATTGTTCAGGTGGTATTTCTTGAGGTAGAAGAATTTCAGCAGGAGTGCTGCTGGTTCCTTGGTTTGTTACATCCATGAGAGGTGGTCTCCTGAGAGTAAAACCTGTAAATCAAGTTTTTTTTTAATATACCTAATTTTGATAGAAATCACAAAAATAACTAGTCATGGAGAGCCAACATACAATAAATAATAATTGATTTTAATATTAACCTGTTGTGAGCCAATTAGCAGACACAATAGAAATTTTATTTATCAACATTTTAAGAGTTAATTATTGAAATATACAAGCTAGACCAAATAGTGACATCCAAAGGAAAAATCTTAATTTCTCATACCCACGGGTATTAGAAAGTACCCCATGTATGTCCCCAATATGTTGTAGTTTTAGAGTTATTTTTAGCAGAACATACGTCATGGAGTATTTTGAAATACTTCATGTATGAGAAATTCGGATTTTATGTTGTCACTATTCGGACCACCTGGTATTTTTTTAAACTTAGCCTTATTATTTTAGAATAAAGAAGTCTTTTACCTGGTAAACAGAGTCGAGGTATGGCGTCAGCACTTAAAAATTTGCTTCTTGTATGTTTGAGCCTCAAAATGCAAATGACAAACACGGCGACGTTTAAAAATCTTGTCATTATCCAAGGCCAGAACTGATCCTCCAACATTGTAAATCCAGGTTCTGAAGCGCTCAGGTTCCTTGTTAGGGTTAGGAAATTTGTGGAGAGTTTCCTTTTCCGAACCTAAAAGAAGATGTTTATTACTATTTAACAAATTATGATAATTATATTTTCAAAACTAAGTTTTGTATGATCATTGACATATTAAATTCGTACTTCCAAGCAATACCAGTTCATATAGTCACAAAGTAGTACACATCAAGTCAATATTCACATTTGTGAGTACTGTATCCCCAATCTTTTTGGCCGGTCTGAAATGAGCGCGACCGCAATCTTGCACTATCTGCGCATGGTATTTTCCCAACTGAAACTTTATTTTTGCATTCTATGCAACGCCTCGCACCTATGTTCAACCCAGCCAAGAAGATTGGGGAGTACTGTTTGCCTATACAACTTGATTCATCTTGATGCAGATTTTACTATCATTTATACATTGAATGTCTTGAGAGGGTAAAGTAGCATAAGATATATTATCTTTTAAATTTACGGGTTCTTTATTCGTTGCCTCTTTTTCATAAAGCTCTAAGCCTTGATTAGTTTTGACGTGAAGAACAATAGGCGCACTTCCATTTGAATCCTCTATCCCGATTATTTCGAGAAAAGCAAAATCAAAATATCTTACCACAGTTCGGTATATTTTTTCTGACGACATTACAGAAAATCGAAGTCCAATAAAAGTTGCCGGGGTCCACGGAAAAATAGTATTTATATCGGAGTCCAGGAGAGAGCACGGGTAAACAGAACAGAAAGTCACAATAATCCAAAAAACATAGCCAGGTCGTAAATAAAATCCACAGTTAAAAATTCCAAAACGCATTCTTTATGTTCGAAAAAACACCAAGAATGACAAACAAATTATTATTGTGAATAGGAATGGCCGACAATGACGTTCCTTTACCAAAACAGTTTTCGAAGTGCCAACATTTCACTTAAAGTATAATTTGCAAACCATCTAATACATTTACAGTAAATATTCAACTGAGAAAAAAGTATTAAATAAAGCTCAACTTTTTCTTTCCGAGGTGTAGGAACAAAAATAATTTCAATAAACAATGTCACTTTTCTTTGGCGTTATTTTGAAATACGTAAAATGAAATGTATCGTTCTTTTGGTGTTGCGCAGTGTTGCTACAGAAATATATTATATAATTCCGTAATATTTTTATTTAATCTTGTTTAAAATCAGTTTATATAGTTAAAATTATTTAAAACATCAGACAATATTTTATCAGATTTGATGAAATTATTGTGGTTTTGGGATATTAAAATAACTTTAGACGAATTTAAGCGACGGACGTAGCAAGCCTTTATTTCAAAGCATAGACACCAAGTGTTGCTAGAGTATAAAACATAAAATAATTGTTGCCAATTTTTCAACACCCCCTCTCAACAAATATTTTCTTTTAATATTTCAATACAAAGAGAAAAAATTAAACATAGACACATTTGTATGAACTAATACAGTTTCTAAATGAACAATAATCTTAAATTAGAATTACACACTTTTCAAAATAGCGTCCCTATGTTTCTCAAATAAAATTTTACCCAGTGGTTTTGTTAAGAGATCGGCCAAATTATTCTCTGACATTATATAATTCAAACCGACTTTTTTATTTTCTACATTTTCCACAATAAAATGATATCTTATGTCTACATGTTTCAACCTTTTATTATTCTCTTTATGATAGGCAAGTTTTATAACTGACTGGTTGTCTTCAAAAATATTAATATCTACCTTAATGCTAAAATCTAAAAGTAAATTTTGTAACCAAATTGACTCACAAATTGCATTACTGAGTGCTATATACTCGGACTCAGTTGAGGACAAAGAAACAGAGTTTTGTTTTTTACAATTCCAGGAAACTAAACAATTAAATAAAAAGAACATGTATCCCGAAGTTGACTTACGGGTTACAGTATCTCCTGCCCAATCTGCATCAACAAATCCAAGTATGTGTGACTGATCACTTTCAAATATTAAACCTAGATCTATAGTACCTTTTATATAACGCAACACTCTTTTAATACACTTATATAAATACTCACTAGCTACATGCTGATATCTAGCAAGAAAAAATACACTTGTACATAAATCTGGTCTTGTGCCACACACAGCGTACATCAAGCTACCAATCATTTGCCTACATTTTTTCTCAACTTCCTGATTCTCAGAACTTTCCCTTTTCAAAAGGTCAAAATTAAAATTTTGTTCAATTGGTGTGCTAACAACTTTACAATCTGACATATTGTACATTTGTAGAATTTTTAATAAATATTTTTTCTGATTTAATATTGTTTGAGAACCTTTCTGTTTTATTTCAATACCTAAGTAGTTAGAAGCCAAACCCATATCTTTCATTTTAAAGTTATTCTTCAACTGATTTTTGAATAAATCTATCTCATTTCCAAATAACAAAATATCATCTACATAAAGAAGAACATACATTACTGTTTTATCCTGTCTCTTCATGTACAAACATGGATCATTTTTTGATTTCAAATATTTTTGTGTTATCATGAAGTTATCAAATTTTTGATTCCAATATTTTGGAGATTTTTTCAAGCCATACAGTGATCTATTTAACTTAGCAAATTGACCATTTGGAAGTTTTAGGTAAACTATCTCATCAATATCTCCATGAAGAAATGCTCCTACTACATCCATTTGATACACCGGATATTTCAGTTTATTAGCTACGGCCATGAATAAGCGGAATGTAGGTAATTTAGCTACAGGTGAGTACACATCGGAATCACAGTCACTCTGCTCGAATCCACGGGCAACTAACCTGGCTTTATACACTTTTTCACCATTTATTTCTTTTGTACACAACACCCACTTACTCGACACTACATCTGAACACTCCGGCACACTCTCCACTATTTCCCATGTATTATTCTCATTTAGAGTATCCAACTCCTTTTGTATCGCTTCCTTCCACTTGTTGCTTTCATCAGTACACATTGCTTCCTCATAGGTTATTGCTCCTACACTCGAGTAGCACTGATAATCCCCATATTTTTCAGGTTTCTTACGATTTCTCTTGGGATGTGAATATTCTTCTGTTTCTGACCTCTGCTCTTTACTTTCTTGTTCATCTGACGTAACTAACGTTTCGTTTTCTTTTTCAGATTCTTGTGCTAACTGGTTATCTTTTTGCAGGTCTACTGGTGAATCAAGGCTTATGCACTCCGAAAACTGATCGCCGCTGTCCGAATAATCGGGGGTTTCTGAAGACGGATCATCACTTTCACCATTTTCGTGACATTTTATGGTACAAACGTCAACTAAATTTTCTGAACATTTTGCGTTCGGAAACTCACTGCTATTTTGTGATTTTAAACTATCATTCGATTTTGTATCACTGTTTTTAATAAAAACTACTTCACGTTTCACAAGAACGTCGTTTTTCTTTGGAAAATAAACACGATAACCCTTTGACGTCTCCCCATAACCTACAAAGTAACCCATCTCAGACTTCGAGTCCCACTTACGTCTTTTTTGTTTCGGAATAAGAACTGCTACACTGGAACCGAATTCCTGTAACTTTTTGATTTCAAACATTGATGTGTTGAACCACAACTCATACGGTGTGATATTCTTTACCCTACTTTTTCCTGTTCTATTTAACACGAAAACTGCTGTATTTACGGCCTCAGCCCACATGTTTTTGTTAAAATCTGTTGACAATAACATTGTTCTAGCGCATTCTGTTATTGTGCGAATCTCCCTCTCTGCCCTACCATTCTGTTCTGGTGTGTAAGGCACACTTGTTTGATGAATTACACCGAAACTTTCTAATAAACTTGACATTTCACGATTGACAAACTCAGTACCACAATCACTCCGCAGTACTTTTACTGAATAACCAAGATTCTTGGTCACAAAAAGCAAAAAACACTTCACTTTTGCATACACTTCACATTTTTGTTTAAGAAAATACACTGTCTTATATTTTGTGAAATCATCTTTTATAACAAGGTAGTACCTAGACCCACCTAATGAATCTACTTCCATTGGCCCACATAAATCTAAATGTAACATTTCACCCGGCTTTTCAGCATGTGACTCACTCAATGGAAACGATTGTTTATGTTGTTTACCTTCTAAACATGAAACACACAAACTTTTGTTACTCTCATTTACCTGAATATTACTTCTTTTTAAAATGCTTTTTACATGTTCTGTGTCCTGATGCCCTAACCTCCTATGCCATTCACTTAATGGAACAGAAAAGGCACATGAACTGTTTGAGTACTGAAACTCCATTATAAATAATTTACCTTTTGGTTTGGACAAAGCAACACAATCACCATTAATATTATATATTTTACAACAATTACTATCCATTTTCATAGAAAAACCTTTATTAATTACTACTGTGACAGAGAATAAATTTACCTTTAACTCTGGCACAAAAAGAACATCATGCAAAGTTGTAGCAACCCAATCAACTCCGTTGTAAGCTTGTAATTGTATGTTTCCAAGACCTGTGGCATGGATAGTAGAGCCATCACCTATAGTGACACTTCGAGGTTCATTTAACTTTTCAAACGTTGAAAAAACATCCTTATCAAAACACATATGTTCGGTGGCTCCGCTATCCATAACCCATACATTTTCTCCTGTAAAAGTTGTCAATAGAGTTGCACTTAATGCATTACCTTTTGGTTTATTTTTGAACCAACAACTGTCCTCAGTGTGATTAGATTTCTTACAAATGCTACAGACTTTACCGTCTTTACCATTAAAATTAGAATTTTTTGATTTGCACTCACTTTTATAGTGTCCCACCTTGCCACACTTAAAACACTTTCTTGTTTTCTTCGCTGACTTTGTGACTAATGCTGTTGATGAAGCCTCCTCTGCACCTCCACCCCTTGATAGATAGCGCTGCTCCTCCACTAGTAACCGAGCTGTCAGCTCTGCCATAGTTTGCTTATCTTTAGGCACTGACTCCCACGCAGACACAAAGTGACAGTATTGTACTGGTAAACAAGTATTTACTTTGGTTATGGCCATTGAAGAAGGGATTTCTGAGCCCAAGGACTTCAGGTTACATAACAAGTCCTCTACTCTGGCCAAAAACTCCGACATAGTCTCCTTTTCGTTATATTTTATTGCAAAAAACTTTTCCTGTACTAAATGCAATGACAGTTCTCCTTTTTGCTCAAAGATGGTATGCAGTTTTTCCCATATTTCTTGAGCTGTATTACAACTCACTACCTGTGATATAACTTTGTCTGATAGACGCGTCACAATGATACCTTGTGCTTTCGCGTCGCTACTGATCCACTTGGTATCCTCCTGCTTGATATTGTTGCCGTTGACATTATCGTACACCCCTGCTGCCATCAACAGGACCCGGATTTTAAATTTCCACACACTCCAATTGTGAGGACCCTCCAGTTTGGAATTCCCGTCGATATTATTAAAATTTATTGATGTGTCCATCTTGCTAACCTGTTTTTCGTTGCGATGACGATTTGACCACGCCGGTACCTCGCTGATTTTGTTTGATGACGATTTGACCTCGCCGACCACGTTGATTTTGATGACGATTTGACCTCGCCGATCACGTTGATTTTGATGACGATTTGACCTCGCCGACCAAGCCTGCACACGCCTGAGACGCTCCGATGCTCCTTTTTATCTTTTTCTTTGTTACCAAGAAAAAGCCCGCCTGCCCAAAATGGCCGCCGAATAATTTTCGATTGCAACGCTATTTACCACGTTTTTCCTTGTAAATCCAAAACCAATAATTATCTCCGCGGTTACAGCGTTCTGGGCCCATAACCTGATGAAATTATTGTGGTTTTGGGATATTAAAATAACTTTAGACGAATTTAAGCGACGGACGTAGCAAGCCTTTATTTCAAAGCATAGACACCAAGTGTTGCTAGAGTATAAAACATAAAATAATTGTTGCCAATTTTTCAACAAGATTTTTTAAATTTTTATTATGTATGATAAGAGTACAGATACGCCATCTGTTGCGTAACGACCGAACCATACCGCGAGCCTTTTCAGCCATACAAATTATGAATGTACTAAGTGAAACGACCGTGGCCAGTACCTAACTCCGCCGCGCGCTGTCTAGTCGGCGTGTCCCTCGTAAAATGGGCTTAAAATCGCTGCATTCACGCATCACGTTATAAAACATAGAAAAAATACAAAAAACACACCTTTAATTATGATTAAACCATATTTATAACATAAGTTAATTAGGTAACAGTGATAAGTGTTTATTTTTTCACATAAACGGCTATCATAATGTTAATAGGTAGGTAAAAATTAGCATAATACATTAAATAATTATTTTTTCGGACGAGGAATCAATACAAAAATACCTTTTGTTTTTTTTTCTATGTTGACAGTATTTTTTAAATTTTGTAGCTGTAGTAAGCTAAGAAACGTTTATTATTCCAGTGAATATTGCAGTAGTTTTTTGTGATAATGTGTCTGCATAAAATGAATAATCCTACAGTGTTTTTGGTAAATAATAATCGTGGAATGTAGCGGTAGGTAAAATCAATAATGTCCGCGCACTGTCCCTTGTGCTGTACTACGATTTTTTCAGGTTCCACACATTAATGTCACAATGATTATACTGCGACAAAATACACGTTTAGCCAATTCATTTCTGTAATACTTAACAAAATTATTTAGCATGGAACCCAACGTTCGCATACTTACGTAAATTGCTAAAATATAACAAAATTAAAACGCCGCAGTGCCCATAAATTGTGAAAACATGTACAATGGTATAATAAATGAAGAAAGTTCCCGCCATTTAGTGGCAATATTCGGAATTATTCGTTTGAGTGCTGTCATCTGCAGTGTCAAAATTAAAAATAATACGAAAGTGCGTTGGTTGGATCAAAATACAATAGATGGCGCTGGAATATTTACAGTATTCTTGTTCGTTGGCTTTTGTGAAAGTAACTTTCCGTTCAAAAACATTTTTAGGGTTTTCTTTCAAATCAATAATTACATATAGTGATTTTCATTCTATACAAGTAACAGAAAATGCTTTTTACTAAATTCACGTGTGTATTTGGTAGTTTGTGTCATTGTTTTCTATGATGTATGAGTATTTAATGATTACCGTAAAACGGGGCTATTTGGTTTTGAGGGGGGTATTTGGGACAACCCAGGTTTTTGAACAATTATGTCGATAATTTTCGTTTGCTGTTTGGTAGGATTTGTTTTATGAACTCTAGCAACACATTTATAGTTAACGTCATAATTGTCAACTGTCAGTGTCAGTATATTAAACAGTTTAGTAACAAATTTTGGTGAAAGAGTCAGAGACCGTTTTTTACGTGAAAATTTAGGCGGCAAAACTTCTCGCACAGCGGAAAATAAACTAGTTTTTGAAAAAAAAGTTTTTTCTTCTTAAAATTCTACCAATCCCTAAAACAAAAACATTATTTTATGTAGTTTTTGTCAGTCTTTGTCCCAAATATCGATAGACTTGTTGAAAGTGGCTGTTTTGTCTCAAAATATGCATTTTATATCGGTTTTTCAGTGCTGTCCATAATAGCCCCAAATATGCGATATTTGGGACAGCCTCATTATTTTTTTATTTTTCTGTTCCTGTTACATGTAGCTAATTCAAAAGTATGTCTGCAGAAGTAAGGAGTTCTCCGACACCCGTACAATTTTTTCACCATAGTAATTTATGTGAAATAAACAAGATATTTGGTAAAGTATCTCAAAATATGTCCCGAATAGCCCCGTTTTACCGGTATTTAAAATCAAAAAAAGCAGTTTTTGCTGGACTTTTTTATGTATAATTTGGACTTTAATCAACATAAATCTCCGTCGAATAACTGGAGTCGCTTTTCTTTGCAAAACGTTTTTTAATTGTTTCAATAAAAATATTGTTTTGTGACTTTCTGAAAGCGTAAAAAACAAGTAGGTACTCTGTTCTTAATGCTGAAACAAATCAACATTCAACAATCTTCGAAAAATTTTGAAGAAGAAAACAGCAATACGGAGTTATGTCATTTTTAGTAGGTACAAACTTCATCTTTCAAGCCTTATTTAGTAGTAGTAGTACCTACTTAATTTTATCTTATTTGTTTAAACGACGTCCTTAAGTAATACCTTTTCTTTTGTTATGAAAACACATCTAGTTTTTAAAATCTTACGATTATAATAATAATTATAAATTAAGATAAAATTGAAGTGGCAATGAAAAGAAAATCGAGCTGAAGACAATTGACACGCAGGTCGGAAGAAATAGAAAAAATGCGCTGGATATTTCCTGTGCCAGGTGAGACTACAATTTTTTATTAACTTTTTAATTAAATAAATAAATAAAAATAGTTTTCCCAAAGGTTTTTTTTTAAACCTTCAGGAATATTAGAAAACTTTAAAAAAATGATACCTTACGACAGGTGGGTTCCTATTAGCGAGACATTGACATAACAAGACATGTTCAAATCTCTATTTCTCCCTCTCTACTTTTAGTTAAATCCTGAATGAATTTCTATCAGACTTGTCATGTCAATGTTTCGCCAATGTACACCAATAAATAGAACTGTCAAAGTATGACAGTTGTGGTTTGAATGTACAGACCTAGATGCCATTACATGAAGGTACCCGAAACTGTTCAACTTTCTCAATCCACCTTGAACACTAATACTTCAGAAATAAAGTTTTAAATTCTTTGAAGTTTGACAGATTGTAGTAGCTTGTTAGACTGGGCGTCTTTACTGGCTTTACTGGCTTTTTCACTTATATGTTACCTCAGTAGCGACCCAAGAGCAGCCTTATTCTAACGAGAATAAATTGCATTGTGACTTTGACAGAAAAAAATATGTAAGGAAAAGTATTTATTTGCATAGATTGAAGGGACATAAAATAAGATGTAACAACAGAATGGGTGAGCGTTGTACAATCTACCTTATATTAGACATGCAAAGTGTGACTAATTAAGCTAGGTATACAAAACCAGTTTAAGTCAAGTTATATATGTTGCAGTGATATGATGAAAACAGGGAATTGGTCAATTCCCTAAGGGATTTGATCAAACCACGGAGGAAGATAAAATACCAACACGGTTTTATCATTTCCTTAAACAAATCTAGTGAATTGAACAAATCCCAGTATCCTTTATGGGCGGCATGGGCACCGGGCCGTAGGCCGACGAAGGAGTCCGGCGGAGGTCTGGCACTTTGGGGACAGAAGATATTAGTGTTATATAATATGCGAGCGAAGCGAGCGCGCGTCACGGAGTACTACTGGGATTTGTTCAATTCACTAGATTTGTTTAGGGAAATGACAAAACCGTGTTGTTATTTTATCTTCCTCCGTGGTTTGATCAAATCCCTTAGGGATTTGGAAAAATCCCTGTTTTTATCATATCCCTGCGACAATTATACATTTCTATAGTTTTATGTTTCGCCGTTTTTACGTAAATTTTTCGTGTTTCATTTATAAATGGATTAAGCAGGCCCTAGCATTGACGGTGTAAACATAACGTAAAAACGTTGATTTTAAAATGGGAAATACTCGTTTCTCATTTATCCATTTTTTTTTCTACGTTCAGGGGTTCTAAAATGGCCACTTCAGCAGATCATAATATGAAATGGACCTTTTATAATAGTCTGTGACCATTAAGGAAGATAGATCTTATTAGGAAAATAATATGAATTGCGTCAAAATTCATAAAATGACCACAGATGCAGTTACTAATATGAAAGGTCCATTTTACGCTTTTTGACGCAATTCATATAGGTATACTGTTTGATCTGCTTAAGTTGCCATTTTAGAACCCCTGCTCCTTAGATGACGCTGATTGTGCTTTTTGCATACAATTTAACTAAAATCCTATAGGATATATATTCGTTTCGAACATTGACGTATTTACGTTATGTTTACACCGCCCGCTCGTGGTAGGGCTTCCGTACGCTTACTTCTGTGAGTAATTTCTAGGAAAACGATACTTGGTAAGCGTGCAATACTCTGGCCCCTGATTTTTGAATCAATAGAATTCCAAATCGTGTACGAAATCGCAGAATTCATCACGTCATTTCCGTCATTTCTACTGGTAGAATATCGGAAACGAGTGGGTCAGGACCACTCGTTGCAAAATTCACGGGTATGAATATTCAAAAATAGCGATTTTGTACGGATTCGCATACGAATTCTGCGATTTCGTACACGATTTGGAATTCTATTGATTCAAAAATACGGCCCCTGCTGGAATGCTTCTGATGAAATTATTGTGGTTTTGGGATATTAAAATAACTGTAGACGATTGTAAATTTGTAAGCGACGGACGTAGCAAGCCTTTATTTCAAAGCATAGACACCAACTGTTGCTAGAGTATAAAACATAAAATAATTGTTGCCAATTTTTCAACACCCCCTCTCAACAAATATTTTCTTTTAACATTTCAATACAAAGAGAAAAAAATAAACATAACTTAGGACACATTTGCATGAACTAATACAGTTTCTAAATGAACATTATTCTTAACTTAGAATTACACACTTTTCAAAATAGCATCCCTATGTTTCTCAAATAAAATTTTACCCAGTGGTTTTGTTAAGAGATCGGCCAAATTATTCTCTGACATTATATAATTCAAACCGACTTTTTTATTTTCTACATTTTCCACAATAAAATGATATCTTATGTCTACATGTTTCAACCTTTTATTATTCTCTTTATGATAGGCAAGCTTTATAACTGACTGGTTGTCTTCAAAAATATTAATATCTACCTTAATGCTAAAATCTAAAAGTAAATTTTGTAACCAAATTGACTCACAAATTGCATTACTGAGTGCTATATACTCGGACTCAGTTGAGGACAAAGAAACAGAGTTTTGTTTTTTACAATTCCAGGAAACTAAACAATTAAATAAAAAGAACATGTATCCCGAAGTTGACTTACGGGTTACAGTATCTCCTGCCCAATCTGCATCAACAAATCCAAGTATGTGTGACTGATCACTTTCAAATATTAAACCTAGATCTAAAGTACCTTTTATATAACGCAACACTCTTTTAATACACTTATATAAATACTCACTAGCTACATGCTGATATCTAGCAAGAAAAAATACACTTGTACATAAATCTGGTCTTGTGCCACACACAGCGTACATCAAGCTACCAATCATTTGCCTACATTTTTTCTCAACTTCCTGATTCTCAGAACTTTCCCTTTTCAAAAGGTCAAAATTAAAATTTTGTTCAATTGGTGTGCTAACAACTTTACAATCTGACATATTGTACATTTGTAGAATTTTTAATAAATATTTTTTCTGATTTAATATTGTTTGAGAACCTTTCTGTTTTATTTCAATACCTAAGTAGTTAGAAGCCAAACCCATATCTTTCATTTTAAAGTTATTCTTCAACTGATTTTTGAATAAATCTATCTCATTTCCAAATAACAAAATATCATCTACATAAAGAAGAACATACATTACTGTTTTATCCTGTCTCTTCATGTACAAACATGGATCATTTTTTGATTTCAAATATTTTTGTGTTATCATGAAGTTATCAAATTTTTGATTCCAATATTTTGGAGATTTTTTCAAGCCATACAGTGATCTATTTAACTTAGCAAATTGACCATTTGGAAGTTTTAGGTAAACTATCTCATCAATATCTCCATGAAGAAATGCTCCTACTACATCCATTTGATACACCGGATATTTCAGTTTATTAGCTACGGCCATGAATAAGCGGAATGTAGGTAATTTAGCTACAGGTGAGTACACATCGGAATCACAGTCACTCTGCTCGAATCCACGGGCAACTAACCTGGCTTTATACACTTTTTCACCATTTATTTCTTTTGTACACAACACCCACTTACTCGACACTACATCTGAACACTCCGGCACACTCTCCACTATTTCCCATGTATTATTCTCATTTAGAGTATCCAACTCCTTTTGTATCGCTTCCTTCCACTTGTTGCTTTCATCAGTACACATTGCTTCCTCATAGGTTATTGCTCCTACACTCGAGTAGCACTGATAATCCCCATATTTTTCAGGTTTCTTACGATTTCTCTTGGGATGTGAATATTCTTCTGTTTCTGACCTCTGCTCTTTACTTTCTTGTTCATCTGACGTAACTAACGTTTCGTTTTCTTTTTCAGATTCTTGTGCTAACTGGTTATCTTTTTGCAGGTCTACTGGTGAATCAAGGCTTATGCACTCCGAAAACTGATCGCCGCTGTCCGAATAATCGGGGGTTTCTGAAGACGGATCATCACTTTCACCATTTTCGTGACATTTTATGGTACAAACGTCAACTAAATTTTCTGAACATTTTGCGTTCGGAAACTCACTGCTATTTTGTGATTTTAAACTATCATTCGATTTTGTATCACTGTTTTTAATAAAAACTACTTCACGTTTCACAAGAACGTCGTTTTTCTTTGGAAAATAAACACGATAACCCTTTGACGTCTCCCCATAACCTACAAAGTAACCCATCTCAGACTTCGAGTCCCACTTACGTCTTTTTTGTTTCGGAATAAGAACTGCTACACTGGAACCGAATTCCTGTAACTTTTTGATTTCAAACATTGATGTGTTGAACCACAACTCATACGGTGTGATATTCTTTACCCTACTTTTTCCTGTTCTATTTAACACGAAAACTGCTGTATTTACGGCCTCAGCCCACATGTTTTTGTTAAAATCTGTTGACAATAACATTGTTCTAGCGCATTCTGTTATTGTGCGAATCTCCCTCTCTGCCCTACCATTCTGTTCTGGTGTGTAAGGCACACTTGTTTGATGAATTACACCGAAACTTTCTAATAAACTTGACATTTCACGATTGACAAACTCAGTACCACAATCACTCCGCAGTACTTTTACTGAATAACCAAGATTCTTGGTCACAAAAAGCAAAAAACACTTCACTTTTGCATACACTTCACATTTTTGTTTAAGAAAATACACTGTCTTATATTTTGTGAAATCATCTTTTATAACAAGGTAGTACCTAGACCCACCTAATGAATCTACTTCCATTGGCCCACATAAATCTAAATGTAACATTTCACCCGGCTTTTCAGCATGTGACTCACTCAATGGAAACGATTGTTTATGTTGTTTACCTTCTAAACATGAAACACACAAACTTTTGTTACTCTCATTTACCTGAATATTACTTCTTTTTAAAATGCTTTTTACATGTTCTGTGTCCTGATGCCCTAACCTCCTATGCCATTCACTTAATGGAACAGAAAAGGCACATGAACTGTTTGAGTACTGAAACTCCATTATAAATAATTTACCTTTTGGTTTGGACAAAGCAACACAATCACCATTAATATTATATATTTTACAACAATTACTATCCATTTTCATAGAAAAACCTTTATTAATTACTACTGTGACAGAGAATAAATTTACCTTTAACTCTGGCACAAAAAGAACATCATGCAAAGTTGTAGCAACCCAATCAACTCCGTTGTAAGCTTGTAATTGTATGTTTCCAAGACCTGTGGCATGGATAGTAGAGCCATCACCTATAGTGACACTTCGAGGTTCATTTAACTTTTCAAACGTTGAAAAAACATCCTTATCAAAACACATATGTTCGGTGGCTCCGCTATCCATAACCCATACATTTTCTCCTGTAAAAGTTGTCAATAGAGTTGCACTTAATGCATTACCTTTTGGTTTATTTTTGAACCAACAACTGTCCTCAGTGTGATTAGATTTCTTACAAATGCTACAGACTTTACCGTCTTTACCATTAAAATTAGAATTTTTTGATTTGCACTCACTTTTATAGTGTCCCACCTTGCCACACTTAAAACACTTTCTTGTTTTCTTCGCTGACTTTGTGACTAATGCTGTTGATGAAGCCTCCTCTGCACCTCCACCCCTTGATAGATAGCGCTGCTCCTCCACTAGTAACCGAGCTGTCAGCTCTGCCATAGTTTGCTTATCTTTAGGCACTGACTCCCACGCAGACACAAAGTGACAGTATTGTACTGGTAAACAAGTATTTACTTTGGTTATGGCCATTGAAGAAGGGATTTCTGAGCCCAAGGACTTCAGGTTACATAACAAATCCTCTACTCTGGCCAAAAACTCCGACATAGTCTCCTTTTCGTTAAATTTTAATGCAAAAAACTTTTCCTGTACTAAATGCAATGACAGTTCTCCTTTTTGCTCAAAGATGGTATGCAGTTTTTCCCATATTTCTTGAGCTGTTTTACAACTCACTACCTGTGATATAACTTTGTCTGATAGACGCGTCACAATGATACCTTGTGCTTTCGCGTCGCTACTGATCCACTTGGTATCCTCCTGCTTGATATTGTTGCCGTTGACATTATCGTACACCCCTGCTGCCATCAACAGGACCCGGATTTTAAATTTCCACACACTCCAATTGTGAGGACCCTCCAGTTTGGAATTCCCGTCGATATTATTAAAATTTATTGATGTGTCCATCTTGCTAACCTGTTTTTCGTTGCGATGACGATTTGACCTCGCCGGTACCTCGCTGATTTTGTTTGATGACGATTTGACCTCGCCGACCACGTTGATTTTGATGACGATTTGACCTCGCCGAACACGTTGATTTTGATGACGATTTTACCTCGCCGACCACGCCTTCACACGCCTGAGACGCTCCGATGCTCCTTTTTATCTTTTTCTTTGTTACCAAGAAAAAGCCCGTCTGCCCAAAATGGCCGCCGAATAATTTTCGATTGCAACGCTATTTACCACGTTTTTCCTTGTAAATCCAAAACCAATAATTATCTCCGCGGTTACAGCGTTCTGGGCCCATAACCTGATGAAATTATTGTGGTTTTGGGATATTAAAATAACTGTAGACGATTGTAAATTTGTAAGCGACGGACGTAGCAAGCCTTTATTTCAAAGCATAGACACCAACTGTTGCTAGAGTATAAAACATAAAATAATTGTTGCCAATTTTTCAACAGCTTCAATGAAAAGTAGAGAACAAAATTATAAAGATTTCTGTCTGTACCTATACTTATTAGCTTGTTCGACTGTACTTACTATAGAACTGGAAAACTAAATAAAAATGAATGTAACGGACTCCTAGAAAATAATATGTAATCAACAAATTAGGTTTGTTAAAAATATAAAGAATAAACAACAGAAGTACTTACATTATATAAAAAAACAGCATTTATTTCAAGTAGGTAGGCACTTTTGAAAATTAATTGATGTTCCTATGTAATCGCAACATCAAGGTCTATTTTTAATTTACCGATGATATAATCATTATTGATTAATTCGTAACATGCGAAAAATGACGATACAACAGAATGTTTACTTATTTAATTTTGACAGTTGATCCTACAGTGTTACCAACCCAAGATAATTAAAATTCCCTTGTATGAATTTAAATTATTATTACTACTGTTAAACCCACGATGGTTTGTGTGGTATGTTTAAGTATATAAAAAAACTGTTTGTAATTCTGTGTAAATGAATAATAGAAGCAAAAAAAAATATGTGTTAATGCAAATATTTGTTATAATTGTAGTAAGTCTATAATCTATTTGATTAGCCATACTATGTTGTTGAGCTAGTTGTTATCCGGCAAAGAGGTCAGTAACAAATAAAAAATAACAATAGGTTGTCGATCTCTGGCAGAATAAAACAAACGGAATATAATTTTAATTAAAGAAACGTTAGTTATACCAATAAAAACAAATGAATGAAAGTGCTGTATCAATACGTTCCTCCTCACAGATTTGTTTTTTACATGCAAGTTACTAATATACGGTTTGAATAATCATAAGTCCTCCACCGCGTCGATTTGTCGTGTGATCGTGTCTGTTCGCGATAAACTCAAAAATGACTGCACCGATTTTCATGCTGTTTTCACCAATGGATAGAGTGGTTCTCGAGGAAGGTTTAAATATTTTATTTTTCGAAATTCAACCCCGAAGGGAGTCAAATAAGGGATGAAAGTTTGTTGCAATATTTTTTGACATCCACACGGGCGAAGCCGCGGGCAAAAGCTAGTTAATAATAACTGATTTAATTTAATAATTACGTTAATTTGATTATTTCTTATTTCCAAGCGACTAAAAAAAACAGCGTATAATAATTATTGACCAGGCACTGTAATTTAAATTGATTTTATGCATATTATGACAATACCCTGAATTTCGAGTAGTGGTGGCCCAGTGGCCCTGTGGGGGCCTGTGGTTGCGGCCCCGACTTACGTCCAGTAAGTCGCGGGTTCAAACTCAGGCAGGCGCATTACTTTGTGTACCTAATTTATTTCATCACCACTGCTCTCAAAATGGTGAAGCACAATATCGTGTGGAAACCGGCATTTCTTAGAACCAAAAAGTTCGAAGACATGTGACATCTACCAATCCGCACTGGGCCCTCGTGCTGGATTATAGCCCATCCCTCTCCTAGAGAGGAGGCCTGAGTCTCTGCAGTGGTATATAGGCTGATGATAATCCTGAATTTGGTTTTAAAAGGTAAAAGGACCCTGTTGATACCTACGTTTTCCATTTTTACAATCTCAGTGACCAGATTCTTTAACCCACATACACACGAACTCGCCCGTACGTACAACACAATCCCTTACACAAACAGAATACTAAAACATAACCCATCCAAAACCAAGCCTTAGGTACCGACAACTTGACCTGACCTACCTCGAGCGCTGACCTCAACTCAAGTTTGCCTCTATATATTGTCAACACGACGGAAATAGACCGGTGGACAGTGTACGAGGCAGAAATAGTCTCTAGTGTTGTTTAGACGTTTTTATAGACTGCCTCGAGGAGCTCGTGGTTTACTAATTACTGCCTTCGTGCCTTTAGGTTAAGCCGCGCTTGACTGGGTTGGTCTGTGGATAGGTGACCAGTGTGATTACATACCGAGTTTCCTCCGTGCCTCGTCGGAAAGCACGTTAGGCTGTTGGTCCCGGTTGCCATACATAGATCTTTGGTTATAGTCGTTATGCGGGCGCCACACACTCGACGAGTGGCATGGGAAGTAGCGAGGAAAGGAGGCAGAGACATAGTGTGGCAACGTTACTCGTCATGCTCCTCGTCCTGCCCACCGCTACGCGATGATCGCGCGATGAATACATGTGATCCACCATCTCCGTTGGCGAGGACGATGACGACGATATATATTTCTATTTGTGACATTGATATAATTAACTACACTAAAAATGCATAGCGCGCACGCTGCCACAGTTTCATCGTCCACCAAAGGCAAATAACAAGTGAGGAGCGTCGCGATTAATTGCGCGAGTAGAACATCGCAGCAAATAGCGGCAGCGCGAGGAGCATAGTGTGGCGCCCGCATTACAGGTAGTCAGTGACCTGCAAGTCTGACAACCAGTCTTAGGCCCGTAATCCACCAAAGCGGAGAGGAGAGGAGACGAGAGGAGATGTGCCGCGAGGCTGGCAGGTTATTTCCACCAAAGCGGAGAAGAGATGCGTTGCGGAGAGGAGATGTGAGCTGTGTGTAGCAGAGATGTGAGCTGTGAGAGATCGAAAACAAAACAAAACGTGCGAGGCGCGCGGATAAGGCAGCGGGGTGAAGCCCGGCCGCCCGACTAGACACTTCTCCGCTCTGCCGCGCCGCTTGCTCGCTCGCTGCACAAAATTCTATAGAAAAATGAGACATCTCCTCTCCTCTCCGCTTGACCCATTTCCACCAAAGCTAAGCGGAGAAGAGATGTGGAAATAACGAAATCGGATTGGTTTATTCAAACACATCTCCTCTCGTCTCCTCTCCTCTCCGCTTTGGTGGATTACGGGCCTAACTAAAGGGTATCGTATTATTTAACTGAGTTGTGGAGGGAGAGATTTGGGCTATAATCTACCACGCGGGCCCAGTGCGGGTTAGTAGATGTCACATGTCATTGAATTTTTTGGTTCTAAGACATGCCAGTTTCCTCCACGATGTTTTCCTTCACCATTCTGAGAGCAGTGGTGATGAAAAAAATTACACAAAGAAATGCGCTTGCCTGGGTTCGAACCCACGACTTTTCGTAAGTCGGGGCCGACACCACTGGGCCACCGCTGCTCACTCCCGGCAAGTGCAGTGTTATTGTGTGTTTACATTAGGAATTAGTCAGTAGCAGCCACGGATTATCTGTGTGTTGATGCCTTGATGGCAATAGGCTCATCTCCGGCTATTACATGGAACGGTGAAATGTGGGCATTCTTAACCGACTTCAAAAAAGGAGGAGGTTTTCTATTCGTGTGTATGTCATGTATCGCCGAAACTGATATCTCTGTCAATAGGGGATCGGACAAAAAAAACTAATTAGTCCGTGAGATAGATTTCCAAAAAATATCGACCACATATATTTTATATTTCACGTAAACAAAAAATGAAGACGCTACAGTGCTTCGAAAACTCGTGTGACGTCATATTATGATACATTTTGTACCTTCAAGTGACGTTTCAAGCCCCACTCTGTGAACTTTGACGCGCTTTATCTTTGTCAATTTTTATTGATTTGATAAAACAAAAAACACGTATCCAATATTTTTCGATAATCTAACTGACGGACTAAACAGAATTCTATTTTTTTTAGTCAGTCCGATACCCTATTATGGGCTGCTTACGCTACTTCGAAACATTATTCTGCGAAAATTGTTTCACTGATACATCGAAGCCTTGATACTGCGACGTTATGTTTGGTCTATGCCCTTTTTCTATTCGGAAGAATATACTCCCTACCTCGCGCTCCCTACCGCTCTGGGCAGGCCGCCCATCAGAGCGGGAGGAATCATTTGATGACTTCTCATCCCTTCAAAAAGGGGCCATCTTTTTATCATACAATCAGTTGATTCAAGCCTGCAATGTCCTAGCCAAACTGGAAACAACTTTACAAGCGTAACTAAAGTAGAGAGTGACGCAAAGTGGCTGTGTCTGATCTCCATTTTGAGTGACATAGTTCATGCCTTTTATAGTTTTTGTAACGATTACGTAAATTAGTTCATATTGTCAGGCTGACAGCTAGAAAATTGCTACCTGTCTGTTTTAAATTAGTTAGGTACATTTTACAGGTGACAGTCGTACAAAACTAAAACAACTACTTAACTTACCTTAACACTGGTGTGGTAGACTCGTGGACACCTGCCTCCCGCTACGCAAACGTGCGCTCGCTACGACCGCCCCCCGCACACTGACCGACGCGCGAGCTCACGACAGTAAGGTACTGAGAGCGGTGGCGCTCAAATTTGAAAATTGACGGTAATAAACCGAATTTTATATTTCGCGGTGTCTGTTGGACTAACACGTCAGCCGCAGAGGGTCCAAAACAGCTCCTAATAACATACATGCACCAGTATAACTTAACTGAGATTATTGTAACAAGATATACACAGATAACTTATTAACTTGAATATTCCACCAATAACATTGAACCCGCACACGAACTGTCACTGTCAAAAATGATGACAGTGAAAGAAAAGAAAGAAAGAAAGAAAGAAAATAAATTTATTTGACACACGCCACAAGTTCACACAACAAAAAAATATAAAAATTAAACTAAAAACTAAACAGAAAAATAATAATATTGTGTGACAGCTCTAAGACGTGGTTTAGATGAATTAATCACGTTCAATTCCAATGCAATCGGCCTTTTATTTATTATTATTATTTTTTTTTTTTTTTTTATTATTATTTTTTTTTTTTTTTTTTTTTTTTTTTTTTTTTTTTTTTTTTTTTTTGTCTTAAAAAGAATTTGGTGATAACTCTATTATACATCTAGCACCAAATTGTATTTACAACTTATAAAAGAAAAGAAGAGACAAGAAACAGACTAGGTTGACATAATCGTTGTGGCGAAATAAGTATGGCGATGATGGAAAACGTTTTTTACCCGACTGCGAGGAAGGGTTATGTTTTGCGTCTTAGATAAGTAATTTCAAGTCTAGTTTACATTTCTAGAACAAACTCTTCTCAATGTTTTTTTATATTATTTGAATATTCTGTCAAGTGATTTGAATTAATGTTGTTACCTACTCAAGAAAAGTTCAGCTTCATGCTAATTCTGAAAAATAATTGATTAATATATTGGCCGACCCGGGAATGGACCCCCAAGACCTCATGCTCAGAAGTCGCGCTTGCAACCACTAGAGTACTAGACCAACGAGGCAGTCTCAAATCTATACGGTTTCATTAATTCAAGTGTGTAGAGTCCATACAAAAAAAAAGTCGGCACAATAACACTATACACAAACTTCTAACACATATCTAGCTATTTCAGTTTAGATCTAAATGTTAGTGAAATTAGAGCTTATGTTGAATATAAAAAATGAGGCATAAGTATTGACTACCCTGTAGACTGGCAGCGATAAACCTATTTGTAACCACGGCGACTAAACACGCTATACAAACCCAAGTTTATGAGAATGTCGTATAGTATGGAAATCTTAACAAAGCGACGCCATTTTATACTGGAAATGTATAGCTTGATATTATGTCGTCGTGTGTACAATTTTGAAGTTTTACTGCGGTACTCAGAGATATTTAATGATTACTTAAGCCGTTACTTAGTAAAGGTTTGAACATATTGTAAACCCAAATGATTTTAAAAGAGTGTCCATGAAGTTTCTTGCCATTCTTCTCATGAGACCCACGCTTTGGAATTGGCAACTACAGTACACTCACGAGTTATTATGCCTTGTGACTGATGGGACTGTAACTTAGTTTATTTAGCTTCAGTAGTTCAGTAGTTTACTGCCGCACTCGGAGAGCTTCAGTGGTTGCTTGGGCCGTCGCTTGGTAAGGGTTTTTGCCAGTTTTGTCATACAAAAGTATGTCAGGCCTTTGCTGGGTGGCGGCTTGAGCAATCGTTGGATATCTCTGAGTGCCGCAGTTAGTTTAATTCGACTATTCAAAAGTGCCTGTTACTGGCCTACTTGAAATAAATATTTTTGACTTTGACAGGTTTGACATACTTTTGTATGACGAAAACTGTCAAAACCTTTACTAAGTGTTGGCCTAAGTAATTAAGTAATCATGAAAGCTCTCTGAGTGCGGCAGTTTAGAGACCTTTCAACTTCTATCGTTCAATACTAAAGTAACAATATACTAAACCGTTTTAAAAAAAGTATCGACGATAATAAATTTTGACTTGTTTAAAACGTATTGCTGATAGTGTTACTTTTGAAACGATAATGGCACAGCTGATAGGAACAAATTAAATAAGGTACAAATCCTTGCTTTGTATTTTTACCGAATAAAATATATTAAATATACTGTATTACTGTCCGCGGGTCCGCCTGACCGTTCTCGGTCACGGCGGCCAATTTTAGCGGAGATTAGCCATCGGCGCGGGAGATATTACAGTGCACAAGTGTGTGGTGCACTCTTAAAAAAAATTAAGATAACAAAGCTTCTGTTTTTTCGTTTACGGCGAAACTGTTAATAGTTGGTAATCATCAAGTATTTTTGACTCGGTCGATGTTTTTTTTTTGTTATTGGAATGCTTTTATAATCATAGATTTTTAATTATTCGTTGTTGTCTAAACTTTTTTATTTTCTTCAAAACGATGCCAAAGCAATAACAGATAGCTGCAAGATCCGAACGTATTATACATATATACACACATCAACACGGTCTAGGGATATTTTTAAAAAAGCGAATTACTATTGAATGTGTTAATTATTTATATGACATGTATATATTTAAAATATGCGTTATTTAATATTCTACCATTTTTTAATAATGGTTAAGGTACTGATTAAAATTTCAGGATTTTATGGGAAAAAAATGAAGCATAGACGGAAACCGTATATGAATTAACTTTTAATTTGTGAGTAAAAACTGAAAAAAATAGAATAATCATTTAATTTGTGTTTATAAACTTGAAGTTAGTAGTCTGAGAAAGCGCCCATGATGTTCATAACACATCGGCAACGATTCGGAATGCTCAGAACAAGGTTGTCAATGTCTTGCTGCGGAATATTGTCCCATGTCCTTCTGAGGTGCGCAAAAAGTTGATCTTCTGTAGCCAAATTTTCAGGAACTTCCTTCAGAGCTCTTCTTTGCAGCATATCCCACGCATGCTCAATGGGATTTAGATCTGGCGATTGAGCAGGCCAGTCTAAGGCCCTAACATTATGTGTATGTAACCAAGCTGCTACCGTTCTCGCCGTGTGTGCCCGGGCATTGTCGTGCATGAGCAGGAAATCTTGCCCCATTTGTGTTCTGTGGGGCAAGATTACGGGCCCCAGCACCTGTTGGACGTATCGTTATGCCGTCATATTGCCCCGCACCCAAACGAGATCCGTCCGTCCTCCAAGACGAATTCCTGCCCAAACCATAATTGTTCCTCCTTGGTATAGGTGAACTTCCTGAGGGTTCTGGAGACGGCTCCATCGTCCAGGAACTCGCCAAACACGCGTCCTTCGTGAATCTGGATGGAAGCCGAACCTGGATTCATCCGTGAACAGCACATTGGACCATTGCTCACGGCCCCAGTCCACGTGGTTCCGAACCCATTCTAATCGTCGTCCACGATTGCCTCTCCGTAAAGGTGGGACCCGGAGTGGTCTACGAGAGCGTAGATTGCTTTCATGCAGTCGCCTTCTTACAGTTTGGTCACTCACAAGCACTTGGTGTTCCACTCGCAGCCTTTGGACCAATTGAGTCGCCGTTGCATTTGGTTGAACTCGCGCAGAAATTTGCAAAAATCGGTCTTGTCTGGGGGTAGTGATGCGATTTGGCCCCCGCTGCCTCTCCGCTACTTCACCTGTGGCACGATAGCGTGTCCACAATCTTGAAATTACATTTTGATGGGTCCCTATGGCCTCAGCAACATTACGCTGAACAGATCCAGCTTCCAGCATTCCCACAGCTCGTAACATCTCCGCCCTCGTCAAATGTCGGCGTTGCATGGCTACAATACCTCAATTCTAACTTTATCTTACGTTTAAAAATGAAAAAAAACTGTAACTAAACGTAATTCGTATTGTTTTTTAAATTTCGCACAAATGAAAATTCCCTCTCCTATACATCAAGACATTTTTATGCCACCGAAACAAAAGAATTTTCAAAAATTTGAATTTGGAATTAGTCTGAGATAAATTACAAACAAATCGGTGTATTAAAGATTCCAATGCGGCCAGTACTTTTCGAGTTATTTAATTGAGTATGAAATATCCCTAGACCGTGTTGAGGTGTGTATTTAATATAATATCATTACATATACACACATACAACCTTACGAAGCATTGAGTTATCACATGGGGTGGTCCGATTCTTAGTCATAGAATAGAATTTCGTACGCAGTACTATAGATCGCTCACTCCACGAAGACACGCAACAAGCGTTTTTACTTCAAATCATGTTGGTGTAATGGTATTACAAAAAGTAATACAGCGCCATCTATGTCACCAATTAAGAACTAACATCATGGGTCGTCTTATTTTCAAATACTGAATACATAGTCTATCAATCTGAGGACTGTCCCTTGGCTGCGGGATGTCGAAAGAGATACCGCGGCCTCGGCACAAGGGCGAATAAGGAACATGGGTGGTTTTTAGTCAGTAGAAGTCTGACACTCCCTTCCGCTCTGCCCAAGAGCGGGAGGAGTTATTTGATGTATCCCGACCCACGAAAAAAAAAAGGGCTGTCCCTTACACCCTAGGCCTATTTAGGGCCGGTTTCACCACTTGCTGATAAAGTCCCGGATAGCCTATCAGGAACTTATCTGCCAGATAAACTACAATTTTTGATAGCATTATCTGTCAGATAACTATCTGACACTTTATCCGTAACCGGTGAAACCGGCCCTTAGGGCCGGTTTCACCACTTGCTGATAAGTCCCTGATAGCCTATCCGGAACTTATCTGCCAGATAAACTACAACTTTTGATAGCATTATCTGTCAGATAACTGTCAGATAACTATCTGACACTTTATCCGTAACCGGTGAAACTGGCCCTTAGTCTAGTAAGTAGCGGTTAACTCTAACATCGCGATGCAGAAATATGATTTTAGTTCTTCATTTGAGTCCTAGATGTCGCTAGCATACTTTTTGTAAACTTGCCAATGTCCGCTATGAAGTTATAAGGGTGGTGCGCGTGTTCGTGGATTGAACGATCAATATCAAAAGATCCCACAAGGAGTGAAATTGAAATCATTCAGTACTTTTTTCCTTTAAAAACATGGCAATCATTTCAATTACACTCCATATCCTTCATAGTATAATTTTATAAGCTTTTTTATTCTCTTCGAGTACAATATTATCAAAGCAGCGTTATGTTTCTAAAGTATGGGTAGTATTCAAATGTGCGTTGCGTTATCTATGACTAGAGATCGGATGTTCGGATGCATTAACCTAAAGTTTCAGTGTTTACTAGTAGGAGTGCGCGTCAGTACGGGAAATTTGTTTTCAAATAGTTTATTTTTAAAAACTTTTATTAATTCAAATTAATTATGCTCTGTCTTATTTACAATTTTGTTCTGTTCGATATTTCAGCAGCAAAATTTAAATAAAAAAAGTAGTTCTGTATTCTTTTACTTGCTTATGATTGTGCGTTTGAGAACTACATTTAATACACAGAGAAGAAATATTAAATTCCGCAATTCTGTTAAACAAAATGGCATTTAAAGAAGCTGCTTCCATACGTTTGTACCCTTTGCCGAAAAAAAACCATTCTTTAGGTAAATACACATCCGAACATCCGATCCCTACATTATAATTCAATAAGGGCACAATTTACGAAGATTGTTTTAACTATTTTTAATAACGCACATCAAAATAATATCCATCAAATATAGTCTTGTATGCTATATATTACTAAAAGTACTTTTTAAAATGCATTTAAGCATACAAATAATTCGTTTGTCCCTAACACGAAACGTCAATGTATAATATCAATTTATTTATTTTTATTATCATTAATATTAATGAATACATCGAACATATTGAGCCTGATAATGTTACAATATTTTAAAAACGCAATGGACGTATTTATTTTCACAATCTGTGGTATTTTGATAGCTAGTGTTGTTTTCTTTTTTTCATAGTTTAGTCGATTATTGCGGTGTGTCATGAATAGTCAGTTTTTATTTAAATAAAATTTTGGGATGTGGAACTCGCAATATTCTGTACTGTCTAAATAAAGTATTTTTATATTCGTCTTTTGAATGTTTCAGTTATTTATATCATTCATAGACTCAAGAATAGCCTTAATACGTGCGTGTTTAAATTCTCGGTTCATCGTGTTCGTTTAGCACGATACACGTATAGCCTACCAACTTCAGGTGTGCGTTGTCTGGAAGTCAATCTCGGGGCATTTACAAAATAAACATAAAAGACTTTCTGATCTCAACCACCACACAACACTATCACCTCAATTCAAAGATATCTAGTCACTACATAATATAAAACATCTTTCGCAAAAACCTGTGAGTCCCACTTCCCAACAAGCATAATTACTAAGCTCATAGACTAGTCTCCACCCAGCCTAACACTTGCGACCAAGGCTCGGAACCGGTTGTAATTTTTAACCGGGTACTCAAAAACCATTTTTTTATGAATTTTGTTTTGATAGTCAAAGTTAACCGGCTAAAACCAAGTTTAAGAAGGTCCTCGGCCCCCGCCACTGTCGCACGCATGGCCTTGACGATACGAAAATTAAAAAATACGAAATTATCCGGTTAATTTCGTTGTCGAAATCGTTTGTGCTTATGTAATCGGTAATTTTTATCATTTGGGTTACATAAAAACAGTTCACTTGCTTAACCGGTAAATAAAAGAAAAATATATTTACCGGTATTAAATCGAAACTAACCGGTCTTTATAAACCGGTTCCGTGCCCTGCTTGCGGCAAAATATTACCCTTATAATATGTCGCGCTTCAACGAGTCACTACATTCACTAATACTCCTAAACACTGTCACATGCTCATTTCGGCGCAAGATGACGCGACGACAAAGTTATGTCGACTTACTTTAGTTTGCTATTATATCGAGGTGTTCCTTGGAGGTAGCACGAGGACCTGCTTCGCTTTGCCTGCGTGGTAGACTTGCCCTGGACTGAACGGTTCAAGGCGAGGATGAGCTGAGATGTCTTTCTTTGGATCTGTGATAGAAAATTATATTTTCATCCCTTCAATTCGAAAAGTGTCGTTTTGTTCCTATAAAAGTGCGAGCAAAGTAGCTCTTTTCTCCATTAGACTTTTTAGCGGGCAGTAATGAGATTTGAATTTAGAACATGAATCGTTCATTGAAATCGAACACAAATTGTATTGTGTTGGCTGTACGGTGCGAGGAGACGCGGTAACTAAATTTAAAAAAAAACAAAAGCGCGCGATTTACTTCCCTGTTCTAATATTCGGTACGGACTTTTTGTATTTTGTGCAAAAAAAATGAGCTCTACGTCGAGTTCTGAAAGTGATAGTGCATTAACTCCTGAAACAATAAAAATAGAAGCTAATAACGTCATAAAAAACTTAATCCCTACGAAATCCCGGGAGAAATATTTAAAGGTATACGACAATTTCTTATTATGAAGTAGAAGGTTGTTTAGTAACGTGTGGTCTTAATAAGGACGTAAAACTGGACACATATTCGTAATTAATATGTCTGATGGATTTAAACGTGTCGTCACTCTATTTTTATTAAATAATAATATTACAACAAAATATGAGGCGCCTTTTATTTTCTCATAGAGGGTGATGAAAAGTCGAGTGTATCACTTGGGTGCAAAATATATTTTGGGCTCGGGCGACGTACTTTGAATCCCTCGCTACGTTCAGGATTCTACTAAAGAATCCCTCACTACGTTCGGGATTCTACTCTAGAATCCCTCACTTCGCTCTGGATTCAAAAAAGCGCCCTCGCCGTAAAAATATTATTTTGCTCCCTTATGATACAATCTACTATTTCACTTCTCATGCTCTGAAAGTGCTTATTTGTGCAGGATATAGGCTCCACAAAATCGAATTTTGTGCACGTACCGAAATACCGAAATTTTGTGGTGTAACAAAAACACGAACAACAAAATCGAACTGACGGACTAAACGGAATCATATTTTTTTGTGTCAGGCCGATCCCCTATTGCACAACTTATTATGTCTTGTGACTGTAGCTTCGCTTGCCTGTATTGGTATTATTGAAATAAATGCTTTCGAGTTAAAACTTATTTACCTTTGGTATTAGCTGCGATGTATTTAGACAGCCGGACAGTCGGCAGCGGCAAGTATCCTGCGACTAACGGCATCACATCTAGTGTCACATTCTGCGGCTCAGTGCTCGTACATTCCATTGTGATTACACCTACAAAATACATTTTATTGATTATCACCATTCAACATCATTTCAGCCAAAAGACGTCCACTGCTGAACATAGGCCTCCCCCAGGCGTCGCCACATTGACCGGTCCCGTGCGTCTCTCATCCAGCGGGTTCCTGCAACCTTGACCAGGTCATCGGTCCACCTAGTGGGAGGCCGCGCAACGCAACGTCTTCCGGTTCGCGGTCGCCATTCCAGAACTTTCCGGCCCCATCGGCCATCCGTTCTGTGAGCAATGTGCCCTGCCCATTGATATAATAATATAATACATCATGTCGGCTGTCATATGTACATCTTTGACAGTCATTACAGTTAGTCAGTAGCCCAAAAGTTTGAAAACCAGTCTTACTAAACGGTATCGTATTATACCCAGCACTAAATGGTGGAGGTTAGCTATGCAGTCGCTAGTAAAATTTTATACTATGTAGTGATACTGGTATTCAGGTACATCTGGTTAGACTGAAAGCCGACCCCAGCATAATTGGAAAAAGGTTAGGCAGATGTCGAGTGTCCCACTGCTGGGCAAAGGCTACCAACGACACGATTTCACCTTTTGAAAATGCTAAAGACGATTCAAAATGTTCGCGTATGTGCGTAGAATACGCAAGCCACACATTTTGGAGGCCTCGCGGCTCGCGTACGCCTAAACTGATATCGGCCGATCTTTACTCAGGCGACTTTGGCCAAACTCGGGCGATGAAATCAAACGTATACGTAAAACAAAGAGAGCGCGTACACTACTACAAAAGCCATCGTCCGAAGACGTCCGATTACATATAAGCACATGCACTTAACATTATGTTTTTCCTACTCCTCCGCTATTCTTTTCTGATAATTTCGTTGCGGGATTCAAGACAATTAAATCGTTTCTCTGGGACTTCGTCGAGCTTCATTGTCTCGGCGCTTTTCTTGTGGTCGCCACTGTTGATTCTGGCTAACAGGAGTTACAGTGGTTTGGGAATAGCGTGGCGAGCTTGTCCCAAAAAAAAGCACATGCATGTCCGAACAAAATCGGTCTTGGTGTAATCGTACCATAAGACATTGACAATAGTTATCGATACGAAATCGGGTTGAGTCGATTAAGAAACACTACATTTGTCGCTTTTATATCGACACGGGGAGAATATACAATATGTCCAAGAATACATCTACTTGGGCCAAGTGGTCTCTTTCCAGGCACGGCAAGATAAGGAAATTGCAAGACGAACCGAAAATGCCTGGAATAGTTACTGGTCCATGAAAGAGTATTTTAAGGGCACCCTGCCCATGTCTCTGAAGCGAAAGCTTATGGACATGTGTATTCTCCCCATCTTGACCTACGGTGCACAAACTTGGTCTTTGACTAACATCCAAAAGTCCAAACTCAAGGTTTGCCAACATGCTATGGAGCGCTGTATCTTAGGTGTAAAATTAACCGATCGGGTTCGAAACACTACACTGCGCTCCAAAACACAAATTGTTGACGTGGCTCAAAAGGCTGCCATACTTAAATGGGACTGGGCAGGACATGTCTGTCGCATGCCGAACGAGCTGTGGGACCGTAAAGCTCAGGATTGGTACCCTATAACAGTTACACGAGGTCGTGGCAGACCACGTAGGAGATGGCGGGACGAACTGGATGTCTTCCTTGAGAATTGGAGAGACGTTGCACAGAATCGCGACCGTTGGAAGGAATGGAGGGAGGCCTTTGCTCAGCAGTGGGACAACATAGGCTAGCTATAATAATAATATCTACACGGTTATTATTGTTTTAGAAGCTAGGGGTAATTTAATCTCGTCGGGGCTGCGGGATGTTCGCAAGAGATACCGCGGCCTCGACATAAAGGGCTAAGAAGGAACATGGGTGGTTTTTAGTCAGTAGAAGTCTGACACTCCCTTTCGCTCTGCCCAAGAGTGGGAGGGGTTATTTGATGATTTTACACCCGTCAAAAAAAAGGGTTATTTATAAGGTTAAGGAATAATGTTTTACCTGCAGTACGTCCCAGAACCGCCCACATAGTCTGGTCAGCCAGAACTTCGTACATAAGTGACGTGTATTCAGTTTCATTTACCTGAAATTATAAACTTAAAATGTTAAAATTGTAACAGTGCGACTTAAATACCACAAAATTGATTTTACTGGACTTTTTTTCTGGTTATTTTAAAGTGTAAAAATATACTTAACGAAGGCGAGCCTATTGACATCAAACGAGCACAAATCCAGACTTGATGGCGGCTACTGAGAAATTCCCGATGGAAAAACCCAATAACACTTTGCCCGACCCGGAAATCGAACCCAGGACCTCATGCACAGCAACCACAGCTTTGCCGTCATCATCATCATCATCACCCAATTGAAATCCACTGCTGGATATAGGCCTCTTAATCTTACGCCACTCAACTCGATTTTCGACAACTCTCATCCAGTTGTTACCAGCCACTCTGCGAAGATCATCGCTCCACCGAGCCTGCGGGCGTCCCACCACCACCAGCTTTACCGTAGTTTATTCAAAATAAGATTTTCTCCACTTACCCTTTGGACGCTCAACTGCAAACAGCACATTTGCGACGCTCTACAGTCCGATCCCTTACTAGGCTCCAATTTAGTCCTTATAACAAACAGTGTCGTATAGTCCTGTATATCGAACGGATAACTGAAAGGCCTGCCCGGCCCCTCGGAGTCTGAAGGATGATAGTGCACTGAGAATGTGGCCTTCATTGGACCTGCTTTCACTAGGGGGTCTTTCAGGAGTTCCCACATGAATGAGGCTGTTGTACCGTCTGAAGCTACCATCTGAAAGAAAATGGTTTATTGAGGAAGTTTCAGACCTACAGAATTATCATTTGCCTAGTCGGCTTCCAGTCTACGGTTAGACTGTGCAGCGGAATACATGGAAAGACTGCCATCTGACCTCCACAATCTAATTAGTACTGGATAAGACGATACTCTTGGTAAGTCTAGTTGTCTAACATCCGTATTGTCATCGGCACGATTCTTGAGCGCTGACGCAAAAGTGAGTTATTGGGTCCCTTTGGTGGTATGAAGTGAGACGCGGGGGCGTGGAAAGTGCAGTGATTGGCCCGTAGCGCATCGCGTCATAGCTGTCACTCGGGATTTGTTCTTTACTCCTGCTGCACTTACCTCACGACCAATAAATAATAAACGGGTGTGCGTTTTATTTGTCATAAAGTGTACGATGCGCACAGCGATCCCCACTCTTCCGCCGAGCGCTCAAGAACCGTGCCGGTATCTGTATCTATATTCAAGTCAAAGTAATTACTTGAACTTAAGTAATTACTTATACAAACATTTTTATGCAATGGGCAAGAATTTAAACGAATTTAGAACCGTCAATGAAATCAAACTTGAAGGTTAGAATTCTAATTCTAACCTTTATAGTTCTAACATCAAGAAATTACTAAACTACAGAGAAAAAATCGTATCGTAAACAATGACTTTTACTCAAGTAATCACTGTGACTTGTGTGTAGATACGGGTGTAACTCTAGGGCCACAGTCTATATTTATGTCAGAACTGCCTAAGTTGTACAAATGACAGCCGGTACCATACAACAGCTTTACGTTCTCTCCGAAGAAAACTCGGGATAAATATACCCCAAGGAAGTGTGGGAAAAGGCTAGGCAGATAATGATGATGTTGCGTTTGACATCAATCTTATTCCCAAAACTGTGTGGGAAACTTGCACTTACCGCTACGACATAAAGGCTAGAATTGTTCCCACAGACGTGCGGTAAAAAATAAAAATAAACTAAATATCCTCACCATTGTCATAATTAATTTGGGGTCTGCGCAGCATGTCTTCTTCTTCCATACTACTCTATTACTCGTCATCTTAGTAGTCACCTCCTTTCTTGTCATATCATCCTTCATACAGTCCATCCATCGTTTCTTTGGTCTTCCTCTATTTTTATACCCCTCCACATTCATAATCAAAACTTTGCTCGCGAAATTTTCCTCATTCTTCCGCATCACATGCCTATAACACGACAAACGAATACCACACAACTTTTCAGTCGCCAGCGCCATTTTCAAACTTCCTCTTATTACTCACTAGTGACCCGCTCTGGGTCCCCCCCCCCCTTCGCACGGGTGCAAAAAGGTATTAAAAACTTCCTTTTGAATAACTCTATCTATTAAAAAACCCGCATCAAATCCGTTGCGTAGTTTTAAAGATTTAAGAGTAAACAAGCCAACGGCACGAACTAGTTGGTGGGCGGGGCTAAAATGCATGCTATTTCATCCGACATCACGAGCGAAATGCATAGAGCGAAAGAGACACAACTAAAACGGGCGCGCGATTGTTTCTATGCAGACCTTTGGTAGTATGGATACCATGAAAAATCCATTGAATGTATCTTTTTAATTTTGAACCTACACCGTCATCCAGAGGAGTAATCACCATACTACGTTTGTATGGAAGAATGACTGGCTTGTGCAAACTTAAGCATACATAGGGACAGACAGCGGGTAGTGACTTTGTTTTATAGTGACTATGTAGTGATAGTGATTTCTTATTTTATTCATTCGCATAACACCACACATTCTCCTCAGCGTTCTCATCTCAGCCATATGCAAATCAACATCCAGATTAACTAAAAAATCCTTACCATATGACCAGAATTCTTCGGATTCAAATCCGCCACAGAGTTATCGGTTCCATCGCACTCCAACTTGGGGTGAGTGAGCGAGAACTGCACCAGATGCAAGACGGTAGACTTGAGGGTCACGTGCACGAACTTCCTCGCGTTGGAGGTGAGGAGTCTCCAGGATGCCACCATGGGAGGCGTGAAGTGGAGCGGCACTTCTGTCACGGCTTCCCACCAGGGACAGGTTAGCCAGACCTGTGGAAGTTGAGCTTCATATACTTCTTAGGGTTCTGTATCCTCCTGTGGGGTGCGAGTTGTTCGCAAGAGATACCGCGGCCTCGACACAAAGGGCTAAAACGGAAGATGGGTGGTATTTAGTCAGTAGAAGTCCGACACTCCCT
Source organism: Diarsia mendica (assembly GCA_949316265.1). Taxonomy (NCBI): domain Eukaryota; kingdom Metazoa; phylum Arthropoda; class Insecta; order Lepidoptera; family Noctuidae; genus Diarsia; species Diarsia mendica. The sequence continues at coordinate 5,091,364 of OX438917.1, forward strand.
TTCGCTGGGCCAAGAGAGGGAGGGGTTATTTGATGATGTCCCACTCCCCAAAAAAAAGGGTTCCGTATCCAAAGGTAAAACAGGATCCTATTACTAAGATTCCGCTGTCCGTCCGTCACCAGGCTGTATCTCATGAATATGTTTTTCTGTTGTCGCTATAACAATAAATACTAAAAAACACATGATTTTTTGCTGTTTTTATCGATAATGGTACGGAACACTTCGTGTATGAGAACGACTCGCACTTGGCCGTTTTTTGTAAATTTTGCGTTTGTATAATTTTGAAAAATAAGATCAATGATTAAAAGTTGCTTAGTTTTCTGTCGAACACAGTTTTTCGACAAGGCCTTTTCACGCGAACGACGCCACGGGCAAAAGCTAGTTAATACCTATTTGTAACTCACAGTATGCTCAATACTTTTCTCCTTCCTCGGCTGTAGGGTCGCAAACAGTCGCAGCGGCACACGAGTGGTCTGGAGTGGCTCCATGGACGCCACCTTGATGGAGAGCTCGCGGCACATCGCCGTCTCATTGTCAGCAAAACGGATGAGCAGCCCTGGTGATGTCTTGAGGAGTATTGTTGTGTTCTACGGAACGAGAGAGAATATTTAATCGTTAAACCTATCATCTGCCTTATTTTTATTGGGACAAGCTCGCCACACTATTCCCAAACCACTGTAACTCCTGTTAGCCAGAATCAACAGTGGCGACCACAAGAAAAGCGCCGAGACAATGAAGCTCGACGAAGTCCCAAGGAAACGATTTAACTGTCTTGGATCCCGCAACGAAATTAATCAGAAAAGAATAGCGGAGGAGTAGGAAAAAACATAATTTCCTTTCCATCATCTGCCCACCAACTATGTTGGGGTCGGCTGCAGTATAACCAGATGCAGCTGAATACCCGTATTTTACAAAGACCGACTGCCTATCTGACCAGTTAATATTAGGTAATACGATACCCTTTGGTAAGACTCGTTGTCAGACTTTCAGGTCATTGACTACCTGTAACGACTGCCGAAGATCTTTATATGGCAGCCGGGACTAACAGCTTAACGTGCTTTCTAAGGCACGGAGGAAACTCGGTATGTAATGGGTGGTCCCGCATCCACAGAGCACGAACCAAGCGCGGCTTCACCAAAAGATCGACCCGAGTGGCAGTTATTATTAAGCCATGAGCTCATATCTCAAAATCGATGTTTAACACTTTAAACAGTGTCATCATCAG